>OY970830.1:56133514-57333514 GCA_963853835.1 Calendula officinalis
TATAGGCCAAAATAAAGAGATTTGGGTTATTGAAAGCACAACTAAAAAGTGGGTTGCTAAGTGCTCTACTATTAAACCGGGAAAAAAATAAGAACAACCCAGATGACAACCGTGATGACAACCTCCCATCCACCAGCAACCAATCTACCAGAAACCCATCTACCAGTAGCAACACATTTGCTATCATCCCATTTACCAGTAACCAGGATGATGAAGAAGAAGAACGACCATGAAGTTGGTATGTTCGTGCAATTAAGAAGCGGTAGGAAGGGTTATGGCAACTAAGAAAATGGGTAGGCATGCACAATTGTTCACAAGGTACGGTTGTTGGAAACAACAACAGATGTTTGACGTCCTAGTTCATAGCCACCCAAATCTTCCACTCAATACGTGTCAATATCGCATACCCGGTAAAACACATTATAGCAGATGTCCGTCAACATATTAACGTTGACATATGTTACATCAAGGCTTGGCGTGCTAGGCATATTGCTATAGAGAGTATATTCAGGAGTTGAGAAAGCAACTTTGCAGAGTTGCCCAAGTACATTGATGCTTTAACGAAGTCAAACCCTTCCACAATCGTTCAGTGGTCACTTAGGGAGAGGGAGAGTACTGATGACAACCGGCAAATTTTCAAATCTATTTTTTGGGCTTTTGGACCTGCTATCGAAGCCTTTCGATATTGCATGCCTGTTATTTGTGTAGACGGGACATTTTTAAAAGACTCGTACAGAGCGAAGCTCTTGACTGCCGTCACAAAAGACGCGAATAATCAGATGGGTACAATTATGAATATGATTAAATGGTATGACTTAATATCATTACTCCTTTTGTATTTACTCCTTCCCAAATTAAGTGCCATATATATTATTACTTTTTGTTAAATAACAACCAATTATTCACAACCAATTATCCATTCCTTCCCAAATTAATTGTCATAGTATCACTTTCAAATCTTTACAAAATAGATCATGCGACCTCCACACAAAAATCAAAAAATATCATCTGATCGTACAAAAAATGGTCTGGTTGCATAAAAATCTATCCGAGTTGCATAGAAAAAATACGGGGTCACACAAAAATATATCAAGTCGCATGATATATTTTGGAAAATCTGAGTCGCACAAATATATATATTGGGGAAAAAATGTTTACTTTTTATCTATTTCGGTAATGATCTCATATTTATTTATAGGTAATTTGTTAGTTTGAGTTCAGAAAGTTTGTTAGAACGATCTAGATGTATATACACTTCTATGTAATCATTTAAGGCTGATGAGAGAATTCACTTAGTTTTTCATATTTGTTCTTGGCTTCTTGTTTTATTTAACTCTGAACTAGACATAAGGCTTATTTTTTCAAATATTCTAGTCCACATTATTAAACTTTTACATTAGCCTTTTGTGTTGAAACATACAAGCCAATAATACTGGATTGAAATAAATTGTACATGTGATAAGATAGTTTTACAAATATTTTACATGTTAATTGTTATACATCATTCACATGAATTACATATTTTATATATGTTACTTGATCTTATGCAACTACCTACGCATTAGAGCACCCAATTTTTATTTATTAATTTTTTTTCCACCACACATTGCCAGAGGTCTTTCGAAAAGTATTCTCTCTAATCCCAGGAGAGGTATAATTGTTTATATCTCATCTCCCTAATACCTCGCCTTTTTCGAGATTGAGCATCTTTATTTTTTTGATGTGATAAGATAATAATTAGGGGTTGTTTACATATTATCTGTTTGTTTAGTTTTTGAAATTGAAAGAAGTCAAAATTCAGGAATTCAAGCGACGGTATACTCTATATATGATTATTTTTTGTATGTTTGGTTGCGCTATTTCAGTTACTTTGCTTGCCTGTATTTTGCTTAAAATTTCTGAAGCCTGCGATTAAGTTTTTGGTTATAGAAAACAATAACGGAAAATAACACAACCTACTTAAACCGAATATTTTTATTTCAGAAAATGCGAAGAGAGAAGTTTTGAGCAGTCATTTATATTTTTCCTTATCTATATATATAAGAAATATTTTTCTAAAGAAATATTAACAGTAGCAAGATCCCGGCTTTTTTTTATGAATAGAACATTTTTCTATAAATCCTTCTCAAAAAATATCTAACAGAATTATCCAGAAATCTAATTATAGAAATAACATAACTATAGAAAGTACACAAATAAATAAAGTCCAAAATTTGAACCGAGTCAAATTAGACCCACCAAATCAAACAAGCTGCATAAATGAAATAATCCAAACACCATTTTGCACTTAACATACACCAAATCAAACAAGCTGCATATATTTATGATAATTACCTAAAATCATTCACAACACCATTTTGCACTTAACATACACCAAATCCGAAAACCAACATCACAATAAACCATAACCGAAACCACGAAACAATAAACCCTAAAGACATTCATCGTTGTTCAGCCCATATGCATATAGCAACATAATAAGCATCAACAACACTTTTTTGTAAGTACATATATACAAATCCTCATAGTATTCATTCAGTCAACAAGTCAAACACACAAAGTTTTCAAGCATTTGTAGAAACAACTGCAGAAACCATGGTATCCATCCCACACAAATTATGACCACTGCAAATCTTGTAATATCCATCTTCACCCCAATTTGGCCCCCATGAATTCTTAATAATCCAATATGGTTTTTCCTTAAGTCTACTAGGTGCATAACCAGCTGAACCATACCCAACCAAAAGAACACCATGATCCAACCGTTTCTTTGAACAAATATACGGGCACGAAACTTTGCCAATATATGTTTGCATCCAAGCTGCATTAATTCCAACTGCAATAACAATAAATGGTTTTAAACTTTATTAATTATGAAAAAAAGAAGAAAAAAAAGTGATTTTGATTGTGATTTGGCATTTTGGTGTGATGTTTACTTGCAAGAGGGCCGTGTTTGACCAAATTGGCGGCAATTTGGTCTTCATCAGTGCTGATGACACTGAAATTGGATACTGATGCTGCAATTTTGGTTTTGTCAAAGTGACACGTGCCATCTTTTCCTGTGTAGGGATAATCTGATTCTTTTTGAACTCCACCAGCTTTGAGAATGTACTCGAATGCATTGTTCATCAGCCCACCATTGCATCCAGCATCACATGAATCCTTTTCAGCTGGATCACACTGCAGAAGTTTTCATTTTTTGCAAATTATTTATTGTCATCCAACAGATAAAATATGTCCACAAAAGTGAAGATGGTACAAACTACAAACCTCATGATCACAATCCACAAGTTGTTGTTCACTGAGGCTAACTAATTCCCCTGTTTGAAGAAAGTGAGATCCTTCCAAAGCTCCAGTGGTACTAAACGACCAACATGATCCACATGTACCCTTCAATAATATCACAAAAATTAATTAATAACATTATCATCAGGCAATAACACAGTAAATTAAGGGATTTGATTAAGTATGTATAACACTAGAGATAAGTGAATAGTTTCCATGAACAGATTATAACACAGGCTAGAATTAATTCAATTTGCAAAATTCAATACTATTGTCAAACTTCATATATAAAACCCCAAGCTGATCTAAAAAGTAAACAATACTTTCAATTTTTGTGAGCGAAGAATCTGTAACAATTACGAAAAAATAATGATAATTGGATATGAGCACATTATAAAATTCCAAAACTGATATAACCTAAATTTATGAAACAACGTGTTCATATCAAATTTTGTAGAAAATTTGATTGATAATTAGTTCATCAGAACCTATTTAGCCTGAAATTAATTGCAAAACTCATGCTATTTTCAAACTTATAATTTCGAAACCTAATCACACCGATCAAAAAAGCCAACCGTACATAAGGTTACCTGGTTTTTAACGGCAGTAACAGCGCCATGATCGCGCCAATCAAAGTCTTCAGGAAGACCAGTTGTCGGAAGAATAGGTGCCTGGTTCGCATCGGAGGGAAACTTGAGAGGATTCTTCAAGCCGAGATAGGTTTTACGGAACTCCGATGGAGTCAAATCGGAGAACTTTGTAACACCGTGTTCGGCAGTTGGATCAAGAAGCTGGTGACGCTTAGCACGGCGTAGGTTAGACTTGAAGACTGACAGACGGTAGTCATGCTCATCTGCAGTCGCATACGTTTTACCGTACTTGGTTTTGAAAAGAGTGAAGTGGTGTTCGGCGTTCAGTAGATGATCGGCGGAGGTCTCCTCCTCCGGGACGACTTGCCGGATCAACGGATCGACAGCGGAATCATCGACGGCGATGGCAACGGCGACGGAGATGAGGACGAAGAGAGAGAACAATGAGATGAGAGAGAATCGTTCCATGGTGGGGATGAGATATTTTTGTTGTGGGGTTTCTTGCTCCTCCAGTTATAGTGGTTTCCAAAATGATCGGTGAACCGATCAGCCATTGAGATCTTGACACGTGTTATTATATAACAATATATTCCCGAAATAAAGGTCTCTAACGTCGTAAGCAATGAAAGTTAAATTTCATGATGCTCCTCGAGAATGAGGGTATTTTACATTTTTAGTCCTTTCTATTTAGCCATCTATAGTACTCCCTCCGTCTCTTAATAAAGTTCTCATTTGTGTTGGGCACAACATTTTAGGAGATAGTTAGTGGTGGGGTATTTGATATTACTTTTGATTAAAATATAAGGTTTGATTGGAGAGAGAAAGTGTTTTAAGAGATAGTTAGTGGTGAAAGTATTGGTAATAATATTATTATATTAAGTGGGCCCCTTATGTTTGAGAAATGAGAACTTTATTTAGGGACAAAATTTGAAGGCAAAATGGGAACTTTATTTAGGGACGGAGGGAGTATAACGCTAACCTATGTAATAAGTTTTCGGCATTCTTTGGGAAAAACCGTTGGCTCACGTTTAATAAGCATGAACGAAATGAACAAAAATAAAATGAATTACATTGCTTGGTATTACCAAAGAAATGACTTGAAGAATTAGCAAACAAATCACTTCCTCTATTTGGTAGTAGAAAACAAAGAAATTAAAAGCATTTTAACTATGATACGAACATCTAAAGAACACTAACTAAAATTAATTTTAAGGTTTGATTACAGTTTGGTTACCACTACATGAGTTTGGTCAAGATTAGCCATGTGTTTAGTCAGAGGTGAAAAAGCTGATATAGCACTAATAGCAAGGTTGACAAATATGGGTTTGATCACCCTTCACGGATAGTCTTAGTTTTGTCTGTATCTTAGAGTAAGGACATACAAAGCTATAAGAGTAAAGGGTATGGGAAGGTTACACACTTTTGCACTCTCTATAACCGTTAAACCATACCCCAATTCACGCCAAAACAATTCTCTTTGAGGGTACAACGTCTCACCAACCTTTTTTTGTTTTTGTTTTTTTTTTTTTTTTAATTTTATTTTTGTAAATTGTGATTAGTTTGACTTATTTTTTGTTGATCTCAAATGGATGTTAAACTAAGAAGATTAATTTTCAGGTGATTGTTAAAACAATGTTAAATGAGTAATAAGTCTTTAACATGACTTTAACTAGCATACCACATCTTGTGCTCTAATAGTAAAGTCGAAGGGACTATTTCGAAAGGTTGTTTGAACTCGTAAAAAAGGAAAGTAGACCCGTAATGGTGGCTATGAAAATGCATTACACGTGACCAAAATCATGCAAGCAATTCTTAGACGATTCTTATTTCCAAGGTCTAATAGAAAAAGAATAAGAAGATATACATTGTGCAGCAGACTTCCAAAATATTTCTCTCTATCAAAAGCTCGATTATAAATCCGAACGGTCAGAACGTCATTCTATGTGTTTCATACCTACAGTTAACTATGAAATAAATAAAAAAGTAAATATGATTTTCAATGCGGTGAATGATTCTTTCTGTTACGATCCCACATCTGTGGCTTATAAGTTTAGGTGTCCCCTCCTTCTTCAAGCTATCTTTTGAGAATGAGTTCTACACTTAGGCTTATGAACATGGTGCGAGTCTAGTATGGGATGGGTTCGTATCACTTTCATACAGTAAAGTTTTTAAATATTATTGCAGAATAACAATACTTGATCATGATGAAAAACAAATTATAATTATATGGATGATATATTCTAACCCTACTACCTAAATCTCTATTCATAATGACATACAAAATAACCCAAATAATAATTCTAGAGTTTATCTTTAGATGTTCATTTAACTTTCTTTCCAAGCTACTTTGATTCTTGGACCAATATGTTCTCTTCCGACTACACAACCTAAGTTCCACTCGGCTTGAAACTTCTTTATTCTTTTCACAAAGTATTTAAAACTAGAAAAACCAACATCTAATATATATATATATATATATATATATATATATATATATATATATATATATATATATATATATACTATGTAGTCAGGAGGGCCCACGGCCCTCAACAATCGTTTTATGCATCGATGGGGTGGAGGTCTATATGGTAGGTGGCATGAACGTAGTACAGCATAATTTATTGTTCTCAAGAAGAAGCTTATTATGTAACTGCTTTTGACAATCAACAAATTATAAGAAATGTCCAATTAATTATTTTTTTAATCTAGAATAAGATATAAGTTGATCAAATTAAGTACATGAATGTTTTTTCTTTGCTGGAAACAAAGTCTTTATTATTATAGTTCTATAATAGGTAAGAATATATGTGACTATCAACATGTATTGTTAAAAGTTAATTGAATGTTAAGTACGTGTTATTTATATGAAAACAAAGTATGGAAAATGAATGTTTGATCAAAAGAAAAGAAAAAGGAAAACTATGATAAAGTAATTGTATTGGATACTGATAAGCATATTTTACATAAAATAGTAAAGGTATCTACAATAGACTTTCATAACTTATACAATGAAAGTGATAACATCAAAAGATTAAGTAGCTAATATTTACATATCGAATAGACATATCTAATCTATTCGCAAAAAGATCAAGTACACAAGCAGAAACTTTTGAAGGACTTTGCTTTTTTGCTTGGCCTTTGATTATTAACTTCATCAACAACATTTTCTACATTTGGTTTTGGAACTTCACCAGTTGGGAGGGAGATCGGAGATGCTGATGTGCTTTCACCAATGTTTGAACTATGACCAACATTCAGAATGAGATCATTTACTTTGTATGCCTTGACAATATTAACCTTAATGTCAGTTGTTCCTTGAAAGTGTACTTCATAAGCTCGAACAAATGCTACAACAGAAATAGAATTTATTGTTATGCATCAATAATAAATATATAAGTTTTTGTTAGAAAGAAGGTATGAAGTATAATTCGGTATCTACAGTTTCATCACAGATTTGCAGATCACTTGGGCAGAATGGTATAAATTTTTCAACTTCGGGTGTGTTTAGGTTCGCTTTTCACTTTCGTCGGTAATCAAAACCGTTAATCGTGACCTACATCAATTTGGTGGTTAAAAATTAAGTATTTTATTAGTGCATGATAAAAGAGTATTCATGCTTACATGTGTTGGATTTCTGATTCAGTGTGACAGGAAGGACACGTAACAACCCACTGCTTCTATAGACTTGAGACAATTCGAACATGCAGTGTACCATAGTTTACGGTCTTGTTCGGGTAGAGATAAATTGCCTTTTATCCAGGCGGTTTTTACCTTTGTGTGGATGATATAAATCGAGTATTAATAAATAGTGTGTATAATAAGAAATTTGTTTCAAGTCATAAGTTAGCTTACGGTTTGAAAATTTGAAGTTGCTACAGAGATAGGAATTATCTGCTGGATATGGTAACAGGAAATCACTTTTTCGTTGTTGATAGCAACTCTTGTACTTGATCACGATTGTTATTATACCTATTTTGTAAATATATAAAGTGAATATATCACTGTTGTTTCAAGAATATAGTAAAGTAAATGAAAGGGGAAAGGAGAAAACTATGTAAATGATACCAGGTGGATTAATTAAGAAACCTGAGTTCGGTTTTCAGTTGAATAAATTGTGATTCTATTGTTATGATAGAAGTTTATTTTTAAGTATGAATAGTAAAAGAGAAGTAGAGTTAAAAGTAGTGACTTTGAGCCTGATTCCGAAGAGGGGGGCCCTCTCATTGAGTTCAACATGTTACCCTCATATTCATCGAAGTCATTCCATACTAATGGTACTTTCCTGTAGGAGAAAATGTTTAGGTAATTAAAAAGATAACAAAGCTTTATCTCATACTCCTCGTTTATTATGACTATGTCTCTGCCCTGTTCGTGGCTAGGTAAACATCGGACCACAACACCTCTTACATCTGCATTGTAGAAAATTATTATATAATGTGATATATAGAATATAATTTAATTTGTAAGTATAGAAAAGTATTTTACTCGGCATACTCATGTAATTATGTGAAATCGGTAAATTGACAGCTGGATATTCTTCAACAAGCGTGTGCTTGTTTAGAACCCATGAAAATTGATATGTGCTGACTGCAATCGAGAGGAATTACCAGTGCATTTGAAATGCCGTAAAAATATCCTTGCATAGTAATCCAGATTTTCACTGAACACGAGTGCTGTAAACCTTCGGAATCATGATTCTGGGAACCATTCCTACTTTGCAAAACATGGTGACACTCCAAAACTTGTACAAGTGATGTCCATCTCCTGTGAGTGCCGGGATGAATATCTGTAACTGGTGTGAGTTGTCGAGATTAACTGTTGAAGATAATTGTGTAATATTTGAAATTTATAAACGATGATAAAGGCAAAAAAAGTTCAATCAAAAATTAAAACAAGAAGATAGATTTGTGAAGTATTGGGTGGTCTAAAACTGAATATAAAAAAATATAATTGCATTCGAATATATAAATAACAAGTGTTTATGAGAAAGAAGACAAAGTTAATTCTGGATTTGTGGTTTCTAAAGAATTGAATAACAGAATGGAGTTCATATATAGGCTTACCTGGAGCATTTGGATAACTTTCACACGTGTAAACAGTGACGGAGTTAGTTGGAAAGGCTTTGGGAAATAACTTATAGTTGTTGATATGTATATGCAGAAATCCCGTAAATATTACTTGCAGAGTTCGTATGATTGTCATCTGAGCGTAGGCGGCATTTGAACAGAGGAGATAACGATTGTCCCTAATTGTTAAGCCCAATGCCCAAACACGTTTTTATTTTGTGTATAAATTTATTTCACACCTTGACTTTGAATGGAACGCACCCTCTAACTTTTAACTACATGAATTTTGTATCCATAACTTTTTATATAGCCAAATCACATCTAAAGAGGTTTTAACATTTAGAAACGAATAAGTTCACCGGAAATTTGGAGTCCTAAATTTTATTAGCAGAATAAAGATGTTTTATAGTGAACAGCCAATAAAGAAGAAGACATTGTACAAGTAACCAAATGAATAAGAAGATTGGTTGTAATTGTAACGACGATTGTTTTATTACAAAAAATATCACCGAGCTACTTACCGAAATCGGACGCCTGAGTGATTTGTAGGGTAATTGATTTGGGTAATTGAGCTCCACCTGAGTGATTTGTAGTACGGATTTCAATTGGGTTGAATAAGAAGAGAAGTCGAAATTCGTACCTGTAAATGCTTGTGTCCATATAAATACCTTCCATTTTCTCCATTCTGTAGGTTTCTTCAATCTTCATGGTCTAATTAATTATCCGGCACCGTCTCCGGGAAGAAACACACCGGCAAGCATAGGATCTCTAACTACATCACCCACTAATTTTATTGAATTCTGGATGTTTAAATGGGGGTAATTATTATAAAAAACTACAAGTTTCGTCCTCGCAATTTTATATGTGCATTTTAGGCTCGAATTTTGGAATTATTATAAAAAATGAAGGGAGGTGATTCTTATTTAGCAAATTTTATTTATATAGAGTAATTTTATATCAAATTTATAGTCATGCCCTTAAAGGGATGAGTGAATTGCAAAATTTGGTAAAAGGAGAAAAGGGTATAATTTTCATTTGAGATTAAATTACTCTGTATAGATATATATTATTCTGTATGAATCACCTTTCAAAAATGAAATCGTAAAAGTTAATTTTAGTGTTGATTGTTATTTACTTTAACAGTTAAACAATCAGTTTCATATTAAATGTATATACACAGTTGTCATGATCAATTAACTATGAATTAGTTAATAAACACCTTTAGATCTAATTGATAATAGAAGTTACAGCGGATTAACACTATATCAATATGTTTAAGAACAATGAACTGTAAGAACAATATGCAATAATATTAAGAACACAGTTTCACAAAAAGCTTCAATGTATATTATTGATTAACAATACACACGTACGTTTACAATCGTAAGGAACTATTTATAATAGTCCTTGAAGCCTAACTATTTACCCTAGTTATTCTAGGACTTGATTTACATCGAATAATAAAAGATATACATTGAATAACATTCTATAACTAACTCTACGAAGATCTCGGACTTGATATGCTTCCAAAACGCGTACCAGTAGTAATACCATTCATCAATAGTAAATAAGCATCGTCAGTAGTAACTCTGGTAATCAGTAGTAAGTCCAAAACCAACGTCAGTAGTAACTACTAATGATCAGTAGTATCTTCAATATGTGCATGATCAGTAGTAAGTTAGTTATAGACTTCACCAGTATCAACTCATCAGTAACAAGTGTTTCTGCCCCATCAGTAATAACCATAGTTTTCATCAGTAATAACTATGATCAGTATTAACTGCAGCATCAGTAATAAGTTGAACTGTGATCTGCTCCAACAATCTCCCCCTAAACTTATTGATTCTCTTTCAATCAATTAAGTTTCTTTTGTTCTTCTTCTTCCCTCTTTCTTTTCTCTAGGGTTCTTTGATTCTGTTGTTTTCTTTGTTCAATGATGTATTTGCTGTTTTTCTTTGTAAAATAAGTCAATTTGTTCTGGAACATTACAGCATCATATGGCTTCATCATTGTGTTAGTGAATATCTGATACATAGTCTTTTCAGAATGTGGATATTCTTTTTCATACAAGTATAGCTCACATCTTTTGCTTGATCTTTCAAAGAAGTACATATTTGCAGTTGGGATTACATTCCAAGCATATACATTTTCTGGATTTGTAAATAGTTCTGGTAGTTATCTGGATAAAATGCAGCATCAATCATTCTTGTTAAATATCCAGCACCAGATTCTTTCCATGATTTCTTTGTCATCCTTGGTTTTCCAATGATCAGAAGTTTGATTACATCACTTCTTGAACAGGATCTAATCAATGGTAACCATCCAGTAAATCTTTGTACAGCTTTGTCTTCCCTTATAATTTCTATTACATTATTTGGCATAACTCTCCAATTGATGATTGGATTGTTTTGAATGGGAGCAACAGGTACTTCAAGAACAGGAATAAGTTGTTCTGTTTTTCACTTCTTTTGAGCACTCTGTTCTTGAGTAAGAACCTTTTCTTTTCTTTGCTTGGGGAGTTGAGGATTCACCAGTAGTTGATACACTACCAGTTTGAATTAACTTTGGACTTATGGGAATTAGGGCTTTTAAGGCTTTTAACTTCTTTTCTTCTTCAGCTTCTTGTTCAGCCAATTCTTTCTTCTTTGCAGTACAATATTTGTCTATAATAGTAATCATCTTCATTCTGCCAAAAGACTTTCTACTGTGCCCTTTTGACTTGAGAAAGTCTATCATAAGTGTCTTCTGTTCAAAGATATCATTTGGTAGATCACCTTTTGTTCTTTTACTTTCAGCTACCAGATCTTCAAGGCAGTTTAGATGTTCTTCTTCTACTTTTCTAAATCTTTTAAATTCTGCTAGTTGAGCTTCTATCTGAACATCTTTTAGTTGAACAGACTCTTCAGCTTCTTGAGATTGTTGAGTTTTTGATTTTTTCTTTTCAGTCTTTTTCTTTTCCTCAAGAGCTTGATACATAGCTACTTTTTCTAAGTATCTTTTATGTTTCACCTTCCATCTTGATTGTTTATCAGCTCTAACAAGATTGATTTTGTTTACCATGTAGTGACCTAGTGCTCTGTTAGGGTAATCTTCATCATAAATTTCTTTACCCTTTCCAATACAAGCTGAAGGTGGAGGTGGAATATATTTCATATCAGTAACACCTCTGATTATTATTGATGGAGAAAATAATCTAAGTTCATTCTGTTGAAGAATTTTTGGATGTTGAGGAAGTGTGCATTCATCAACTTCAAACCAGTTCACATTATCATCAATGTCAGGTATGATAAGTGGTTGATCAGGTGTTGGTGGTTTGGTGATGACTTCAAAACGTTCCCTTTCAATTAGCTCTGGGAGCTCTAGTTCTTCCTCTTCAAATTGCAAATATTGGTACATGGTGAAGAAAATATTAAAATTAGCAATTACCCAAATGGGTCAAATTTCCGTTTGATTTTAGTAGCATATTATTCAAATCACATGATACAATGCCTTAGTATTAAATTTCCCAAACGGGTCGTAATTTCTCAAACGGGTCGAAATTGCCAAACGGGTCGAAATTGTCCAAACAAATCAATATTTCCCAAACGGGTCAAATTTTTACTATTGTACATACGTAAATCTTCATAGGAGGTTCTATTTCAACATCTCTTGTTTTAAAATGTCCAATTTTAGAATCCAAGAAAAATTATTACCTTATTTACTCTTGTAGGAAAATGAATGTCCAAAAGAATGAAGTTAGCTAAAATGATTTCTGCATAAAATTGGTCACATATTAGGCAACCATAGCATACTAACTAAAATTTCCTATTAAAAATAAAATAAAATAAAATAAAATAAAATAAAATAAAATTGTAGAGATGGTAGAGATAGTATACTTGCCTACGTGTTGAGCATTATCAGTTGGTTTTACGTATTGTTATACCCTCACCATCGGTCCGAAAGTAATCATTGCGAGATTCATTACCCAAGTCAAGTGGATCTACACGCGGAAATATATTTTCATTTTGAGGAAGAACTACTGTACTGAATTCTTCATCAACATCATCATAGACATCTCTGTAATTTTTAGGAGGCATCTTAAAGACAATAGATTTTTTCTTATCAAGTTGGTCTTTGACATAAAATATTTGCCGAGCTTGTGAGGCTAAAATGAAAGGATCATCCTTGTGTCCTAATCTGTCAAGTTCAACTAAGGTGTAGCCAAGGTTATCTATTTTAACACCATATTTATTGTCAACCCAGTGGCACTTGAAAAGAGGAATTTTTCTTACATGATAATCTAGCATCCATATCTCTTGTAAAACACCGTAATATAATGTTTTGTCATATCTTATACCCCCTCTAGAAATGTGCATGTCTGTGGCCTCTACACTAACACCGCTATTCTGGTAAACTCTACCTTCACGAGATTTTGTACGAAATAGGTATCCATTAATGTGATATACATCATATTTTATTACGTTTAGATGTGGACCATGTGAAATCCACCTTACGGTCTCCGATATACTTTCTTTGGAGACTGCTAACTCTCTCTCAACCTGAAATTCATTATAAGGATAAACTTTATATTGAATGAAAAATAATATAGAAACCAAGAAATGTTGCAACTCCATCTATATATGGTTTTTTGGTTCTATTTGTACGCATCCAAGACTTGTCCATGATTATATGACGACTCAGTATTTTATATGGTCACCTGCAAACAACAAAGTATGTTTAAAAAAAATTCAGAAAAATGTTTAAAAATATCAGAAAATAAAAAAAAAACATATATCAGGGATATTTTCTATTTTTCCGAATTTTTTTAGATTTTTTAAATTTTTTTTACCAATCTATTCGGTTATAAGTGGGTCAATACAAAGTATGTTTAAAAAAAATTCAGAAAAATGTTTAAAAATATCAGAAAATATAAAAACATATATCAGGGATATTTTCTATTTTTCCGAATTTTTTTAGATTTTTTTAAATTTTTTTACCAATATATTCGGTTATAAGTGGGTCAATACAAATTATTTTTAAAAAAAATTTAGAAAAATGTTTAAAAATATCAAAAAACATATATCAGGGTTATTTTCTATTTTTCTGAATTTGTTTATATATTTTTTAATTTTTTTACCAATATATTCGGTTATTTTTTGGTTCTATTTGTACGCATCCAAGACTTGTCCATGACTATATCACGACCCGGTATTTTAGATGGTCACCTGCAAACCAACAAATTATCGTAAGAATGAGATTATAGGTCAAATTGGTCAAACATGTCATTTAGGACAAACACGTCATTCTAGTCAAAGATGTCATTCTGGTCAAACGGGTCAGACTGGTCAAACGGGTCAGACTGGTCAAACGGGTTAGACTGGTCAAGCGGTCAGACTGGTCAAACGGGTTAGACTGGTCAAGCGGTCAGACTGGTCAAACGGGTCAGACTTGTCAAACAAGTCAGACTGGTCAAATGAGGCAGTTTGGTCAAACGGGTCAGATAAGTCAGTCGGTTCAAATTTGAATATGAGTACCATTGTGACGTGTTCTACAAACTTGAAGTAAGTTTTCTTGTTTCATCATTTGTCTAACAGAAACCATTTATAGTTTAAAAACAGATTTATGTAAGGGTTGGTTTGCCCGGGTGACTGATCCTGCCATATCTCGGTCTCCGTTTAGCATTAGGAACCGAAGGCTGTTTGCGTACTTGCTTGTTAAAGCCTTCAAAAGGGCTCCCCAGGCTTGTAGAGGTTTAGGATATGCTTTCTTTTTTCTAAAATCGAATAGACTTTACTAGAAAAAAAGTTATTTTTTATCTGCGAGAGCCTTTTTGTTAGTTCGGAGTGTCGGATCGGATTTCCGTGGGTGGTATAGAGTAATAGATCCCGGATTTTGGCCCGGCAATTTATGGTTTTATGATTTTAACCTGTTGATTCAACAATCCAATTTGGTTAATTCTGGCAATGAAAATAAAGAATGTTGCACTTACTGAATTACAAAGAAATTTATAAAATAAGACAAATTCCATCATCGTTTCCATAACTTGTAATGTGGAAATAAGACAATTAGCATCTAAATTTCTAAAATATAGTAATGCAAAGACGTCAAATTTCTTATTACAAAAGGAAACATGGATATGCCAAACATTAAATTCATGAATAAATTTGAAATAGGTCAGATAAAAAGCTGGAATTATTTTTGTGAAGAATTAAGAGGGTGTTTGGCTAAGCTTTTTAAAGTGACTTATTGACTTTTTGGCTTTTTAAAAAGGTTAAAATCAAGAAGTAAGGAGGCCCAGACTTCTTGATTTTGGCTTTTCAAAAAGCTAAAAAGTCAATAAGCTATTTAAAAAGGTGCTCAACTAGTTAATTACAGCAGATCAATTAGGCATCCAAATTTGAAACCAAGAAAAGTTATCAATTAAACAATAGTTGAAACGTTCATATATAGTTTTTGGTGTCTGATTGTTTTCACAATTGATGGATAAACAATGAGCGAAATATGTTCTATTAATTTTCTGTCAAATTGTCTTCACGGGGTAGGTAATTAACATCACAAAGTATCAAAAACACACATATTGACATTGATACATGGATGTAATTTCGAATTAACCTTTTTTGGAGGAGGGCTAGCTAGGTGAACTGCCACCGCGAGATGATGATGATGATGTAGAAGACGTGTGGGATCGAGAGCGAGATCGAGAGTAGAGCATAAAGAACCAGAGATGGAGAGGGGGAGTTGATGATCGCAGAAGGTGGAGGGCATGGATGGTATTCTCACGTTTCGTCTAAAACAAAGTTATCAGTTATTTGACCATATGATAAGGAATTTCTTATAATATCAAGGGCAAAAATAATTGAAATAGAAAATAGAGGCACGATAAATAATCCATTAGAGAGAATTTAAAAAAATAGATAATTATCTCACCATTTGATGTACAATCTTTTTAAGTTCAAATGTATAATAAGATGCAATCTTTTATATACTATGTTCTTAGTTGACCCACCGATTGAACTAATTGATAAGTGATTTAAGCATTATATCAGATTGAGTAACAACCCAAATATTAAAACATTGATCTTAGGTATAATATTAGTTACTAGAAAAATAAAAATTGACTATTTACTACTAAATAATCGAACGTTTATAACCAAAATTGATTATACACAATTGAAATTTAATTGCAACAGCTAGATATCATACTAGCTAAATAATCAGTTCAAAAGGCATGTCTAAACATCTTAAATACATAAGAATCATTTTTATATCTTGTTATTTACCCATGTATTTTACCAAGTTAGAATTTGACCATGGGTTATGGACACCTATTATTGGAAAAAATAGATATCTATAGGTTTTTTTTGTCATAGTTAGTGATTATTATGGTTCACCGGTCATGGTACGAGTTATGAACACCAATTACTGATAAGATGGATATATGTAAGGTTGTTAGTCATGGTGTTGGTTATAATGGTTCACGTGTCATGGATATGGGTTATGGACACCTATTATTAGTAAAATGGATATTCGTATGTTATTAGTCATGGCTAGGGGTTATAATGGTTCATTGGTCATGGTTATGTGTTGTGGACACCTGTTACAGGTAAAATGGATATATATATATAGGTTATTGATCATGGTTTGTGGTTATAATGGTCATGGACACCAATTACCATTAAAATGGAGATCTGTAAGTTAATGATCTTGGCTAGTGGTTATAATGGTCCACGGGCCTTGAGTATGAGTTATGAACACATATTACTGGTAACATGGATATATGTATGTTAATGGTAATGACTAGTGGTTATAATGGTTGACAGATCATTGGTATGAGTTATGGACACCTATTACTTGTAAAATAGATATACATATGTTATTTGTCATGGTTAGTGCTCAAAATGGTTCACAGGTCATCGGTATGGGTTATGGACACTTATTATCGATAAAATGGATACTCATAGGTTATTAGTTATGGTTAGTGGTCACAATGGTTCACAGGTCACGTGTATGAGTTATAGACACGTATTACTGGTAAAATGGATATTCATAAGTTATTGGCCATGATGTTGGTTATAATAGTTCACGGATCATGAATATAGCTTATACACACCTATTACCAAGGTTTCCGAAGTCGCTAGGCGGGATCTAGGCGGTCGACCCCCGCGGAGGATTAATCGGTCAAGGCGGGGATTAATCGGGGATTAATCGGATTGGATTTTTTACATGTAAAAATTATAAATTTTGAAAATATATAATATAATTCATATAAATTCCAAAATACTAATTATGTTTAAAGTTCAAATACTCCAAAACTCAAACATAAAGTTCAAAGTTCACAACAATTTAAATACTAAACTACTAAAAGGTTCAAACATAAATATTAGATTCCTTAATCTTCATTTTGCCCATGTTGCTCAATAACATAATAGCCTAATCAGTAACAAAATCACTAAATCAGTAACAAAATCACTAAATCAGTAACCACATGTCCACAAGTAATAGACTCAAGAAATCATTAATGAAATTTCAAAATCAGTTCGAAACAGTAACAGGCGACACACGAAATCGAGACTCGAGGGTGAAGAATGAAGCAAAAGAAAGAGAAATGAGGACCCTAGTTTATATGTTTTAATGATTTTTTTTTTACCAACTTTGACTGCCAAATTTTAAATTCTACCGTCCAGCCCGCCTACCCCGCCTAGCCCGACTTTTGACCGCCCAGCCCGACTTTTGACCGACCAGCCCGACTTTTGACCGCCTAGACCGCCGTTTGACCGCCTCCGCCTAATGAGTCCGACTAGCTGTAAATCGGGACGCCTACCCCCCGCCTAGCGCCTAGGCGCCGATTAATCGGCCGCCTAGGCCGTTTTCTGAAACACTGCCTATTACTAGTAAATAGATATCTATAGAGGTTAAATTAAAAAGAGGAATTAACGAGTGGATGAAGAGTAACTTAAATTAGTTTGGCTAGCTTACATATCTTCTAGTCTTCACGTTATAAATGATTGTTCTAGTTCACGTGCCTTTAATAAATTATACGTAAACTAATTATAGCCTTATTCCGAAACTAACAACAATGTCCATGCTTAATTAAACTTAGGTCATTATTATATATAATATTTATGTCGACTTTTAAGTTTTGAAAAAAAAAATAATAATTTCAAATTGGGTATATGAGGTAGGATCCGAAGACAACTATGATTTATTATTTTTCTCGATTTATTATATGTAAACCATCAAGTTTAGTATATGTAAACCATCAATTACTGCCTTTTATTTCATTTAAACTTTCAACTCATTACATTTTACATTAATACGTTTTCAATTATGGCTCTTAAAATATACCACATTCCCTCCAAATTGAAAAAAACGATTTTGGAGCCTAAATATATTAGGAATGGGAATTAGATTGGGATGATTTTACTTTCCACAATTTACTCCATTTCATCCTCAATAATAGGAGAAGTTATGCCTTCATATTCTGCTATTGATATCGCTTTATATTTTGCCCCAATCAACGAATTTCCTGCTGGCCGATATAGAAAAACTACTGCAAGTAATCGGTATTTCGCAACTTGTTTTTGCTAGAAGAATTTGACGTTGCTATTGTCTCTTGGATCATATAGGTATCTAATCCAATTTAGTTTCTCCATTTGCATCTTCTCTGTACACGATATTTCTTCTATCGTGATGCAATTTCTTATCTTCTCTGAAACTCAACTGTATATTCCATGTTTGTAACATTAGACTTATCGTAGACGTCAATTTGGTATTGTTAATATGTTCCTCTGTGTTTGAATGTTATGATTATTAATATTTGAAAAACCCGGCTTAATTGCTTTACGTGTAAATCTCTACAGACAGTAAAAACCACATTAACTAGAAATAAGGCTGCCGAAGCAGCAGTCTTCCATAAAGCAGCAGAATAACCAGAACCCGTAGCTGACTTAACCTAAAAATATGCAGCAAATCAAACTTTTTGCTGCAAAAACCAACCCAAAACAGGCCAAAAATTGCAGCAAAAACTCAGAAAAAATTGCAGCCCCATATGCCATTTCTGCAGCCTTATTAACCATTGAACGAACACACCAAAATTCCAAAATTGCAGCCCATAAACAGAAAGCACAGCAGCCCCAAAAAGCATCAAATCCTGCACTGTGTTAGGTCGTTTTTCTGCACTATTTTTGGCCATTTTTTCTGCACTGTTTTTGGTCATTTTCCTGCACTGTTTTTGGTCATTTTCCTGCAGTTTTAGGCTATTTTTGCTGCTGTTTTTAGTTATTTCTTTGCCGTTTTTGGGCCAATTTTGCTGCTGTTAAATTATAATAATATAAATATATAATGTGAATAAAAAAGAATTTCATCTATATTGTTCGGTTACACATATTGCAGTAAAGTATCATGGGGAGATCAATGAATTTGATTGATGAAGACATGGAATTTGAAGATGAATACAATGAGGATGAAGAAAACTACATAGAATCAGGCGAAGACAACAATATAGAATCGGGTGAAGACAACCTAGAATCTGGTGAAGATGATGATTCCGATACCGACTCTAATCAATATCTAAGAAGTAAAGATCAGTTGCGTGGTAATTTTCAAAATCTTCTCCTAGTTAATTATCATATTTTTAGTTGGGTCAAACGGGTCAGGATGGTCAAACGGGTCAGATCGGTAAAATTGGTCAGATTGGTCAAACTAATCCAATTAATTATAAATGGGTCGATACGGATTATGTTTTAAAAAACTCAAAAAAAATGTTTAAAAATATATAAAAATAAAAATAATTCATATCAGGGATGTTTTATATTTTTTTAAATTTTTATAAATTTTTTTAATTTTTTTAGCAATGCATTTACTTATAAATGGGTCGATATGGATTATGTTTTAAAAAATACCTAATTTTTTATTATTTTGTATTTCATGACATCTAGATAATCGTGGGCAAGAAAATGGTGAACAAGATGAAAACACATTGAATAGGCAAAACGAAGAAGGAAAAGATGTTGCTACAACTAGTAAAAAGGTTAGGGGCTTGACAAGGTTGCGAAAGATGATTAGAGATTATGAAGATTCTGGTGGTGAGAAACATGTAGTTAACTTTGATGTGAGGAGTAGACTTGTTGGAAAGTATAGATCTGAGTTCTCTAGTTATTTGGGTGACTTGGTAAGGCGGGATGTTGGACTTAGTATTTTGGAATGGAAGAAGGTGACACCGGATATGAAGGATATGTTATGGGATCAAATAACGGTACATATCTACTTATATTTGTATTTAATTTTTTTTCCTATTGCTTTTGAGTATGTGTGACTAACTTATATTTCAATATTGTTGTAGCGCTATTATGAAATAGATGAGTCGAGAAGAGCACTCATAATGCATCGTTTAAGTGAGCATCTACGCGACTTTCGAAGAAAACTGTATACAAAGTTCATGATGCCAAATTTGAGTAAACCTAAAAAACTTAAAGTTGTCCCTAAACAATACCGTACGTTTACGCAAATAGAAGAAAACTGGGATAAGTTCGTACAATGGACACTTTCAGACAAATTCAAGGTTAAATATATATAATTATATTAATTATCATTAATTTTTTTTTTATTTAGTCTAAATTTTCTATGGATCATTTGAATCCCTTTTAAGGTTGTGTCTCGTAAGGCAAAAGAAGCACGGGAAAAAAACAAATATCCACATCGGATGGGACGAGCTGGATACTCGGGGCTACAAGAAAAACTTGTAAGACCTAATTCTCAAGTTACAAAATTCATATTGTTTTATGTTAATAATTCTATGTTTTTGATAAAATACAAGGTCAGAAATAAAGAAATTGCAGAAGATGAAGTCCCTTTACGGTCTTTCATGTGGAGGAAAGGACGTGAAAACAAAGACGGAGGATACGAAGATGGTGAGCTCGAGGTTCTCGCAAATAAAATAGTAAGAAAAATGATTTTTCTGCTCTTTTCATTAGAGTCAATTGGTCAATTTGTTAAATTGGGTCAAACGGGGATTCTGGTCAAACGGGTCTGATCAGTAAAACAGGCCAGATTGGTCTAACAACTCATTCTGGTCAAATGGCAGATTTTTGTTATGTGTAAAAATATAAACATGTCATTTTGACCCATTTAGTTATAAATGGGTCGATCCGGATTTTGTTTTAAAAAAATTCCTAAAAATGTTTAAAAATATCTGAAAATAAAAAAAACTTATATCAGGGATATTTTTAGTTTTTCAGAATTTTTTTAAATTTTTTTAAATTTTTTTACCAATCTATTCGGTTATAAGTGGGTCGATATAGATTATGTTTTAAAAAAATTCAGAAAAATGTTTAAAAATTTCTGAAAATAAAAAAAACATAAATCAGTGATATTTTCTATTTTTCTGAATTTTTTTAAATTTTTTTTACTAATCCATTCGGTTATAAGTGGGTCAATATAGATTATGTTTTAAAAAAAATCAGAAAAATATTTAAAAATTTCTGAAAATAAAAAAAACATAAATCAGTGATATTTTCTATTTTTCCGAATTTTTTTAAATTTTTTAAATTTTTTACTAATCTATTCGGTTATAAGTGGGTCGATATAGATTATGTTTTAAAAAAATTCAGAAAAATGTTTAAAAATTTCTGAAAATTGAAACAACATATATCAGTGATATTTTATATTTTTTCGAATTTTTTCGAATTTTTTTAAATTTTTTTACTAATCTATTCGGTTATAAGTGGGTCGATATAGATTATGTTTTAAAAAAATTCAGAAAAATGTTTACAAATATCTGAAAATAAAAAAACATTTATCACTGATATTTTCTATTTTTCCTAATTTCTATAAATTTGTTTAAATTTTTTTACCAATCTATTCGGTTATAACTGGGTCGATATAGATTATGTTTTAAAAAAATTTAGAAAAATGGTTAAAAATTTCTGAAAATAAAAAAACATATATCAGTGATATTTTATATTTTTCTGATTTTTTTTTAAATTTTTTTAAATTTGTTTACCAGTCGATTCTATTATAAGTGGGTCATTTTGACCGATTTAGTTATAACAGGTTTTGCACATATAGAAATTAGGTCAATTGTTAATTATAATAAATGTATTTTTTTGTATGCAGACTGACTATGAAAACGAGATTAAAGATGGGTCTAGAAAGGTTGATCAAGGCACTGATGCCCTCACACTTATGTTTGGTAAAGAGCGTAGTTGGCGTATAAGAGGGGTTGGCGCGGGAGTTACTCCTTCTCAATATTGGAAACTTCCATCTCGTAAAGGTTCATCAAAAGAGCTTATTTTTCAACTACGGAAACAACTAGATGATGAAAGACGTGAGCATGAGATGAAGGATAAAGAAGTTGTGGAGTTGCGACAAAAGATGAAGGAACAAGAAAAAAAGACGATGGAACAAGAAATTTTTTTTGCTATAAATGATAAATTGTTTGCTCAATTAGCCTCTGAAGGAAAGAAATTACCGAACCTCCTGTCTACTTCGAATAGCAGAGTTAGTAATTTAATTGAAATATTTACTTTTAATAATTGCTAAATTATATCTTTAATTGTACGTTTCACGGTTTCAGAATTCGTTATCAAATTCTCAACCAATAGTGTCATCTGGATCTAAGCACGACATTCTCAACGATATGATGCATATTGATGTTAATACGTTGGATTTTGAAAATACGACAACTCCACCAGCCCAACAGGAAATTGGGGAATCGGTAAGTAAACTGATCGGGCTATATGCGTTAATTTTAATAAATTTCCATGCGATGTATTATAATTGTTTAAAATCTCAGGATTCTTTGAAAGGTGACAAAAATGGCATTGGATCTAGGAAAGACACTTCAAATACTACAAACCCTAAAGACTCATTAACAGAAGTCCAAAGAGTATGTTTTCATGACTATTTTACCTATAATTTCTTTTATAATTTCAATTTATGGTTTTGATGTGTCATAATTCACTACTTGATGTTCATATGTCATATATCTTCATAGACAGCAAAGTGTAACTTGGCATATCCAAATTTAAGAAACATTGTTGCACGTGGAACTATTTACTATTCTTCGGGAGAACAAAAGATACATGGTGTTGCACTTAAAGATAATTGTTATAGAGTTTCAATTGATGAACTAGTAAAAGCGGCCTCCTTTTTACCCATTCAAGTTGGTGAGCACAAAACGGTAGAGGATGCTCTTGGTGGTTTTGTAGCTTGGCCAAAAGACCTTGTCATTTCTGACTCAAAGGTTAGTTGTTTAAGTAGTTTTAATTTATTGTATTGTTATTCCATAAATAAGCTTATGAAATTAATCTCTTTTCATTGTTACAAAAAAATATTTTAGGATCCACAACAATCTTCTACTCAACATAACAAGATAAAAGGTATCAAGAAGAGGAAGAAACAGTACACAACGTTACAAGATATGAAAAAGAGAACAAGGAGCAAATGTACAACTACAAAGTAGGAATTGTCGTTAGCATTTGAACATCGGATTTATTTAAATGTCTTATGCACCTTTTTTTTTGTTTTAAACTTCGTTTGAAGAATTATATCGACGTTTTTAATTTATTAGTATTAATAGCATTTCATTTTAGTTATATGTGATTGTATTTATCGCATTTCAAGATAACTACATGTGACAATAAAGTACACATTAGCCATCGTTAATAAGAAAATATGTGTGTTTATAAGTAGGATTTTGGCCACAGTTAATATAACTACATGTAGCTATTTGTCACGAGTTGCCATATTGTAAAAACATATGTGTATCTAAAAGTATGATTATGGCCACAATTTCCACAAGTAGATGTGGCTATATGGTAAACCTAAGTCACATTGTAGAGAAAGTGTGTGTGTCTACAATGGGGTTATTGCCACGTAACTATATGTTACTATATGGTATACAATAGCCACGCTGTATATATAATTACGTGTCTACAATCGGGTTTATCGTCACCATCAGCATAACTACATGTGACTATACGGTGACCATTAGCCACGGTATATAAAAAATAGTGTCTCCAAAAGTAGGATTACAAATACTGCACTTTAATTATATGTGGCTGTAAATAATGAAATAGCCATGATTGTATGTATATTACGTGTCTACAATCGGACTTATGGTCACCACCAGGGTAACTGCATGTGGCTATATGGTGACCATTAGCCACAATGTATAAAAAATAGTGTCTCTAAAAGTAGGATTACAACTATACCCACTTTAATCATGTGTGGCTATATATTACGAAATCGCCACGATTGTATGTATAATTACGTGTCTACAATCGGGTTTATGGTCACCACCATCATAACTGCATGTGGCTATATGGGATGATTAGCCACGGTGTTTAAGAAATAGTGTCTCTGTAAGTAGGATTACAACTACTGTCACTTCAATTATGTGTGGCTATATATTACGAAATCGCCACGATTGTATGTATAATTATGTGTCTACAATCGGGCTTATGGTCACCACCAACATAACTGCACGTGGCTATATGGTGACTATTAGCCACGGTGTATAAAAAATATTGTCTGTATAAGTAGGATTACAGCTACTGCCACTTTAATTATATGTGGCTAAATAGTACGAAATCGCCACGATTGTATGCATAATTACGTGTCTACAATCGGGCTTATGGTCACCTCCAACATAATTGCATGTGACTATATGGAGATAATTAGCCACGATGTATAAAAAATAGTGTGTTTAAAAATGGGATTACAACTACAACCACTTAAATTATATGTGGCTACATGGTACTAAATCGCCACGAATATATGTTATGGCTACACTTTTCCTATGATATGGCCAGCGTAGCCGTAGCGTACTTTAAAACGCGAGAGAATAGACTACGCTTTTAATGTAAAATAAAACAGTGGCCAATGATTTATAGCCACGGTTTTTTGTTGTGGTGATAGGCTAATTTTGTACTAGTGAGCCTTATCCCATATGATCAATTTGCAACTCCTAATCAACATTGCTAAAGAGCTTTGTTTACTAACCTTACATACCAATCCATCTGATACGTCTAAAGGGATTTTAAAACGTGAATGAGCTGTTCTGCCACCCGGAAGTAACGATGCAGCAATACCTGATGTCGATGTAGCTAGGGCAATGTTTCCTTCAGATCTGATCTTAGCCAATAAACATCTATATAAAAATGTTTTACCAGTACCACCCGGACCATCAATGAAAAAAGCACCACCTTTACTACAGCTAATTCTTTCAATTATCATATTGAAGGCAAGCTTTTGGTCTTTATTTAGGGTCTCTATTGCAGCGATATCTTCATTAGAAACAACAATGTCTTTTTCTGATTTAATCTCTCTAGTGTTGTCTTTAAAAAAAGGATCCAAGAAATCTTTAGGTAGCACATCAAATTGTTGAAGACGTCGGCCCATCGACTGCAGAAAACAATCAATCTGTCTAAAGGCGCGATAGATACATTCTTTACGTGTCTCTTTATTGTGCCTCAAAATGTCCTCGAGCATCGCATCTTCAAATAAGGACCACAACTTACGAGGACAATTTGGACATGTGTAAACCAAAAGTGTAGCGAAAAGCCTTCGCAACTCATACGGCATATGGAAAGTGGATGCCTCTCTCATGCATACTTCTTGAGTATCATCATCAAGTAGATACCCGTGTAATAAGGCAGCCTCTCGAAACGTATCAACAACCACTCCATTAACTGTCCTTAAATCAGCAAATGATGTAGGACAACGTATCCTTGTTAAAAGAATTCTAAGATAATACCTTTCGCCTTCACTCGGTTGGGCAAGAACAATCCGACCAATTGAATCTTCTGTTTTTCGAGGCCACCATATTTTTTTGTCCCCTTTCCAAACAAAATGATCCGGAAATTGACAGTATGTCAGTTGAAGTTCTTTTGCTAAAACTCCTGTAGCATTTTCAACAAAAAACTCAGTCAACATAGTTTTCCTTTTACCAGGATTATTTAAAATATTAGTTAAAGAAGATTTTCGTTTAAATGTCAAAGGCTGATAATTTTCTATATGCAAAGGCAGATGAATAACAGCCGGTTTAATTTCGCTCATCGGAAATCTGAATATCCTCCATGCTCCCTCGGGAGGAGAAATCCATCTACCTGATTGGTATTGGTTAATTTCATTTATAAGAGTGGAATTTGTCGGGAGAGAAAGATTAAAACTTATTTTATCACAACCTTTACAAATATACTTATATATATACTTGACAGCTTTTATTGAAGAACAAATTTCTATATTAATATGACAATTAAATTTGCAAA
The DNA here is from genome assembly GCA_963853835.1 of Calendula officinalis. Lineage (NCBI taxonomy): Eukaryota > Viridiplantae > Streptophyta > Magnoliopsida > Asterales > Asteraceae > Calendula > Calendula officinalis. The sequence continues at coordinate 56,159,708 of OY970830.1, forward strand.
GCAAATAAGCATTATATGGAACTACCCACTTATTATTAAGAATAGCACCTCTGACCTTAACTTTAGCTCCATCATTACGCCTGCGATATATAGGATATGCGTCATCTGTCTGAATAGTTTGACATGAAAAGTCCTTTGGATATAGATTTTTGCAAACACCGGTCTTTTTCATACACACATTAGAAGGATTTAGAGAGCCACACGGACCGTGAAACATGTGTTGTACAACCATTTTAAATAAATGAGGATTAACAGTTTCTGAAGGTATTTCTGCATAGACAATACAATCATACTCTTCAGGGGTATACATTTTACTGTGAGGTTTTAATATAAGCAAAAAATGAGCATGTGGAAGACCTCTTTTCTGAAATTCTATAACATAAGTGTATGCAGCAACATCTCCAAAAATATTATTCTTTAATAGTTCATGTTTAAGCTTTTCTACTTTAGCATGGAAAACTCTAACAACCAAGTCAGCTCTATTTTGGCCCTCTTCGTATGATTTAAGATTTTCTTTTATTTCAGGCCAATTAGGGTTGCATGTCATAGTTAAAAAGATGTCAGGTTTTCCAAATTTTTGTACTAATGTCATAGCGTCTACATATTTCTGCCTCATGTTCCTAGGACCACCTATGAAACTTGAAGGCAATATTATTCTGCTACCAATAGTAGCTCCTTTGGTTTCCCCACTCGCCATTGCATCTACAACTCCTTGTAGAAACTCCTGTCGTAACTCCTCTTGTTGTGTTCTATAAAAATCTAACCTCTTTGTTTCTAATTTAACGTAAACATCAACAATGAATTGTTGCAACAATCTGCCAAAATGTAGCAGAAACGATTTGTCACCACGTCTTATTTGGAGCTTGTATGCATAATACTCTCTAACAGAAACAAACTTTGAATTTTCTGCATTTCTAGCCATCACTACATACGAAAATAGATAAAAGAAATCACAACATAGCTGGAACAAAAGAAAAAGAAAAACAAATTACCTTCTTCTTCCATGTGTAATAAATTTTCAACATCTGCTACATTGTCGGGAGAAATAAGCTTTGCTGCTACGGATCGCGAATGGTGTTGTCCTCTTAATTTTTTTTTTTAAAATACCTTGGTGCCATCCTAGCTCTCCAAAAGGGAACATTAATGGATACTGCAAAGGATCATAACATCCATAAAAGTACTTGATACTTTTAGACTCAGCATTATGTGTTTGAACTCGGATATCTCTTGGACCACATTCCCCATTGTCTTCACCGTCCACCCAAATGGCAGCGACCTGTGATACATCAGGTCTATTATATACTCTTTGATCTTGAGTAGCAATTGTCGTAAGAACAATCTTATAATTATCTAAGTCGCTAATATCTTTCAAACCACGGAAAAAAAAAGCATATGGATTGTGTTCAAGATATTTGATACATTTCTCAACCAAGGTTTTAGATATTCGTGGACAAACCACTAATCGATTCTCGATTTCATTATCAGTATCATGGAAATATAACTGCAAATTTTTACCACGATTACTTTCAGAGCATAAAGCATTTATAAAATGATACACCTGACCTTGAACTCTGAAAGTATATATTCCACTATCCCTTTTATTAAAATTAGGGTCAGATGTAACACGTAAGGAAGTAAAAGCGAAATGGTTATTATATGAACTCTGAAAGTATATATTCCACTATCCCTTTTATTAAAATTAGGGTCAGATGTAACACGTAAGGAAGTAAAAGCGAAATGGTTATTATATGTTCTGATGTATGTCCTAAAAACCTTTGCTTCCTTAGATGGTGAGGTTAAAAGACCAATCATTACATCTGGAAGTTGATTAGTACACAAAACAATACAACCATCTAAACAACAAAAAGTTGGTATTTCTGAATAAGATTTCATAGCACCACAATGTGGACAATCCGGAACATAAGGGAGGTTGTCCGCAACAAAAGGAATAAATTGTAATAAAGCTCTACCAGTTGTAGTACCAACATTGTCATGTTTATTTTTACGAGTTTCTTGCTTTGAAATAGCTTCCCTTTTATAAGTTTTGTTCTTTTTAAATCTTTGATCTTTCCATCTTAGAATAGCTCGTTTTCTATACTCTTTTTTATTTTCAGAATCTAGGGTAGTTTCACCCGTCTCATGATTAATTTGTTTACCTTTTACAGTAGCAGACAATAAATGAGTATACATGTTTACTAAATTAAGCCATTCATAAATAAATAGATCAAATGTTTACCTATAACAGTTATTGGCAATAGACAAAAGATGTGTGATCAAGCCTCCAACTATACCGAATGTTGAAGGGTTAATGGACACTTTCAGGTAATTACTGATGATTGTCAATCATCGAGTCAAGCACCACATCAAGTATTGATATGAAGCACTGATTTGATGAATTTAGGATCTTCAAACAGAGTAGGAAATTAACACCAAATTACGTCAAAAATCAAAATTGAGTATGAAATTAACAATTATTAAATAAAGTAATATAAAAACCTGGTTTTCTTTTGTCTTGGTGTAGGACTAAAACGGCCACTTTCAGGTAATTACTGATGATCGAGTCAAACACCGCATCAAGTATTGATATGAAGCACTGATTTGATGAAGAAGAAGATCAACATGGAAGATGAAGAGCATTGAAGAGGAGATTTCCAATTGGTTCGTCAATCACTCTACTCTCTCTGGGTAAATAAGTCGTTGTCATGATCAAATACACTATAAAAATACCCTTTGAGAAGTGAGAACTTACCGATAAAGAGGAAGAGATCGATGCTCCACTTCTAGATGTAACTCTTCCACCAATTACAAGAACCTGATTTGGAAAAAAGCCCTAATTTCAGAACGGAAAAGAACACTACTATATCTGGTGAGTATTTCCGATTAGCAAAAATCCTAATTTTAGAATGGAAAAGAAGATTACGATACCTAATTTCCAATTAGCAAGAAGGGGAACCGAGTAAACCAGAAATTGGCAGCTGTTAAACGAAGAAGCTGACTATAAGTGAACCTAAGCGTAAAGGAGAAGAAGATGAAGACGGTTTGAACAAGCTGGAGGCGGTAGAGCAAGGTTGTGGTGAAGTCGGTGTGAAAGGGGGGTAAAAATCATCCTATTGGAGGACAGAAGCAGGTGATCGACGTGGGTAATAAAAATTCTGAAACTAACCGCCGTATGAGTTGTTCAGGAACACCAACAATTTAGGAAATGAGCAGTCGATTAGAGTATTAGATGACAAAATTGGAAGCAAAATCACGGGCTTCGTAAAGAGAGCAGTCGGTTAGAATCATAGATGTCAAAATTAGAACTTTAAACGTCAAATTGGAAGGAAAAATCACGGGTTTTATTAAAGGAAGCAAAATTTTGAATTTTTGATTATTTGTTCGAATTCTATTTTGAAGAAATTGAAGAAGAAGAAGACAAACCTGATTATGGAGAAGGAAGCAACTTGTCACCGAACAACCAACAAATAAAACCTTTAACCTTCAAATAAGTATGCTGAAAAATCACGTTAGGGTTTGTGAGGCTTTATGTGCTCAAAGATGGTGGTTTTTGTTGAGGCGGTGGATGGAATGTCGGCGAAGGTTGTGATGCGTAGGATCGGTTTTTGAACTTTTTTTCTTCATAGAGAAGGAGAGAAGGGCAGTAGTTTGAGAAGGAAAGAAATTACAAAAACCTTTAGATGATATTAGGTTATGAATATGACGCCATACTTTGCCAATGATCGATGGTTTCTTCATAGAGAAATAGCGAATAAGAGGGGGAGAGAGATGTGAAGGCGGTGGAAGCAAATGACAGCTTGCAATTTCTAACTGGACCTTACAAGCAGGTGAATGACGTGGGTAAGAAAACCGTTTCTGTGCATATATATATATATATATATATATATATATATATATATATATATATATATATATATATATATATAGTGTCCAATTCAGCGCAGAACTCATTTAAGCTACAGAACCGCAGAACTCAATCTTAGACCATTCGATTTTATATTTAACGGTTAAGATTAACCCATATATTTTCATAAATAAAACAATTATATTTTTATTAGGAATTAAATATAAAGGGTAGTATGGGATTTTCAACAACCAAATAAATAAGGAAACCTCGAATCATGGATGTGAAACCGTCTTTTTCTCTCTCAAACCCTACAGTAGTATTAAAAAAATCTCTCAGGAATCACACACAATGTGCGAAAACGTTTTCTCAATTTCTATTGAGATCAGCTTCAAGCCTTCAATTTCTCGATTCAGCCTTCAAATGGAGCTCTCGAAATGAGAAGGTATTTATCGAATCAAACACCCATCTGATCTCTATTTTATTGATTATGATTTGGAGCTTTCTGAAATTTTGGATCTTATTAATCAGGCCGCCAGATGGAATGATGTTTAAAAGACCTTATTATAATCGACAACAGTTGAAGCAAGTTAAAGGATTGTTCTGCAGATTCACAATTACAATTACAATTATTTGAGTTTTAGTTTTGATCATTTATTTCTTCTTTTTCGCCTGCAAGATCAATTATTTATCACCACAATCCCCATCGCAGGTAGCTAATTCCAATTCATTTAAAATCTTCACATGCTTAAGTTTAATGTTTAATTTGGGATCATGAATTTTAAGCTACTTTTAGTGTTGGGAGACTGGGATTTTATGAGATTTAGGGGGTGTTTGGTTGTGCGTTTCTATTAGATTTTAGTTATTGGATTCTTGACCGCAAGTTTGACTTTTTTTTAAAGCAGTTTAGTGTTGAGAAAGTTTGGGATACAATTGATTCTTGCGGTTGGATATCATCATCCACTCCTAGACAATTGATTCTGGCGGTTGAAATACGAGAGTCGTCTTCTTCATTTTAAGCATTTCAAGAATAATGTCCTTTTAGTTTACTGCTAGTATCGGTTATTTTTTCAGACGATTTCGTTAACTTTGTTACGATTTTCTTCCGAGACCCTTTGCGGTGATGATTATCTAGGGAAAAATTTAGTTATTTTGAGATTTTAAGCTGTTGTATAGCAAAAATTTCATAAAATCGAGTTTGAGTTCTTTGAATTTTTGTTTCATATTATTTCAGTATGTATCGATTGTAGTATACATCATATGTACTGATGCATGTTGTGTAAATATGATTTTTATAAATATATCTGGCGATGCATGTGTTCAATATGATTATTTATGTGTTTAATACGATTATTTTGGTCTGATTTTGATATCAAATCAAGCATTATGGTGTTATTTTATACTTTCAGGTGTAAGGAGAAGTGGGAGGAAAAAGGCAAGATTTGGTTAACTACAATGAAAGTGGCAAGATCGGTTAACACTCTCGTATCAGCTACACAATCTGCATTTGATACAAAACAACATATGTAAAAATTATTTACGCCATAAACATCAAATGTTTCATTATTATTACGCCATAAACATCAAATGTTTCAAATATTTACGCCATATACATTCAGTGTATTAATAAACATTCAATGTAAGGCATTATGTGCACTATAATTTATACACGTAATGTAACGCATGTATCAACGTTTTCATCCATGTCGTGCGACACTTAATGTCATAAACATTCAATGTTTCACTAGGTTCTATTACTTTAGAAAAATAAAAATAGTCATGCTAAAACACGTACATGTTTCCATTGACAATAAAAATTATAAACCACTTTTTCAACAATGAAGAAACAATAAAAATTACAAACCACTGTTACGAAGGGAACAATCGATTAATTTTTTTTTTTTTTGATTTAAATAGATTACATGATAATGTTTAGATGAAACAACTTTGCCTATTTTTAGGAATTTAGTAAATGCCTTATATTGTTACCATACATAACCGCTTTGCTTAAATCCCTAAAAAGCCCTCCACCAATTATTATATAATATAATTAATAAATTTAAAATCGTGCATTCTGATTGGCTGAAATATGGTTCTGTAGTTCTGCACCTTTAAACGGTTCTGCGCTGAATCGCACCCTATATATATATATATATATATATATATATATATATATATATAGTGGAGAGTTATATAGAGAACCCATTTTACCCTTGTAGCCAATCAAAAATTAGATTAATATTTTCCATTTAATTAATTGTGAAGGGCAATTCTGGTATCACACATATTTCGTTTTTTTAGGAACAATTAATTTAAATCCTAAAATTAAGGGATGTTGACATTTCTACGTATATATCTTCAATTGAAAACCGAATATCCCATATCTTCCATATTTTTAGCATGCTTTCATTATTCATTCCAGTTTAATCGATAAAATTCATAATTCCATAATTCAATCCATTCATCATTCGTAATTATTTCTGGGCGTCTGGGCGTGAGAGAGTATCGACATGGTGGTAACTAAATACAGCAATGTAATCAAGGAGTATGATGTATCATCATTCATGTATACATTAATGTAACTAAATACATCAATGTAATCAAGGAGTATGATGTTACAGAAGACGATGATGTGGATGAAGATGATATCGTATCAAGGAGGTAACTAAATACATCAATGTAATCATGATGTAACTAAATACATCATGTATCAAGGAGTATGATGATACAGAAGACGATGATGTGGATGAAGATGAAGATGAAGATGATATGGTATCAAGGAGGTAACTAAATACATCAATGTAATCTTTCGGGACATAACACAGTATATTACTGAATTTTGATACATCAATTCATTTCTACATTTACGTTTTACCTATTTAATTTAGGCGTGCATTTCTTCATACAAAATGTCCAAAAAAACCAAATAACCCAAATAACTTAGATACCACATCAACAATCCCATACAAAAAAGATAACAATCCACCAAAATCCTAACAAACCCAAAACACAAACAAATCCAAGTACTGAAAATTAAAAAAACCTAAAATTATCCTAGTTCTAGATTCCCAAAAAACCATAATTTCATTGAACTTGCATTCTTCATCACCATTTTTTTAACTTCTTCCTTAACGACATTGCATTCACTCATTACTATAGAATATGCATACTTCTTCTTCAAACCTTCATTGCATACATAGTTTTCGGGCTAGATCTTGTTTGCAATACCGGATAATTTAGGTCTGTTCCAGAATTTGTATCTTCAGCAGCCACATTTGAAGTAGACTTTTTTTTTAGTTTCCTTTAGGTTTTAACAATTTTTCTTTGCCTGCATCAATGTATACAAATGATTAATAATTATTTAAAAACAGACATTCATGTCTATTCAGGAAAGATGTAAACCAAACATTCATGTATATTCAGAAACATTAATGTTCTTAACATAAAAAAAATAAAAATACAGTCGTGTATTTATGAATCTCAAATAAAACCACACATTCATGTATATTCACAGACATTCATGTCTATTCAGGAAAGATGTAAACCAAACATTCAAGTATATTCAAAACATTGATGTTCTAAACGGATTCCCAAACACATATGTAAGTTAGCAACATATATGTAAGCAGAAACATGTATGTAGTCAGAAACACATGTGTAATCACAAACACATATGTAACTCGAAACCACCAGTGATTAATGTAGAAACCAACCCGAATTACATTTACGCAAAACCACTTAAAAATATAAAATTTCAATCTTTTAATTTTGTATTTCATTAGCGATACCTTTTTTTTGGTTTCAAAAACATTCAAATCAAACGAATCTGCCCCTAATCGTTGCTGATGTATCAAACTATAAAGAAATTTTACCTGACATTGTTCTTCGAGGCTTGGCTTGATCGTCGTCTCCTTCTGAAGCTCCGATATCAAATTTCCTCTATAAATTTTTTCGATTGCACCGATGTTCCTCTTATATATGTTGCATCAAAGCAATCTTCACGATTTTTTGCTAAAATCGCTTACCAATTTAACCGGATTTGGGAGATCTTCTCTCCTTCTCGACGAATAAACCCTCGTTAAAAAACCCACGTATTTTTGGATAGTGGGTTGTGATCACGTTAATTTAGGAGCGGCAGTTATACATGATTCTTTTTCCTTTTTTATATGTTTATGTTTTAAAACAAAAAAACATAAATTAAATTGGCTGATTACCAAATTACCCTTTTTATTTAATTAGAGAGTTCTCTATATAACTCACCCCTATATATATATATATATATATATATATATATATATATATATATATATATATATATATATATATATATATATATATATATATATATATAGGGGAGGGTTCATGCGAGAAGCCTTTTTTTTGCGAGAAATGCGAGAAGCAATCTTGGCCACTCATTTATTTTAATCATTTTAATAATATGTAAGGGTATGTTTGTCTTTTTAACTTCTTTTGTAATTTTGTCAATTAATTAAATATAGTTAATAGTTTCCATATTTAATTAATAGGAATTTTTTAAGCAATCAATGGGTTGACTAATTCCGCCGGAAACTGCTGAACCGCCATTGTCACCGGAAACCGTACAAGTTCACCGTTAAACAACCTATATGCGAAACCGAAGAAACAAATCTAGAACCCAGGTCATTGTTCATCATTGTACATAGTGATTCATTAATGAAGAACAAAAAGAGACCATATGTTTCATTACTATACGCAGTGATTCATTAATGAAGAACAAAAATTCATACATGATTTTCACTACTGAACAGCAAAAAATCATACTTGTGTTCAATACTAAACAAAAAATATATACATATGTTTTATTAGTTAACGACAACAACAACTATATAGGTGTTCAATCTGAACAACAAAAAATCATACTTGTATTTCAATGTTGAACAGCAAAAAAAAAACTATAATTTTATGAATATCAGCGATGAATCAGATCACTAATCAGTGGAATCAATCTCTATTGGAATCTCGCCTTCGTCACCGGAACAGATCTGGCCCGTATTGTGCCTTTGTATTGTGTAGATGTGACATCTTTACAGAATGAAACAGACAAAAATGAAAACCCCGTTCCTGATCTGCATCTTCGATTTAGTTTGAAAACAGATGAACAACCTCGTTCCAGATTTGGATCTTCGTTTTGGTTTGACAATAGATGAACAACCGCGTTCCAGATTTGGATCGCCGGCGTCGATGGTGGTGACAAAGACTTTGTTGGTTGACGAATCGTCGTTCGGTTTGACTGAACTTGCAAAGCCTCGATCCAAATATGTGTTCGGTTAATCACACCACCGGCGTCGGTGGTGGTGAACCGTCACATGGGAGCCGGGCGGAGGAGAAATGTGAAATTGATTTTAGGCGTCGACGGCTGTGTGAAGGGTTCGCCGGAAGTTTGGGCAGGGATGGTCGACGGGATTTAGTTGCTGTGATCTTCGCCAGAATCGTTTCAGAAGGGGTTGGTTACCGGCGGCTGAATAGTTTTTAGGAGAGAGAATAGTGAAAACACACACATGTGTGTGTACGTTTTTTCAACCCTAATATGCTTTTAATTTAAAACACTATAATTAAGGTTTAAGTTTACATTTTTACCCTTTCAACATTTATTATTAATCCATAGAATTTCAATTAATTCACAGGAATGCAATCAATGATCTTAGCCACTGATATTTTAATCTAATGATTAAAAAGTACTTCTTGCATTTCTCGCAAAAAAATTACTTCTCGCATATATATATATATATATATATATATATATATATATATATATATATATATATATATATATATATATATATATATATATTGTACAATTTAAGTCAGAACCCATTTAAGGTGCAAAACCGCAGAACTCAATCTTACACCTTTAGATTTTAAAATTAATGGTCAAGATTAATCGTGTCATTTTAATAAATAAAAGTCATTTTATTTTAGTAAGAAACAAATAAAAGGGTAAAGTGGACACTTTACAAAAAAAAGAAAAAGAAAACCTCCCATAGAAACCGCCCCCTTTCTCTCAAACCCTAACCCCCACTTTCTTTTATTCATCTTTCTCTCTCTCTCGTTACGATCCGACTGAAGATGGTGAAAATCAATTAAGAAGGCGGCGATTCAAGGCTGAAGACCACGAATCCGTTTCCATTTGGGTATGAAACGAACCGCACGTACCTGGGTTCACCGTCATCTCGTCGGAGGTAAGTTCTTGATTCAATCTCTATCCATTCTCAATAATATGTTTTTGATTTCAAGTACTTGTTTAATTGATCGCGTTTGCTATAAACCCTAATGTTTTTTATATATATTGTGATATCCGTTTGTGATTTGAGGCTCTTTCCAGATTGCGATGAAACTCTTTAGATCTGCTTTATTTATGTTATTTATTTTATGTTAGATGGTTTGTAATTTTTAGATATAATCATATATGTGATTTAATTGATCTATAATAACTTGTGTTATTATCGACTATAGGATTATTAGATCGGTGAAATTGTTGTTTATACTGTATATATATATATATATATATATTTGGAGAATGTTTGCGGTGAATGTTGAGATTAGGCTTGTTTCACGTGGCTTGATAAGTGTGTAATTACTTAATTTTTAGTTGAATATGAGCTGTAGCCATGGTTTTAGCGAGTTGTTTATCAGTCATTTGAGTTTACAAAAATATTTGGAGTTTTTGAATAATACTGTAACATCTTTGAGCCCCTATTAACTCACTATCATGGAATAATATTTTAATACGTTTTGATAACTGTGTTCGCCAACATTATCCTTAGTCCTAAACTGTGTCTATATGTAAATATGTATTTGGTTACATCAACATGTTTGAAGCAAACTTAATAGTCATCATCAGCGCTTGACTAGATTAATCTTTTTAATTACTTTATAATATAATATAAATAAAATTGCATAAGTGTATATATCTTATTTTTATATATACATAGATGTTATTGTATTTATATACATCAATGTTACTCTACTTAGATACAAACATGTATATATCAAAAATTATGTTTGATATGAGGTTATTTCGTGTTTTTTCACCTTGCAGGGTTCTAAGTAAAGAATGTTATGAATATGAAGACGGTAAAGATTGTTAAAACTCTACAAAGATGAAGAGGATAATTTAGAAAGAAGCACCTAATTTGTACATAGGTGTTATTTAGTTTTTTTTGTACATAGGTGTTTTTTCGTACATAGGTGTTTTTACGTACATAGGTGTTTTTTCGTACATAAGTGTTATTTTGTACATATATGTTATCCATTTTTTTTAATTGTTATAATAAATAGTATGTGTTGGTCAAAATAATGTAATTTTCTTTGTTGATACATTAGTATTATTTTGTACATATACATTAATGTACACTAGTAAATATATATAACATGTATGTACCTTAAAATTTTGATTTTAATTCCTAAATTTTAGGAAATTTACAAAAAAAGGAAACTAAAAATAAAAATGTATAATGTCAAAAATAAACCATTAAATTAATTAAATAATCATAAATTAAATTACTAAATTCTGATTGGTCGAATAAAAGTTCTACGGTTCGGCACCTTAAACGAGTTCTGCGCTGAATTGGCCTATATAGGGTCCGGATCCGGTGAGGACTCTTTCCCCGGTGAGAACTGCGAGGACTAAAAAAAAAAGTCTAAAAATGATCCAAAACAAACATTTTTAAAAAAATTTCTTTTTAAACATTAAAAGCGCAGCATATAAGATCCAAAAAAAATAAAAAACTTTAAAAAATGATCCAAAAAAAAAATATGGATCATAATAATGATCCACAAAAAAAATATGGATTATTGTTATGATCCGCAAAAAAAAATGGATCATAATTTTTTTTTCAAAATCTTTTTTTTGGTCAAATGTAGTAATAATAATAATGAGGAGTTATATATATATTTTTCGAATTTTTTGGAATGTTTTTGAGGTGTCCTTACCGTTTTTTGAGTATTCACAGGATCCTACTTTTATATATATATATATATATTATATATATATATATATATATATATATATATATATATATATATATATATATATATATATATATATATATATATATATATATATATATATATAGTGTCCGATTCAGGGCAGAACCGATTTAAGCGACAGAACCGCAGAACCCAATCTTACACCGTTAGATTTTAGAATTAAGGGTCCAGATTAATTGCAGTATTTTTGGAAAATTTATTTTATTAAGAAATAAATAAAAGGGTAATATGGGTATTTTACAACAAAAAAACTCATAGAAACCGTTGCCCACCCCCACTTTCTCTCATTCCTCCTTCTCTCTCCAGGAACCCTACCCCCAACTTTCTCATGGAAAATTTATAATATAAATATATATAGGGTGTGGATCCATAGAAAAGCACTACTAAATAAAGAATACAAGGAAACTATCGTAGCCCTTAGATTAAACACTGAATGGTTGAGATGACTGGGATTTTAAATCACGCATTTGTAAATTTAGGGAAACAATCCGGATGAAAATAAAGATTAGGAGGGTAAAATTGTAAAAACCCCATTCTCTCATCTAAACAGGAAACGAGGCATTCACACAAACCATTCCAGTCGACGATTCACTCTCACAAACGGCTTCGATGATTCTCAATCAACGCCCATTTTCAATCGACGATTCCACTATTCTAGTCTCAATCATCGAAGTTTATAGGCGATTTGTATCAATCGACACGATTTCAGTCTCAATCGTCGAAGCCTATACACGATTGGAGCGATTCTCGCCTAGGGTTTATCATGTAAATGTGAAATTAGGTTTCTATCACAAACAATTCTCGGCTAGGGTTTTAGAACTTAGGGAAAAGGTTTGTTTCAGCTTCTAATTTGTGTGATTTGACCGATTCTATGTCTCTCGGTCACATAAGATTGTTAAACTTGTTTATGCATTTTCATTTGTGTGACTTGATTACAACCTGTGTTTGATTAATACATACGCATAATGTGTTACAAAACTGTGATTAGTGTTACATAGCTGTGATTTTCGAATGTATGCTCGTGTTGGGTATTTTTTGTATGAATTTGCATTTTCATATGAGAATCCATCAGTTGCAGCAGCCCTATTAAATAAGAAAATGCACATTTTGTGTTTAGTCCAGGGTATTGCAAACTGCTAAAATGCATTTTCATTTTCGTATGTGTATCTATTAAAAGTTTATTGACACAAAATGCTAATATGCTTCCTAAATTGCAGGTAAAAATAAGGTTGTGAATGAGACATACATTCAATACTTTCATCAACAAATACAAGATGAGAAGATCACAAACACGAGATAGTACAAGATGGAAATCGATGCAATCAAGGGTTAACAAAGGTAAAAGAAAGAAGATTAATAACATAGATGATGGTGATTTTTTGGTAGAAACGGAAAGAAGGGAGAATATAGAAGACGTTTTTGAATTTTGTTTATGCATTTGCATTTCTGTGTATGCATTTTTAGGTTAAATTCTTTAAATATGGTGATTATGTATGTGTGTATATTGCATTATTGGAAAAAGAATTATATAACATATGTAACATGTGGATTACAGAAATAGAGGAAAGTGAAGAAAGAGAAGAAACGGAAGGAGAAAGTGAAGAAACAGAAGGTGATAGTGCAGAAACAGAAGGTGATAGTGATGGTTGCCTGTCACCGTGTTATGCAAATCTACCTAAAAAAAGGAAAAGAATGCCGGTACACAACGAAGTAGTAAAGGAGAAGGAAATAGTAAAGGAAAAGGATAAAAAAAAGGACAAGGAAGAAAGTAATCAAAAGAAAGCAACAACGGAGAAGCAACCGGAAGGTGTGTATTCAATCCCTTATTGCAAAAAACATTTAAATTTTCAGAAAAAGGTATGTGTGTATGCATTTTCATTTTCTGTGTGTAGAAAGTGAGAATAAAAATGAAAATGCAAATGCAACTATGAAAATGCAAATGCAACGGATTGTATTTGAAAACGGAACCGTTTTGTAAAATTTCAGGAAATAACTACATAAAATGAAAATGCAAATGCAACTGACATTATGTAATACATGAAAAACAGTGTAGAAAAGGTATGATAAAATGAAAATGCAAATGCAACCTTCAAAAAAATAATTGTTTTAAAATTGAAAGTGTTTATGTATGTGTGTCAATTCATTCCCTTATTGCAAAAAGCATTATGTAACATATATAATATTTGCAGGAAACAGGGCTGGACATAACGACACACCTAAAGTGAAAGATTGGAGAAAGCAATATGCTTCAACATCGAGAGGCGTACATAATATTACAGTTAAAGATGTAATTGATAAAATACAAGAAAGTGAAGATGTTGGGCAGAATTTCAAGTTGAATATGCTTGTTTTGATAATGAATTTAATGGCGAAAGCGGTTACAAACGGGGAAGTTAATCAAAACATTCTGAAGTCGGCTACAGAAGTAGATGACATAAAGAAGTTAGATTGGTGTGGATATGTGCTTGAATGCCTAAAAACATGAAAAACAAAGTGGAACCGAGATAACCCAAGAAGTTGGTTTAGCGGACCGTTGCTTTTGTTAGTGGTAAGTACGAGTTTAATTATCTTCAAAATGTTTATATATAAAAAATTAATATTAACCTATATTTTCAATAAAATATTGTAGATTTGTTATGCTTCAATGATTGGTCTAGACAATGAACCAAAAGATGGTGATCGTCCAAAAGTTGCATTTTGGACAAACAAAATGTTGAAAGATGTCGAAAAGAAAGTTAATGGAATAGAAGAATCAAAAGAGGAAAGTTTAAAAGGAAAAGATAAAAAGGAGAAAAAAGGTGGGAAAGGAAAAACAAAGAAAGTGGAAAAGGAGAGAGGTAATAAAATATAAAAATAATGTACAATAATTAATATTAAATATTTAATAAATGATAACATCTAACTTTATTAAACAAATAACATGTTTTATCGAAACAGAGCAACGGGAAAGAAAAGGAAAAGGAAAACAAAGTGTTATGAAGAGCATCGATGAAGATGAAAGTGATTCGAGTAGCTCAAGTGAAGATATGGAGGAGGATCATAGCTTCAAAGAGATGGAATATGAAGTAGAAAGAGATTCGGGAAGTAATAAAGAATACACTGCTGACGTAAGTAAAATTTTCTTCTTAGGTTGAAATTGTAAATTTTTTTGTTTGTAATCTAAATAAGTATTAAAAAATGCAGGAGTTTGTCTCAGAAATAAAAACAAAGGACAACGAATTCATGTCTATAAGAGGCGAGTTAACTGAGTTAATGTGGGGAGCTGAATTTCATTACCCATATGATGTAGACATTATAAATACTCTGGCTGAACTTAGAGAGAATTTGATGGGTGAGTTAAAATTGAAAGATTTTGAAACAACAAAGGAGAGAACCCCAGAGTTTAACACACAAGATGATAATTGTGATTTTTGTCAAAATGAAAATGCAACTAGGAATGAAAAAGAAGGAGGTAAAAATGCATTTGTTGAAAATGAAAATGCAACTCAGAGTGAAAATGCAACTTCAAAAAAAGATGAGAATGAAAATGCACAGAAAACTGAAAATGCAGAGGCTGAAAAGGGTGAAAATGCTAAAGGAGGTGAAAATGCAACTGCAAGAGAGCTGAAAATGCAACTGAAGACGGTGGTGAAATTGCAACTGCAGATAGAGGTGAAAATGCAGCTGCAGACATAGATAAAAATGCAACTGAAGACAGAGATGAAAATGCAACTGAAAAAAGTGGTGAAAATGCAACTGAAAAAAGTGGTGAAAATGCAACTGAAAAAAGTGGTGAAAATGCAAATCTGGAAATAGATGCAAATACAGAAATTGTTGAAAATATAGAGGGGGGACAAGAGCCAAACAAGAAAAATGAAGTTGAAGCTCAAAAAAATATTGTTGAGAGACCAAAAAGAATAGTGAAACCATCAGCCGCCCTGAAATCGCCGTACAGAAATAAAGTTGTAAACACGATATTTCTAACAACCAGGCTTGAAAATGTAGTGGCTGTTTTCTGGGATAGGGGACGAAAAGTAAGTTGAATTTGTATTTGGAAATATAAGTATTCACTATAGTTGTTAACTAACAAAAAAATGTGTTTACACTCTACTGGTATACACAAATCGAAAGGGCTGTATGTTGAAAAAATGTTCACGCAGAAAGCTTGAAAGCAGGTTTAAATGTTCATTTACAAGTGATAAATGCATGGGCAGATGTGCTAAATGAAAGCGAAGCATACACCAAGAAATACAAGAAGACATCTAGATTATTCTGCTACGTAACAAGAAAGGTAACTTAATTAATTTATAAAACATGTTATGCATTTAAGTCGGCTTTTTAACATATTAATGAATATATAAAATCTATTGACATGATAAATTTATATTGGATTACAAAGATGAGGACAACGGAAAAAGTATAGCGAAAATGCAAAGAGAAATAAAACAGTTTAAAGAAAAAAGATACTCAGAATTTAAGGAATTAATGGATAAAAGCTTATCTACAAACGCTAATGCATGCTTGAAGAGTATTGATTTGGTAAGTATATTATAAGTAGAATAATATAAGAATAATGTATAGATATGGAAAAATGCTAACAAAATAATTGCACAGGTGTTCTTCCCCATAGTAGATGGATGTCATGTATGCGTTTTTGTATTTGATATAAGCAAAATGAGGTTGCACATACTTGACAACATCTCAATGACTAAGAAAAACTTTGATACTACATACGGTGACATTATAGTTCAACTGGTAAGACAAATATATGAAAATGCAATTATGATTATCATTTTTTTGATTTATATACTGAAAAAGTAATATTGATAAAAATTGTAACAGGTTGAAAATATGAGTACTTATATGAAGGAAGTAAAACATAAAAACTGTGATTTGTTGGATAATATAAAACCAAGCATCGTGCAAGTTGATTGGAAAACGAAGCAAAACTATACGGATTCTGGAGTTTTCACCATGAGGCACATGGAAACATTCGTAGGCGAGGGGTCACAAGAGTGGAAAAAAGTTGTAGACATTGCTAAAGAAAGAGTTAGGCAGAAATGGCAGATCGAAAATTTGAGAGTAAAATATGCAACAAAGATACTACTATCGGATTCAAATGAAGGAAAAAATGAGCTTGCTGAATATGTTGAAGATTTTCAAAAACAAACAAGGGAAGAAATGGATAAACTAGCGGAAGATGCTGAAGTGAGAATCATGAATAGACTACGTATGAATCCGTAAAAGATGGATGACCATCTAACTAAATAATAGGGTTTTTTGTGTAACTATATAATAGGTGGTTGGTTGTTTTTTTGGATCATACGGATTGCAGAATTTAGGTGGTTGGTTGTTTATTAGGTGGTTGTTTATTTGGTCATATGAATTGTTGGATTTAGGTGTTTGGTTGTTTATTAGGTGGTTAAATTTGTTTTCGAGGATGGTTATTTTTTAAAGGTTATAGATGGTTTTTGATGTATAGTTGTTATTTATTTTGGTTTTTGTTTGAATTGAAAAGGTAGACATAAATAAGAAAATAGAGAAAGTGAGAAAATAACTACAAGATTGAAAATGCAAAATACCAGAATTTTAAACAAAACCAGTAACTAAAAGTCTCTGGAACGCATATAATGAAAATGCAATTGCAGTTATGAAAATGCAAATGCATTTATGAAAATGCAAATGTAACTGATAATATTTGAACATAATCAGTAGCTAAAAGTTCAGGGACTACATACAATGAAAATGCAAATGCAATATGTATAGTCGTCGTAGGAGTAATCTAAATTGTTATATATTTTGGTTTTTGTTTGAACCGAAAAGGTGGACAGAAAAAAAAAAAAGAAGGAAAAGCAATTACAATATTTAAAAAGAAAATGCAAATGATAATATTTGAAACATAATCGGAATCTAAAAGTTCAAGGACTACATATAATGAAAAGGCAACTGCTAGTATGAAAATGTAAATGTGAAAGTATGTTTAACTACATTTGGTAAGAATATAAAAATAACTAATAAAAAAATAATGTGGCACTCAAGAAAATCTTGCATCATCATATGGTTGCGTTTTTTTCTGTGCATCTTCAACTTTTTGTCTTTCTTCAGCTTTTTTTCCTTTCTGGGCACGTGCGAATATTATGCGGACCAGTACGGCTTTTACAGTGACCACACATTCTCCCTATTTTTTGTGATTTAGAAATAGCGTTTTCACGCGAACTAGTGATCCTTTTCTTCAACCTTCCTTTAGTGCGAATATCTTGAGGGGCATTAACATCACCTATCTCTGGTTGCTCAAAACCTACCATCTCTCTAATAAACTCATTAGTTCCGATCTCATCAGAAGCATCAAAGTCTTTCTCGCATTCCTCTAGAAGCTTTTCTTGTGCTTTTAAAAATCTTATAAGTTTTTCCTTATTTCCAACAAGTTTATCCAATGATAGTTCCACATTCAAGTGAACTTTGCTAATAAGCTCACTCAAACCCAAATCCTCAGGTGAAATAGTAGGCTTTACACCAGGGTTCAAACACATTTTAGGGGGAATAACATTTTTTGTCCAACGTTTACATATATATTTCCTTGGGAATTTAGTGAACTTGCACACCCGGAGAACATAAAATATATGTCTACATAAGAGTCCAAATCTTTCATATCGTTTGCATGTACATGTAAATTCCTCCAGAGAAACATTATAAACAACCTACAACAAAAAATTGGTAAAATGTCAAAGAAGTCTTAGAAATGAAAATGCAAATGCGAATTTAAATGAAAATGAAAATGCAAATTCAAATGAAAATGCAAATGCAAAAAGGTAATGGGGAAAATAATTGAACAATTTAACAACCTCACTATGATCAGGGAAAAATTCATCAAAGAGGCTTGCCTCCTTGACTCTATCAATAGAATCATCAAGTAGGATGGAATCAACACTAGTGTCGGTGATTTTGAACTTCTTTAAACCATCAGCATCATCATAAGATAAGGACATACATTTGTTTATTGAATAACGAATTTCACGACTAAGGTCATCAAAAACTGAGCGGGTGAAAACTCTAGCAGCTTCATTCTCAATAACCCAATCATGGGTCATAATGGGAGAAGTATATGAACTTTCATGGTCGTTTTTTGATTGCGTGAACCTCTGCTCATACATAGCAGTGTCAAAATGAGATAAAAACTCAACAAGTGTTGAACTTGAATTCATCAACTGGTTAAACATATGATTTTCCGACTCGGATCTTGACGAAGTACGCATCAAGCCAGAGAACTCCAACTCTCTAAAATATGCTGGAATCCAAAATTTTCTTAACCCAAACATGTCCGAGAGCCAATTATTATCTTCAAGATTAAACTCAGCAATAGTGGCATGCCAAAGATGATCAAAAACTTCAGGTTCCAACTTATCTGTCCATACAATTCTACATAATTTCTGTTTAAAACCAGCATTACATACAACATAGGAAACCTATATAAAAAATAAATAGTTAATACAACAAAAAATAAATGAAAAATCTTAAAATGCATAAAAAGTAATAATAGAGGATACCTTGGTAGTGAGTTTCTCCATTATATGCCACATACATAGTTGATGCCTCGACATGGTAAAGCAAGAGTCAATAGCGTTTTTCATCGCCGGATCTTGATCAGTTAATACCAACTTAGGCTGAGAAGGATAAGCTTTAACAAAAGCATTGCATAACCATTTGTATGATGCAACATTCTCTTTACTCAACATAGCAGCACCAAACACGACACACTTTTTATGGTTGTCTATACCAGTAAATGGTATGAAAACCATATTATATCTATTAAAAAAACAGAAAGTAAAGCAGAAAATAAATGCACAGTAATATGAAAATGCAAATGCACAGGAATATGTAAATGCACAAGAATACGAAAATGCATAACTTACTTATTGGTCCTATATGTAGCATCAAAAGACACAACATCACCAAATGCACAATAATTTCTCTTTGATGTCTCGTCTGCCCAAAAAAACCCACGAAGCCTATTATCAGCATCAAGAAAGTAATCAAATGAAAAATCACTAACAGATTACTTCCTCTTCTTCAACAAATCGACGACAATTTGGCAATCATTATTCCCAATGAATGCCAACACATCCCTCTTATAGTTTTTAGCAACAAGCTTTGTAAAACCAACTCCTTGTGCCCCACAAACCTTTGACAAAATACGATGACTAGAAGCGGGCCCAACACTTGCTTGATTTATCTTATGTAGCAAATGTTTTTTAGAAAAAGTAACCTTGCGAGAAACATTAAAATGCTTGATATAGTCGGGATGAACCAACAAGTGGTTTAGTTCTTCAATGAATTGGTAAACATGGTATTTGTTTTCAAAAAGTTTTAATCTCAAATCTGCATGGCAATCCGTCTTCTTAGAAGATGACTTTCTTTTTTTATTTTTCTGAACTTCAATGGTTGTATTGTCATCAACAGGTCCACTAACTCCAACATCAACTTCATTAGATAAATGCATGTCATTTGCAACTTTCAAAGTGTCCACAGATTTACAATTATTTACATTCTTACCATGCTTATAACTCCTAAAAATCTTAAGCATAACAAGTCCACCATTTCTTTTTGAGAGAGTATTCTGGGTAGATTTAATTGGCTCAAATCCACCTAAAAGAGCATACTCTTTATAGAAATTCCAAGCATCGCCCAAAGAATCAAATTGCATACCGTTAATGGGACTTTTAGGAATGGGAACATTAGGAACCCAATACTTATCAACAAGGGCCGATATTTTTTCAAAACCAATTCGAAGAGAAGCTGGAACATGATCAAAATCTAAAAAAACCAAACAAAATAAAAACATAGTTAAACTTTTGAAACTAAGTGCATAAGATGAAAATGTAATTGAAAGAATAAAAATGCAAATGCAGTCACTGTTTAATATTTCAGATGCAAATTATAGGCAGTTATTTTATATTTCAGATGAAAATGCAAATGCAAATTATAGGCAGTTGTTTTATATTTCAGATGAAAATGCAAATTCCAGTAATCAGTTTAATATTTCAGATGAAGATTCAAAAGCAAATGCAGTCAGTTATTTAAAATTTCAGATGAAAATGCAAATGCAAATTCCAGGCAGTTGTTTAAAATCACATATGAACATGCAAATGCAAATATCAGATATAATTAGCACCAATTCACACAGGTTCAAAGATCTGCGAGTTACCTGGATCTGGATCTGATTCATAAGTATGAGTTGCATCTGGATCAGATTCCCTCATTCGAGACTGATTTAGGGCTCGCATAGGAGCTGCGCAACCTGGAGCTGATCGAGGAGGAGAAATCATGTGAACAGAAGCTGATTGAGGACTAGAAATCACGTGACCTAGAGGTTATAGGAGGAGAAATACCTTAATCATTCATATAGGAGGAGGGGAAATCAGTTAATGGTTAAGGACATACCTGTGTAAACGATTGGAGCTTATTAGAGCTTATTGAATCACAAAATTGTTGAAGAAAACAAAGGAATTAATGCCTGAATCACGAAATAGAAGTTCTAAAATCTCTTATTTAAGCTGATTGATGTAATTTGGTAGTAACATGAGACGAAATTGAAGATCTGAAATCACCAAGCAAATACGTTCTTATTGTGACATATATTTGGATCTGAAATCATGAAATTGTTAGGGTTTTTATTGAGGAGGAGAAGCCATTGATGGAGTTGTGGAAGAGAAGGGAAGAAGATGAGTACAGATGAAAATCACGAATGGGGGAAAATAAAAAAAAGAGAGGTTTATATGTTGGAGAAAGGGGTAAAATGACAATTATGCCCTTAAGCCCCTTTGAATAATCTAATTAAATCAAGGCTCTTAATTGCTTCTTTAACTTCTCTAAATAAGTCAACTTCTTTCTTGATCCATATTCTATATATATATATATATATATATATATATATATATATATATATATATATATATATATATATATATATATATATATATATATATATATATATATATATATATATATATATATATATATATATATATATAGGGTCGAGTTATATTGAGAACCCTGATTTCAAAAAGAACTCTGAGAACTCTTATTAACCAATCAGAATTTAGTAAATTAATTTTAATTTATTTAATTCATATTAATTATTTAGGGGTATTTACGACATTTTACCCAAAAAATATTTTTTCCTTTTTTAAAAATTTCCTAAAATTTAGGCATTATTTTCGGATATCTTTTGATGCATGTGTTTTAATTTTCAAGTTTGCGTCTATGTTATTTTACGATTATGCATATATGTTTGTTTACACATCTGCACATATATATTTTTGGCATTAATTTCAAAAAATTATTTTATTTATGGTTATGCATATATGTTATTTTGTGAGTTTGTATATATATATATTGTACGTATATGTAACATAAAACAAACATGTTCACCAAACGAAATTTATATCCAAATTTAAAAAATTCCTAGAGCAAACATAATACACACGTTGAATTTATTCATACAGAAGTAAAATGTAATATTCAGTAAAACATATATGTATAAAAAAAAACATATATGTATCAAAGCATTAACATATATGGTGTATTCAATCCATAACATATATGCATCCGTATAGTTGTTGGCGTGCAATTATGTCCCCTTTTGAAGCAACTTTCTTTTCATATACCCTAACACAAAATGCTCATTTTCTCTTTTTCCACTTGTATAACTTGTCAATTTTGCTTGTACCACCTACTGCAATACATAAAGAAAATGCATATATATTTAAAATTGCAACACTGATTTAAAAAATCACTAATGTTACCCTAATCTATAACACATATCCAAACTAATCAAGAACATATATGCAAATATACCAAGAACACTAATATTATTCTAATCAAGAACACAATTAAATAGATAAAAAAACAAAATGTTCAGATTTATATGTAAACTTACCGAACACAATTAAATAGATAAAAAAATAAAATTAACAAGAGAAATTAATATTAAAAAAAAGCCACAACATATAGATAGAATCTCACCAAATAATGATGGCGATGGAGTTTTAGGAATTAAAGGAAATAACCTAAATTTCCAAAAAGTCCCTTTAATAAAAAATTCTAAAAAACCCAAGGATTCCCACAAACAAATAAGCAGACCCACGATTCCTTTAATAAAAATAGTTTCTTTAATAACATACATAATCACTAAAATATTTTTGATGAAGTAAGCAGATCTACGATTCCCACAAATAAATAATTCTAAAAGAACCTTAATTTACCAATCGGTAACATTACCTTGATCGCCGCCATAGATCCACTCACCACCGTGTAACCGCCGCTGCAAATCCACCCCACCACCGTATAACCGCCGCCACAGATCTACCCACCACCGTATAACCGCCGTCGCAGATCCACCCACCACCGTGTAACAGCTGCCGCCAGTATCGGAAAAGATCAGAAAAGATGGAGAGATAGATAAATTAATATACAAACCTTGAAGATCGGAAAAGATGGCGATTGAGTTTTCCCCGGTTCATTGATGGCTGGCGGCGATTGATAGAGAGAAGGAGACAGAGGTTAGAGAGAGAGACATGTTTCAAAATACAAATTGAACAATTAGAGATACCGAGGGGACCTACGGTTTATAAAATATAGAAAAAAAACAAATTGAAGGGTGATAGAGAAAGTGACGGATTTTTAGGGATATTTTGTTTTCAAAATACCTAATTTACCCTTTTCAATTAATTCTTATTAAAAAAATTGATTGAATTATTTACGAAATTGCCCTAATTAATCTTAACTGTTAATCATAAATTCAATGGTCTAGATTAGTTAATTAAAAGTTCTCAGAGTTCTTTTTGAAATCAGAGTTCTCAATATAACTCTTGACTATATATATATATATATATATATATATATATATATATATATATATATATATATATATATATATATATATATATATATATATATATATATATATATATATATATATATATATATTATTTTGTTCATCAGATTCACTAAGGGGTTATTTGGGAAAACTTACTTAAAATGGCTTATGCTTATTAGCTTATTTAACTTAATAAATTTTTAGTAAATAAAATATTTGTTTTAGCTTATATAAGGACATTTTAAAATGACAAAAAATGGTTTAATGAGTGAAAAGGTTGTAAAGAAAAGAAAAATGGATAAGGTTAAGTAATAGGTAAAAATGTAAAACCTATGATATTATTTAAATAAGTCTTAAAAGCCAAATGACTTTTTTAAAGGACCTTAAATAAGTTTATAAGCACAAGCTTATAAACTTAACCAAACATTTAATATGACTTATTAAGCTTAAATAAACTAAATGCCTTATATAAGCCCTCTCAAACAATAAGTCAAAATGAGCGAATTACATCTAAGGTCCATGTGGTTTACCACTTATTACAGCCACAATCCCTAAACTTCATTAAGTACACTGGGAGTTCCTGGTGTAGCCATTTTGTTGCACATGTAGTCCCTGAAGCAAACGGACGTTTATTGGAGCCGTTAAATCCCCATGTGCACATCTCATGATGGGTATTATGGTAATTTTCCACCCCTTCCTCATATTTAAACCCGAGTAAATTACATGGAAGGTCCCTGTGGTATACTACTTATTACAGCCTTAGTCCCTGAACTTCATTTATTACACCGGAAGTCCCTGGTACATACACTTTGTTACACCCATGGTCTCTGATGCCCTTAATTTTTGTTTAAATGACTAAAATACCCTTATGGCCTTTTGTAATAAAGCAAATATAAGGAACTTTGGATGTAATAAGTGATAAACCTAAAGAACCATCCGTGAAATTTATTACTTCCTCCGATTCAAAATAAGTGATACACTTGGGGTTTCACGGTTTTTGAGGCAAAAGATTATAATGATGGTTAAATTAGATTAATTGGATGGTTAGTGGGGAATGGGTCCCACACCTTTTGAATAAAGTAAGGTTAATGATGTTTAAAAGTAAAAAGTAAGGGTAAAGGGGTTATTTCACTTTGTTAAAGTAGATAGTTAGTGGGTGTGGGTCCCATTTTTTTTGCCAAATAAGAAAACTTTTCAAAGTGTATCACTTATTTTGAATCACCTCAAAAAAGAAAGTGTATCACTTATTTTGAATCGGAGGAAGTATGTTAATTAATTTTTTTTTCTTTTTTTCTCTCGGATTCATATTTTTCAACCTTTATTGTCGTGCTACCAACCCCCTTAAAAGTCGATCCATCCCAAACTCCTAAATGCTGTTGGCTTCTCCAGTTGTCCGGCCGCCAATGACGCTCTATCGACCTGCCTGTTCAAAACACCAACTCCTCTGGCAACGTGCATCATTTGTCTGAATCAATTCAAGTCGATAGAACGTCATTGCCGACGGCTGGCAGAAGGCAAACCACATGTAAGAGTTTGAGATGTACGAGTTTTCAGGGGTTGGTGGCGCGCCGATAAAAGTGGAAGAATATGGATCCAAAAGAAAAAAGAAAAAATTAACTTAAATGAAGTTCAGGGCAACAAGGACCATGGGTGTAACAATGTGTATACACCAGGGACTTCCGGTGTAATAAATGAAGTTTATGGATTAAGGCTGTAATAAGTAGTATACCACAGGGACCTTCCATGTAATTTAGTCAGGATTAAATATGAGGAAGGGGTGGACAATTACCATAATACACATCATGTGATGTGCACATGGGGGATTTAACGGCTCCAATAAACGTCTGTTTGCTTCAGGGACTACGGGTGCAACAAAATGGCAACACCAGGGACTCCCAGTATACTTAATGAAGTTTAGAAACTGTAACCGTAATAAGTAGTAAACCACATGACCTTAATTCGCTCTATTAAAGATTTCACATCCTACCTCTTTATGGGCCGTTGTAATAATTTTGACAAAAGCTTACATAAATCAATCCTCGCATTGAGTAGGCATGGGCCTTGGCCCAACTGAAAGATTTTAAGTATAGCGAAACATGTATAGTCTCATATTTTTAATTACTTTGTATTCTTTAATTATCTATGGCTATTTGTGCACTTTTAACTAAACAGGAACCAGGCTGACTTTGACTGAGCCTGATTCGTTAATTCAATTAATCAGGCCCAATTCAACACTGTAATATGATTATTTATAACAGGAGCATAATTACTATGCTCGTATTTACCACAAGTCATTTAAAATTTAAACCCTTTTACGATTCAGTCCAATTTCTCATGACTGGATTATATATAATTTATACTTGACTTTAAACTAGAATAATTAATGAATGTCAACCAAAATTAACCGGTAGGCAACAACTAGGAATATAAACAATGAAGATACAAATATCATCATAGTAATCCTTATTAGTAACACGTATAATTCCTACCAGGGCGGTACCAGAAATTTTTTTAAAGCTGGGCAAATTTTAGAATGTAAGTTAGGGTTTCTGAGTAAAGTTTTCTTAAAAGTTAAATGTAAAATCAAAATCAATTTTTGTTTGAAGAAAGTTTAATCGAAAACTATCAAACTTCGCGTGTTAGTTAATTCAAGAAAAAAAGTTCTTAAAATTTAGCATTATAAGACATAGAATGCAATTTTTTTGTAGTTGTAGATTTCGTATACTTCCTTCGTTTCAAAATAAGTGATACAAATTAGCTTTCATGTTTTTTTGAGGCAAAAGATTGTAATGAAGATTAACTTATATTAAATTGGATAGTTAGTGAGTGAGGGGTCTTACATATTATGATTAAAGTGAGTTTAATGATATTTAAAAGTAAAAGTAAAATTAAAGGTAAATGAGTAATTTCACTTTATTAAAGGAGATAGTTAGTGGATATGGGTCCCACTATATTTTACCAAACATGAAAATTTTCAAAGTATATCACTTATTTTGAAAGACCCCAAAATAGAAAGTGTATCACTTACTTTGAAACGGATCGAGGAAGTATAAAGCTTGTATTCTTAATACATATTCGTATTCAATTTTATAATAATGTTCAAGTCAATTATTTAAAGTGTTTGATGTGGACTAATATGTCACCAGTTAGAATAATGTGTAATCAAATAAACAATAAACATAACACTTTTAAACTGATAAAAATAAGGGGAAAATGAGTTAAAAAAATAAAAATTTAATGAGAAATAAAGCAAAAAAATGTTAAAACAAGAAAAAAGAAAAAAGAGATTTTAAAATAATGTATATGCATATAGATGGGACTTGAACTATTGGGATTTTTTTAAAATAAATGAGTTAATTACTAAGCTAATATATGACTTGTATTAGTTATCGTCCATCTATTATGTATATTTGGATGAGCAAATGCCGTTGAACTAATACATAAAAAAATTATACCAATCGAAAAAAATTTGGGGTGGTCAGATGCCCACTCTGCCCACCCCTTGCTACCGCCACTGATTCCTATGTTTATATAACAATTAACGAAATTAAACCAATTATATATAAAAAAAAAAAGTTCGATTATTTCATATCATATTGGTAGCTGGATAATAGTTTCATCTACTATTGTTCTTTCTTTCGATTGTTTTCAAGTAACATCAAGATATATCATGCAAGAAAAGAAATGTACTGTCTAATTCATTCAAATTGATAACTCATACTCCCTCCGTCCCTAAATAAAGTTCTCATTTCTCAAACATAAGGGGTCACTTAATATAATAATATTATTACCAATACTTTCACCCAGTGTTTTAAAAATCGAGTTGAACGGGCCAGTTGGACCGGTTCAACCGGAATTTCAATCAACACCCGGTTCAACTTAAGCGGTCAAACTAATAAAACCTGACCGGTCAAACTCGGCCGGTTTGGTCAACATTCGGGTTCAACCGGCGACCCGGATCTAAGTCTGTTTGTGGAAGATGGCCCATCATCACTTTATAGTGAAGCTAAGGAACCAAGAATCTTTCTTGGATCAATGTGGGATGCTAGCTCTAAGATAAATGAGGAGCTGATATTTTCTTATGGAATAAATTTGGGTGAAGTATATCTCTTTGGCGATGTGGAAGTGGGAACATAGCATAAAACCTGTTAATTTGAAAATAAATATAGCAAAAACTTTCAAATGGGTAACGATCTTGAACATAATTTTTGCGACTGTAAAGACATTATATTTTCAATGTTTTCTTTTCATCTTAACGTAAATAATTATATAGTTCAACATAAAAAATGAAAATTTTCACAAATAATTAGTTTAGTTTGTGTCAGTATTGTACATTTATTACTAATTTATTATAAAAATTGATTAATATTATAATCCGGTTCAACCAGCCGGCTCGACCGGTCCGACCGGTTTGACCGTTTTTAAGATGTCGGCCGGTCCGATTCAAAATCCGGGTTTTAAAACATTGCTTTATTGTTATTGTTATTGTTATTGACAGACATCTACAAAAGAAACAATTTATTTGTTAGTGTATTCATTAATAATCCTTATGATAATTTTCCCAATCTATATTCATAAGGCTAGGATACAACCACTAGTTATTTGATGTGAACAGGGATGCCGTATTTCACACCGAATAATTTCGTGTCGTAGGCAAACTATTGTCAATTTCAATCTTATGAAATCCCTAGTTCTTTGAGATTCATTCTCTTAGGAGAATGGCATGTTAATCTCGAATCAATGCTCTTTCTAATCTATATGACAGGGATGCAGTGGATCATATATTAGAAGGTGAAACAACCGTAAGACACCCACGTAGATTCCCGGCTCAAGTTCACTTGGGTATCGCGAGAATCATTTCACTCGATCATAAATAATCTCACAATTAACGTACCGGTTAACCACACGAGTTCCGTTAATCAGACCATAATACGAGCGCGTGTTATCTTATGGAGAGCACACGATGTTCACATTAATATTAAACGGGAAGGTTTGTTTAATTATATGATTATACTTTTAATCTTTGACATCATCCTATTATGCCCGTTCGGTAGCTCCATTCTAAGACAAGGGAATCGGCGTGGAAGGTCAGCGCAAGGCGTGTTAAAAACGCGACCCCGTTTGAGATCATATCTCTCTTTTTCATCATTTATATGCCTTAGACTATGTGTGAGCCTACTAACGACATAAGCGACAATGTATTTAACTTTAGTTATAATATATATCAACTATTATATAATTATATTCTATGATAATTAAAACCTTTTAATTTCATTTACTAAAGTTTATATAGTATAATTGTAACATCCTGAGACCCGGCCTAGAATTTTTAATTACTTTTGGTAAGTAATTTAATTGTTTATTGTTTTATACTCCCTCCGTCCCACAAAAAAGTTCCCATTTCCCTTTGGCACAAGATTTTAGGTGATAGTTAATGGTGGGGTCATTGGTATTATTTTGATTAAAATATAAGGTTGGTTTGGAGAGAGAAAGATAATTAGTGGATGTTATTGATGGAGTTCTTAATAATAATAATATTTTATTGTGTGGAGCCCACCACATGTGAGAAATGGGAACTTTTTTGTGGGACAAAAGCTTTAGGAGAAATGGGAACTTTTTTGTGGGACGGAGGGAGTATAATTTATTTGATTTAATTATATTTAATTTGTATTTTAACCATGAGGTTAAAATTAGTAAAACTGAGATATTTAAATATTAAATTGATTATTACATATTTTGGTTCACTTCTGAACCGGAGTTCTAAAAATATCTCCGTTGTTAAAATTGGAGTTAGTTAGGTCTAAATTAATTATCTGCGAACTAAATATCCTGTATTTTATACTGCATATTAAATGAAATTGAGTTTTTAATTCCCTTGTGTGTGCACGTGTCTTGAGTGTGTGTATGTGTCAAAATTAGACAATCTCCATCTCTCCTCCCTCTTTCATACGTACAAAACCCCAAACACCTCAAAGGTGTGTGTGTTCTTCATTCTTGCTTCAAATCAGCTTTAGTTCTTCTAATCTCTGCTGTAAATCTCGAAATTATGCAAGTCATAAGTAGGTAATCTTCATTTCATGATAGCTTCTTGAAGTTCTTGCTAATTGAGAATTAGGGTTCTTGAGTTTTTGGGGTTTTCTTGCAATGTTGTAAAATTTATGAGTTATTATGATATCTTTATGTTTATTAAGTTTAATATGTGTGAAATTGTTAGTTACAACATTGAAATTGTGAAGATTCCATGAAAACTCCATTGTTGTGTTCTTAAGGAAGAAGATGAGTTTTACCCAAATTCTTGAAAGTGATGTTTTAATGTTAAATTTTGTTAATTTAAGTATAACTAACATGTTAGAAGTGATAATTGTTGTATAGGTTTGATTGTAACATGAATTGGTTGTTTTTGATAGATTAAAAGTAGTGTTTGGGTGAAATTTGTAAAAATCCCGTAAGCACAAAAATATGGCAGATTTTGACCATTTTGCAAAAATCATATAAAATCAACCCTAACTCCGTTTTGGGCGTGCGACTAGTCGTTTCTAAGGTCTATGAGTCTACTTTAATAATATAATATTTTCCTGGACTGATATGGTTATATAAATGATCAGATTTCTAAGTTAATAACAGGTGGTCAAATGCATCTTTTTCGGGTAAAACTTGTATTAATTATTTTAGGTGTTTCAAAGTATAACTAATTAAAATGAAGTTGGTCATTATATGGTAATTGTTTACTTTATGGAATGATAATTAAGGGTTTGTAAACATTGGAAGTTAATAAAACGATTTTGACCCGTTTGGGCCTTATATGATGAAACTTGACTAAATGCATATTTCTAACATTTGACTTATACTTTGAATGTTTAGTTGGAAGTAAAATGACATTCGTATATTTATGAAAGTGTTAAGTAATGAATTGATCTTTATATGGTGATGTTTGGATGTTTTTAGGTAAAAGGCCTAAAACTAGTCAAATTGGTAATATGTGACTTTAACTTGGAAATTGTTAGGCATTATTGTGGTTCAATAAGTTGATCGTATAAGATATTTTATAAAGTATATTAACATGTCTTAAATGGTAGTTTGTGGCTTTGACCCGTTTTCTAGAATAAGCTAGTTAAATTCATGAATTGTTGACTTTAGTCAAACCTGGAAGTTGACTTTAGTCTTGGATGACTTGCAAACTTGAAACTATCAATTTCATGTCATAAATGTGTTACTTGATTAATTGTAAGTATGATTGTGATAGTTTCGGGTTTTGACCCGTTTGGTTGTCAATTTATGCGAATTGACCTAAATAAGGTCAATGTTGGTTAAGCTTGCATTTGTATGCAAGTAGCATAAGAATTACTCAAATTGGTATTAAGTAGATGACTTGATAATATGAAAGTGGTAAATTGCAAGTTTGACTTGATTATGTGTTTTGACTCGTTTGGGTCTAATGTGCAAGTTGACTAAGAAATGCATAATGAACTAACTTGATGGAGTTCTAAACCTTGGTAATTTCTACGTGTGGGAATGCAAGTAATTAGTTGTAAGTTGTGGTATAAAGATGTAATCTTGAACTTATATTACTTGTTGCAAAATTGGTGATTTCGGGTGACTAATTCGGTGTTCGTTTTGTACAGGAAAAGGGAAGGAGCCTCAGTAATATGAGATTACTGAGCTCGGTACAAAAAGGAAGCTAAGGTGAGTGGATTTAACCTTCTTCTGTGTGTAATGTACAAAAAGGTTGAAATGGTTGAGTTCATAAGAGAAATTGCAGGATTTTTGGCTGTCTGTGGAAGATAGCGGCGCTATCTGTAGATAGCGGCGCTATCTTGTTAACGTTTTTGGAAAATTGAAACAACAGCCCGAAATAGCGTCTGGGATTGAGATAGCGGACGCTGTCTTTTGGCAGATAGCGGCGCTATCTTTGGATAGCGGCGTTATCTTCTGGAAGATAGCGACGCTATCTCGGATAGTGGCGCTATCTTGGCTAGTTTTGAGAAAATTCATTTTTCTTGGTTTTTATTGATTTTCCAGTGGTGCTATTAATTGTGGGATTGTTAATGGTAGTATGTGCACATGTTTTCTAGAGGTTAGCTATGAGTGGTTTTGGCTAGGCTTCGTTACTATTGGATGGGGTGCTCGGACTCCTACGAATGTGTTTCGTCAGGAGGGACTACCGTGCCAATAGTAAATTTGCCATTGGTAAACTGTTGTTCGGCCAACAACAGTTGTAGATTCTGCGCTAGACCGCCGGTACTCTCATAACGTCCAATTGCTTGTGGAAGTTTGGACGGGTTTCCAGATTGATTTCTCTTTGTTTATAATTTGTTGTGGTTATGCAAATTGTTAGTTATTTCTATTCACTTAGCTTTGTGCTAATCCCTCATTTGTTGACTTTTTTCAGGTTGTGGATTTAGCTTGACTAGAGTCGGGTATTGGAAGTCTGACCGTACTCTGATTTTGTAAACCGGGTCGAGCCTCGTTTTAGTAACACCGTTTGAAAGTTATATATATATATATATATATATATATATATATATATATATATATATATATATATATATATTTAATTATTATGTAAAAGTTTTTATGGCTTGTAATAATTAGGACTTATGTCTTTTTTTCATTCGCTTCCGTTTAGTCTTTAAAAAAAATGGCTCTATGATTGCGGTGTTACAATACTTAATTTTATAAACGTGCGAGTACGCGACGTTTTAATTACTATTATAACTATATCTTATATAATATTTAATAAACTATTATTACATAATATTGTATATATATAAAAGGAGGAATATCAAATCTTATTTGATATATCATGGATTTCGAAATATAATATATATATATTCTAAATTAAACCTTTAATTAATATATACAATATATATGTAATACTTTTAAATTTTATCTTAATATCTCTTAAGAGATAATTATTATTATAAACAATTATAAGTAATAAAGATAAACAAATTTAAATATACGAAAAATCCAAATCCTTTTATTTATTTAAAATTTCTGAAATTTAAATATATATATATATATATATATATATATATATATATATATATATATATATATATATATATATATATATATATCCGAACATTTTCGGATATATACATATCAAATATTAAAATTTTAATTTTAAATTTTATCTCCTTTTAAAACTATTTAAAAATTTCGGATATATCTAATATATCCATAATTTAAACTTTAAATTTTATCCTTATTTAAAACCCTTTAAATAATATTTCTAGATTTGCCAAATAACTATTTTTGGCACATATAGAATTATTACCTTTTATTTAATTATTAAACAAATAATTTATATATCCTTTTATATATTCCGAAAAATATATAAAATCATATAAAATATTTATCTTAAATCTTTTAAATAAAAATCTAGATTTGATAAAATCTTTTGTTCAAATTCTAGATAATTCCAAACTTTTGTAATTATCTTAATTTAATTACTCCCTCCGTCCCTAAATAAAGTTCCCATTTGTGTTGGGCACAACATTTTAGGAGATAGTTAGTGGTGGGGTATTTGGTATTATTTTTGATTAAAATATAAGGTTTGATTGGAGAGAGAAAGTGTTTTAAGAGATAGATAGTGGTGAAAGTATTGGTAATAATAGTATTATATTAAGTGGGTCCCTTAAGTTTGACAAATGGGAACTTTATTTAGGGACAAAACTTGAAGGAGAAATGGGAACTTTATTTAGGGACAGAGGGAGTATTTAATAAAAAAACATTTTTAATATTAAATAATATTTCCGAAAATCGGAAATACCAAAAAAAATGTTTTAATTTTCGGAATTTATCAAAACAATTTTATAAAATACCGAAAAATATAAAAACCAATTTTTAATGTATTTTCAAATTTTCGGAAACCCTAAAACAATTTTCGGAATTTCCGAAAATCATAAAAACAATTTTATGGATTTCGAATTTAACGTCTAGCACAATTAGACTTGTAAACCAATGGCGCTCTGATACCACTGTTGGGTTTTCTATGCATCTACCACACTTTACTTGAGGCGGAAATCTCAAATAACTTGATAAGAACATCGACCCGATTAAAACGTTAGGACCGTTAGGTTTACAATTCTAACGCAACTAGATATTTAATAACTAATTAAATATAAATTCAAAACTTACATTGTTGTGGTTTGGCGAAGGAGGCAAACCCCGTGATCTAGTACGAGCCAGATTATCACTGCACTAGGATTCAAGAAAGAATCCCTCTATCGTTTCACACCCAAGGTTTATCACGAACAGGACAATATACCACTAGGTAGTATAAAGCACCTTGAGAAACAAGCACCAAAAACCCAAACCCGAAAACCCTTTCGGTTCGACCGGCGGCGGCGGCGTACGGCGGCGGTACGGCGGCAGCGGTGGTCCGGCGGTGGTTCGACGGTGGGGAAGCGGCGGCAATAGTTGGATGGTGGTGGTGTTCGGCCGACGGTACAAGGGAACAAGCAAAAGTCTGTTTAGGTTAAACCTTTAACCTCTATTTATAAGGTTAGCAATCCTAATTAGAGTCAAACTCTAATTAGGCCAAAGCCCGTCACCACCAAGCCCGGTCCGAACCCTATGCCTTAGCCCGAAACAATTAATTAGTCAATAACCCATTAACTAATTAAACCTGTTAAGCCCGATAGTCTATTTAATTAAACTATTAATTAAACACTACGTTTATTTCTCGTGTTCGTTGATTCCTCGAGGGCAACCCGAATAGGACTCTAAAATACCCGAACCGTAATACGGGTTTATTTGATGTGTTGGACACCAATTCCAAGACAATGCACACACTACTGCAAAGTGGTATCTAGAATATTCTTGTGAATTTTCTTGATTATCATCACATGATGTTGATCATGAAGAGGTACAACTATTTCTGTCGTCCACTTAGTTTGTCAGATGTATGCAAATAACCTATGTGGATCTTGTAAAATGGCAACTAGGAATCTTGATTGTTTTCCATTAGGGGTGAGCATAAAAAACCGAAAAACCGAATCGAAATCGAAAAATCCGAAAAAACCAAACCGAAAAAACCGAACCATTTGAAAAACCGATATTAACAGTTTTGATTTTTGGAAAACCTGAATGTTTGGGGCGGATTTCGGAGGCACATGAAAAACCAAACCGAAAAACCCGCCCCGCCCCGCCATTATATATATATTTTAAGTTTTATAAAAATATTCTTATATTTTTAAAATATTTGATATTTAATTATCTTTTAAATAAAAGATATGATTGAATTTTTTATGTGATTTAATCCTATATTTTCTAGGTTTTAAATAAAAGATTTTTTAATATATTTTATTATTTCTTACGTGGGTATATAAAAGAATTTGAATTATAATATTAATTTTTAAGGTAACAAATTGATAAATTTAAAAGAAATTTAAGAACCAAAAAAACCCGAAACCGAACCGAAAACCGGAAAACCCGAAACCGAACGGGGTGTAATTCTTAAAACCCGAATTTTTGGGCAGGGTTTGGTTTTATTTAAAACCCGCCCCAAACCGCCCCATGCTCATCCCTATTTTCCATGAAAGATTTTTTTTAAAGATATTTGGGCCCAATATACATGCAAACCATCTTCCATGCAGGCAGGCTGGTTGTAGGGATAATCATGACTAGGAATGTGTTGGAAATGTTTGGAGTAGGTGATGTAGAGTAAAAAATGAGAACACAGATCAACTTATTACTGATGCTGCAGTTAGTACTGATCATGGTTAATA
This sequence comes from Calendula officinalis, assembly GCA_963853835.1. Classification (NCBI taxonomy): domain Eukaryota; kingdom Viridiplantae; phylum Streptophyta; class Magnoliopsida; order Asterales; family Asteraceae; genus Calendula; species Calendula officinalis. Next base: position 56,195,166 of record OY970830.1, read on the forward strand.
CTGATGAATACTATGATTGTTACTGATGGGGCAGAAACTTACTACTGATGAGTTGATACTGGTGAAGACTATAACTTAGTTACTACTGATCAAAGCACATATTGAAGATACTACTGATCTTAGTAGTTACTACTGACGATGTATCTGGACTTGCTACTGGTCACCAGACTTACTACTGACGTTGCATATTTACTACTGGTGATTAGTTGTACTACTGATACGCATTTATGGAACATATCAAGTCCGAGATCTTCGTAGAGATAGTTATAGAATGTAATTCAATGTATATCTTTTATATTTCGATGTAAATCAAGTCCTAGAATAACTAGGGTAAATAGGTTAGCTTCAAGGACTATTATAAATAGTTCCTTACGAATTGTAAACGTACGTGTGTATTAATTAATCGATAATATACATTGAAGCTTTTTGTGAAACTGTGTTCTTAATATTTTCGCATATTGTTTTACAGTTCATTGTTCTTAATATATTGATATAGTGTTGATCCGCTGCAACTTCTATTATCAATTAGATCTAAAGGTGTTTATTAACTCTTCATAGTTAATCGATCCTGACAAGTGGTATCAGAGCGTATTGGTTCTAGATCTACGATTTTTTTTAGAACAACAAAAAGTTTTAATCTTTGAAACACACACATTATTAATCATGACTGATAATAATGAAAGCACTCAAGCTAACAAAATCCCTATACTCACTCCCAATAACTTTGGGATGTGGAAGAATCGTATTAAGCAATACATGCTTATTACTGATTATTCCATGTGGGAAGTTATCATTAAAGGAAACAAAACTGGTCCGGCTCAAGCTAGCAGTTCTGCAACTGAAGCAGACAAACTCAAATGTGAGAAGGAGAAGAAAGACAGAGGAATCGAACTCAAAACTCTGAGCACTCTCCTACTGGCCATTCCTAATGACTATCAACATCTCTTTGTTGAATATGATGATGCAAAGGTGCTGTGGCAAGCACTGGAGAAGAGATTTGTTGGCACCAAGAGCACCAAGAGCACCAAGAGGAACATGAAGTCTGTTCTCAAACAAGACTTTGAAAACTTCAAAGGAAAGCCCAATGAGACACTCACTCCAGTGTTTGACAGATTCAACAAGCTAATTGGTGAACTTAACCAGGTTGGGGTTAAGATGGATCAAGAAGATGTTAACATGAAGTTCCTAAGGTCTCTTAGTGAAGAATGGGCCATGTACACAGTGATATACAGACAGAGAGATGCACTAGAAGAAAAGGAGTTAGATGAACTCTACAATGATCTCAGAGTATTTGAAACTGAGGTAAATCAAAAGAACCCTTCTATTTCTTCTAATAATGTTGCATTTGTATCTAGTACAGGTCAAGGTCAAGAAACTGCCACAGGAAAGGCTGCAGATTGTGAAGATGCTGCAAGAGAATCTTTTTTCACTAGTCATGTGCATACTGCACTAATTAGTGATGATTTGGAACAATTGAATCCTGATGATCTCGAGGAAATGGATCTCAAATGGCAGATGGCTATGCTGAGCCTGAGAACCAAAAGGTTCTTAAAAAGGACTGGTAGGACAAGTCTCAACTACAACAAAGGTGACAAAGCTGGATTTGACAAAACTAAAGTCAAATGTTACAACTGTAACAATCTTGGTCAATTTGCAAAAGAATGTCCTCAGCCAGACAAAAGATCAAAATCAACTGCTCTTGTTTCACAACAAGGACAAGGCTATGACTGGAGCTTCCAAGCAGAAGAGCATGCTCAAAATCAAGCTCTTATGGCCTTTACTGACAGCAAATCTGAGGTAAAACCTAAACCTTGCACTTCTGAATGTATTAAAATTGTTAAAAATTTAGAAAAAGAAAACACTAAATTAAATGAAGACTTTGCAAAAGCTTTAAGAAGAAATTATGAATTTGATGGTGTGATTGCTGATCAAGAACATCAGATAAAGGTGTACCAGATGATTGATCAAAGGATAAAGGAAGAACTGCTTCAAGCTGTAGATGAGAAAGATTTCTATGAATTAAAAAATAAAGAATTAACAAGTAAATTAGAAGAATGTCAACTTGAAATTGAACAAAATAAATTGACAATTAAGAAATTTGAAAGAAGCACTAAAATTCTTGATAAATTAACTCATAATCAAACTACAGAAAAAGTTGTTCATGGGGTAGGATATCATGCTGTACCACCTCCATATAAATTCATTCCTCCACTCAAAAACAGTTCAGAAAGAATAATAAATGAATTAAAAAATGAAAATCAAACTGAATCTAATAATGAAACATCTGAATCAAATGATTTTTCTGATGATGATAGAACTACAAACTCAATTGAATTTACAATTTATCAAACTGAAACTACAAACTCAATTGATACAAGTTTTCACACAGCACAAAGTCTAAATGAATCTCCTAAGTATGATGCAAAAAATATACCAAAAATTTTAAAAGGGGGAAATCAAAGAAACAGGAATCAACTCTTAGAACAAAGAAAAACCATAAGGGCTAAGGATAATAAATTAAAATGTGTTATTTGCAACAAAGTAAATCATTTAGCAAAGGATTGTCACTTTAATCCAATAAATTGTAAAGAGTTTAAGGAATTTAAAAATTTTAAAGAAACAGCAAAAACACAAAAGTTAAAAGATACTACTGGTCCTTCAGTAGTAAATAAAACAAAAACTCCAATTGCTGAAACACTAAAATTTGGAAGAAGTGCATCAAGGTTTGTGCAAAGCAGAAGAGTTGGAAGCCCAAAGAACAGCAATTACTTCAAGAACAATGGAAAATCCAATCACAATAAGCAATATTTTAAATTTTCCAACACCAGTAAAAACTTTAACAATTTTACTACTGGTGTTAATCCTAATTATAATGCTGCCTGGTACCAGTACAAAAACACTACTGGTAACAACCCTAATTTCAAAAATACTAATGCTACCAAACCAAAATTTCAAAACACTACTGGTCAATCTAAATATGGTAAGTACCCAAATACTACTGGTCCATCAGTAGTAAAGTATTCAACGGCTAAAAACAAGGGGTATAGACCAAGATCAGTAGTAAACTCGGACAAATATAAAAGGTCAGTAGTAAAAGTACTAAAAAGGTATGGGTACCAAAAATGTTTAAGGTTAACTGTTCTAAATCTGATTTCTCAAAGGATGAACCCAAGACATATAAGGCTTGGGTTCCCAAAATTAACTAACCTTTTACTTCCTTGTGCAGAGCATACAGATCCTGAAGAAGGTAGAACATGGCACATTGATAGTGGATGCTCAAGGCACATGACTGGAAATCTGCAAATTCTTAAAGATTTCAAGTTATTTGATGGAGGTTATGTAGCTTTTGGTGAGAACCCAAGGGGAGGTAAGATTACAGGTAAAGGTACTGTTACTAATGGCAAAATTACCTTTGATGATGTATTTTATGTAGCTGAGCTAAGGTACAATCTAGTCAGTGTGTCTCAAGTTGGTGATAAAAAGAATAAAATTCTTTTCACAGACATTGAGTGCATCATTCTTTCTCCTGACTTTATTTTAGATGAAAAATATGCTGTTTTAAGAACTCCAAGGAGAAACAATGTGTATTGCCTAGATATAGGGGAGAACTCATTTCTTCAAATGAGGTCAACTGCTTTATATCCAAGGCAAACACCACTGAATCAGAACTATGGCATAGAAGGATGTGTCACACTAATTTCAAAAACATGAACAATTTAGTAAAAAGAAATTTGGTCATTGGACTACCTCAAAAACAATTCATGTGTGATCATCTTTGTGTTGCATGCCTAAAAGGTAAACAACACAAGACTTCTCATAAGTCCAAATATGTGAACTCTATTTCTGTTCCTTTACAACTCTTACATATGGACCTATTTGGACCTACAAATGTAATGAGTATTGGAAAGAAACAATATTGTCTTGTTATTACTGATGACTTTTCCAGATATACATGGGCTTTCTTTCTCAGGACAAAGGATGAAACAAGTGAACTCATCAAGAACTTAATTGTTAAACTGGAAAACACATCTGATCAAAAAGTTAAAGCCATAAGATGTGATAATGGCACAGAATTTAAAAATGCTAACTTAATTAATTTTTGTGATCTTAAAGGTATTGACAGGCAATACAGCTCACCTAGAACTCCTCAACAAAATGGTGTAGCTGAAAGAAGAAATAGAACCATCATTGAAGCAACAAGATCAATGTTAGCAGATTCAAAGTTACCAATCACTTTTTGGGCTGAAGCTGTTAATACTGCCTGTTATATACAAAACAGAGTATTAATAGTGAAGCCACATTTTAAAACACCATATGAACTTTTTAATAAAAGAAAACCTTCTATAAGTGTTTTAAAATCATTTGGTTGTCCTTGTACTATTCTGATTACAAGAGAACAAATTGGAAAGTTTGGCTGCAAAGCTGATGATGGAATCTTTGTGGGATACTCTACTCAAAGCAAATCATACAGAGTATTCAACAAGAGATTAAGGATAATTGAAGAAAGCATCAATGTATCCTTTAATGAAAATGTTCCTAATGAACAAGGAAATGGTCCAGATTGGCTATTTAACATAGACAATCTAACCAAATCCTTTAATTCTAACATGGATTTCAATGCAGGTGATTCAAATTGTCACACTCAAAAGGAAGGAACATCATCTGTTAATACTGGTCAAGAAGAGATGAGATACATAGTAGTTGATACTGCTCCCATAGTTAATACTGAGGACAGTAATAACTCAAATTCTGGAAGCAGTAGTAACTCTGAGAATGAGGACAGTAGTAACTCAAATACTACTGGTACCAATAATAGTACTCAAAACACTACTGGTCCTAGCAATAACCTCAATTCTCAAGATACTTCTGATCCCAGTAACAACAACAATACTACTGATCTCCATGAAGATAACAACAGTAGCAATTCGAATCAAGATGATGATGAACCAAACATTAATGACAATGAAGGATCTCTAGAGGAGCAAATTCCTGAGACAAATGAGTCCAATCTTGAAAATCAACTAGTGGTTGATAGAGCTACAACAACAAGGACTCAGAAGAACCATCCATTAGACCTTGTTCTAAGTGATGTTAACTCACCACTGCAAACAAGAAGCAAACTAAACAAAAGCTTAACTGCAAACATGTGTAATATAAGTTTAATTGCTAATGAATGTATGTTTGAATGCTTTCTGTCTCAGGATGAACCAAAGAAAATTCAACAAGCAATGAAGGATTCAAACTGGATTGAGGCAATGCAGGAAGAACTCCTTCAATTCAAATTACAAGATGTTTGGACACTTGTACCTCTACCCAAAGGAAAAAGAGCCATTGGAACAAGATGGATCTTTAGAAACAAGAAAGATGAAAGAGGTATAGTGATCAAGCACAAAGCCAGACTTGTAGCCCAAGGATACACTCAAGAAGAAGGAATAGACTATGATGAAGTCTATGCTCCTGTTGCTAGAATTGAAGCAATAAGAATATTCTTAGCATATGCTTCATTCAAAAGGTTCAAAGTCTATCAAATGGATGTGAAGAGTGCATTCCTATATGGGAAGATTGAAGAAGAGGTCTATGTATGCCAACCTCCAGGTTTTGAAGATCCAAAACATGGTGATTATGTGTTCAAATTAGATAAAGCTCTGTATGGCCTACATCAGGCACCAAGAGCATGGTATGATACATTATCATCATATCTATTGAAGAATAACTTTAAAAGAGGAGCCATTGACAAAACTTTGTTCACAAAGAAAGTCAAAGATGATATACTACTGGTACAAATCTATGTAGATGATATCATCTTTGGTTCAACCAATGACTTATTATGCAAAGAATTTGAAGAACTGATGCAGATTAAATTCAAGATGAGTTCTATGGGTCCAATGAACTTCTTCCTTGGTCTCCAAGTCAGTCAAAGAACAGATGGTATTTTGATAAACCAATCAAAATATGTTAAAGACATCTTGGAGAAGTTTGATATGAAAGACTGCAAAAGTGCAAGTACACCAATGGAAACACACAAACACCTACATCCTGATATTGAGGGGGAGGATGTAGATGAACACTTATATAGATCAATGATAGGTTCTTTGATGTACTTAACTGCATCAAGACCTGACATTATGTATAGTGTTTGTGTGTGTGCAAGATATCAAGCAAGACCTAAAGAACTACACTTCAAGACCTAAAGAACTACACTTGCAGGCTGTCAAAAGAATAATCAGATACTTGAAAGGCAAACCATCACTTGGTCTGTGGTATCCACATGATTCACCCTTTGAACTCATAGCCTACACAGATAGTGACTATGGAGGTGAATGTCAAGATAGAAAGTCCACTACTGGTGGATGTCAATTCTTTGGATCAAGACTGGTGTCATGGCAATGCAAGAAACAAACAAATGTATCAACATCAACTGCTGAAGCAGAGTATGTAGCTGCATCTGCTTGTTGTGCTCAAGTACTGTGGATTCAAAACCAGCTTCTAGACTTTGGTATCTCTATCCTTAAAACTCCTATTTTTATTGATAATCAAAGTGCTATTAGTATTGTGAACAATCCAGTAAAACACTCTAAAACTAAACACATTGAAATAAGATTTCATTTTATAAGAGATTGCAATGAAAAGAAATTAATCAAAGTAGTTAAAATTCATACTGATGATCAACTAGCAGATCTTTTTACAAAAGCATTTGATGTAGGAAGATTCAACTTCTTGGTTAGCAGTATTGGAATGATTTTGATAAATTAAAATCTCACTTAAAATCATGTGTAAAGTTTTTGTTGTAAAAAGTTATTTATTTGTTTAAGTGTTTTACTACTGGTAGGTCTGTACTACTGGTATGTAGGCATGTGCACAAAATCCTACTGGTAGTTCATTACTACTGGTGTGTATTAGGTTTACATAAATACTACTGGTAAGTCAGTACTACTGGTTTTCACATATACTATTGGTCTTTCGTATTAATGGTTCTACTGATGTCTATAGTTACTACTGATGTCAAAATCCTCAGTTACTACTGATGTTCATAGATACTACTGACGTTCTCTTACTGGTATCAAATTTACTACTGGTCTTTCATAATCAAAATTACCAAACTAACCCCCATGAAAATAACCGTCGTGTTATGATTCGAAGGACAATTTTGTATTTTTGCAGGATAAATCGTAAGATATAAATAGCATAAGTTGATTAGTTTAGCATTATCTTCACTTCGATTCGCTAAAACCTCTCGATAAACCCTAACTTACGATCAAAAACCCTTCATCAGTAACAAAAAAAAAAAAAAAAAAAAATTCTTACTTGTTTCTCTCAAATCAACAAAAATGGCAACTCTACAATCTCTCAATGTTCAAACAAATCTTAAATATTCAGAGTTCCACAATATGTGTGCGTTTTTACGCAATCGAGACGGAACAAAAGATTTTCGTCCGATAGTCAATTTCTTAAAAAATTCTTACATAAAGTTTGCTCTAACTGTAAATCCGAGAGCATATCAACAGCACTTGGTGGATTTCTGGACCAATGCTGAAAGAACAGAAGGTGCAACTGTGCCTATGATAAAATCATCGGTGGATGGAAAGACTATCACAATCACTAAACAATCGATTCGACACCATCTACAACTACATGATGATGCAGGTATGTTTACACTTCCTAAGGAATTCATTGCTGAAATTTTAAATAAAATGGGGTATGAGGGAAGACTTAACATAGTAACTTTTCAAAAAGGTCTTCTCTCCCCACAATGGAAATTTCTTGTGCATACTATTCAGCATTGCATTTCTCCAAAAAGAAGTACTTGGAATGAGTTTAATAAGGCAATAGCCTCTGCTGTTGTCTGTTTATGCACAGACCAAGTATTTAATTTTTCATATATGATTTTTGAAGGTATGTTGGGAAATCTTAGTTCCTCAAAATTTTTAATGTATCCCAGATTGCTTCAACATATTATAAACTGTGAATTACAAAACTTGTCAACTCCCAAAAACATTTTTATCATTCCTGAGTTGAACAAGAAAGTTTTCTCAAATATGAGAAAACAATTTAAATTTTCGGGCAAGGAAACCTCTTTGTTTCCTAATATGATCAAAGATCAACCACAACTTGGAGAGGGTTCAATCATAGATACAACCCAAATTGAACCTCAACCCACTCCATCACCCTCAAATGCAGCCCAAACAGCACCCCAAATAGTCACTCAATCACCTACTCATATAGAAGTCCTGAATGTGTCCCAGGAACTTGAAATAAATCTGCAGAGTGCTACTCTTCACTCTGTGGAAGACCTACCAAACAAAACCCAAAATATTTCCACAACTTATAAAAGAAAGAAATCTTCTTTCAAGGACACCAGGGGACAAATTGAGTCAAACCCCAGGCTCCAAGAGTTGTCCTCCAAGGAGGAGAGAGGACATGAGGCGAGGGCTTTCACTACTGATGCCCCAAAGGTGGGTGCACAGGACAGTGAAAACATAACTAAGACCCAGACCTCGGCAACTTTAAGTGATGACTCATTTGAGGAATTACTTAAAGGACCCTGGTGCCAAGAAACCACAAGGGGGGCACTTCTGCTTCTTCTAGGAAGAAGAGGGTGTCTAAACAACCCAATGAATCACCAAGAAGTGATGAGGGTAGATCTATGGATTTGATGGAAAGGATGGAAAACCTTAAAGCCAATGTACCAATCAGTGAGCCCGATGATCTTGCTAGATGGAGTGAGGGCAGTATTAAAACCAAACAATTGACGGATAAAGTGGATTCTCTTGAATCCACTGTACAAGACTGCCTTAAGTACCTCACCAATCAGGGAAAAACAATAACAGTGATGAAGAGACACATTAATACAATCAACAAAAGGATGCGGTTATATGAGCACATGCTTCATCAACAAACAAATATTATAAGAAGATTGAAAAAGAAGGTTGATGATAGTGAGGCTCCACCAGTTGAGCTCACTAAGGGGGAGAAGGATAACATTCAGAGTATGATTGATGAATCAATTGCAGCAGCAGCAACTTCTCTCCTCAATCTCAAAGAAACAAATGTTGATGAAGGCCCAGAAAGGATGAATGTTGATGATGAGCCTACTACTACTGCTCCTATGGAACAACAAGCTGAACAAGAAGTATCAGTAGTAACACCTACTACTGATATTATAGCAGTAGTAAATCCACAAGAGGAAATTATTGCAACAAATACTATTGATGCCCTATCAGTAGTAACTCCTGAAGTCACACCAGTAGTAACTACCTTGGTTACTATTGGAGAGGAAGAAATAGTTTTACCAGAGCTAATTGAAAGAGAAAGATTTGAAATCATCACCAAACCAACTACACCTGATCAACCACTTATCATACCTGACATTGATGATAATGTGAACTGGTTTGAGGTTGATGAATGCTCACTTCCTCCACATCCAAAAATACTTCAACAAAATGAACTTGCATTATTTTCTCCTTCAATAATTATCAGTGGTGTGCCAGATATGAAATATATTCCACCTCCACCTTCAGCTCATATTAGAAAGGGTAAAGAAGCTTATGATGAAGATTACCCTAACAGAGCACAAGGTCATTACATGGTGGACAAGATAAATCTTGTCAGAGCTGATAAACAATCTAGATGGAAGGTGAAGCACAAGAGATACTTGGAGAAAGTAGCTAAGTATCAAGCTCTTGAACAGAAGAATGATCAAATTGAAATACCTGTTCAAGTACCTGTTCAAATAGAATACATTCAGATAGAAGCTCAAAAAGCAGAATTCAAGAGGCTTAGAAAAGTTGAAGAAGAACATATTAAATGTCTTGAAGATTTGGTTTCTGAATGCAAGAAAACTAAGAGTGAATTAACTGATAATGTGTTTGAACAGAAGACCAATATGATTGAATTTTTAAAGACAAAAGGGCACAATGCAAAGTCCTTTGGCAGAATGAAGATGATGACAATTATTGAAAAATATTGTGCTGCCAAGAAGAAGGATTTGGCTGAACAAGAAGAAAAAGAAGCAAAGAAATCTAAAGCCCTAATTCCAATCAGTCCAACATTAATCAAAACTGGTAGTACATCAACTACTGGTGAATCCTCAACTCCCCAATCAAAGAAGAGAAAAGTTGTTACTCAAGAACAGAGTACTAAAAAGAAATCAAAAACAGAACAAATCATTCCTGTCTTGAAGTACCTGTTGCTCCCTTGCAGAACAATCCAATCATCAATTGGAGGGTTATGCCTAACAATATCATAGAAATTATAAGGGAAGATAAAGTTGTACAAAGATTTACTGGATGGTTACCATTGATCAGTTCATGTTCAAGAAGTGATGTAATCAAGCTTCTGATCATTGGAAAACCAAGGATGTCAAAGAAATCATGGAAAGAGTCTGGTGCTGGATATTTGACAAGAATGATAGATGTTGCATTTTATCCAGACAATTACCCAGAACAATTTACAGATCCAGATAATGTATATGCTTGGAATGTGATTCCAACTGCCAATATGTACTTTTTTGAAAAATCAGGCAAAAGATGTGAGCTCTACTTATATGAAAAAGAATATCCACATTCTGAAAAGACTATGTATCAGATATTCACAAATACAATGATGAAACCTTATGATGCTGTTATGTTCCAGAATAAATTGAATTATTTCACAAAGAGAAACAGCAAATACATCATTGAACAAAGACATCAACAGAATCAAAGAACTTTGGAGAAAAGAAAGAAAGAAGAGGAAGAACAAAAGAAACTTATGTGATTAAAAGGAATCAATAAGTTTAGGGGGAGATTGTTGGAACAAATCACAGATCAACTTATTACTGATGCTGCAGTTAGTACTGATCATGGTTAATACTGATGAATACTATGATTGTTACTGATGGGGCAGAAACTTACTACTGATGAGTTGATACTGGTGAAGACTATAACTTAGTTACTACTGATCAAAGCACATATTGAAGATACTACTGATCTTAGTAGTTACTACTGACGATGTATCTGGACTTGCTACTGGTCCACCAGACTTACTACTGACGTTGCATATTTACTATTGGTGATTAGTTGTACTACTGATACGCATTTATGGAACATATCAAGTCCGAGATCTTCGTAGAGATAGTTATAGAATGTAATTCAATGTATATCTTTTATATTTCGATGTAAATCAAGTCCTAGAATAACTAGGGTAAATAGGTTAGCTTCAAGGACTATTATAAATAGTTCCTTACGAATTGTAAACGTACGTGTGTATTAATTAATCGATAATATACATTGAAGCTTTTTGTGAAAATGTGTTCTTAATATTTTCGCATATTGTTTTACAGTTCATTGTTCTTAATATATTGATATAGTGTTGATCCGCTGCAACTTCTATTATCAATTAGATCTAAAGGTGTTTATTAACTCTTCATAGTTAATCGATCCTTACATAGAATCTAATTAAATGGGGTAACGAATATAAAGAGAGATAATGTGGGAAAGATAACGAAATAAAAGCAATTTGTAGTGGGAAAGCCAATTGTTTCAGTGTGTCCTTTAATGGGGTAACAAAAATTCATGATGTAACTTTGCATTGCATGAGTGATGATGGTAGTGTTGTGATAATTACACAGATTCATGAAGAAAAAGAAAAGTTTTGAGTAATGGGTTAGTTATGGAATCATTTCAGATTGTAGATAGGTTTGAAGGAAATCAAAAGGAGGGTTTGAAAGATAGGAATGAAAGTGACTGAAACCCATATGTGCACTTAGTAAGATAGTCAATTTGTGGGTTATCTTAATGATCTTTATATTATCAAAGTTTTGCTTTTTTCAGGGTCAAAAAGTTATATACTGGTCAACAATGAGATGGTGCTTGTAACTATGTTTGAAGTTGCGTGTATTTTGGTTTTATTAAGAATAATATGTCACATTTGTAGATTGTTTTGTTAATTGTCAAGAATTTGTCACTAAATGTGTACCAGTATACCGGAAGATTCAACAAAGATATTGTAAATTGAAGTTTAATTGTGTACATGTGAGGTGTTTATAATATGTTAGTATAAGGGGATGTTTTGTTTGGAGGGGGGATCACTATAAACACCCATTATGACTTGTTAATTCATTGATTAGTATTGAGATTAAGACCTATAATGATGTTTAGACAGAGATTATGATTAGAAAGATTAGAGAGAATCATTTCGTGTATTAAGACAATTTATGAGATGATTACAAGAGTTAGGATTAACATGGAAACTACACACATTTGTACAATTACGTAGTGTTTGGTATGGATGAATCAAACAGGGAATGTAATCAGCTATTCCAATGTAATGCAAAAAAGTTGTTTGTTACATATTTTGTAATGCAATGATTAATTACATTGAATATCTCATTACATTACAATCCATGTTTTCTATTCGATAAGGCCCCTCATGTATTTTTTTCATTCCATTCATGGGTATTTTTATTTTTCCAGTTATACCCCTTAAAACATAATTAGTATTTATATTATAAGGATATTTTAGTCTTTTTAATATAATTTCATTCCTTTCGAATGTTTAATTATACATACCAAACAAAAGGCATTAATCATCCATTACGTTGCTGTATAATTACCAAACATGACAATGTAATCGTAATTAATCATTCTATTACTTGGTTCATTTCATTACATTGTTCATTCCATTACAGTCATTCCACCAAACATACCCTCAAACGTAATTAAGCGAAAGTTACATTTTCAACCCTGAACTATTATTTAAGTACAAAACAAACCCTTAGGTTTAAGAATCTCTCGCTTTTTTATACTTAAGCGGTGCCTTTAAAATTTTGAATGTTAATTCTTCTTTCTCTTTGCCATTCACTTTTGTCTTTTTGACAACATGCACATTTTCTCCCCAAACTTTGCCTTGAAATTGTCCAAATGCAAGTCATGTGGGCACATATTAGTTCATTTTAATCTATTTGATTTTCCATACCAAACATATAACTTGGAATATCGATATCTCATCCATATTAACTTTATTCTATCTATTATGTACTCCTCCGTCCCACAAAAAAACTTCTTAATTCACTCTAAATTTTTGTCCCACAAAAAACTTCTCATTTCTCATATTTAATGAGATTCACACAATAAAAAACTATTATTATATAAATAGGATAGACATAAGTCACATAATGCAGACATAAAATACGAAGTGGTAGAGTGGTCTACCTAACTTTCATAGTGGACTATGTTGGCATGAAGGCAGTGTTAGACTCCTACCAAAAAAAAAAAAATTATTCCTTTTTTATTAGTTGTACAAAATTACACCTATATGAAGGATTTATGTGCACAGTTAGTCAACCTATGATGATACATCCATGTCTACGAAACACTTAAGGGTCACACCGGTGAGTGCATTTAATACGAGTAAGATATGTAATGATACTTGGAAGAGGATTGATTCATAATAGTCATTTATGAATCAAGTTAAATATTAAGTCAAGTTTGACTTATTACTAGATTAGTTTATCTAACTAATTAATACAAGTATTTGTACATTTACTAGTTAAGTAAATATACAATGGGTTAATTATAGATTATCCATAATATGATTTAAAGCAATTAAATCATATGGTAATTGGATAATATTATTGTATAAATTATATAAAGGTTATTATATAATTAATTATTAAAAGTATTAAATACAAGTATATAATTCGTGTATATGGGTACCAAATTATTAAGTGTATTAATACTAGACATTTAATAGTTAAGTGCAATAATAAAAGAATAATAGACTATAAGGGAAGGAAACGTAAAAAGGAAAGTTTAATTAAAGATTTGATCTTAATTAAACTAGAGGGTCCTAAGCGTAACTTATTTATCTATAAATAAGAGGCTTATGGTAACCCTAAAACCCCCTTGATCCCCACGAATTTCTTCCCCCTCCTCTCCCTTGTTTCGGCCGAACATAGAGCAAGAACACAAGCTTCGTGTTCTTCGTTCTTCGTTCGTTCTTCGTATTCTTCAAGTCTTGAAGATCGAAGATCATTACAATGATCAACTAGAAGATCACTCGATTTGTTCATCATCAGTGGATCTATCTTAAGCAAACAACAAGGTATGTTTTGAGAAAACCATTTTCTCCCTTCTCCCTCTTGGCCGAATTCGAACCCAAGAACCCTAGGGTTCTTGGTGTTCGTCGAATACCACAAGGGTATGTGGGTGTTCGAGTTTTCGTACAAGGTTTATTTCATTGTTAATCTAATCTAGATCTCCAAGATCTCAATCCTTTAGGGTTTAAGGATTAGGTTTAGTCTCAGTTCTGCTTTTAGGGATTAAATCAGCTAGTTGGTTTTAACCGGTCAAGAACAAGTTCATGTTCTTGGTCAGTGTGGTTCGAACCAAGTGACTAGGAGGTTGACCCATGTGGTCAATCAGTGTCAATGAAACCCTTCACTATATGCCTTGAACTTTCTTATTTTTTCTTTTGGCCCCTAAATTTGAATAGTTAATAGGAAAGTTTGAAAAAATATTGCCCAATAAGAAAATTGTAGATCTAAATCAATTATTTTATTGGATCATGTGAAATATATCTTATTAAAGTAATACAAGATATGATATAAACCAAATATTTATTTTTACTTAACAAAATGAATGTCTTAAAATCCCGTTGCGAAGTGCGGGCCAAATAACACTCGTTTTAGACAATTGACATATTACTGTGAATTAATTTTTCATCAAAGAACGCACAACCCAATAATAATTTATTACATGTCTACAATTAAGTATTTTTGTCTAAACTTGACAAAGACCTATCTTTTCACTAAAATTTCCCAAAATAACACTCGTTTTAGACAATTGACATATTACTGTGAATTAATTTTTCATCAAAGAACGCACAACCCAATAATAATTTATTACATGTCTACAATTAAGTATTTTTGTCTAAACTTGACAAAGACCTATCTTTTCACTAAAATTTCCCAAAATAACACTCGTTTTAGACAATTGACATATTACTGTGAATTAATTTTTCATCAAAGAACGCACAACCCAATAATAATTTATTACATGTCTACAATTAAGTATTTTTGTCTAAACTTGACAAAGACCTATCTTTTCACTAAAATTTCCCAAAATAACACTCGTTTTAGACAATTGACATATTACTGTGAATTAATTTTTCATCAAAGAACGCACAACCCAATAATAATTTATTACATGTCTACAATTAAGTATTTTTGTCTAAACTTGACAAAGACCTATCTTTTCACTAAAATTTCCCAACTTTTATAAGTATATTTGATTAATTGAATACTTTGTACGTATCGTATATTCGTATTATCTTCCTCCCCAGCACCCGATTACCAAATTGGCCCCTTTCACCCCAACCGACTCGTTATTTGTCTCCTATATTTTTCTAGTGTACCTACGTACCTACAATTTCATCTTGGATTCAAGGAACTTCCAAATGCCCCTTCCTTGAACCAACTAGACTACACGTTGCATATAAACCAAGTATAGTGAATCTGGTATTTTTTTATTTTTTTTTTTTATTTATTTTTTTTTTTTCCTTATTCTATGCACAAGGTTGTATCCATGGAACACTTAATTATATATGGCGATCACCATCATAGAATTAGCATCTCTTTAGTCATTGAAACGACATCATCTCAAATCTCAACCATGGTTTTTACCAACCACAGTGTCTACAATCATATCAAATCACATCCTTGCAATTGGCAGTTCATATTTGGCCATTCTGTTTTCCTAATTGTTAGGCAACGTGATGTAGGCTAGAAAATCAGATAACACAAACTGAACATGTTTATTCATATGAATACAAGGAACAATTCTTTCAATTATTATTAATTCAAAGAATATCGATAATTACAGTGAATTTCAATCAAGCACATATCCTGTGAAATGAGAGAAAAAAAAATAAACTTTCATAAAAATCAAAACTGAATGTTACGGCATGCATCTCAATGAAGCCATAAATAGACATATATTTTTGAATGGGTCTAAGAAGATGAACGAGCCAAAAATTGGTCCACATAGTCTTAAAACTAGACACAAAATTTAAAATGCAAATAACTCCTAAAATACAGTGTTTTTGGGTCTGAGAGTTCCATGAAACACCTATGGTTGATTATCACCACGTTATCCTCGTGCAAGCTTCAATTTGATTTGGTAGTGGGCCTGAAATGGAGTCTCGTAGCCTAAATTATGCTCATTTTAATACAACCTCTTTTCTCGGCCTCCAGAAATAAAAAGGTGTTTCACCGCACACAAGAAAAAGTGGGTTGTTTTTTAACAGATTGGCAAATGGCAATGGTGCATGTAGAGTTGTTGGAGTGGTTGAAGAGTATTGTTAACTGGGTTTTGATGTTGATTAACGTTATGTTTGATATCAACTTAGGAATTAATTTCTTATTAGTGTAGGATACTATAGAGTATAGACTCTTTAGCCTAGCGATCATATATGAGTGTTCCTTCAACCAAATTAAAGTTGTGTGTTCGGTCAAGTCTGCTCCTTGGAGACATGCGAGGTGTATATAATGTGTGTTAGTAGTAGTTGCCGTTGCCTAAAAGAAATATATATTAAACTTGTAAAGAATCATATCATATAGTTTTATAAAAGAACACAATCTTTCTACGACAATCTAAGTAGTAGCCCTAATTAAATTTGAATCTCAATTCTCAACTTTCATTTCTCCAACAATATCCATAGATATGCGACACGAAGACTCAATCTTTCAACTTATTCATCTTCGAATTAGAGCTACTTTCATGTTTCTTTTTCTTCCTTTTAAACAAACTTTATTTTGGAAGAAGTTAGAAGGAAGAGTCATGATCAAGTGGGAATTTTTTACTCTAATGAGAACAAATAAAGGTACTCCTATCTTGTGCAAAAATTACCTAATGTTATGTGAATATAGTAATCTTCCCATAACTTGTGTGGTGTCAAGGTTAACTTATTGACGGAATGTATTTAAATTTACACAATTTTGAGTACCTTCAAGTGAAAGGTTTTTTTTATTCTAGAACTGAAATTTGACAATTTCAAGTTAAAATATCATCTCGAAACCATGGTAGTCAAGGTTAATGATATAGTTTGCGGTTCTAACTGGTTATAAACCCGAAATAACCGGACTGAACCGGAACAAATATTTCGATCCAGTTCTCGGTTCTTGTATGTTTTTATTAATTTCAGTATTTTGGTTTTTTCGGTTTTGGTCCGGTTCCGGAACCAAACACGTCCTTACCTTCACTATTCTCACGCACGATAAACCTTTACCCATACATAGGATCACATTCAATTGTTTCCATATTCGTACCGTATCTCCTTTCGGTTTTTACCTTAAAGAAAACTTTATTTTGGAAGAAAGTTGAAGGAAAGTTGTTCCTTTATGGAATAAAAGAAAAATACAGAAAATATCCTAATGAGTTTTGTAGATTGTGAAGTTGCTATTGGAAGTGATAGGTGGTGGAAAAGTGGTATAAAGGAGCCAAAAGCTAAAAGGTCCGATTTGGGTGGGTGGTGCGTCAGTAGCCGGTAAATAAACCTACAAAGTAGCAACCAAACGCCCTTAAAGGCCAAGGAGGATCCTTCCAGTTGAGAACGGCAAGTCCTGTTTCCTTGTTTCCGAATCTAGTTTGTTCGTTATTATCATTACAAATATTTGTTATGGTTTGGTTAATGATAACCTAAGGACTGTTTTTAAAAATGCGGTTATTTATTAATTAATGTACAAATTTTTGGTTCATGCCTTGATATCTTAATAACATTACGTTGTTATTTTTTTATGTTCAAATCATTTTACTCAAAATTAAAAGATCTTTTTTCTTTTTTCATTTTTTTTTTTGCAGAGAAGAGAAAGTCAAACAAGTAATAAATTGTGTCGCTAGTACTTTTGCATTGAATTTTTGTGTTGGTCTTAAGACGAATTTCGTGTCAGGTAGAAATTATCATTCCTAATAGTCGAATCCTTTATCGTTATTTTAATTTCCTCTATGTACTATTTTCTAACATTTTGCTGGTTTTTATGTGACTTCTTTTCGGATTAACATCTAGTTTACCTTTGTAGTTGACCCCTCGTGCGCCATCTCTATCATTTGCTCCCCTGTTTTTCATGTTTCATCATTAGTCGCATGCCCCTCCTCTTAATTTAACCACTTAATTCCTTTTCTTATTATTAGTTACCCATGCCGTTAAATGTGTTTCAGATCTTATTATTGAATTTTAAATCATAATTAAATGGTTTTATTGTGTTTTTGATTTTATATATTATTGCTATGTGATAAACGATTAAATCATCATGCCTTGTGCATTACATTATTGATTACTATGTATAGTACATGGAGATTATCGGCCGTAACCTTACATGTATTTATCGGGCTAGACATGAAATAGGAATATGCTAATAGTACATTGTATCGACTAATACTCGATCTATTCTTAAATCTGTCAGATTTAGAAATATTCTTTTGAATGTCGCCAAATATACGCTAAGAAGAACAATAGAGAAAACACAATTTCAAGTCCTGTATGTTAAACATGAGCAATACCATGTTAAATTTATTTAATCGTGTTTGTTAGATAAATTACAAATTTTAATTAGAAAATAGACCAAACAAGTTGATCGGCTTCAAAATCATACAAAATATATATTTAAGGGGAGGTGACTCGCATACTACCATTTTTAGTCGTGCACTTATGTGGGACTTTTGTCGGTCTACAAAAGGGGTTTCGATATTTATATTTAGTTGTGCACTTATGTGGGACTTTTGTAGTAAGTATGATTCAGGTTCATTTCTTATGATAGCCGAATTTGAAATGTAGTTAACATAGGTAACTAACTATTTCAGAACGGGCCGGGTTGAAAGTGATTATAGATTATTAATTTTTTTGGGAAATTCTTAATTCTAATAACATACTCCCTCCGTCTCATAAAAAACTTCTCATTTCACTCTAAATTTTTATCCCACAAAAAACTTCTCATTTCCCATATTTAATGAGCTGCACATAATAAAAAACTAGTATTACTAAAGACCCCACCAATAATATCTACTAACCATCTTTCTCTTTCCAATTCAAACTTATATATTAATCAAAAGTATTATCAATGACCTAACCACTAATTATCACCTAAAAAATTGTGCAAAAGCCAAATGAGAAGTTTTTTTGTGGGACGGAGGGAGTAATATTAAAACAAGTAAAGCGTTTAAACAAGTAAAAATTAGAGAAAAATAATACTAAAGATTAAGTATGTTTTAGTCATTTTAAATGATTGGGGAGAGACTTAAGAAAAACAAATTATCAAAATACAAAAGTCCTGTTTTGAGTTAGTTGTATTTAAGTATATATTAACAGTTGACATTGCAATAATCTACTTGAAGATTTTTTGAAGTCCTTCATAATTTATGGACCCACCTTTCTTCCAACTGTAACATATGAACAGAGACTTAGTGACGCTATATTTATACATCCCCAATATTCCCCATTAAACACCACTCCCATCCATATTCTTCTCAGGTCACCGGCCGACTACTTTAATAACTTACACCCAATGGCGGAAACCGGTGGTGGCGTTACTCTCACCGACAAATTAAAAGGATGGTTCCCAGAAAGGGTTCAACTCCACATAGCCATGCTCACTTTGCAATTTGGTTATGCCGGTTTTCATGTCGTTTCTAGAGCTGCCCTTAATATGGGCATCTCTAAAATCGTCTTTCCCGTTTATCGAAACATTCTCGCTTTTGTCCTTCTACTGCCTTTCGCTTATTTCCTTGAAAAGTACGTATGGGTTAATTTCATATAATAGTAATAAAGTTTCAAAAATGTTGTATATATTGGTCACTCAAATTTTGTTTTCACTTTATATAATATCCAAGTTTCAAAAGTGTGTTACAATAATGTGAACTTTACCTTTTATTATAAGTTATCAGGTCATCTTATATTATGTTTTTTTATATATAAATTAAATAAGGTAAATTTTATATTATTAGAATATTTTTAGAATACTTCTGAAACTTTATTACTATTTTATGAAATTAACTCTGTATATGATGGAATACATGGGGTTTTGGGTGTTTTTAATTTCAACTGACATGTTCTTTCTTCGACCAGGAAGGAGAGGCCTCGGATTAACCTTAACTTTCTCGTTCAGTTCTTCCTTCTCGCGATCGTCGGGTATTTTCTTTTGAATTAAACACAATTATTGATTTCGTTTTATTATTTTTCAAACTTAAAGTTGTGTAATGCATCAGGATTACTGCAAATCAAGCTTTTTACTTGTTAGGCTTGGACAACACTTCTCCAACATTCGCATCCGCCCTTCAAAACTCCGTTCCCGCCATCACATTCCTCATGGCCGCCATTAGCGGGCAAGCTCTCAACCTCAACCCATCTATAATCATTTACTATACAAGTATACCGTTTAAAAAAAATGCATTTATTATACTGTACAACCAATAAAATTTTATCTTTACCACCTAACTGTTTTTTTATAGGTGAAATTTTCAAGTTAACAATAATTTTTTGACATATTAAAAAGGAAATATGGACAATAAAATTGAGACGGAAGGAGTATGTGTTTTTCTTTGAGTAAACAAAATGAGAAGTGATATTTGTGCCTACAATTTGTACCTACCCATAGGCCTACTGACTTCTAAACTTAACATATGTCATCCACTAATTATCTCTCTTCATATTATCCATTGATTTTGACATTTGTCATGATCAAATTGGTAGACACATAAGTAGACACATTTGGTAGGCACAAATACCATTAGTCAAACAAAATAACAACCGGGTATATATATATATATATATAATCAATCTTTATTTTATTAATTGTAGGATAGAAAAGGTGAGACTGGACAGAAAAGACGGGATATCAAAAGTGGCCGGAACTTTATGTTGCATAACCGGAGCATCGGTGATCACTCTTTACCAGGGGCCGACAATATACACCCCATCGCCGTCACTAACCAGGGTTAGGGCAGCCTCACCGGTGTTGCAATCACTGGGTGATGCAACCGGAAAAAGCTGGAGCCTTGGGTGCTTGTTTTTGATTGGTCATTGCTTGTCATGGTCCGGTTGGCTCGTGCTACAAGCTCCGGTTCTAAAGAAGTATCCGGCTCGACTTTCTTTCACATCGTACCAATTGTTTTTTGGGATCTTGCAGTTTCTTGTGTTGGCTGCGTTTATGGAAAGAGATATCAATGCTTGGTTTATTCACTCGGGTGGCGAGCTCTTTAGCGTGTTTTATGCGGTTAGTTATTCCAACTCATGACGTTGATTAATTAACCGACATGATGATTTGATTTGAGTTTGTTTTAATTTTTTTTTTTGAACGTCCGTTAGTTATTAAGTTAGTAGTTCGACCAGATAATGACATCCATAAGGAGCAGTATGTCTTCCCTCGAACCATCCACATATAGGGAATAAATCCCACCACATATTCACCTGAGGAAAAACTTTTAGCAAAACTCAAACTCGAGACTATGAAAACCTCCCAATGTTTCTCTTGGTGACCAGTTGATCTACGCCAACCGGTTATTTTTAAAATTATTAAATGGGTAAAATTATTAAATAAAGGGTTTTGATAATGTGAAATTTTAGGGCTGTTATAAAACATGCATTGAAATCTTGTACATTAATTTATAACCAACTACTAAATTTTAGGAATTACTCTTGTACGAAGTATAATTTTGTATACACTTAAATACAATTCTAATGGTTGTCATTTTCAAAACTATAAATAAAATAAAATAAAATAAAAGGAGGGTTTATAATATTCGATACTTATTCATAAAGTTTGGATAAAAAGTGTCTCGAGTCAACGTAATTATATACAATTTTTCTCCGAGCATATTTTGACTCGTTACAAGAGCATTTTTGAACCGTCACAAAGCGGTCCAACTTGCTAATTTTACTGACACGAAATCTCTACCGCTGATGTATGAATTATATTTTTTGTATTAAATTATTTTTGAGTATGATAGGAAAAAGGTATGTATTTAATGTAAATGTGTTATTATTCAGGGTGTGGTGGCATCAGGGATTGCATTTGCTGTACAGATATGGTGCATTGACAGAGGTGGGCCGGTTTTTGTGGCCTTGTATCAACCGGTTCAAACCCTTGTGGTCGCTCTCATGGCTTCAGTCGCTTTAGGCGAAGAGTTTTATTTGGGCGGGTACAAAACTAACCATCATAACCCCACTACGCACGTGCACACATTCAACATCAATCACACGCATTTTCCACACAAGAAAATTATACAATCTTTAATTCATGCCAATAAATTGACGACTCATAAATATAAGATTCAAACTTAATTAACTATATTTCAAAATAAGTGATATATTAAAGAAGATATTTTGTGAATGTAGCAGTATCATTACCTTTTATCAAATAAGATAAATGTATCACTTATTTTTTAAAATACTAAAAATTAGAAAATGTATTACTTATACAGATAAAATACAAAGAAAGAGATATAAATAAATGTGAAGATAGTAGTAGTAATGTAGTTGGAGACAAACCCACATGTACTTGCCCAACCTCTTATCATAAGATTATCTGTATTGTGGGTCAAACCATACACATGAACGCAACTATTATTATGGGACCCTACTTTACAACATCCGGCCAATTGATTTATGAAAACCGTACACGGTCAAAGATTTGAAGTATTTTATATATTTTGCGTGCAGGATAATAGGAGCGGTGTTGATCATAACGGGTTTGTATCTCGTGTTATGGGGAAAGAATGAAGAGAGAAAGTTCATGCTACAAAAGCCGGGATTGATCCATGCCCCTACGGACCATACCAAGTCATCGATCACTCAACCTCTACTCCCCCAATCAACCGAAAACATTTGATCAATATAACACTTATGTTTTTTTCTTATGTAACTAGTGTGTTGTTTGGGACTTTGTAGCAGAAATATGGAAGTTGTTATGCATCTATTATGTGAGAAAAAAAAAGAGTTTAGTGTGTTTGTTGAACATCTTTTCTATGTGGTGTTTTTAGAGATGGGATGATTAGATTCCAAATTACAATATTATTTGTATTTAAATTGTATTTCATATTGAGTTTGATCTTTGTATAATACTCCCTCCGTCCCACAAAAAAAGTTCTCATTTCTCCTTAACATTTTATCCCACAAAAAAGTTCCCATTTCTCAAATTTGAAGGACACACTTAATAAAATAATATTATTACCAATAAATCAACCACTAAAACACATACTCTCTCAATTCTAACCTTATATTTTAATCAAAAGTAATACAAATGACCCCACTAATAACTATCTTCTAAAAACTTATGTCCATTAGAAATAGGAACTTTTTTGTGGGACGGAAGGAGTATAATTTAAAACTGCGAATTTTTATTCTGAAAAGGATATCATGAGTATATTCATGAATCATGATGGTAGTAGCATGCCCTCCCACTTTAGTAAATAGGGAAAGTGAGAGGAAAGAGTGTGATGAGAAGTGTTTCTTAAAACTGGGACAAATTAATAATCATTAATGGTATATTTTTGTGTTTTAGATACTTCACTTTTTGTGTTTTAAGGGACCAGTCATAGTTATTTGATTAAAAAATCTCTTAATAACCATCATCATCAAATCACATGTTATTGAATACACAACCACCACACCCGGACACAGAGGTTGACAGTGGTGGTGTCGGCGATGTGCAATCACATGTGATTTAATACACATGGGGTGGTGATAGTGTACTAGTATTGATGTATTGAATCACATGTGATGGTGGTGATGATTTGGAAGTTGATTGATTCAAGGACTGAAAGATATCAATCAGATTTTCACAAAAAAATAAACTACCTTGAATGATTCTTTATTCATACTCCCCCCGTCCTCTAGGCTGACCGGTATGGGTACCACACCCACACTCATTTTTTCTGCCACATCATCTGCCACCTCAGCAACCACACCACACCCACACCACATCATCTCTAGGAAATACCCACCACACCACATCACACCCTTTTATTTCATTAAATTTTAAATAAAATATAAAAGAAAATACCCACCAACCAATCAAAAGCATCCACCTCACCCCATCTCACCCCCACGCCCCGTTTCCAGCCGTTGGACATGCCCATTTCCCACCACGCGGACCCCCCCCCCCCCACGCCGTTGGGGGGGATGGTGTTTGCTTTCTTTGCCACACCGTGGCCTTGCCACCTCACCACCACGCCATATGGGCGTTGGCCCATACCCATAAGTCTTAATAAAGTTCCCATTTCTCCTAAAATGTTCGTCCCAAAATAAAGTTCGCATTTCTTAAATTAGAGGGACCCACTCAATAAAATAATATTATTATCATATACCCCACCACTAACTATCCCCTAAAAACAATTTTCTCTCCGAAAAACCTTATATTTTAATCAAGTTTATTACCAAAGACCCACCACTAACTATCTCCTAAAAATATGTATCCAAGAGAATGAGAACTTTATTAAGGGACGGAGGGAGTATAATGTAGATTTGAATACCTATAATATCATATACTATAATATCCAGGGAATTTTGTAACAGTACTGTTGGCCGGATATAAATTGATTGTTTTGTTATAAGGTGGGCTTATATGTTTACTATATAATTTTGTGGGCTCTATAAGCCAACAAGTCCAATTTGATATGCTGAAAAAAAATAAAAAAAATCGATAGGTTTGTATGCCAAAAACAAAAATGAGTTTATTGGGTTTTCTAAGTTTCAATAAGCTAATTAATCAACCAACCAAACCGTGTTTCCTAAAATTGAACCGAAAACTCACTTATCTAGACCAAACGTGAACCGAAACCCTGGTTCTCAAACTGATTCAAAAATCAAATTGTAATTCGTTTCAGTTTTCTGGTGAAACTAAATTGATAAAGTTAACTGACCCATCTATTTTATTAGGAGCTATTGCGACAGACAATTCATTACTAAAGATAAAACTGACACTATATGTAGGGGTGCACGTTCAGGCGGTTTACGGTTTAGTAGGGTTATTCGGTTTTTAAAAATATTTTTGCCCAACCAATATCCAAACCAAGTTTTTTAAAACCAAATCAATACAACCAAATAAGTAATCGGGTTATTTGGATCGGTTCTCCATAAAATCAAATAAATAAATAAATAAATAAATAAATAAATAAATAAAGAGTAACATTAATTGAAACTATAAAAACTGTTTCACACTAAAACTCCGAGTATTAAACACAAACCACTTTACAGAAAACTATTAAAGAACAAGGACAACATAGAGATTCAACACATACCAAAAAATTGAGAACGAAACTTTGAAACTGAGATTAAAAACATACCATCACTATATTGAATCTTTGAGATCTTAACCACAGCTTTTAAGATAAAAATAATAAAAATAAACCCTAAAACCCACTCGTGATTGATAATTTTAAATAATTAATTGGAAAGTTTGTATATTATACAATATACTATATATAAATATTAAACTTCCTTTTTACTATTCGGGTGTAAACCAAATAAGGATTTTTGAACCCAAATCCAATCCATAAACCAGTATATTATTTCGGGTTCATCCATAAATCCGAACCAAACCCAAATAAGCCAAACCATTTCACCCAATATTATTTGGATTGGTTGGTTTATCGGGTCAACCCGTTTAATGAACACCCTTAACTATATGTCTATAAGACTATGGGGTATGGGTCACTACACCACATCATTTTTTCTGTCACCTCAGCAATTATATCCAAGGTTCAAAGCGTAAGGCGTGGCGTGCTGGCGAACCATGTCGTTTTTCAAGACATGACTTAACGCGGCAAATTTTTTATATAATTTATATATGGGTTTTTTCTAACATGTGCCCCTAGGGCACATGATAGACTCATTTAATGATGTTTAACTATTCCAAAACTGAAGTTATAAACATTAATAATACTTCAGTTTTCTATTTGATTGTGATGTATTAATTATGTTTAGTAATTTAATTGGAAAGTTTAATATCATTTAATGGTTCTATCATATAACCTAGAGAGGCACATGTTAGAAAAACCTTTTGGGTTTTTCTAACTCATGCCCTAAGGGCATGAGATAAGAAGTGTTAAATAAACTAAAGTTACCATTCTTATTTACAAATGCATTTAATACATGTAAAAAATAGAATATACTAATATGAAATAAGGAAATTATGAGTTCATTAAACACTTCTTATCTCATGCCCTTAGAGCATGAGTTAGTCAAACTCAAACCTTTTATATATATACATATATCAAATTAAAATATTTTTTTATAGATCTATTGGTTTATATAACAATTCATATATAAAGTTCACAAAAAGTGTTATATCCAAATTTATAATTATATGTCATCATTTTATTAAAAAAAATTAAATTTTCTCAGCCGCCATACAAAAAACTCATCATAATCCACGCATTATCTCACACCACGCCACGCCTAGCCGCCATGGTCTGTTTCGTAACGTCGACGCCGCGGCTCACGCCTACCATGACGTGTTTTTTAAAACCTTGATTACACCACACCACACCATTATCTAGGAAATACCTATCACACCAACCACACCATTTCCATTCCATTAAATTATAAATAAATTTAAAAAAAAAACATTTCAAATAATCACACCCAACCATTTCCACGCCCACACTCGTTGCATCCCGTGAACGTGATCACACCACACCACTTTTTAATCACCACATCTGGGGGTGGTGTTCCCCTCTTCACCACACCGTGATCTTTTGGCCACATCATCACCACACCACAGGGCTTGAACTCACTCCAAGTAGTCTAACAATATGGGACATATTTTAATTTTATTGTTCAGTAAATAATAAGTTTTATCCCTTACTGGATAATATATACTCACTCTGTCCCACAAAAAAGTTTATATTTCTCCGTAAAAATTTTGCCCAACAAAAAAATTTACATTTCTCAAATTTGAGGTCCACCTAATAAAATAATATTATTACCAATCATTCCACCAATAAAACACTTTCTCTCTTCAATCTAACCTTATATTTTAATCAAAAGTATTACAAATGACTCCACCACTAACTATGTCCTAAAAGATTGTGCCCAAATGAAATGTAAATTTTTTATGAGGCGGGGGAGTATAAGAAAGTGTTGCTGTAACCCGATTCTATAATAGAATTGTATAAAAATAGTATATAAAATTATCTCGTAAAATTGGCAATGACCTACAGTTGACCCGGGTTATATTTCCCCCTTTTTGTTGGCTTTGTTTTATAACAAGGAATAAATTAACCGCGCGTTGCTGCGGCTTTAAAATATAAATTTTTTAAGTTGGAATTAATATTCGATTTTGATTGCTTTTAAATTCTTTATTTTTTTATGTATTAACAAAAACATTGTAAACTGATGAGAATAATTTTTGAGGCATCCATGATTTACCCTAGCTGGCAAAGTTGCACTAAGCAGTACGGTATTCAGTAATAAGTTACTAAATTCAATTGCAAAAATAAACATATAATCTTGTAAATGTACCGCATAAGCAAAGGACCAATTTACAGCCACTTTAGCAAAATCTCATGGTTTTCATTACTATCCTTATAATTTCTTTGCAATAATATTTGAATCTGAAGCAGTTGGACTTCAATATGTGGGAAAACAGCCTTAGTAAATGACTTAATTTTTAGGGCTCATTTTGTTTATTGTAGAAAAATTTCAGGATTTTTAATGGGTC
Source organism: Calendula officinalis (assembly GCA_963853835.1). Taxonomy (NCBI): domain Eukaryota; kingdom Viridiplantae; phylum Streptophyta; class Magnoliopsida; order Asterales; family Asteraceae; genus Calendula; species Calendula officinalis. Next base: position 56,222,857 of record OY970830.1, read on the forward strand.
AATATTGACCTTTAATTGTATGGTATGTTGATTCTAGTTTGACTTTTAGTTCCCGATAGTCAACTTTGGCTGGTTGCTAGAAACGATATTTTGGTTACACATATAGGGTTACTTTCTCCAACTCTACATTGTTTTGTATAAACCTGCACAATCATCATATTTACCATTAAATTTTGTAATTTAAGTTAACTTTCGAATAAAAGGCAAAATTGTAAAATAACATAATACTACCAGAGAATCCGAGACATTTTCAAGCTCGGTTATTTATGCTTCACAGTCTCCTCCAAGACACCTAATGCAGAATTTTTATTACATGATGCATACAATATGTTAAGCATAAAATTGTGAAAATGCAACTTTCAACAATTACATATGCAGCCTTTTCAATTTCGTTACTTTAGGATTGAGATTATAAGCAGCTAATTTAACCCGTTTTATAAAAAGGCTTGATTAAGGCTGTGTTTTATCTTTACTCAAAGAAAAGGTTGTTTTTTTATCTCTAACGGGGGTAAATTAAAAACATAACATAAAAGGAAACGGGTCAAAAATCACCCAAAGTGTTTTTTAGTGCATAAAACCTCCAAATTGTGAGTAAAAATATTGCATTCAACAACTGAATAGACCAATATTTGGTCTCTATCAATCCCAGAACAAATAAAATCATGAAAATATATTTCTATGACTAACAATATATTACTCACATACACTTGGGCTAGTAATGTCTTGGTTAGTTATAGAATACTAATAAATTAGCATAACTACAAATTCAGTTTTATTCACAAATATCACTACAAATATAATTCATCACATCATAGTAGTAAACAATTTTCTAAAGGTGTTTTTTTAAAACAGATTCTAGTAACTAATGAGTAAATAGAAAACTAAGCAAAGCAACATACATGTTGGAGTATGTAACAATCTGCGGGGAAAGGTGAAGAAGTTCACCGAAGGAATACGCATACTTTGTCAATTCTTTCACTAAAAATATTCTATTCAAGATGTATATATTTGTATATTAAATTCTGGAGAAAGAATTCTATATCAAGAAATTAGAAGTACACAAAGTAAGTTCAAAGAAGAAAACCTATTATCACTTGAAAAAGAAGTTCAACATAATCAAGTTAATGAATAATGAGGATTATCACTAAAACGTGTTGCCTTCTTGTGTTGCCACCTAGCCGACCCATCTTAATCCAGTCATCTTTTTCAAAATAATATTGTGTGAACAGTACATTTTGAATATAGGGTAATGCTTCGATTTTTCCTTGCTGCGGTGTTTATGTATTTTGGTTCTCTTATTTAGGTAGTATATATGTATTCCGCTTTTCAAAGAAACTAGTATATAAAATTCTAAAATATTAAATCTGGATGATATCATTATGTTGAGACTTGTGTTGATAAACTAGAAAAAAAAAAAAAAAAACATTTGTAACGGCATGTGTACTAGAAACTTATGAGGGCATAAAAAGAAAAGTCTCTGTATTTTGACAAGTAAGTTGTCCCAATAAGCTTGTGGGACCAATGACATAGGACTTTTATTTTTGGAATTTGACTATTCATACTTAAGCAAAGTACTAAAAATAAGGATTGCATCCTTGAGCAACACGCATGTAACCGTTAAATAGTATAGATTTATCCACATCTATATACAAAGACTCAACTTACTCTGAGTAGTCTAAACAAATCCTTCTCCATTTTTCCATTCACTCTATATACAATTAAAAGTATTGTATAAGTATGAATAATTATTGAGATCATAAATTTGGCACTTCCATACATAATACGCAAATAAATTCCTAAAAATTCAAATATATTAATTAAAATCTGAATAAATAATACGTACCACTTACGAAATTCCGGGTACTACCAGACCCAGATAATAAAGTAAGCTCATGTTATATAGAGATTTAAACTACATGCAAAATGTGGTATTATTATCAAAACCTAAAACATAAACATACAAATTTAAATTTTCCAATACCTGACTATTCACATGTAAACAAATGAACCTTAACAAGACATTTGATTTTGTGTGTTTTGCGACAAAATTACACTCTGATTGTGATCTACTATTCTCTAATTAACCCAACTGATAATATAACCCTTAATCATTCTATTCAAGTGTGTACATATTAGAAATACTGACATGATCATTTGTTGTCTTTTTACTGCAACTGTAATTCCTCCTCTGTTTTCCTGCATTTTCTTAGGGCTGACCTAATTTCCCTCAGCAATTCACCGATATTCATGCATTTCCTGCAACACTCACATAATAAGAACTGCTTTCATCATGTAAATAAAAAATAATTAAAAATGGTTGATGAAGATTATTACAAAACACTGACGCCTACAACCGCGTGGGGTTGTGGATATTCCTCAATTTCTTTTATATTTTTATCTTCGTTTGTTGCCACATCAGATAAAGATTGAATTCCAATTTTCTGTATTTCTTCAACTAAAAATGGAAGTCTGTCCATAGCCTGTAACCAATAATCCATTTTTTAATTTTTTATTATATAAAATAAAACCAAGGGATTGATAATTATATAAAACAGTTGAAAACATACCTCGGGTATATCAATCTTGTTTAAAACCACTACATATGGTCTTTCAAGATATTCAGGATTGTACATCCTTAACTCCTGGATGTAACAAAATATAGTAATATTTTATATTTTTAAAAAATATTTTTTGGAAAAAGAGAGCAAAAATGCGTACTTCTTTTACGGTTCTGTAGTCATATACAGGGTCCTGAGCAGCTGCATCAACAACATGGACCAACATTCGTGTTCTCCTTAAATGTCTCAGGAAATTACGCCCAAGTCCCTGATCAATCATAATAGAGTTGCTAACGGGTCAAAATGGTTCCTGATTTAAATATATGTTTTTTCAAACTAAAAAAAAATCTAGGGTTTTTTTTTTTGCCTAAAATAACGATCTACTTTTACATTTGTCTCATTTTGTTAAGATGGTTTTGTGTCTCAATTGGATCATTCAAAGACAATTTTACAAAATAAATAAATAAATTATTGTTTCAAAAATATAACTTGTACGAAAATGAAAAATTTATGTATAAAAATGTCAGATATTTATATAACGATAACTGCTATATAAAATAAGGCCTAAAATAAATGATTTAAAAGAATTAACAATCCAATTGGGACACATAACCATATTTTATTGACCCAATTAGTACAATGACTAAACAGTGACAAATGTAAAATAGTAAAATTACGTTGTTATTCTAGATAAAACCCTGAATTCTTTGATTTGGCCCATTTTAGATAAAACACAACCCAAATTTTCACTTCTGAATATTAGTTAATAATTAAATAAAAACTTACAAAATAAATAAAAATAATTAGATTTAAATTACCTTTCCCAAATGTGCACCCTCAATAAGACCAGGTAAATCTGCTAATGTTGCTTCTGAAGAGAATTTTCCTGCACCCAAACTAGGATCACCTTCAAGCCTTCCAAGATTTGGCATTAAAGTAGTAAACGGGTAATCAGCAATTTCAGGTTTTGCAAGTGTTATTGCTGATAATAACGTTGATTTCCCAGCATTTGGGAGTCCCTAAAAAATTAAAATAATTTATTACAAAGTAGAGGGATGATTTATGCAATTTAGTGAAAATGTGTAAAAGATGATGCTTACAACAAGGCCAACATCTGCAACAACTCTTAGTATCAACTGTAAACTAACTTCTTCCCCAGATTGACCAACAACCAACACCTGCAGTTTATGATGTTATATTCTTAGAATTATGATAATAAATTCTCAAGTTTTATTCAAAAAAGAAATTGTCGTTTTTTACCTTATCATTTTCATCCCTGATCACATTTGTTGTCATATCCGCCATTTTCTTCTTTTTATCATCTAACAAACTAATCTGCCACAACCAAACAACAAAAGTCAACTTACATACCAAAGTCAAACCTCTCATTTCTTACTAGGTTAGCAAAATCCTATTTTCCACATAAAATTACCGGTTTCACTTTTGGTTTTAAATTTTAAAAAAAAAAAAGTAATTAATACTGACCCCTCCTTGACCACCCCTAGCAACAAGAATTTCATCACCATGACGAGCTAAATCAGCTAGAAACTTGCCTCGTTTATGTTTTACAACAGTACCTGTTCATATATTAAGGAGTAAATTACACAAATGGTCCTTTAGGTTTGTACCATATTACATTGATATTTGTTCATTTAGTTTCATAAATTACACCGGTAGTCCTTATTTCTGAAACCATTGACATGTTTGGTCATTTACCTAAACAGACATTTATTTTTCCCATCAAGTATGGTCACGTGTGATGCACGAGGGGGTAAATCTATCCTTTTCCATTTCCCTTCACCAATTTGAAACCCATAAAAACCCGTTTATTTGACAGGAAAAGTTAACGTCTGTTTACGTAAAGGACTAATCGTGTCAATAGTTTCAGAAATAAGGACTACCAGTGTAATTTATGAAACTAAAGGACCAAATAAGCAATACGGGACAAACCTAAAGGACAATTTGTGTAATTTACTCTATAAAATATAAAAAATAAATAAAAGTAATAAAATATGATTATGATACCTAAAGGTACAGGAATACGCAAAGTTGGTGCAGCTAACCCGTTTCTCAACTGAGAATGCAAAACTCCCATTGTATCAACATTCCCGCCACGTTTTGCATTAAATCTACCCTTATTATAAAACTCCAACAATGTATCTTTCCCTTCATCTGCATAAAGTACAACATCGCCCCCATGCCCGCCCATTGGTAAAATGAGTGATCCATCAAAATCCCTTTTGTAAGAGCTTCTTATTCTTGCTTTTTCTTTTTCTTGTTTGTTGCTAAAGTTAGAACGGGCTTTCGGGTCCCGCATACTTAGGGTTGCACCATGACCGCCATCTCCAGCACGAACGGTTATGATCGCTTGATCGAAGTACTTGTGTGGTTCTTTGGTTAGGTTTTCTAGGGTTGGGGATGAAGGATCTTTTTGTTTTGTGAGTCTGCATTTTAATGTGTGGTTGGGAAAGGTTATTTGTCGATTCCAACTGCAGAAAATATGAATTTTGATTGTTAGTTATTGTTAGGTTAATAACTGAATTCAGTCAATTTAGTAGCAAGTACTATACAATAGCTGCAATATCTATCGAACTATCATTCAGCTTGAAATCTTATCTTTGAAACAAAATAATTTCAATTACAAATTTAATCATCAAATTAGATTCAGTGATTCTCCATATTTTATCTTAGGAAATGTCAGTTGACATCGATTAGGTTCAATTGAGTATGAGTAATTAAACCCTAGAAACTTCAACACTCTCCGCAAGAAAATACATTCGAGTAGAGGTAATTACGCATATACAAAATTGAACTTGCGTTTAGATGCTAGCAATCACGATTTCTCGAGAATTGTACTTGACAAAACCTGCAACTTGTAATGTAAGGATAGAAGATGAGAGAGAGAAATAGAGTACCTGTGATTAAGAGGAAGAAGACGGTGAGTAAAGGATGTGTGTGATTGATGGGGAAAGAGGTAGCCGCCGAGAAAAGGAGACGGTGACGGCGGTGAACGGACGGAGACGGAGGAGGACATCATATCACGCCACCAGTAACTACAGTCTACACCTTGCTGCTGTTGTTTGTGGTGTATGGATAATCTGGCGCAAATATTTTAAAATAGAGTAAAAAGAGTAAATTACAGTTTTTGTCCCTGTGGTTTGTCCGATTCTGCGTTTTTTTCCCCGTACTTTTTTTTCTGTTTTTTTGTCCCTGAGGTATCCAAAATTCCCTTTTTTTGTCCTTCCGTCCACCCGCCGTTTGAATTCAGCCGTTAAAGCCCTCACATGCTGAAAACGTGAGGGTAAATATGTCATTTTATCATTAATGTACAACAATTTATACATAAGTTACAAACATAATGTTGTACAATTAAAATTGCATAATGTACAACCAATCTCAACTCTCACTCTCTCTCTCTCTCTCTTAACTCTCTATCTTTTGACACTCTCTCATCCCTTAAACCCCCCAAACTCCCATCACCATCTCTGGCAGTCTCTCTCTTTCTTTACCCTTTCTTCACCATCTCTTTCTCTACGAAGATGACAGAGGACGACGGTGGTGCTGGAGTAAAGACGATGCTTTACCGGAAAAGAAATGAAACCAGGTCTAGCTGGAGAAGAAGAAGGTTTCTGGAGAAGAAGATGGAAAACGGAGGTCGACCGGTGCAGGTGGCGGAGACTGATGGTTTTATTTTTCGCCGATCTGGGTTTTCATAATGCGATTATGGGTTTTCATAATGCGATCTGGGCAGTCAGCAACCACCGGAAGTTTAAAAAAGTGAAATTGGAAGCGACAGAATTGAGCAAATAAAAACAGAGCACGTCGTATCTGCTCCAAAATTAAAATTCATCAACGGAGTAACAAACAAAACGATGGAAGTTGAAATAGAGCAGTTGTGGTTCTGGTGGAATGGTTGCCGGAAAGCAAGACCTTGTCGGAGAAGATGATTGTAGTGGAGAAGGGACGCCAGATAACCAGAGCTGCCGGAGAAGACGGTGGTACGATGGTTTGATTTTTCGCCGATCTGGGTTTTCATAATGCGATTATGGATGGTTTCGCCGGTGGTTTGATTTTTCTCCGATCTGGGTTTTCATAATCGCATTACGATGGTTGGATTTCCGATAGTGATGGTTTCGCCGGTGGTGGTGTTTGTGAGTTGATTTTAGAGATGACTTAGAAAGATGATGAATTGATTTTAGAGACCAAGTCATGTGGGTTGTACTTTTTCTTTAGGGTTTTTGGTGTTAATTTGGGGAAGAGGAAGGGAAGAAGATAAAGGAAAGAAAAATAAAAATAAAAAGTAAAAAGTAAAATGATAAATTTACCCTCACGTTTTCAGCACGTGAGGGCTTTAACGGCTGAATTCAAACGGCGGGTGGACGGAAGGACAAAAAAACGGAATTTTGCATACCTCAGGGACAAAAAAACAGAAAAAAAATACAGTGACAAAAACGCAGAATCGGGCAAACCGCAGGGACAAAAACTGTAATTTACTCTTTAAAATATTAAAATCTAACATTTTTAGTTTTTAAAATTAATCTAGTTTTTATTTTAATCATTTATGTACCACAATTTTTACTTTTTATACCACAACGTATAAGCTTTACAGCTAATTGTACAAACATATTAAGCAACAATTGTGATAGATAAATTAAGAATTATGGTAGGAAAATCACCGCCTTTAAATCTAACCATTATATTTTGTAATTAATCTAGCTTTTAATTTCAAATCTAACACTTACATTTTTATAATCTCAAAATCAACAATGAAAAAAGGTGTTTGAATTTGCTCATTTTTATACTTAAAAATCATTTTTATAAATCAAGTGAATTGTTCAAGGAGGTCCACATATATTTTAAAGTTCCAAGGGACAGTCATGGACCCTTAGATCAAGAAGATCAATGGTCCAGATTAGATCTCCAAATAAATGAGTTTTTTGGACGGAAGGGTATATTGGTCATTTGGTGCGTGACTTAAAAACCCACCTTCTTCACATTTCATCTTCCTCCTCTCTCTCTCCTCCCTCTCGTCTGCTCTCTTTCTCTCTCTCTCACACACACAAAAATCAATGAATAAACCCTCATTTTCACTCGTTTTTGCCGATTTCTTCTTAGTTTTTTGCTAAAATCGTTTGTTAAACACTTATACAACATCATTTTTCTTCTATATTGGTGTCTGATCTACTTACAATGGTTGATTCATGACCTTCTCGTTCGAAAAAAGCTTCCGATAAAAAGCATGCGGAATCCGTACCTGTTACAGGTAATTTTAACTTGTATTTGCTGTTATTATTAGCTTTTTTATTGTTTATGCAGAAATCCTTGTTCTTTTATGGCTTTTTATGTATTTTGAACTTTTCTAGGGTTTCTATTTGATAATACGTCGATTTCATATGTTGTTTGTTGATATGTTGTTCTATATTTTGTTGTTTTCGCTTCAAATAACAAGTGTTTTAGCATTCTAGTGTTTTTTAATAGTTAATCACATATGATTCGTAATGTTATTTTAGTTATTTTAGTAAATCACGTGTGATTTAGCGAAATGTTAATAACTCCCCTGTTTTTGAAAACCTGATTTAGATCTTGTTAAGTTTAAAACACATGAACACATGTGATTGTGCATCTATTTAATTTTAAACCACGTATTTATTTTAGTTAATCATCTGTGATTTTATATTTGTTTAATTTTATATCAGATGTTTCTTATTAGTTAATCATATTTGATTTAGATCTTTTTTTTTTTCTAAAACAAATATTTTTAGTTAATCACATGTGATTCTAAGTCTATTTCGTTTTAAATCATCTATTTTTTGTGTTAAACATATGTGCTTGTAATTTTGTTTTAAATCACATGTGATTTTGAAGTTATTATTTGTTTTTTAGTTGTAAATCACATGTGATTTTACTATTTTTATTATACATTTCAGCTTTCTAGTGTTTTTTAGTTGTAAATCACATGTGATTTTACTGTTTTTATTACAGATTTCAGCTTTCTAGTGTTTTTTAGTTGTAAATCACATGTGATTTTATTTGTATTCACATGTTATTTGTCGTTTATTATTTTTATGTTCACTCTGTTTTTATATCACATGTGATTTTACGGATTTTATTATAGATTTTCAGCTTTCTAGAGTTTTTTAGTAGTAAATCACATGTGATTTTACTGTGGTTCACATGTTTGATTATTTTTTATGTTTACTCTGTTTTTAAATCACATTTGATTGTTATTTATTATTTGATTATTATGTTATTTGAGTTCAATCACATGTGATTGTTCTCAGTATCTCACCTAATCACAGTCAAACAATTCATATCTTTCAGTCACATGTGATTAGTAAGCTAAATTACAGTTATTTATGTGAGATTGTGCGTTTAATCACATGTGATTTCAATTTAACTATCTCAAATTGTTATTAGTTGTCATAACTTGCTTCTTTGTGTTTTATAGGAGGTGATGATGAATTTCCTACCATGTTATCTAAGTTGCCTGAGATACGAACTAATGTGAATATTGGTAGAAAAAGACCTCTATCACCATCAAAAACAAAAACTGCTGAGGTGTCAAAGAAGATCAAAATAAAGCTTAAAAGATCAATTAGCAATGAACCATCCACGTCAAAAACATTAGTTCCAGTTGAAATAACTATGTTTTACTTAACAGAATCACATGTGATTGCTAACGGAATCACAAGTGAAAGTTAATAAAATCACATGTGATTTAATAGTTAGTAACATGTTCTGTTTTTGTGTACTTGTTGTTTACCTTCCAATCACATTTGATTTTTTGTTTTGTGTATATACTCCTATGTTTTATGAAATAACTTTGTTTACTTACCAGAATCGCATGTGATTGGGAACAACATCACCAGTGATTTAATACAAAGTAACATGTTCCGTTTTTGTGCAATTGATGTTTACTTTCCAATTACTTGTGATTTTTATTAACAATCACATGTTATTGTTTCTATGTACATGTCACTGTTTTTGTGCACTTGATGTTTACTTTCCAATCACATGTGATTTTGTTATGTATATAGACTCCTCTGTTTCATAATAAAAACTATGTTTTACATAACAAAATCACTTGTGATTTTTAATGAAATCAAAAGTGATATAATAAAATTGAATGTGATTTAATACTTAACAACAAGACTAATAATTTAATTTGTGAATTAAACATAAATATTTATAATGACAAAATAGTCATCCAAAACAATATTCTACAACTAATAATTAACCATCATTAATTATCAAATAAAATGTAAGTTGAAATAATACACCATTTGATAATACAAATACCCACTTATACCAGATACATAAAATTAATACTCTTCCTCCTTTTTCTCAAAAGTTAAATGGTTTTTGGCTTGTCTCTTCCTCTTGTCAAGATTCCATTTCCCATCCCCTAGACTTTCATATTTTGGTTATTAGCTCATTTCCTCATGCATGCATCCATTCCCAAAGTTGTTCAACTTTCCTCATTAAAACACCACTCACAAACTTTCTACCTCTTTAATTCTGTCTATCACAAGACACATGACACAACACTATTTTTCCACTTTCCAAGTTAATCACCAAAATGGAAACTCCTTTTTGCTTTTTCTTTTCTTCTCAAACCAAGGTCATTGACCATCCAAATATGTTTGAAAATCCATCTTTTTAAATCTTGGAAGACTTGTTACTTCTCTGCACACTCTCATTCTACTAGCAAAGTTGTGCTCATACAATCACATGTGATTTTGTAAAGCGAATCACTTGTGATTTGTTTTTTTATCAACCTCCCCTGTTTTTAAGCAAACAAATCACATGTGATTCGATTAGCAACCTCACATGAATCGGTTAAATGACGTAAAACACACAATCACATGTGATTTTGTAAAGCGAATCACTTGTGATTTGTTTCTTATCAACCTCCCCTGTTTTTAAGCAAACAAATCACATGTGATTCGCCTAGCAACCTCACATGAATCAGTCAAATAACGTAAAGCACACAATCACATGTGATTTTGTAAAGCGAATCACTTGTGATTTGTTTCTTACCAACCTCCCATGTTTTTAAGTAAACAAATCACATGTGATTCGCTTAGCAACCTCACATGAATCAGTCAAATAACGTAAAGCACACAATCACATGTGATTTTGTAAAGCGAATCACTTGTGATTTGTTTCTTACCAACCTCCCATGTTTTTAAGCAAACAAATCACATATGATTCGCTTATAAACCTCACATGAATCAGTCAAATAACGTAAAGCACACAATCACATGTGATTTTGTAAAGCGAATCACTTGTGATTTGTTTCTTACCAACCTCCCCTGTTTTTAAGCAAACAAATCACATGTGATTCGCTTAGCAACCTCACATGAATCAGTCAAATAACGTAAAGGCACACAATCACATGTGATTTTGTAAAGCGAATCACTTGTGATTTGTTTCTTACCAACCTCCCCTGTTTTTAAGCAAAGAAATCACATGTGATTCTCTTAGCAACCTCACATGAATCAGTCAAATAACGTAAAGCACACAATCACATGTGATTTTGTAAAGCGAATCACTTGTGATTTGTTTCTTACCAACCTCCCCTGTTTTTAAGCAAAGAAATCACATGTGATTCGCTTAGCAACATCACATTAATCAGTCAAATAACGTAAAGCACACAATCACATGTGATTTTATAAAGCGAATCACTTGTGATTTGTTTCTTATCAACCTCCCCTGTTTTTAAGCAAACAAATCACATGTGATTCGCTTAGCAACATCACATGAATCAGTCAAATAACGTAAAGCACACAATCACAAGTGATTCTATTATCTAGTTAACTTGAAATAAATTTTATTACCTGAATCAGCGGTTCTTTTATCTGTTTAATTGCTATTAACAGATTCTGGATTCAGATTTCAGATCTGAATCCAGATCTGCGTTCGATTTCATATCTGAATCCAGATCTGCGTTCGATTTCAGATCTGCGTTCGATTTCAGATCTGCGTTCGATTTCAGATCTGCTTTCGATTTCTGAGATTTTTTAAAAAAAACGCGATTCGCAGGTTTTGATTTGTGTTTGCTGCAGTCGATTCAATGTTTGAGATTCAGATCTGCCGTTTACGAGTGATTTTTGAAGATCTAGATCGAAGAAATCGCACAGCGGAAGCTCTCGATTGGGAAGAAGGTCGACTGAAGAAGGTTGATTCAATTTTTAGACGCTTGGACGATAATACCCCTCCATGTCTAATTAAATGAATTGATCTTGATCATTGAATAAACTTGATCTAAGGGATGTGATGTGTTCCTTGGGACTTTATAATATTTGTGTTCTTCCCTGAACACAACTCTATAAATCAAATACAAAATTCAAAATCTATTATTATTATATTATATTTATTATACAAATGTCATAGCATTTTAACTGTTCACTCAAGTCCTATTGGTTAGAAAAAAAAGTGTAATTTAAAACTCTATTGGTTAGAAAAAAGTGTAATTTAAATAGAAAACTGCAAGAGGTACCACGTGTATTATTATGGTGTTGTTTGGTAACATCTGAATAATTAAAATCTGAATAATGCTGAGGTCTGAATGATTCAGATTTACCCTTACATCTGTCTGATTAAGAGGCAGAACATGTTCAACTTCTGATTTAGAGGCTGATTAAGAGGTCTTACCAAATACTCTAAATCTGTCCGTTTAAGAGACTGCCCTATTATCTGAATCATTAAGAGGCTTACCAAACAACACTTATGTATATATGTTGAAATATGATCAATCTCCTTGATGAGTTGGTAAATGCGCATGTCATTTAATCAAGCCACAAAGGTTCTACTCTTACATTTGGTATTATATTCCTATCCTTTTCTTTTTTATTCCTATTACAAGTAAATTTCATCATTTTCTTTTTCATTTTCTATTATGAAGTTTTATAATTTCTTATTACAAAACTAAAGCTTTTATTACTTATACTACTTACCTCATTTAAAAAATATTATTCACTTGTTTGTATTTATGCATTTTCTCCTAAAAACAGTATTTTGAAATTTAGATTTTAAATTTAACCGGTCGATAATGTTATGGTGCAACTAGCTGATTTTTTTTATTTTTTAGTTTTCAAAAATGACAAGCTAGGTCCTTGAGCTTTCAACCGATAAACAAAACAAAGACATAAATATATTTTGGAAAATGATAATGACAGCCCTTTGGGCTGTCATTAAGAAGGCAAAATAACAAAAAACAACCCCCTGAATTTTAGGAATATTACTTATTTAATCAATGTACAAGCTTTTTATGCATGTTAGTGACAGCCCTAAGGGCTGTCATTAACAAAACCCATATATTTTTATCTTTTTGCCTTTTCAAAAACTGAAAATATATTTGGCTGAGAAACATGCGTAAATTTATTTGTTTTTTTTGTAACTTTTACATTTTATAAACTCGTAATGAAGAGCAATAACACATAAAATTCCAATTTAATCTCTTAACATTAAATGATATCATTACACATTTAAAAAAAATGCTAGCTTAATATATTAGTCTTTTTATATTTATTTATCATTAAAAATACTATTTATACGTCGTTGCAACGTGTTAAAGTTTATACATTTGAATATTAAATAATAATTATTATATATATATATATATATATATATATATATATATATATATATATATATCATATTCTATGTTTATAAGAGTATCACAATATGAAAAAGTTAATGTATAAAAGTGCATAGCAACGAGTGACAAATTACTATCAAATTGTTAAGTAGATCAAATAAAAGTGAATCTAATACATTTTAATAAAAATATATAAGTATATATTAAAATCATATTACTTCATATATGTTTATATTCCATAATTTTGTTTCTTTTATTATACTTGATAGAAAAAATCTATGCAAAATAATCCGCTGCAACGCGGAAAACTACTCTACTTGTAATGATACATATTGAAAAACTACTCTTAATAAATTTATAAGTTGTATTTGACTTATTAGCTAATCAAAACATATAACTCATAACAAATGAGCTTATCAAAATATCGAAATCTATCTATCTACTACTATAATAAAACAAGGAGGAGGTTCTCAGGTTTTTTTCGGCAAAATTCAATGACACTTGCCCGAACAGATCGAAATTCGTCAATCCGTTGTTCTCAAAACTATCTGACTTTCAAAGCTCATCTATTGAACAACCTTTCTCGGTGGCAGAAATCAAAAGAGCAATATGGGACTGTGGTGGTGAAAAGGCCCCGGGGCCGGACGGTTTAACTTTCAAATTTATTAAATCGAATTATGATATTATTATTGATGATTTGATGTCTTTTGTCCACTATTTTGATCAAACAGGTACCATTGCTAGGGGATGCAACTCATCGTTTATTACATTAATTCCCAAGATCAAAGATCCGGTCAACTTAAGTGATTATAGGCCAATCTCTCTCATCGGATGCATCTACAAGATTTTGGCCAAGGCATTATCTACAAGATTAAAGTCGGTGATTGATGATATTGTTGGTGGAACACAATCAGCATATATTAATGGAAGAAACATATTGGAGGGCCCTCTAGTGATAAATGAACTATGCACTTGGGTAAAAAAGTCTAAACAAAAAATGTTCATGTTCAAGGTGGATTTTGAGAAAGCTTTCGACTCCATTAATTGGGGTTACTTAGATTCTATCTTGGAACAAATGAACTTTGGTTCAAAATGGAGGAGGTGGATTCGTGGTTGTTTGTCCTCCTCTTATGCATCGGTGCTTATCAACGGATCTCCTACAAAGGAATTTCATATTACAAAAGGGGTTCGTCAAGGTGATCCATTATCTCCGTTCTTATTTATTATTGCAATGGAAGGACTTAATATTGCCATGAAAACGGCATGCAATAAAAATTATTTCGTGCTCAATCAATTGGGTCAAACGGCCCAAGTATTTCACACTTATTTTACGCGGATGATGTAATTTTTGTGGGCGAAGGTTCCGGATGTAATTTGGAAAACCTTGCTAGAATTTTAAAATGTTTTCAAGCCTCATCCGGTTTGCAAGTGAATTTCCACAAGTCAAATGTATTTGGGGTTGGTATCAATTCAACACAATTACAAAATTGGGCAAACATCTTACATTGCGTGCCCGGTTCATTCCCGTTTAATTATTTAGGCGTTCCGGTGGGTGTCAATATGAATTTAAAGAAACATTGGGTTCCGGTGATTAATAGATTTAACTCTAAATTATCCGATTGGAAAGCAAAAAACTTGTCTTTCGGCGGTAGACTGACATTAGTGAAATCGGTTCTAAGTAGTCTCCCTTTGTATTATTTCTCAATTTTCAAAGCCCCCGTTTGTGTCATTGAAAAATTAGAACAAATCCGGAGAAGATTCTTATGGGGTGAAAACAAAATTAATTGGGTCGCTTGGAACACGGTTTTGGCCCCAAAAGTTGATGGTGGGCTTGGTATTGGCTCTCTTATAGCCCAAAACCAAGCACTTTTGTCTAAATGGTGGTGGAAGCTTAGGGAAGGTAATCATTGCATTTGGAAGAATGTTATTACGGAGATACACAAACTAAAAAACAAACCAATCCATATTTTAGCATCAAATTCGCAAGTGGGCGTATGGCGAAATATATCAAGGGTGGCATCCGAGTTTTCAAAAATGAATCACGACTTTTTTGATGCTTTCTCCCTTCACATTGGATCTGGGAAATTATTTATGTTTTGGAAGGATAAATGGTTAGATGATTGCACCCTTCAAACTAGATTTCCTAATTTATACAACATAGAGAAAAAGAAAAGTTGTTTCGTGTGCGATCGGATCACGATCGATGGTTTTAGGTGGGATTGGAAACAAGGTTTGAATAACCAAAACTTTGTGGATGAATTCATTTCACTTATGCATCTCATTAGCAACATTAGATTATCAAATACTCCCGACAAATTAATGTGCAAGCTCTCACCCGATGGGTCATTTGAAGTTAGACATATGCGAAAGTGGTTAGACAAAAGCTTAACGTCCACCGGATATATTAACATGCCTTGGCTAAATATTGTACCACTTAAAGTAAAATGCTTTGTTTGGAGAGTTGGGTTGGGTAGAATTCCGGTTGCTACTTGCTTAGATGCTAGAGGTGTCAATATTGATTCGATCACGTGTAAGACATCTAACTTAGCCGATGAAGATACCGATCACGTTTTTCTCCGGTGCCCTAGAACATTGGATGTATTATCATGGATATTTCATTGGTGCGGAATCCCAAATCGCTATTTTAGTTCGGTATCGGATCTTATTGAGTTTGGTGAAGGATGGGGAAATTGCCCGAAACAAAAAAAGGTGTTGACTACAATAATTCAAAGTTTGATTTGGTGTGTGTGGAAGGCAAGAAATGAGAAGGTGTTCAACAACATTCATAAATCTCACACGGCCATTGCGGATGATATCATCTCAACTTCTTTTTTGTGGGTGAAATATAGGAGCAAATTATGTTGTAATCCGATTGATTGGAGAATTTCCCCTTTTTCGTCTTGTTTGTAATTCTGTTTTTCTGTACTTTCCGACTTAGTTATCGCTAAGCTCGGTCGTTTTTTCTAATATATTTGCCGTTTCCAAAAAAATACTACTATAATAAAACAAAGCCTTTTAGGCCACATGTCAATTTTTAGCACACCTGTCCACGTGGCATATTCTCAAGGATCCTGTATTTTGTTTTCCCACCCAATTAATATTCCCTCTATGTTTTTCTCGGTCAATAGTTCCCTTATTTCTAGGGAGAATTTATTAATTTCCATTTATTTCTCTCACATATCAACTTCCTCTCTACGCCCATTTAGGAGTAAATTTAAGAGTAAAAGAAAATACAAAAGTAATTACTTATGTATTTTTTTTAATTAAAAATAAACATTCAGTTTAATAAGAAAATAATTTGATGCATTAATCTATTAAACAAATTTCGGCAGAAGTGATATTAAGAACATGTTGATTAAAGTATGATAGCAAATTACAAAGTATAACTTATTGTATTTTTATAAAAATTTTATAATTTGTATATATTTTTTTTTTCAATCTTCAAGATTATTGATTTCAATGTCATTTAACAGATATGATTATTCCATAAAGTAGCACAAAGGCCAGCTCCCACCACTCGTTGTGAAAAACTGATATCAAGAGTTGTAGAAGCAGAACGCCCTAACATTAGGTCAACAAATTGGAAATGGGTCAAAAGGTCCAGGTTGAAAATGGTCACATTTTATCCACTTTTTTGAGTTCTTATAAATAATCAACACATTTCAACATGTTTGACGCGTTCGACCCATTTTAACATTTCAAAATGTGTTCAAGTGTAAATACCTCTTTATACCTTTATTTTATAATTTTATAAGATAATAAAAACAAGTACAAAAAGTATCTTAATATATTAATTTCTATTAATTTCTACAGTTTGTCTACAGAGAAATGTTTTTTATTAGTTTGTTGATGTTTATAATTTTTATTGTTTTTTCAACTTCTGTTGAGCAAATAGGAGTTTGCTTGATGAAATTTTAAACAATGTGGAGGACTAAATGGGAAATGCTTTTATGTAACCAGTATTTTTGCATCTGCATGTATGTATCTTAAAACTTTCATTGTATTTTTCATGTTTCTGTCCAAAATATAACAAGGTGGCAATATTGACCCATTTTCTTATTAACGGGTTGATTTTAGTTGTTTTTTCTTTAGGTGGCTAAAATCAAAAGAATTGGTTGGTCGAATCCAAATGGATAAAATGAGTCAAAATTTGCCAATATCTTTATTTATTAAATTAATATGAATACAAATTGTGTTATCGTATTTGACCACTAAGTATATCCTAGGAACGAAAAAAGGTTGTCGCCTATTTATAACAGCATTAGTTTAATTCCAATTGTATGTAACAGAATATATAAAACCACATGTCTTCTTTTATAAACCCTAAACCCTATAGCATTAGGAATTACTAATTTTCTTTTTGTATTGTTTTTTTTTACAAGATAAGTAATGTTTGATGCTCATGATATTAAAGTGGTTAATTTGAAGTATATTCTCCCGATGCAAGTGAAGATTATGGGCAGAACCCACCTGTAGTTCCACAACATTTACAACACATTGCACTAAGAGGGTGTTTGGGAAACCTTTTGAAAAGTCCTTATTAACTTATTAACTTCTCCAATAAGTTAATAATTCAATAAATTGTCTGGGTAAGAGAATAAGGACTTTTTAATTAACTTTTTAGATAAGCTTGAAAATGAGTTTTTAAAAAGTAAGGCTCCCCTTACTTATCAACTTTTCAATATAAATAAGTCTTAATAAGTTAAACCAAACATTATTTTAAAACTACTTTTCAAAATCAAAAAGTTAATAAGTACTTTTACTTAAAAGTACTTTTAGTGTTAAATAAGCACATCCAAACATGCCATAAGCACAACATGTGGTCCCGAACCATCTTTACGTTGAAAATATGGAAATCCTTGGTCAGTTGTAGGGGTTTTTTCATCACTTTCAGGCCAAATATGTGAATGTTGTGCTCTATAAACCAGTTCAAAGAATGAATTTTACCAACACTTTGATCTTCTGAATCTTTTTGTGTGACTGGAAAACCTTTATGGCAACTTTTACAAAAGTATTATAACGTTGTGACATGTATGAGTAATTAGTAGTACTTTAATGCATCACTCATTTAACCTATTTATGTTTAATAAAAAAAAACAAATTATTACCCATTTGGCATGTTAGGGTTAAAACGTAACCTCAATCGACCAAGATTACAATAGTAAAATTACATTCAGCAAAATTACGACAATCCGTGATTTTTCACGGGTCATAACCTAGTAATCTAATAAATTCATCCAAACACTACTAAGAAGTCTTGGTAAAAAGTGTTATAGCCGGCGATCATAACAACTGTTATAGTATACTACCACCGTTCTACAACAGTACTATAGCTCCATCACCATGGCTATAAGATTGAGTTATTCAGATTTTTGATTTTTTTGTAAGTTGTAATTAGTTGCCATTTGGAACTCAATATATCTATAACATTTGTTATAACATCACTATCATATTAATTTTTATTTGGTATTGTGTTAATGTTATAAGCTAAAAACTCTATAACATTACTATAATATAAACACTCCCTAAAACGATTTTGATAGAATACGCTTTATAAAAATAGTCTTTTAACTTATTTTGTGAATGTTGAGTTATTTGCAAATTTAAACTCAATTTTCAAAAAGAAATAATTCATAAACATCAACAAAGTATGCAGGATGGTATTGAACCTTACAAAATCTTCTCACTTATCTTTCTACTCAAAATCTACTTATTTAATCAATACAAATATCCATATCATAGGAAGAGATTAACAAAGAGAATTAATAGATTCTACATGTCAATCATTTAATGGTAAGAAGATTTCAACATATGAAAATTTAGTAGGAAACAATACAATTTTTTCATAGAGTATATAAAAACAACAAGAGACATGGGTGCACAAATCAAAGAAAAAACACATTGCAATGAATTTTCCTTTACAACAAGTAGCTAAAGACACTCCACAAATGAATCTTTTTTTTACATTCAGTGGTCTGTTGCTAAAATTTTCAAGTATTAATGAGAGTATTCTTCCACCCCATATGACTAACTCATTCAACCCAAATACAAGACCAAGATTACAACAGTTTTACACATAAAAGATTCACAAGTTGGGTTGGATGATTGATTATGGGAGGAAATCTCAACTAACAGAAAACTATATGAAAAGAACAAGCTACAACAACATACCAAATCATGATACTGACTAAAAAGGCGTTGCGTGTAGAAAAAAATGAAGAAGATTTAGCTCTTCACAAAATCCTTTAAGGAAAATGCTGATACTACATCCTGTAATTGTATAAAACAGATGGATTTAATTAAACATGACAAATAATATTAGTCTTATTATTAATATATAAAATAGTTACAGAAGAAAACTACACTAAAAAGTATGAATTTACCTTTCCAAGTTGTTCACTCAAGCATTCTCTAACTACAGTTGTCTGCTGAATTATCCTTTCTAGTTTCGAATAACTTGGCATGTTTGCATCAGCTGTCAATAACACCATTATTATATTATTTAAATAAAATATTTAATAAATAAGTCATGCCTTAATTATGATTAGCTAAATTCTTAAGATATACATACCCAAAATTGCTCTGTTCAAACTGTCTGCAGCATGGTGTCTGTACTCAAAACTAAGTAGATGAAACATTGGTGATTTTTCTGGTTCCTCATAAGCTAGTAAGGCCATCAAATCCTGCATCATAAAAAAATCATTTATCAACCAAACTCGTAATTATAATAAAAAAATGACATTTTTTTAATTTAACAGAAAAAACATACTTCGAGTTTTCCAACATATTGTTGCACTTTCCCATAGCAGGCCAGCTGGGCCTGAGCGAAATTAAGAGCTTCTGTGCTGCCACATCATATGTAAAAAATTAAATAAAAAAGTAGATATATACTTTAAAAAGATATTTAATAATTAATATTATTGATTTACTCACCATTTCTTTGAGCGGATAAGTTCAACAAAATGAAGGCTTAAAAGATCAAAAAGCAGGTCCTGGTTATTTTTGAATAGGTTTGGTGAAATCTCTTCTGTAAATTGAATAGCGTTCAATGCATTTCCCTCTAATGCAGAGTGTAAAATTCCTGAAAATGTTATTTATAAAGTCTCATAAATACAAAAATAAATTAAGATTAAAAATGATAATTAAAGGTTAAATGAGCCTTACGTTTTCTTTTTTCCATGTCTTCCAACTGAGCAGGAGATGCATTTAATCCAGCAGAAGTAACAAGTGATTCCACAGTGTCTTTATAACAACCGTGTATGAGATATGATAAGATGATATTGTGGCTGTCTTTATCATTAATTTTCTGCCATATTTGAAGTTGAAGCTATAATTAGAATTTAGTACAATAAGATAATTCAGGATCAAGTCATGATCGGATGATTTGTTACAGTTATATGTTGATGTAATTGTATTGTTTATTTACAGGAAATGTATCTATTATTATTGATTCTATCATCTGCTACAACCTTAATCAATCACTTAGTTAACAGCATCAAAGCATCACTTTCTACTTTTCAGATAACTCAAAACTAACCACATATAATTTAGGATCTAATACATGCATTCTTCAAAATCGCCCCACAGTCTCAAGAACACACAAAGTTGTTGAAATAAACTCTTATCTAAAGAAAACCTAACTTAGGGCTCAGAGTCTAAATCCTAGAGAGACATAGATTGAATTCAGAAAAATTCCGGCAACAATGTAGATTTCAACCATCGCTACATATCCAGTCTAGTTTTTAGAGGATTACACGCAATTTTAAATATATTAGGGTTTCATATTGGACAGTGTGCGAGTGAGTTCACTAATCGAACGATTAATCAAAGTTACAATTATATATTACGAACCCTAGAATAGCAAAAACTACAAAATCATCACGAAAACCATAATAATTGTCTAGAATTAATCATAAACAGTTGAAACTACATCGTTGACTAACAAATCATGCGGTTTTCATAGATTTCAGTGCATAATTGATTCTTGATATCTGAAATGAGTAGAATTAATTAATTAAACTTACGATTTGTTCGTACTGTTTCGGATCGACATCCATTGTTAAACGGACTTCTTTCTGTTTCGAAGATTATAGCTGAATTTTTTTAATCGCTTCTACAACAGGGCTTCTTGTTACTTTTGGAAAATGAATTTTTGTGTAGCGGTCTATGGATGTATTTATGTACGGATATAAACGTGAATCCGAAAAATTTAAACATTTCGTTTTCAATAATTTCATGATTGTTTGTGCTTCGCGAATACATCTTTTTTTTTTTGTCAATTACTTTCTCTTTTTCAAAACACATTAAAAAAAAACTAGTCATTTACTCGTGATAATATAACGGTTGAAAAGAATGACAAATGAAATGGTTCAAATAGATACCTATAATGAAATTTAATCAAGTTAATGACATCAAAATATGTGCATAAAAGAAAATAGATTAATAATGTCACAAGGTAATAAGCTTGTCCATGAACTTAGATACATTCATATATTCATGTATAACATAATGAAATACATTCATAATGGTAAAAGTAAGTTATAAACTTAGATACATTCATACATTCATGTATAACATAATTAAATGCATTTATAATTGTAAAAGTAAGTTATACTAGTAAGTTATAGATCTGTGCAAATTAGACTGAAAATTGACAATTTAACTAATCTGAACCGAGTTGCATCGATTCAGTGTTCGGTTCTAATTTTTGATTCATGACAATTTATTTTCCAATTCAATTCCTTGTTTATTTTCCAAATTTAAAGGATATGATTTTAAATAGGTGATGATATATATATATACAACACAAATTTTAATATAGATTTATTACAATTATTATTTTATTTAGTAGTATAGTTAGCTGTAAAACTTGTACTATGTAGTATAGACGAATTGTGGTGAAAAAATGAATTCTCATTTTAAATTACTCTGAACCGGTTCTAGAATAGGGGGTGATTTTCTTACCACAACTTTTAATGTATTTACCACATCCTATGCTTAATATACTTGTACACTTAATTGTAAAATCTATATTATATGATATACTACCATTAAAAGTTATGATAAGACTCGTGCCAAACGCACCTTCACAAGGACCCGTTGGGGGTTTTTTTTGCCGTCGCGCCACGACGGCGTTGGCACCGAGCCGTCGTGGGGGGGCGTCGTGAGGCGGACGTCGGGGTCTCGACGGGTTGCATCGTGCGTCGGGGAGCGTGGTGGGCCGAGGGAGCGTATGAATTGAATTCAAAATTCAATTTTTTTGTTTTTTTTTCTTTATCCCATTTTTTACCTATAAATACAACACCCCCTCATTCATAATTTTATACCACTTCTCCCACTTCTTCATTACCTATTTTTCAAATTTTCATCATGAGTCGTAGATCCAACTCATCCCCGTCAAATGATCACTTCCAAAATTTGTTAAACACTCGTATCCCGTCACCAGCATATTCGTCAAATGCTGGACAGACTAGCCAGCCCAGCCCGAGCAACGTAGCATCTGGTTCGGGTTCGGATTCTGGTTTTCTTCCGTTCTACTCATCTCCCGGCGGTTTCCCGAACCAAGGCGTTGTTCAACCCGGTTTTCAACCGGGTTATCCATTCGGTTATCAACCCGGTTATCAACCCGGTTACCAACACGGTTTCCAACCCGGTTTCTATGGCGGCGGTTATTATCCCGGGTCGGGTTCTGGCTATCAATCCGATTTGCAAAATGAATCCCCGCCCGAAGTGGAAGAGGAAGACGAAGGAGAGGGCCCACAAGCGGTACCCGAACCGGTCGAACCAAGCAGGGGAACAGGAAGAAGAAGAAGAGCTACACCATCGGTTAGGGAGGCTGGTTCGGTGCGGAAGTGGTCCATCCCGGAGGCCGTTATTTTATGCCAGCGGTGGATAAATGCTTCACAATCCGCAGAACGCGGGAACTCACAATCCGGTGATCGACTTTGGGGGCAGATTGAAGCCGAGTACAACTCGCTAGTTGATACAAAACGCACCAGAAGTCAACTCCAAGGAAAATGGAACAAGATACAAACGGACGTTCGGAAGTTTGGGGAAATCTTTAAACGGTTCGAGTCAAGGCGACAAAGTGGGGCCGATGACCAAGGCGTGCTCAACGCTGCAAAACAACAATTTTATGACAACAACAACAAGAGGAACTTTTTGTACAAACATTGTTGGGATGAACTAAAAGATTACCCCAAGTTTTGGGTAGATTACAACGTGATGAATCCCCAACCCGCTCCCGAGCCCAACCCGGTGAACCTTGGCGAAGACAACACCAACCCGCTCCCTTCCGCAAATATGGAAGGTCTATTCCGTGACGATCCGATCCGTCGACCACTGGGTCGTAACGTTAGCCGGCGTACGGCAAGTTCCTCGGATGCGACTTCGTCACGGTATTCAAGTGACGAAACTCGTGACCGTATATGTGAGAACGCCATAATGCAAGCCGACGCTTTGAAGACTATCAAAGAAGCGACTGTGGAGCGCAGGATATCGGATGCTTTTCAGAGTCCTTCATTGTTCGGTTCCCGAAAATTTGAACCGAAGAGAGCGAAAAGCGATTTTAAAATATCGCCGGAGTTTATTGGACAAATACGCCGATCCAGACTCAACCGATGACGGAGAAGACGACGAGGACGACGAGTAGTTTTTTTTAAGTTTAATGTTTTTTTTCTATGTCTAATGTTTTTTTTTTTCTTAGGTCTAATGTTTTTTTTTTTAAGTTTAATGTTTTTTTTATGTTTTAATGTCTTTTTTTAATTTAATGTAATATTTTTTTAATTTAATGTAATGTTTTTTTTATTTAATGTAGTGTGTTTTTTATTAATTAAAATGATGATGTGGAAAGGATGATGTGGAAAGGATGAGTTTAGTGATGGGTTAGTGATGAGTAGGGTTGGCACGACCGTGTCAGTAGCGTGTCAGTAAGGATGTGATGACGTGGCGCTAGTGATGGGTTTAGTGATGGGTAAGAGTTGGGAGAGGCCTACTAATATCAATTTTCTTCTAGATTAGGCTAGAGTAGATGCCAGATTAGTTAATTCCAGTTATGTAGTTCCGTTTTCTGTTTTCGTTTTCATTCCAACTTGACGCACACCTTTTAACACGTGGAGGATTTCACCTATATTTCATCTCCAACTAGGTTAAAGCCCGTGAAAAATCATGGGTTGTAACTTTTTATGCTGAATGCAATTAAAAGATTTAAAAAAATTGAAATTTATATTAAAAAATTATTATGGTTTTGATTTTGAGCTCATGCATATTACTAATCCCAAATACTCCATAATATTTTAGAGAACCAGTTGATTAAGGCTTCTGCGGAATCATAGAAGACGAATTTTATTTTATGATTATAACCGGTACAATAAACTGTTTAAGTAGGCAATGATTCACTAAAAGAGGATAATTCCGATAATTTAGTAGATAATTAAGATATATTTGAATTCAATACTAAATTAAATAAGATAATTATGGTAAATTTATAATCTATAATAAACTAAATCTGTTAATTTAAGAAACCGTATTAACATCCGTGAAAATTTAAATCATGTTCCCTAATTGTTTGATTATGACAATAAATGCAGTAAATAAATTGAATTAAAAATCGGATTTAAACAATGAGCGGAAAAATGAATTTCTGGATGAATATGGGAGTGACACGTGTCACCCTAAAAAGCTTCTCTTATTATATACAATAGATAATAGATAATAGATACACTTTCCCCTCATTCTTTCACACACACACAGTACCCGCTCGAATCTCTCGAAATGGGCTGGCTATGGCGGATTTCCCCGCTATTCTTCATCATAACCATCTTCTTCTTCTTCTTCCCTCTGTCGTCACTTTCAACGTCATCCACTTCCGATCTATTCCAACAATGGTGTAATCAACACCAGAAATCATATTCAACAGAGGAAGAAAAACTCTACAGGTTCAATGTCTTCCAGGATAACTACGCTTACGTTCTTCTCCACAACACGAATTCCAATTCTCCTTATTCGCTTTCTCTCAATTCCTTTGCTGATCTCACTCACGATGAGTTCAAGCTTGCTCGTATACGCGGTCTCTCTGCATCTGTTGATTCCGGTAACCTGATCAGGCTTAATCGCGCTAGTTCTTCGATTCAATCGTCTTCGTATGATTTGCCTAAATCGCTGGATTGGAGGGAGAAAGGAGCAGTTACTAATGTCAAAGATCAAGGGAGTTGTGGTATGTGTTTGTGTTTCTGTATATAATTTTAAATTATTACTATTTATTGCGATTTAGGGTTCGAAATCGAGTGAAGTGTCTCTGATTTGGATTTTAGGTTAACTATTGTTCGTGTATTTTCTAAACTTGTTGTTTTGTGGGAGTGAAAATTATTCATACACCAAATTGTAACTACAGATTCCCCCAAATGTTATCTGATATACTTGTAGTGTGTTATTAGTTAGTACTATTAAATTCTTGCAAGTTTGAATTAGTTAGTTACTTGTAGTGTGTTGTTACTATTAAATTCTTGCAAGTTTGAATTAGTTAGTTACTTGTAGTGTGTTATTACTATTAAATTCTTGCAAGTTTGAATTAGTTAGTTACTTGTAGTGTGTTGTTACTATTAAATTCTTGCAAGTTAGAATTGGTTAGTTACTTGTAGTGTGTTATTACTATTAAATTCTTGCAACTTTGAATTAGTTAGTTACTTGTAGTGTGTTGTTACTACTGAATTCTTGCAATATTGAATTAGTTAGTTTTATAACGGTTTGTTATGCAGGTGCATGCTGGTCATTCTCAGCCACAGGAGCAATGGAAGGAATTAATCAAATTGTAACCGGATCCCTTATAAGTCTTTCTGAACAAGAATTGGTTGATTGTGACAGAGACTTTAATAGTGGTTGTGAGGGTGGACTCATGAATTATGCCTATTATTTTGTCATACTAAATAAGGGGATTGATACTGAAGAGGATTACCCGTACCAAGGCAAAGAAACTACTTGCAATAAAAACAAAGTAATTTTATTTTTTATTATTCCCATCTTTATTATACGGGAATATAACCAAGAAATGTAACTAAAAGTACCAAATTCGACATTGTGGGGTATAACTGTACTAGAAATATTCACTTATCTAAAGGAGTGGAATTCAATGATTAAACTTATGGGAAAATATGTCAGAAATTTGCCTAAAATTGGTATCCATTATCCCAAATTTGGGCACCTAAAATGTCCACTATTGAATATGCCATAATTTTGAACTTTGACTCCTAAATACGTCAGCATTTGAGCTCTAGCTCCTTTTGATGAGTGAGAAACTTTTTTGTACCCCAAATTGTCAAATTTGGTATTTTTAGTTACATTTTTTGGGGCAATTTTCCCTTATTTGAACTCAAGTAGTCTAATAATCAATTAAATCACCTAATTTTTTGCTCGTTTTTAAACTGCAGCTTAACACAAAAGTTGTAACAATTGACAGTTACAACAGTATCCCTGAAAACAATGAAGATGAGCTACTAAAAGCTGTTGCAAAACAACCTGTGAGTGTGGGTATATGTGGCAGTGAGAGAGCATTTCAGTTATACTCAAAGGTTAGTTTGGACTTTTTCCCTCTTTAAAAAGCAATTAGAAAGAAAAAGAAAAACAAAGAACAGATAGTTGTACATGAATTTTAATAATTACTTCTTTTGGCAATGCTTTTATCAGGGAATATTCAATGGGCCATGCTCGACCGCATTAGACCACGCGGTACTTATAGTGGGCTACGGGTCAAAAGATGGAACAGATTACTGGATAATAAAAAACTCATGGGGCACATCATGGGGAATGAACGGTTACATGTACATGGCACGAAACATAGGGGATTCAAACGGGCTTTGTGGGATTAATCTGCTTGCTTCTTATCCAATCAAAACAAACCCTAATCCAAAACCTGAACCTACACCAAAACCTGTGAAATGTAATTTGTTTTCTTGGTGTAGTGAAGGTGAAACATGTTGTTGTGCCAACAGTATTTTTGGGTTTTGCTTTAATTGGATGTGTTGTGAGTTGAGTGCTTCTGTTTGTTGTGAGGATCGTCAGCATTGTTGTCCTAATGATTACCCGATTTGTGATTCGGTTAATAACTTGTGCCTCAAGGTTAGTTTGTTGACTTTTTTTTTATACTTTTTGGTATTTTTCTACAATTTTTTTTTATTAATGATTTGTAATTGTGGACATGAATATTATTGCAGGATACAGGAAATGGTACAGTGGCAATACAGCCTAAGAAAAACAGCGGTTTTGGGAAATCAGGTGGCCGGAGTTCCCTCCTACAACAATACTTTTGATTTTTTTGAAGGTAAGCATATACATATTATGCATACACACCATTGCAGCTATTTGATTTGTTCACATTATTTGTAATCATTTAGCTCAGAGTTATTGTAGAATCATAAGTCATGAAATATGGTTGGTCGATATCTGAATTTGTGAACATGTATATGCTTCACTTTTTGCAGAAAAGATGTACGGATATTACTAGTTCTAGTTCTAAAATGAACCATTTTTTGTGTACAAAAATAATACAACAAAAACAATGATACATAGTTAGGCTAGAGTAAAAAGACTGATTCCTGAGAATGTGTGATATTATTGGTATATAGATACTAGTATATATTTTCTGTGAAAGTAAAGCTGTTAAACCTTGTATACATGGTTTTCTAAACACAAATTTGGAATAATACTCGACTTGAATCTTGCATTTATTGACAATGTTATCTACAATGAAGTAAGACAATCAAATTTAAACTCATAAAAGGAAAAAGAAGAATATACCAATTTGGGTTCAATTAAAGTTGTGATCTTGTATATGAAAGCAAATTTAAGTTATACCAATTTGCAAACACAGTGAAATAGTTGTTGATAATTCCACTACAGTGTATCAGAATCTTTACAAAGTTATATAAAAAAAGGCACAAAATCAAAATCAAAACCAACAAATAATAACTAATTGGCACCTATAAAAATCATATCTTTTTTTTATATCATTTCATAATCAAGATTCAAGAAGATGATGATGGAAATACATCTTTAACAGCAGAAGCAGCAGACAAATAATTAAGAGTATTCTTCAACGTCTCTTTCTCTCTCTTCAATCTCACCATAGTATCTTCCAGTTCAAGTAACGCCTGCTGCTCTCTCGGAGCACCTTCAAACGTACTTCCGACGAAGAACGAAAACGGCGTCGGAAATAGATTCCGCCGTAAATCGCCGGCCTCTTTTTCCGGTTTCCCGTTCAATCGATTCGATAACCTAATCACATCTTTCATATGACTCTCCACCTCACTCGCCAGCCCTTCTAAGTCCTCGTCGCCGTTCCCCGACGGCCGGTCCTCCAACCACCCCACCTCCGCCACTAAATAGGGTTTCGTCCGTACAAGTTTCGTAACCCTAAACCGTTCCTGACCTTTACAGATTATGAAAAACCGATCATCAACAAGACGCTCGTGTTTCACAACCTCGCCGACGCACCCGACGTCTGCGGTGCCGGAAGTTGCGTCGGTGTATATAACGCCGAATCGGAGGTCCGTTTGTAACAGAGTGTGCATCATAATCCGGTAACGGTACTCGAAGATCTGTAACGGGAGGATTGCACCGGGGAAGAGCACGAGTGGGAGAGGGAAAAGTGGTAATTCAACGACGTCGTCTGATTTTGGGGTTTGGGAGTTTTCTTGTTTCTCTCCGGAGCATCGTAGGGAGATTGGTTTCCGGTGCCGGTGAAGGCGGTGAGGAAGGGCGATTGAATTGAAATTAGAGGGTGAAAATGAGAGGGAATTAGGGTTTAAGCGAGGGTTTTGGTGGTAGGTGAGATAAGGTGAAGAATGAGCAGGGAGGATTTGAGGGAGAGCCATTACAAATTATAATGTGTGGTTTTGGAAGAATGGTTGGAGAGTGAGCATTTGGGGAAGAAGAGAAGAAGAAGAAATGAGGTTTCTCTCTCTAGAAGTTTTAGAGAGAGAAAGTGAAAGGTTTTGGTGGATTTTGGAGTGACCATATGATGTGGATAAGAGTTTTTGTTTCTGATTTTTGTATTTTTCTTATCTTGGTCATTAATTTCACACGTGGAAATTTTGTAGATTTTACAAGAAATATTTTCTTCAAAGTAAGATATTAGCAATAATTGTGATTTATCTTATCTCAATAATTGATAAGTGGTAACTATGTTAACTAATGCTTGAAGGTTTATAGTCTTGGTATTTGATGTTATCCATAATTTTTTTCATATATAAGTCATGTTATGAACAAAATTAGAGTAGGTTTATGAGCTGTAACTATAGTTTTATTATTATATACTCCATCTGTTCCAAATTTATTATCCACTACGTAAAAAACACAGTTTAAGAAAAGTACATTAATTATATTATGTCACTAGTCAAATTTTCTCTTTCTCACCTAAATGTTTTTTGATTGGTTGAAATTTAGTAAAGACAGTATTTGTGGGACAAACAAAAATAGTATACTGACAATAAAAATGGGAATGAGGGAGTATGTTTTAAAAACATTATTAGCATGACATGGTAGCGATGGACGCGTTCAACTAGAATCGAGAATGAAAATTTGGAAAATCCGAATAAATAAACTTTCAATTCAATCCAGGATTAATGGTATGTTTGAAATATATACGGAAGAAATCAATGAAATTAGTGAGGTGGAGAGAAAGGGGATTATAGATATCAAGAGGAGTAAGAAAGTTGGGTGAGATTTTTAATTTGTTTAGTAAAAGAATGAAATGAAAAAGGCGAAAATACTCTCACACGTCTCGCACATGAAGATTTAATGGAAAAAAACTCAACACTTGTTGGTACAAAAATGCTTCAAAGAATCAAAAGGACTAGCATGGTACCCGCGCAATGCGGCGGCGGGTACTCGTAACTATTTTTTGAAGTGACGACAGTACCGGTGGTGGTGACAATAGCGATGGTGATGAGTGGTGGTGCGTAGTGATGGTAGGTGCTGACATTAGTGATGATAGGATCAGATCCGAAATTGGCTTTTTTTGTGAAAGTAAATATGGGTCTTTTAAATAGAGAAATGATGGTTCAGTTCTGGTGACGTTAAAGCTTATATATATTAGTATCTGGAACAAATCAAAATAATCAAGCAGTTGAAGTGGTTAACTTATATCAACATGCTTGTCTAAATCACAACATTCATAAACAAACATCAACAACTTAAACTAAAAATAAAAAAATTTATATGATTTTCAATTGGTCGATCATAACACGAATTTACCAGAACAATCATCTGATCCATAGAGAGATAACATGGTAGAAACTCACGTGATTTTCTTTAACTTCAACCGACAATTATGTCAATTTACATATAGGATGGAAGTAAATAATTTAAAACGGGAAAATAGAATGAAAAAAAAAAACGTTAAATGATTAAAAACAATGAATATTGTTGTTCACATAAAGTGGATATTGCTACAAGGAAGCAAATGGATAGCTGCGAAAACATCCAAGATCTCCCATAGTAGTCCTAGCAAGTTCGGTTTTTTTAGTGAACACTACTGTCCAATAGTTTTGAACGAAGTTGTAGTTTCCAAAACGTGGATAGTCTTTGGGTAGGTAGAAATCTATCTCGAAGCCCTTCAACGAAAACACACCACCTTGTAAATTGAGTTCGTCATATATAGTCCTTAAAATGTGGGGGATAAAGGCCATGATTTTGTGTCCCTAAGACGAAATCAATGAATTGGTAATTGTAAAGTTAAGAAATTTAAAGGTACTACATGTCATTATTTAATAGCAACTTACAAATTTGTCGAGCAAAACAAGCCACATGTTGTTTTGTTTGTCGTCCCTCCAAACATAATCAACCCGGACATAGTTGCAGCTGTAAGTCCACTCAAGTTGGCAGAGAGAGTCAAAGCTCACTATTGGTACATACAAGGGGCATTCCATCTGCTGCAAACGTTTTAAAAATATATTGGTGATTCAATGGTTTACTATATCACTTTAACTGTAGTGTAGATATATTTATAAACAGAGTGATTGACTAATGCGTAATGCACGTTATGTGTACACCTTAATGACGAATTTCAGTTAATGCCGTAAAAATTTAAAAACGGCCAAATGAATGTAAATATCACGGATTCACCTAATCATTGACCAAGTAAACATGCGATATATATCTTCATATTAATTACAGTCAATTCAACGACGTTACAAAAATAGACCATCAAAACGTTTCCTTATTTAGAAAAGTCCAAATCTGTTACTTTGACTGTAATTATTTCAACATTTACTAAAAAAACGTTTCCCGATTTTGTTAATAATCATGAATAATACGTTCTTTGTTGCTTACACGTAGCTAGTTGAAATATGTATAGTTATTTCAAGTTGGTATGACAATTTGACAATGAATTGTGTATATATATATATTTGTTATTAACCGGACACTAAACATTAACGTGGAGCATATAGTGTGGCCTGAATTGTAGCTGCTTGTTTATGTATGGTCAAAAGTTGATTTCGGTTATAAATGGTTTTGGTATGGTCAAAATTTGATTTTTGGTTATAAATTAAACGGAAATTATTTCTAGAAATTGTTGATATATAGCCTGTTATGTATGCTTTTCGGTTATAAAATTTTGTATCCCAAAATGCTTTGCATGAATTGTAGATGGTTGTTTATGTATGGTCAAAAGTGGATTTTCGGTTAAAAAATGGTTTTGGTATGGTCAAAATTTGATTTTCGATTATAAATTAAGCGGCTTTTGTTTCTAGAAATTGTTGATATACAGCCCGTTATATATGCTTTTCGGTTATAAATGAGTTTGGTATAGTCAATTGTTGCTATAATTAAAGCGGTATAGTTAATGTTAGTGATAAATCGGTTGGAGTAACAGGTTAATAGGGGAAGTGTGGGTGGTTTTAAATAAAATGTAATGTAGAGCAAGTGGTTAACACATAGTCCTAAGTTAGGAGAGGTCCTGGGTTCGTATCTTAAAAGCTGCGATTTATTTTTAAGGCAGAGAAGTAAGTAACAAAAGAGGAAAGCTCCTTAAAATTAAGTTTAAGGAGGTCCTTAAAAGTTGTCTAATGTGGTAGGCCTAAATGCATTATATATTAGTAAGATAACAACGTAATTTTAAAATGTTGAAGGTTCTGAGTTCTGACTTGATCATAATTAATGGGCCTATCAAATTATAACCGTACAATGCAAACTACAAAGTTGCCCAATAGCAATTACATTAATTAATCCAAAAGGCTCACACTAAATGACTAAATGGGCTTATTGAGTTATAAGCTTACAATCCAATATTTCATACTAGACCCAAAGTATATTACACAAATAAACCCAAACTAATTTGTAACTTCATTTTTGAATTTTTTTTTTTTTTGGCGTTGAAATAGGCCCAAAGGATATTCTTATAATCTTATTCTAGATTTCAAAAAATCGGTTTTTTCAAAAGCCGGTTCGAAATTGATACCCAACATTCAAAACCTGTTTTGGTCAAACAGTTCGGTTTTAGACCGGTTTTCTGATGTTCGAGGTGTAACCTATTCAAATCGGTTTAAAGCGGTTCGGTTTGTACAAATTCAATTTAAGCCGTTTATACAATTATATAAAAAATAATAATGAGCCGTTGTTTTGAGCAAATTCTCATACTGTACTAGATAAAAGGAACATAAACACTAACCATGCACGAAATGAAAATGTTGTAGCCGAAAAGTGTAAAATGACGTATACATGCAGGGAGGGGGAAGGAGGGGGGGGGGGGGGGGGGGGTCCATAAGTTATAACATAGTTATTCAAGGAAGTCTGGTAATTCTATTTATATGAAAATCTGTATATTCTTTATAAAAACTAGTTCAAGTAACCTTTTATTTTGAAGCTATTTTTTTAAAATAAAAGTTCATGTTATCACAACCAAACAATTTTCTTCTTCTTTCTTTGAGAACTCTTCTTTTTCTAAAACGAAACCTCAAGCTCCAAAAAAGCTGAATGGCTAACGTGGCATCCTTAAGATATTTTAATGTAACACACTTATCTTTTTTTTTTCTTCCTATATACTTATAAAGCATTTAGGCCTTTCTCTTATGAAAGGTCTTAATTTTCCCGTTGCTTCTTTGGGAAATGTCTTAAACACTTAAGAACCCAAAATATTAAAACGCAACATCCGGGATTCGAACCCACAACCTCTCGCCCAATGCTTCAAACGATCCACCACTAAGCTAGGGGAGATTATTGGTTTAATATCAACTCCCCTTAATCTTAAACACACACTAAATTCTCACGTTTTAAATATTTTCCTTTCCAACTTCTTGGGTTTCGGGCGGAGAAAAGCGGACGTGACATTGTGTTTATAAAAAATATTCACCATGTAGGATTTGAACCTGGGACCTCCCTGTTATTAACACTATGTTCTAAGCACTTGAGACACTAGACCATATGCACTTTACTTGACATAGAATATCTTTACAAAATTAAAATTAACATCACCCACCATTCGCACGACCACAACCAGCAGCCACTATCACTACCGTCGTCACCACCCACTACTTGATCGCCGACAAATTTAGTCACAGGGTACCCGCCGCCGCATTGCGCGGGTAACCTGCTAGTCTTCTTAATTACCATTTAACTTATAAATTATGTTACTTTGAAAAGAAATGATAAGCGTTTCCAATAGTAAGAACTTTGATAAGAATTGATACTACGTAATGTTACATTGACTATTAACATGAAAGTAATGTTAAGATTGTCTATTTACATGGGATATGAGTATATTGTTTATATTGAGTATGCAAAACCTTTTCATGAAAATTCTAGATGCATTATTGTCAAAGTTTGTTATATTACCCTTAACCAAACACACCCTAAATTACGTTTTTTTTATATATTGGCTATTTTCCTTTTACTAAGATTGTTTTCATTTGAAAACCGGTTAGGAAAGGAAGTAAAGGTAAATGAAGTCTATGAAATTTAGGGTTTAAATTTCTATATACTCCCTTTAATATAAATTCATTATTTTGAAAAGTCTAGCTTCCATAGTGGTATTTGAGTTACCCATCAACCAGGAGATTATGGTTTCAAGTATAGTTGGAAACATTATGTGTATTTAGTTATATGAAAATTTTAGCTTATAAAAAATAAATAAAATAAAAACCCTTTTCTTTTAAAAATCTTCCACCCAAAATTAGGCGGATTTGGAAAAAATCTAAAATATAACATGAGTAATTATATTTTCATTTCCGTTCCTTAATTATTTTTATCTTTAAACTCGATAAAACGAGCAAAATAATTTATCTTCATCATTTTTACCTTCCATTATATTTTGTTTTCTTCATTTCCTTTATTTTCATCTGATTTAAAACTCAAGAACACAACTTCAAGGGCTAATTAATCATAAACAACACCCTAAGAGTATACACTGCATGCATGTAAGTATTCACAAGTGTGTAAGACCAAAGATTCAGACTCCATTAAAGGTGTCATTTTACACTCTCTTAAAAAAGTAGGGTTGGTTTCCAAATGGAATTTAACTGAGACTATCAACATTGTTCAGACACTTTAATCAACCAGTGGGCCAAACAAATCTTATATTTATATATTTAATCAAAGATTGACACATAGAAGAATCCAAAAAGAACAAAATTTAAAACAATCACCTCAATAAACAACACATGATCAATCTATCCCATCAGCACACCAATCAACATAATATATTATATATTTTTGTTACATAAAACACGAACACACGTACGTATGGTTTTCTTGAACTATTGCTACACGCATGCATAATATTCTCCAAGAGTATATAACAAGATAGATAGAGACAATTTGGAACATTAAAGTGGGTATAAAAGATAACACAATTTGTATCAAGATTTTGATTTTTTATGATTTGGGTGATAAAAAAGATTGAAACTTTTTGAGTTCCCCAAAGAAAAAAATTTGCAGGCAAAATAAAAAAGCTGCTGATGCTTTTCTTGTTGTTTTGTAGTCAGGGAAAGGAGTAGGGGACCACTTTTTCTATTCAATTTTATGTCCTTTTACTAATTTTTCACTTGATAAATTATAGCTGATTTTATAGGTTTTGTTTCTTTGCATAGATCTTGCAGAGGTCTATTGTATTGCTTGCAAGATTTCAGCTGCTTTCTAGAGAGAGAAACAAAAACAGAAAGAGAGAGAGAGAGAGAGAGAGAGAGAGAGAGAGAATCTTTTTTCTTTTTGGGATAAATGTAGCAACATTTTAACCAAACTTGAGGTATGTTTGCAAACTCTATAATAGTTTGTTTAAATTCCAAAGTTGCCTGCTTTTCATCCAATTATTAATACCCTACTCTGTTTTCATCTAGTTCTTCAATTACTTTGACTTATTGGGAGTAATTTTGACTAAAGATCAAAGACCCATGTCAAAAATTGGTTCTTTTTCACTTGGGTTTTGTTGATTTAACTTGATCTTGTCTACTGATCATGGTGTCACCAGATTCTTCTTCAAACCCTAACAACATTCATCAATTTCTCATTTCAAACCCAAGCCATTACGAAAGTCAACCTTTTGATGCTTATGGAGTTGACTTTAGAAATCTTGGTTCATCATACCCACCTCAATCTTTGAATGTACTTCCTTCAGTTCAGTCTCTTGGTGAAAGAATTCCAAGATCAAATGACCTAATTCAAGTTCCTTCAATGGTGGATGAACAACAACTTAACCAACACAACCACAATCATAATCAAAGTCAAAGTCAAAATCAGAGTCAAAGTCAAAAACTTTCACTCTCTTTAGGCTCTGGTTTGCTTTTTCCATCAACAACACAATTCAGAGGTGAAAGATGTTATTTAGTTT
This sequence comes from Calendula officinalis, assembly GCA_963853835.1. Lineage (NCBI taxonomy): Eukaryota > Viridiplantae > Streptophyta > Magnoliopsida > Asterales > Asteraceae > Calendula > Calendula officinalis. The sequence goes on from OY970830.1 coordinate 56,258,834, forward strand.
CTGAAGAAGAATTACAAGAAAAAACAAGAAAATCATATAACCCTTGTGACTATTCATCTTCCTCTACATTTTATGGAACAGAATCACTCTCAATATCAGTTAGTAGTTCAAGATATTTGAAACCAACTCAATCTTTACTTGAAGAAATTGTTAGTGTTAATGGAAAAGATCTTGATTCAACCAACAAATTGTTTGCTCATAAATTATCGGGTTCGGGTCAATACGGGTCATTAAGATTATGTTCCGAATTAATCACTAATGGGTTATCAATGGAGAAACAAGAACTTCAAACTACATTAGCAAAGCTCATTTCTTTATTAGAAGAGGTATATATATACATATATAATTTAATTTAATAACTTTTAGTTTTTTATTATTTTGTGATTAATTTCAGGTTGAGAGAAGATATGAGCAATATTATCAGCAACTAGAAGAAGTGGTTTCTTCATTTGAATTAAATGCAGGTTTAGGTTCAGGGAAATCATACACTGCATTAGCCCTAAATGCAATGTCAGGACACTTTTCGGGCTTAAAAGATGCGATTTTGGCTCAAATTTATTCGACCCGAAAGAAAATCTTGCAAGATTTGCCCAAAATTAACACGGGTTTTTCACAATTAAGCTTGTTTGATAAAGAAACGAATAGGCATAATCGAATTGCTCTTCAACAACTTGGAATGCTTGCGGGCCCGAGACAAACTTGGAGGCCCATTCGGGGTTTACCCGAGACTTCTGTCATGATCCTACGGTCCTGGCTGTTTGAACACTTCCTCCATCCGTAAGTACAATTATAAGATCATAGATAAACGGGTCGGATCGGGTTGGGTTGGGTTGACCCGAGCCATTTTTGTACAATTTTTAAAAATAGTTTGTCAAATTGAATAAAAAGGTAGAAACTTTTTTAAATTTCAATTTGAGCTACTAAACTTTTTTTTATGTAATTCGAAGATATCAAAGGTTTTATTACGATCAAAATGACAATTTTTACCATTTTAATAAAGTTATCGGTTATATTTTTGTTAAAAAGGTCCTTATTTTGGTACTGAATCTTATTGATTCTTGTTATGATCACAGGTATCCGAATGATAATGAAAAGCTTATGTTAGCATCACAAACAGGATTGTCAAAGAACCAAGTAATTAATTAATTTCCATCCAAAAAAAACATTAGATTTACTCAAAACCAATTCATATTTATAATGTTATTAAGCATTTTTTAGGTGTCAAATTGGTTCATAAATGCTCGGGTTCGACTATGGAAACCAATGATCGAGGAAATGTACAAGGAAGAATTTGCGGATTCATCTGAGGATTCAAACTTATGAAGTGGTACAAAGGTTGTTAAAGATCACACAACCTGGATAATGTGAAAGTTGTAGGGTTTTAATGGTGTTTTTGTTATAGTCAAAGAGTAGAAATGAATGCATACTTTTGTCATCAAGTTAATTGAATGAAACTGTCCTTGAGTTGAAGTTTCTGACTTGAAAATAGTAAAAAACAAGTGTGCATTAATGGATCTACAAGCATCTCATTTTGTGGCAAGTGATAGTAGTACATGTATTTGATTACTCATTTCCATTTATCCTTTCTTTTATGTCATTATAAGCCCGGGTTTGGGTGACTGAACTTGTGCCCGTGATGTATGCGACTGAACCGTTGTCATTATTGTTTTCAAATTTTCATCTGACAGTCTGATAAATGTTTACACATAGAGAGATGTAACCCGTGACCTCTAATAATTAAAATCGGCACCAGACCATCACTTTGTGATAAAATACCCCATCACTTTGTGATAAAATACAAATTATACAATAGTTTACTTTGTAGACAATAGTTTCAACTTTTTGATCATAGATATATAGAAGTTTTGAACAACGAATAAACTTAATAAAGACTACCCCAAATTTACTTTCCGCTAGAAAATGGTGGACAAGCTACGATAAATATGATTGCAAGTAGGGGTGGGAAAAAACCGAAAAATTGAATCAAAACCGAAAAAACCAAACCATTTGAAAAACCGATGTTAGCTGTTTTGATTTTCAAAATTGACATCATTAAACCTAAGACTATGCGTAAGGGTTGTGTCCCCTCTTGTTTGAAAAACCGACGCGTCCTAAGGCACACGGGTCGTCCAGGCGACCGTTGCAGGTCGCCTAATTTTCAAAGGAGATGAGTGTTTTTCAAAGGGGAATGTTTGGTCAACTGATACGTGGGTTTGGTCAGGATTTGTAATCTGTTTGGTCGAGCTGATGTGGTGCTAATGTGCACTGTAACAGTGGTCACTCTTACGCATAGTCTAAGTAACCTGAAATATTCCTTTTATGTTTGGGAATAATTAATGGGAATATACGATTTCACATAATTGATATTAAAAACCAAGGTTCTAAAATACGCGTCATGGCGGCGCCAAGGCGTGAGGCGCGGCGTCGACGTTACGAAACAGACCATGGTGGCTAGGCTAGGCGTGACGTGAGATAAGACTTGATAAGGCGCGATAAAGCGCGCCTTATGATGAGTTTTTTGTAAAGCGGCAGGGAATTTATTTTTAAAAAAATGATGACATATATAATTAAAAATTTCGATGTAACACTTTTTGTGAACTTTATATATAAATTGTTACACAACTTACTTTTTCTGGAACCTTGTTGAATACAAATCATATAACATCAAAACTCAAAAGATAAAAAAAAATGAAAAATACTAAGGGGGCGTTTGGTTCGCTGGAATGTTTCTGATGAAATTGGAATCTAGGAAGGAATTGGAATTGTCAGGAATTGGATTCCAATTCCGTACTCTGTTTGGTTGGCAGGAAATAGAATTAAAATTCAATTCAATATTATGTTTGGTTGCCAGGAAATGGAATTAGAATTTTGTAAAAAGACGAATTTATCCTTATTCGTGTAGGTGGTGGTGGCGACAACGGCGGTGGTGGGTGGCTGGTGGAGGCGACGGGGGGGGGGGGGGGGTGGTGGTTGAGGGTCGTCGTAGCGGTGGTGGTGGCTGGCATTGGTGGGTGGCAGTGGTGGTGGCGGAGACAACGGTAGTGGTGGAGGCGGTGGGTGGCGGTTGAGGTGGGTGGGTGGTGGCGGTGGCGGCGGGTGGTGGTGGAGGGTGGTCATAGCGGTGGTGGCGGGAGGTGGTGAAGGTGGTGGTGGCGGCGACGGGTGGTGGTGGTGGTGGTGGGTGGCGAACGGTAGTGGTGGGTGGCGGTAGAGGTGGTGGGCGGCGGGTGGTGATGGTGGTGGCGGTGGGTGGTCGTCGTCGGCGGGTGGCGATGGTGGTGGATGGCGGCGGCGGGTGGTGGTTGGTTTAAGGTTCAAAAGTGTTTAAGGTTAATATAGTAATTTACACCTTCCTTCATTCATGGGATTTCAAAATCCTTCCATCTTTGGATGGAATTCAAATTCCCCTGTTTGATGGAATGTTTTCCAACCAAGAATTCCAATTCCGTGCAACCAAACATAGGAATCCATAGGAATTGGATTCCAATTCCTTCAAATTCCAAAGGATTCCAGCGAACCAAACGCCCCCTAAGACTTGGGGCCTACGTTTGGTTTCAGGCCCGTATTTGGGCTAACCTAAGAGCATCAGGTATGGTGGCACAAGTTGGAACGCCAAATCAGCGCCACCCTAACGCCAAATCACCATTTCACATTCTAAACCCTAAATACCCCATCTACCATAACTTAACCTAAAATACTTTTTTGGGACCCACTAAAATACATCTAACCCAATAAAAACACCCCAAAATCCTTCTCTCTCTTCGCCGGCATCGCCAAACTTTTGACTTAGGGCCTCACTCACCCAACGCACGGTGTGGTGGCGACGGTGGCTCAAGCTGGCTTGGGGTGTCTTGTAGGCAAATGGAGATGGCGCCCCGCGGGGGAGGGGGGGGGGGGCTGGGGGAGTGTTCGTTATTGTACTCCTACGCTTTTCAAGGGACCTGCTTTTACGTGGTGCAACAAGCGAAAAGGTCTTGAGCCTTTCCTACGCTTCGGTTTCCTCTGCTTCTTTGTATATTCTAATTCAGCTTCGGTGGCCGAGGAAAAATCCTTTGTCTCCGGAACCATTAGCTATTATCCACTCTATGAATAGGTAAATTCTCCGTGACCCCGCTCTCGGGCCACGGGACCCCCACTAGGCCACTACCCCGCTGTTCGTACTCGACCCTTTTTCCTGCGTTCCCGCTATCTTTAAAGTCGAAATCAGGATGAATTAATTATTTCTATTTGAGTTACCCCTTCCTCTCTTTCCCTTTGATCACCGACCTGACTTTCAATCTTGGCCTTGTGAACAACATGGACCCATTCTGTTGATTGCTTCTCTGCCCCAGCTCTAAGGTTGTATGTCTAATATTTAATGAGTCGAGTTTCTGTGGACTATTAATAGATCCACTATTTTGTTTGAAAAAACATTCTGTTTATTGTCGTTAGTTTTTAACGTATTTTTTCCCTATTATTCCATGTACCTATAAATGAATTTTAATAACGAATTGTAAACATATTGGAAATAAATGAATAAATAAAATATATGTTTACAAGTTTGCTTGAACATATACACTAAATTATTTTTTATAAATTTAATGTAATATAAGCAAATGAATGAAAAAGGATTATGTCTAGTAAATAGTAAAAATGTTTAGTCTAGTGAGTGGTATTACATCAATTTTGGTGTAATTTAATCCTTAATTTTTTGTTGTACTAAATAATATAGTGTTTAGCGTACAAATTGAAGAATGTTTTTAGCATTTTCTTTACTAAAATAGTGAAAATAATGTGCAACACATTGTTAATGTTTTACGAAGTTGGTGTGAACCTAGCAAAGTAGCAAAATATGAGGGTTAAAAATAATAAGAATCCAAACCTCAGGGTGCAGAGCGTTACTTTAAAGAAAACAGCGTCAAGATATTCCAAACCGTTAACGAAAGCCATTAACGACGATAAGTAAAGCAAACTCACAAAAACCATTTCCAAAATCCCCAGTTATACAATTATGAGTGTATGCTTTCATCCAGTAGTGAAACCTTTCCCTCTCTTTTCGCAATTCGATTTCAATCGCTATACTTGGAACCCTAGTTTAACAATCCGTTTTTCTATCAAAAATTACAGTAACAGTGCTAAAAGGGATAAACATCACCGTCGTTTTAATCCGTCAATTAGAGTTGCAGAACACGGGACCGGAGTTTTATCTCCGGCCGATGACGACACGGAAGTTTCCATTGAGAACGGAGTACCGGATACCGACGACGGAGAGCTTGTGGAGGATGACGCCGGTAGTGCTCCGGCGGATGTCCCGACGAGGAGGCTTACTAAGAAGAAAAGAAACGACGACATGGAGGATGAAGATGATAACCGATTCAATCTGCGAAACGGCAGGGAGGTTTGTAATTTCTCTATTTTCTAAATGAATTAAATTTTGGTTTATAAATTTTCTGTAGAGTTGATAGTTTATTAATTTATGGATTAAAGTTGTAATTATTACTAATGATCAAAGATATTATGATCTATATTTGAATATTTTGTAATTATTACTAATGATCAGAGTTATGATTTGGATCCTCCAAACAGTTAAATTGCTTTGAAATTGAAACCATAATTTGAATAATTTATTCTAAAAATGATCAGGTATTTGAAGAAAAAGCCTACCTTGTAGGTGTAGCACGTAAAGATCATTCAGAAGAATTATTCACCATTGAAGAATCACTCAAAGAACTGGCCCAATTAGCTGACACTGCTGGACTCATGGTTGTTGATTCCACTTATCAGAAGTCAGTTACACCATCTAATACTTTTTAATTATTATTATTATTATTATTATTATTATTTTATTTTTTTGGTCACACGGTTAATTATTTAATTTTATTATGCAGACTATCTACCCCAAATCCAAGGACATACATTGGATCAGGAAAAGTTGCAGAAATTAAAACCGCAGTTAATGGTTACGGTGTCGAAACTGTAATATTTGATGATGAACTTTCACCAGGGTTAGTTACTAATTATAACTGAAATATTACATGTTCTATAACTGTCATGAAATATTAAATATTACATGTTTAATTATAATTAAATATAAAAGTGTAGTCAATTGCGTAATTTGGAAAAGGCGTTTGGTGGAAACGTTAGAGTGTGTGATCGTACTGCTCTTATTCTAGATATATTTGACCAACGAGCAGCAACACGTGAAGCTGCTCTACAGGTAATATCAATACATTATATTAAAGTAATATATTAATTAATATTTTATTATAAATTAATAGATTAAGTTATTGTTTAGGTTACATTAGCACAAATGGAGTATCAATTACCAAGATTAACAAAGATGTGGACACATCTTGAGCGTCAATCAGGATCAGGACAAGTCAAAGGTATGGGTGAGAAACAAATTGAAGTCGACAAACGTATTTTACGCACTCAAGTAAGAATTTTATATATATATATTTTTTAATTGGAATATTCATATTTATTTATTTAATGTTTGTGGATTATATGACAGATTGGTGTTCTTAAAAAAGAATTGGAATCAGTGAGGAAACATAGAAAGCAATACAGAACAAGACGTCTTTCTGTACCAGTGCCAGTTGTATCACTCGTATGAATAATAATAATATAAATTAATTTATTTTTTCTATTTTCAATCATGTGATATAGTATATTTTTTATTTTTTTATATATACATTTTAGGTTGGATACACAAATGCTGGAAAGAGTACCCTATTGAATCAGTTAACAGGAGCTAATGTTCTTGCTGAAGATCGGTTGTTTGCAACACTTGATCCAACCACAAGAAGGGTACAGGTAACTAATTACTGCTACATTATATCATTTCATTTGTTTCTGTAATATATATTATTTTTTTACTATAAATTGTTCATTGGAAGATAATATATACGCGTTTTTTATGCAGATGAAAAATGGAAAGGAGTTTCTGCTTACGGACACTGTTGGTTTTATCCAAAAATTACCAACAACTCTTGTGAGCTCACTTTCTTTATTTTTTTTTAATTATGGTTATTATTATTTTTAATTTTTAATTTTTAATTTTTAAATTTAAAATGCATTTGTGACTTGACTGGTTGTTTTTAGGTTGCTGCTTTTCGAGCAACATTGGAGGAAATATCAGAGTCATCTCTTCTGGTGCATGTGATAGATATAAGGTGTCACTAATTTATATATTTATTTTGTGGAATATATTATAGAGAAGTGTAGTTAAATATTTATATTAATTGCAGCCACCCGTTAGCAGCAGAGCAAATTGAAGCAGTAGAAAAGGTTCTTTCAGAACTAGACTCTTCATCAATTCCCAAATTGATGGTGTGGAATAAGGTAACCGACTTTTTTTAATAATTATTTTTTTTATTTTAGGAGAAAAATTTTAACTTTTGATGACAGGTGGATAAGGCAAGCAATGCAGAAGAATTAAAGTTGAAAGCCAAGAATCTTGAAGATACAATTTGCATATCTGCTCTAAACGGTAGCGGTTTAGATGAATTTTGTAATGCAGTACAAGACAAACTAAAGGTCTTCATTTGAACTTTTTTCTGTTTTTTTTTTTTTTTTTTTTTTTTTTGTATTTTTTAATTTGCTGAATATTAATTTATATATTTACAGGATAGTATGGTATGGGTGGAAGCTTTGGTTCCTTTTGACAAAGGAGAACTGCTGAGCACCATACATCAAGTTGGCATGGTTGAACGAACTGTAAGTTAGTTAAATGTAGTCTTGCTGAGGTGGCAAAACGGGCGGGTCGGGTGACGGGTCAAAACAGATTGACCCATAAATTGACTTTGTGTTTTGACCACCTTGTAGGAATACACAGAAAATGGGACATTGATAAGAGGGCACGTGCCCCTTCGTTATGCAAGACTTTTGACCCCAATGAGACAAACATGTGTGTCACGATCTGTATCAGAAGATGACCATTTCTTGCAAAATGAAGAATCTGACAACAGTTATCTGTAAACACCTTAATCAGCTTATTGTTGTTGTGTAAACTTTGACTTTTACTTTGACTTTTACTTGGCTTTCCAAGATCATATATAGTGTTTTCCTAGCTTTCATTTGGTGATGTACAGTGTCACTATTTATGTAATTCATATAAAACTGTGTTGTGTTATATGTTTATTTTTAACAATAATTGTAGCATAAAATAGCCCAAATCCTAAAAAGCCATTTTGGCCCAATATTAGCATTCATGATTCATCCTTGTCTCTTTGTAACAATTTACAGAGCAAAATTGGTCCCAAATAGATTTTCAGATTTTGTAACTTTTTTACAATAAGCTAAACTTACAAACTAAAGGTATAACTGTAACACCTACAATCATATTACAATGATCGAAAAAATAATGTTTTAGATTTTCGATCTTTACATAAAAGAAGATTCTTGAATAAGTGAACTTTTTGGCCAAATCGGTCCTCGGTATGAAATCAAAGATAATACCGAGTTCGTAAAAACGCGTAACAAGGTTTTTGAGTATTTTGCACATCTACTTTTGTTAAGAGTACCTAATACACATAGACTTGGTCCAAGAAATTCAGTTTTTGGGTACATTGTACAAATGCATAAACCAAAGTGTTTGTGATTCACACCAAAAATGGTTAGTAAAATTGGTTGGTCAATGGTAAATGATGTAACCCACATGGATCTCTATGTGTGTACTCTTGGAGTAGGTAATTCTCTAACCAAAACCACTCCTCATCTTTGAGGATTTGGTCACATTAGTGGTTGGTTTCTACACATTATATATATATCTCATTTTCATGCAATCAAATAACATCATAACAAAAACCTAAACCATCATATCAATGGCTTCTTTCAAACTTCACTATACTACTTTCACACTAATTGTTTTACTCTCATTCATCGCTTACTCATTAGCTTTCCCGGGCTTCAATTTCGGGTGGGGTCATGGTGGCAGTAGTGGTGGTGTTAGCCGCCCTATTGGCAGTCAAGGGCATTTTGGTCTTTTCCCTGGTTTCTATAGTCGCTCGTGCCCTCAAGCTAACGACATTGTTATGTCTGTCCTCAAGAAAGCCGTCACAAAGGATCCAAGAATGGCTGCTTCGTTGCTTAGGCTTCATTTCCACGATTGTTTCGTTCAAGTAAATTTATTTAACTTATCACATTATTATATGAATTATAATTATATGATTGTTATTTGATCGACTAAAATTGAATTGCGGTTACTTTTTTAGGGATGTGATGCATCAGTTTTGTTAGATGATCATCCAACATTTGTTAGTGAAAAGAAATCGGGACCAAACAAGAATTCGCTTCGTGGATTTGAAGTGATCGATGAGATTAAATCCAAACTTGAACAAGCTTGTCCTAAAACGGTTTCTTGTGCGGACATTCTTGCCCTTGCTGCCCGAGGTTCAACTGTCCTAGTAAGTACTCAAAACTATATTTACTATTGACTAAAATACCCTTACCATTTCAAGATTTAACAAATACTCACCGATATAGAGTGGAGGACCAAATTGGGAATTACCATTAGGAAGACGGGACTCGAAAAAAGCAAGTCTCAACGGTTCAAATAACAACATTCCTCCACCAAATTCAACCATTCAAAATCTTGTAACGTTTTTCAAGCGTCAAGGCCTCAATGAAGTTGATCTAGTCTCACTTTCTGGTCAGTTTAAACCAATTCAAGAATCTTAATGTACGTAATAAGTTTTTAAGTTTATTTTTCATGTGTAGGAGCTCATACGATTGGGGTGGCAAGATGTACAACATTTAAGCAACGTTTATACAATCAAAACGGTAACAATCAGCCTGATTCAACTCTAGAAAGAAGCTACTACCATGATTTGAAATCAGTATGCCCAAAAACTGGCGGTGATAGTAACATATCACCGCTAGATCTGGCATCACCCGTAACATTTGACAACACGTATTTCAAACTCATTATGTCGGGAAAAGGACTTCTTACATCCGACCAAGTGCTTTTGTCGGGAAATCTTGGAAAAACCACGCAGTTAGTGAAGGCTTTCGCAGATGATCGCACCCTATTCTTTAACCATTTTGCTCGGTCCATGGTTAAAATGGGAAATATTAGTCCTATTATTGGTAACAAAGGTGAAGTAAGGAACAACTGCCATAGGGTTAATTAACTAATGATATCTAGATCTTGTGTATGTAGTATGTTTAATTATGAAGTTAATGTGCTTTTGTTGAACTAGTATGTTATAACATGTTGAAATATATATGAAGATTTTATGAGTTATGTATCGAGTCGATCAAATCGCTTCATTTTTGTAGCTTTTTAGATTTCCCATATATACGAGTCCGGAACCGAGGCTATGTTCGGGCTGCTCTCGGTTGATGGAAATGTTTGTTCAGCACAACGAATTTCGCCTTTTAGAAATGAAAGAACCTAAAAGATTTGTAAACAAATTAGGAAAGAATCAAAAAATGAAACCTTAATTAATCTAAGATGATTAAGGATCGGTAACCATAAACTTAATTTATAGGATAATATTGAAATTAATCACCTTGCTCATGCATGGTCTTGATTTGGATCTGGTGCTGATGCATCGAGCGGCGGTTGATGTAACCAAGAGTAATCCGTGCACATCATATAATTCGGATTCATCGTATAATATATGGTATGCTCGTTGTGATATTAAAGGCCTTGCCTGAAATTTAAATCATGTAACTTTTTTACTTTTAATGCCAACTTAAAATTAACTTTATAATTAACTTAAATTAAAATCTTGTTGTATGCATTGCACGATTTAATACAAATTTGAATCTTCTGATGTTGACATTGATAAAAAAAAAATCATATATTTTTAAACAATGAAAAGTAACCATTTTGAACTACAAAATACTCGAGATTAATTAAGCTATTTTTCCAAATTATATTACCCATGCCACAAAGCTTTTGTCATCCCTTGGAGCAGATCTGTGGCAAAATAACCTCAACAACAATATCCCGAATGCAAGAATGTCCAATCTTAACAATTCTAACGAATTCGGATCAGAAGGATGGTTGTGCCCACAACTTTTCATGTCAAAAAACAAGAAACCGAACCCAAAGTATTAACTTCATATATATTTAAGGTTCTCATTTTAGCCATCGATCAATTATAATGGAAAACTAACCTGTTTCTAGAGATATTCGATGATTGTTCCAATTGTAGCCATTTAGCATGACCAAAGCCCGTTATCTATACCAACAAGATGCAACGAATGTTAATTGAACAAATAATTAATAAGTTAGTGCGTAGTTACAACAACTACACATGAACTTGATAACTCAAACTAATAATTAATTAACAAAATCTTGGAAAATGAAGCATTCTAATTATATATCTACCTGAGGTTGTAAGTTGTTGCTCAAAACAATGTTGCATGCTCGTAAATTGCCATGAACGATAGGCCCACGTGGACATTGTTCATGCATGTAACGTAAACCTTGAGCTATTCCAATTGCTATGTTCATTTTAAGCGGAAATTTAATTTTCAACTCTTTTGTCCAAAATCCTGCATCAACATCATGTAAATATTGTCGCATGGGCTTCACTAGATTAATTATGACTATTTACAAAATCGGAAGAAATTAATTATTCACTAACCATTTAAAAATCTGTCCATTAATGCACCATTATAAGGAAAAACCAAGGCCATAGCAGTCTCATTTTTGTGAAAACCAAGCAACCCAAGAATGTTCTTATGGTACATAGTTGAAACTGCCTTCTTTTCAGCTTCAAGAACGTAACGAAAATCCGTACCAACATATCTCTTCACGAAAACACTTGAACATCGATCTTGAAGATGCCCACTATACATTTGAAAACCCTCATTTGAATCAACAGGAATTATGTTCATAAAACGGTCGGTCATCTCCGAGATCACTTCCCAACTTAATTCAACCACAAAACCATGTTCACGGGTTGACCATGATGTAATCGGATCATTATTATTTTCAAAACCTTCGGTTTCTTGGGATGATTCGTTTGTAGTACTTTCGATACTTGAAGGACTTGAAGAAGGTTGATAAATCCCTTCAAAATTTGGGAGGGTGCAATATACGGGTTTCTGTTCATCATGGGACAACGGTTTTTTCTTGAATCTAGAAATTCTTTGAGTTAAAAAAACCGCGTTTTGGCCTCGCGATGATGATTCGGGAACATCACTTTGAGGCTTGCAAGTGAACAAAAGTACTTCACCATCGTCTTGTAGTGATAATTTGCAGTTTTTGGGAGCTATCAATGGCCTATGTTCTATTGCAAAACACCTATAGTTAAATAACATAAAATTATATAATCATAATTAAATTAAACGATCGATCGAGATTGAAGAGATTTAGGGACAGATAGATATGATAAGGTTGAGGACCTTCCTATTACAACCGAAGTTGCTCCGGTATTGTTTCTTTCTTCACTAACAATGGCAGCTAGCGTTGATCCAGCAATGATCTTTACCATGAACTTGACCTGATCGATTCGGAACAAATATATAACAAGTTTATAATTCTATTTAAAAAATCACATGGAATTTAAGATATCAACTTTCGAAGAAAAATGAGGACTTTTTACATTTGTAATAGTTTTTTTTTTTTTTTTTTTTTTTTAAAATAGCGCTTCTAATGTTGTTCAGTTTCGTCTTTCACTTTTAGTATATCCGGGCTTAGCAAACCCGGATTTATGCCAAAACGCTGTCACGTGTCTCGTGAGCCTTCTGAGAAATCTGGGTTTAGTAAACCCGGATTTCAATTTAAATTCAAATCACCCAATTGGGTTTGCTAAACCCGAACATACTAAAAGTGAAAGACGAAAATAAATATTAAATAGCACTAGAAACGCTAATTTAAAAAAAAAAAAAAAAACTATTACAAATGCAAATTTTTCGAAAAATGATGCAATTACGAATTTTAATTATGTGTCAAAAAAACACACGAAAATGAACTTACTCTAATTTTCTTGCATTCTTTATAAAAAGGTCTAAAGATTTTCATATAACCTTCAGTTCCTTGACTGATTTCCTCTCTAAGAATTCTAATGTATCTTTCCCTTTCAGTTGGTTGATGATGATTTTTGCCATCAGTTACAATACAACAACTGCTAACGATCGGTGATTGTATCAGATGATCACCGATGTTAAAGATGACGAGGACAATCACTTGATCCTCTGGTTTCACCACCTTCTCGAGCGCATAATGCAACGGTTCAACACCACTTTTCTCACTTAAAACCATCGATCCGTCCAACACAACAATCGAGATCATTGTACGATCTTTCTCTTCAAATCTTTTATTTTTTGAATATTTGGTCACTCAATGGATAAACTTCTTTCTTTTAGGTATTTTGATTGGTTTTTGTTCACTTAGAAGTAGATGATGTCATTTATTGAAATGCATAGTGTTGTTGTCTACTAAATTTGCAAGGTTGGCAGATTCCTTCAAACAAGGTTTTTCTTGTTATACCATAGAAAACCTCGTGTTTGAACTAGAATTCATCGTTGGATTTTGTTTTTTTCTGTTCGATTCTCCGCATTTACGTTTGTGCTTGACATGTTTATTAGTAATTTAATCATGCGATATTTTGTTTGTTGATGTTGTAGATAAATGTTGGCCATATTCTGTAAGAACAAAAGAAGGCGATAACAAGGGTTCATTGTCTATGTCTCGAACATTTATATATCGAGACAAAATTGTAAATATGGCCGAGATTAAATACGTTTTAAACATCAGTTAAAATTTTTTTAATCATTATGATATCTCATATTGGACAAGAAATGAATCAGTAATGTGTATATAAAGGGTTCTGGGTTACTCCTCTTATATCCAATTGGTTTTAAGATAAAACCCCACAAACTCACATTGTATAATAGTTAGGTTCAAACGTGGTTGGTTAAACGGCCACACGGACCCCACGTAACCCATAAATATCCGCGCGAAAAAAAAGGACGCCACGCATGAGGGCCTGAGTTACTCCTCTTACAACCAACGTCTTCACTACAAGAATATAACCCTATGGCGACGACATGTGTCGTCGCTAATCGGCCATAGAGTCGGCGGGATACAAAATAATATAGGCGGGCATTTGAAAATGTCGAGTAATGTCCCACATTGGACAAATAATGAACCTGTAATGTGCTTATAAGCGTCCTGTGCTATTCCTCTTACAACCAATTGGTTTTAAGATGGAACCCCACAAACTTACATAAAATATATTGTGACGATATGTCGTCGGTATAGATGAATTTAATTTTTTTTTATTTATTCTTTTTGTTCTTGTTTCTGGCGTGCCGACGACAACTTGTTACAACAGTGTTACCAAATAATTTTCCGGCATACCCTATGGCGAGGGCATGTATAATAACCAAAATATGCTTTAACATATATTTAACACACCACCGTATTCATATTGAGTTACTGAGTCATCTAATAACCAAAACAAAGCTACCCCTACCACTGCCCCTTTTATTTTGATTCATAACAAAATCATCGTACACCATGTGATCAATGATTGCTTTCATACTTTAGATTTGAGAATGTATAATTTGAAATTCAATGTACAAGTAAAAAATGATATATAAACACTATTTTAATTAATGGAAATTATCATATGAGTTAAAAAATAAACACTTATTTCAAAACTTTATTCCACATACGTACATTAACGCACACATACATCATACTACATACATACATTATACATACATATATGCATACATGTGTGTATAATGTATAGACAAATACTTAAACTTTAATAATAGAAACCTAATTTACAAATAACAATAAAGGACAACCTAAAATTCCCTTTCTTCACCCTCCACTTTAATACAATGCTTAGATATATAGATGAAGCAACTCAACTACCAGTCTACCACCAGCCCAAAAGGTACAACCCAACAATGCATCATCCCTCCACACATACTTTTTTCATGCAATAAACACTAGTACTCAAACACATCACTAGCAGAAACTATCCACGATAGCTTGTTGATTCATATACATCAAGTTCCATTGATTGTTAAAGAAATCAGGCTGCTCAAACTCAAACATCCCACTTGTACCATTTGTGCAATGGGTACTTGTACCTTCAATGCTGTCATTATTCATGCAATTGATCATTTCATTCAGGGAATCCAACCTGTAACTGAGCTCACCAATTTGAGCCCTCAAAACAGAGTTCTCTGCTTCAATTTGAACAAATTGTTGTGTGGTGACTTTAACGGTTGAGATGATCTGGTTGTTATTGTTTTTTAGTTGATTAATTTCAGCCGTTAGATCATCAAGATGCTTCTGTTTCCTCATACGCGATCTGCGTGCAGATTCACGGTTCGATAGCATGCGTTTTCTTTTTCTCAGGTTGATTAAATCGTCTTCGGATCCAGAGATTTGGATACGGGTTGACCCGGATGAATTCCCACTTGAAGAATCCATGGTTAATAATAAAAATAAAAATAAATATAAAACTACAAGAAAGATAATTAAGACGCAGGACCCGAATGGAGAGATATATAACTTTATTTATATTTTTATAGTAAATAGTTGGATCGATAGATATATGATAGTGTATGTATAGATTAATTCATGAAAAAACGTAAAACCAGTAGAGAAAAACGACGGAGAAAGATTGAACAAGATGGGTCCTGCGTTTGAATAAAGATTTTACCATAAAACCTGAAAGGAAAACTTCACCAATAACTGGAAACATTAATCTCTAGCATTGATGTATGTTAATTTCTGTTAAAAACACAACTGGAAAATATTTAAAATACGAGTAGAATTTAAGAAAATTTTGGGGAAACAGATGAATTCAGGAAATGGATTTTGGTTTTCTACTAAATAGAACAAATTGGGGCAGAATACTTGAAAAGGAAAGTTAGATTGTAGCGTGAAAGATTATGGAAAACAGGGGAATGAAAACAGGGGATTGAAAACAGTGGAATGGAAAACCGAGGAAATTAGGATGAGAGAGGTGGTAGAGGTGTTTGAGGCTCAGAAAAGACTCATTATATGTAGGGCTGTTCAAAACCGGGTACCAGGAAATCCGGGTACCCTAAAACCGGGTACCCGAAAATTCGGATAGTAGATTTAGGTACCCGTATCAGTACCCGAATTTCAGGGTACCCGGTTTTCGGGTACCTGGATTTTCGGATACCCGGTACCCGGAAATATAATTTCTTTGTCACAAAAATTACATAAATGGAAGTCGTCATTATTTATATATTTAATTTCTTTAAATCTTATTAATAAATTTGTTATTAAAAATTTACGTTATGATTTTCTTTAAAGAAAAATCATTACTAGTAATGAATCTGACCAAATCTTTAAAAACATCCAATGATTCAAAACCATGATTCAACGACGGAGGTGAGAATTAGATAGTTTGTACGTGAGAATTGAGATAGAATTTTAAATTTTAGACATTTGTCAAAATGAGCCAAGCATATGCCCATATCTAATGATAATTAATGTCTAATAATAATATAAAAAAATATATAAAAATAAGTTGGAAAAATAAAATTCGGGTACCGGGTACCCAATTACCCGGTTTTTTAGAAAAACACTACCCGTATTTGATACCCGAAAACCGGTTACCCGAAATCCGGATATCCGGATTTTCGGGTACCCGGATTTTCGGGTATCCAGATTTCGGATATCGGATATTTTTTCGGGTACCCATTTTTTCGGTTATTTTTGAAGGACCCAAAAAGACAGAGCAAAGAGGTTTTAAAATAAAATAATAAAGAGGGTTACTTTTTGAATAATTCTTAAGTTATTATTTTTACAATGGTAGTATGGTACAAAAGTTGTGATTTAGGAAATAATTACATATATTTTGGTCATTGTTACTAACAAGGTTGTATGTATGTTATCTTTGTATTGCTATGTGTGACAAACATTTAACACATTTAATAACGATTAAATGAAAAATATAAGAAAAACTTAACCATATACGAAGCTAACATGGCTTTTTATCATATTAATATAAATATTTATGTATTTAATGTTATATTTGGGAAAGTTTATACTTCGTATAAGAGTTTATTAACTTATAAGTTTATGTAAGTCATATTTAAATGACTTAATTAAGTCTTTATATATACTTATAAACTAATAAGACTTTTAAATAAGTTTTCTAAAAAATGCCTAATAAGTAAGATAATACTTGCGATTCTTTTGCTATTAATATATAAATAAAGCTGAAAAATTTAAAAATACATGTCAAACAACTCAATGTCTCAACCTATTATGTTTACATGTTATGTGTTCTATAAAATCATAAAACAATCACAAGCATTATAATATAATTTTGATCATATTTAAAAAAGTCTTTTTATTGTTAACAATTTAAAAATGAAGTATTTAATTTCATTTGCATAAAAGTTAAATGAATATAATATTTATAATTCTTTTGTGTCATCATAAATTAGTCAAGAACTAAAAAGATACTAAAATATTTACTAACTCCTCCTTGTTTTTGAGATGTTAATTGAAAATTTTAGCCAACTTTGAGTTGAATACGTAATATAGTTAAAATATTGACTAATGGTTAATTTAATAACTTACAAAGTAATCAAATTTGTGAATACATATTTTCAATATATAAAGTTATGTTAGAAAGGTGTCAATGGTAACTGCCAGATTACCTTCCCTCCAGTCGACAAATCAATACAAAAGGCATGCGAGTATCGGTTGTCTTGCTTTAGTCCGTGCGTCGCTTTGCCGAAGGAGAGTGAGTGAAAGGAAGGTAAATAAAGAGAACATTGATGTGTGGCTGATGTGGATAGTGAAGTAGTATAACCACTACATACAGTGTTATAAGTGAATGTACCACATAACTATACTAAATTTGTGTCTTGATTAGAGATGGTTATTTTAACAAAAGTATCAAATTCAGCATTTTGATTCATATATTAGAGATGGTCTAAGAATTGAAATCATATATGTAAGTGATAACTAATTAATAGATGTATGGTAACTAATTTTAAGTTTATAACGAAATAAAGAAAATCTGAAGCCATAACTAATATAATAGAGGTTCACTCTGTAAAGGACCAAACAATCCGAAATATGGAATCCACCGATACACAAACTATTATTCCATGGAATATCCTTTCTAGAAGAAACGTCCTGAAATGTGCCAACAATAAACAAAAATCATTTGTTGTCTAGAAGTTAACAACCAATACAAATAATGTTATTACTGTTATATAACGGGCCGGGTTAGCATGTCATGTCAAAATTGACCCATTTTAAATTCATGTCAATGTCGTGTTCGAGTTCATATCGTGTTTCATGTCGCTCCATATACTTTTGTTTTTCATATAATTCTCATCTATATAATTAATTTATTTTTTCTTTTTTCTCTCCCTATTTCTCTTACATTTAATTAAATTGAAATCATACCAATATAAAGGATATTATAATCTTTATATTGTAATAATACACGTAGGGAATAATATCATATCACTTCGAAATAGAGAATATGTTAACATCAAAAGAGGTAAGCAATGAACTCTATAACATATCAATAAATAAATAAAGATTAAACAAGAGTAAACTAATAATCAGTGGACTAATACTGTGAGCTAAAAGTCATATAATTTTAAATAATTTCTGTAAGTAGGTCCTACAAAATATTTTACATCATTTCTAAAAGATTTTCGAAACTAAGGACGATCCATTACACTTTAGCTTCGCCACTGATTGTTGGTATGTGATCATTGATTCATTGACCTAACTGGGAAATTGAAAGTAAACCACCATAAGATGGTGAAAGGGTGATTTATTAATATAGATCAAATGAAATTAAAAATCTCCTAAAAAAATCTGGTATTTTCAATTCTTCTCAAAATAGACCGTGCGACTAAGTGTGACTAAGATCATCGTGCCACTTCACTAGAACACCGCCACATGTCCAAGTTAGTACTGCTCACTCATGTTACAACTGTTCGTTAGTAATGCTCAACATTGTTACTACTGCTTGTTAATTAGTAATGTTAGCACAACTTAGTACTGCTCAACTTAGTGCTGCTCACCACTTTGTGCTGCCCAAGTTAGTGCTGCTCTATGGAGTCGAATAATCGTACGGTCTATTTTAGGAAGATTAAAGTCTATCAGTCTTAGATGAGACTTGAATCAGTCGCAGGTACCGTCTATTTTAATAATTATTTCATGGTGCAAAGTCGCATCCCCGTTTAGTCAATCAAATACTTTCTCCTATTTAAGTAACTATATGTAGTACACGAGATTTTGGTCTCTAAGTTCTCAACTGGTGATCAAGACCTATTAAATAGAATGAATACTAATTGATAAAAAAAAACATTACACGTCAATTTGTTAGCTTTGAGGTGGCCTTGTGTACGTACTTTATTAATTAGAAAACGACGTATTCTCATGGCATCTGATCTTTGTCACTAGTGTACCCTCACTACAAGAAATACCACTTGTCCCGACGAAACCTATCCCGACGTTATTGGGACCACATGTCGTTGGTGTTGGTCGACCTATGGTGACGACGACATTTATGCCGACGAAAGTTTTACCCTATACTGACAAAGCTGTAGCGACGACAATTTACCAACTACATGTCGTCGGGATACGCTATAGCGACGAAAATTGGTCGCGACAACCTTTTTTCTTTTTGTCGGGATAGAGTTGTTTGTTGTAGTGCCTATTTTCCAAGACGTGTCGTGGTGAGAAAAGTTCAAAAATATCAATTGGGACATAATACGTACGTACAAGATCATTTAAAGTTAGCTATATATTTTGATAAAGTAAACGAGATAAAAAGGCCAAAAAGAGTGAAAACTTGACTAGCCTTTTACATCCTGATGTTTGCTTGTCTCAACTTTGCTTCATTAAAAAGCTAAGCAAGCAACCTATGGTATTAAACTTTGTCGCCAAAGGTAGCTTAGTAACTTCTGTAGTTCTATCTAATAAGTGCCTTTTACTCATAGAATTTACTGAGTAAGCTTTAAACCATCTGGTGATAGCCTAGCGGTAAAAGCTCTCAAATGACTTCCTAGATGTCACGAGTTCGATTCCTCACCGTGTAAACATTTACTAAATGATCAGTGGAATGTTCAGAAACGGCCACAACAATGGTTAGATCACGTACATCACGAGTAAATTTAAAATTGTGCCACCCTGGAGAGCTCATTGTAACATCAATAGCATTTTAAATTTTTTTTACCGACTAATACTTTTGATTTGATGGTATTTGACCAGCTTATCATATTTATTGTAAATTCTTAAAAGTCATGAAACAACAGAACATATTTGGCTTTATAGCGCCCTCTAAATTCACTTCAAAGTAGAAACATAATGATGACACTAATGATTGAAAAAGTGAATAAATTAAAAAATATTAGTAATGATGATCTTAATTAGTTTTTTGGTTTTTTTATCTCTTTTTTTTACCTTTTCTAGTAAATAAAAAGGACAATTTTTTTTTATTTACTTATTTCTTTTTTCATTTTATATAAAAAGAAATAAAAACTTAAAATATCTCATGCGGTCCTGATTCTGGTGGACTAGACCAAAGTGTAATAATTGTAGTACATGCTTTGACTGCTTTGACGCTGCCCCATCACTCCGCCAACGCTCCGCCACTCCGCCGCTCAACTTCTCTTCCGCTTAATCACCCGCCGCCGTTCCACCACTCTCCGCACAATCACTCCGTCGACCCTCCACCATTCCGACGCCCAGCCCGTTCTCTTTTGTTCGCTACATGCATCACTCCGACGTTCTCTCGTCCGTCTGACTCTCTCTCGTTTCTATCTTTACGATCTCTGTTGTATGACTCTGATATCTTAGTTCTCTCTCTTTTATCTTTTTTCTATCTCCATGTCTCAATGTTTTAATTAATAAGATGTTATTTGTCATACTTTAGGGACCATTATGTAATATAGGAAGTATAAAGAAAACAAGAAAAATGTTCGAGCAAGTGTCGAGTATGGGTTAGATGACACAACAAAAACCTTAAAAAAAATTAAAAAAATAAAGCAACCTAGTTAGAAGAACTTCTGTGAGTATATTGCCGCATTCATATATATTATAGAAAAACAAAAATCAAAAGTTGAAATTTGTATAATATTAAAATAATATAAGATGTGAAGGTTATAATATTTTAAAAGTACTCTTCATTTAATTTGTAATGTATTATTACTAATATTTAAATATATTAAAAAAGTTATCTATAAGAAAATAACAAAGAAACTGTACAATAAATGATGACTGCAAATAAAGGTTAGTCTGTCAAAAAGTAAAAAGCAAATGTATCAACATAATGATTTATTTTAAATTTTCAATCCATAGGTAAGTCACAAAGCGTATTTAGTACGACCCTAAAAGTGGGGAGCACTCACCATATATGCACATAGTGTGAAGGAGCCATGCATCATGAAAAGCTCAACTTCTATTACTTGGGAATACAAGATATCCTTCCCTCTTCTCCTTCACTTTATGAAACTTTAACACACCCCAACACACACCGGATGTGTGTGTACATGTCACTAAAGGAAAGAAATCATATTTTTTAGGGTAAATAACAGTTTTTGTTCCTGACCTATGGCCGATTCGGGGTTTTTGTCCCTAATATTTTTTTGTCCGTTTTTTTGTCCTTTAAGTTTTTAAAATTCTGGAAATTTGTCCTTCCATCTATTTTTAGCCGTTAAGTGATGAAAAATGCAAGGCATGTGAGGGCATTATAGTCCTTTTCACCATTCTTCATCTTCTTCCCCAACCCCCAACTGATCCATGAACCCTAATCCTAGATCAAGATCAAATTTTTAAAAAGCAATAATATAAGCAAATAAATTGAAAAAAATAGTTTCTCGTGAGAAAGAAGATAATAAGAAAGCCTCCGCCATGTACACCACCGTACGACACCACCATCACCAGTATCTAAAAAAAACCCTAATTTCAAGATCTGCAATGGGAGCTATAAACCTGCAATCGAAAGGGGTTTTGGTGAAATTTAAATCGAAGGGGTTTTGGTATTTAGGTCTGAATTAGAACCGAATAATATCATTTGCTGATAAGAATCATCGGACCATTGCTTACCTAAATAGAAAAACGCTAGGGCTACGAAGGCAAATCTGGCGAATTTCACCAAAATTGGCGATTTTAACGAACCAAATCATTTAATCGTTGTAAGCATTTTCACCAGATCTGATCATCTTCCACAATCTCATAGCGGTAGAATCTGTTCCTCCACAATATCATCATCTTCCATTTCTAGCTTCTCATCTCCGGCCAGATTCACATCGCCATCGGATTGACGGCGGGTATGGTCTCCACCGCCACCGCCGGATTCCAAATCGAGATGGGTTTCTTGCAAAGTTGCCATTTTTGGGGATGAATAGAGGAGAAATTATTTTAATCATTTTTCATTTTACAGAGAAGAAATGCAGATTCACTTTCACAATATTTTGAGGATGATCCTGTTCGTTGTCCATTTGAGCAAGGTTTGGTGGTTTTGGTTTCGATAGCAGGTGATGGTGGTTGGGTTTTTTGATGATGATGATAGGGGTAATTTGGGGAAATTGACAAAAATTCCGTCAATTAATGGAAGATTTTGGATGGAAGGACAAAAATGGAGAATTTTAAAAACAGAAAAAAAAATATGGTCAGGGACAATAACCCCGGTTTTTCTGTAATGCATACAAATTTTTACTTTCATTAATGGAGGATAATTCATAAAATGCATGAGTTTTATTGATTAATGTATTAGTTCCTAAGGGTCCTACTATTTAAACATCCCTCTATACTTTTTGGACACCCTTCTATACCAAATAATACTCTAATCAAAATTAAAACTTGAAAATTGGTATCACAAACAATTAATTAATATGATTATCCATGTTTTTTTAAAACTTAAAACCGATGGTGGGCAGTGGTGGTGGTGGTCAGTGGAAGATGTGATGGTGGTGGCGCAGTTAGCGGCGTAGTTAGTTGGCGGAGGCGAAATGAGCGGCAAAGTAAGTTGGTGATGACGGAGTGAATGACAGAGTGAGCGGTGGCGGTGGTCGGTTGATTCCGATGCGGGTGAGTTGGTAAATGTGGTGGTTAGCGGCGGAGTATGATGGGGACTGTATAAGAATTATTAGGAATTTTTGGGGTGTCCAAATAATAGAAAGGAGTGTTCAAATAGTCAATCCCAAAATGTAATTAAGCTTAAATCTATATATATATAAAAAATGAGTTTCAAAAATGAAGTTGAATTTAATACCTTGCATTTAATATTAATAATATTAATAATATTAATAATATAATAAATTCATTTATAAGATTAATTAAATTAAATTAAATTAAATTATTATATTTAATATATAGGTTTTAGTTTCTAGCAAATGTAAAGACACATATTAAAGGTAAATTAAATTGTTATATTTAATATATAGGTTTTAGTTTCTAGAAAATGTAAAGACACATATTAAATGTATTAATTAATTTAGAATTTTTCATACAAATTAAAAATGAATTATTTAGTATAAATAGGTAAGTAAGGTTGTTAATTCCATTCATCTATTCTCCTATTATGAATTTCATTTTGGTGAATTCATGAATCAAATATGTCTTGATGTTTTGAAGTGATTTTTGTGTAATGATACATCGTTTAATTTAGGTTTGTTTATTTTGTAGGATCGACTATCTCCAGCGGTGTTACTCTCATGATTACACAATATCTTATACTCAAATCGGTATCATTCAGTTCCCCATTATTCTTTGATTATATCGTCTAATTCTTTGATTATATCTTATACTCAAGTGTTAAAGTGTAGATAGTATATATGACACACACCAAAAGCTAAACATGTGGGTTGACGATATGATCGTTGGGCAACAAAAGGCATGATGACAATGCAAACGGGAAAACAAAAGGAATAAATTATGATCGGAGGTGAACAAGTCAGATTGTACATTACTTTAATAATCAATATGTACCAAAGTGCATAATAAATAAGATCATTCATTTTCAAATAAGTACTCGCTTACATATTTGTAAATATAAATAAATGAATATATTTAAAAGTTGAGTTTGGTCATAAAAATAAAAAATTAATGTAATAAAAAAATATAGTAAAAACTAATAACTCCATCAAATTTTCATATCAGAAGTCTTGAAATAATATTATTAGTAAATGAATATAAGTAATAAACTCATATATATTTATAATTAAAACTAATAAATTGACTTATCATGAGTTATTGTAACATCCCAAAATTCAGGAGGAATTTAAAAAATTTTAAAACATTTGATTAATAAAATTTCCCCAAGTACAAGTAATAAAAAGGTCCCAACTCATTAATAAAATATAAAACCGTCTCATGGTCTTTAAATGCGGAAATAAATAAAAAGGTTTAAAATTATGTTTGACTCAAAACAACATTTAAAAAAAACTCCAAATACAATAAATAACGATGCAACCCATCCACCGTTGACCTTCTCTTTGCCCTTACTAGTACCTGAAAAATGGGGGAGTGATTGGGGTCAGCCACCGCTGAGTGAATAATATCAAAATAAACACATAAATACAAACAACTCAAGCTACATAAGTGATCCCTAGAGACTCTACTCAATTCTCAATTACTCAAGTTTATTTTCTCAGATTTTAAATTTATATAGCGCGCTTGTGTGACTTGGGACGAGAGATCAACCTCGACCCGCCTCACACAACTCAAGGCTCAACACCTGTACTCTTCGGTGTTGAGTCAAAACGTCTGGCACCAGTACTCTTCGGTGCCAAGACAACTCAAGTATATTATGTTTAATGTTTCAACTCAAGAACTCAAAACTCAGATAACTCAGGTTCCAGATAACTCAAATCACAGATAACTCAAATCACAGATAACTCAAATAAATCACCCAATCAATACTCAAGCTCAATCAACAAGACAATTCACAACACATAGCACAAATTCATGAATCGAAAGTAAGTACAAGTTTATAGTGAGATTACCCACCTCGAATAAACGTATGCTCCTAGAAGTATCCTCGGCACGTACGAGTCACCAATCAGTTCCTAGATGGTCCTACATCGCATAATAAAACTCGAATTAAAACTTCGCTCAAAACTCATTTCACAACATTCTGCCAGAACCCGACACCCCCGCGGGAACTGTTATATTTCCTAAACCATTCACTAGAATATAATCAAATGTTTACAGTAGCTGCATGGCTCGGAGGACTACAATTTGTCAGAAGACTTCGGAAGCTAAATCCAAACAGAAAGGGGTCAAAACAGGCTCATAAGACAGAATAGCTGAACCGAAAACTATTCCGTGATAGATTACTAAAACATCGATAACTTTTAAACCGTATATCAGATTAACGAGACGTTAGCGGAATTGGAAAGAGGACTCGGAAAACTAGCGACCACCACGGGCCAAAAATCTAAAATCGTATTTTAAGTGTGGTAAAAACAGACTCGTAAACGTTAGGAAGAATCTGCCCGAAAAATGCATTGACATAAAACCCAATTTAACAACCCGACATTATCCCGTATATTCCAGAGGCACCCGACATCTTCGGAATCCATTTTTAACTTAGTGCTTGATAAAAATATAATTAAATTCTCTTCTTTTAAAAACCCATTTCGGTTTAGGAAACCAAGAACCTAAAGGTTCGGTTTCCGGATTTTTCGGTAGATTGAAACGTTTAGCCAATCAATACAGTTTTACCCAACCAACACCTATAACAATCAGAGATGAAAAAGAATCCAACCACAGCCTTGGACGACTTCAAAGTAAAAACCAAATTTGACACTATTAGACAAAACAGTTTACTCTATGCTCGATCGAGATTGTGAAAACGGAACAACCAAATGATAATAACGACCAAGAATGAATCAACAATTACAGCATGGTCACGATCTCACTAGCAAAAACAAAAAGGAAACCGAACATTTAAACCATCATCAACAAATAGAAAGAAAAAAGTTAGAGTTCTACCGATTTGGTGTCACAAGACTTCCAATTCCGGCTTAGTGATAGTCGGCAGCCTTAACCTTTGCTCGATCAGAAGCCGGCGATTCAATACACAACAGCCTCAAGGAAAACTTCTTGTTCAGCCTAATAACGTAACCGGAAATCATCAACAAGGAAATAGAATGAATCGGTTAATGATTTGGACAGAGGAGGAAACAAAAGAATAAGAATTTTACCTAGAATGCAAAACGGAAAATGATCAAATCCATCAGCCCTCGAAATAACACACGAAACAAAGCAAGCACCTCAAATTAATTAGAGGTGATTGCCGTCCAATTCTTCACTTTACCCGAATCCACGCAACACCAACTCATGGAGGTGATCGAGCTGCTTGTTTGACTTTTGAGATGCTTGGTTCTAATCTTTACACCAACCAAAGGGATTACACAAAACTTCTTCCACCACGTCAAGATTTGGACAACATGCGACAACAATGACGAGAATTAGAGATGTTGCACTCGGCGGCTGTTTTGGGTGGGGATTAGGGCGTGATTTAGCTTGAGACTAGATGGGTTTTAAGTCTTAGATATCGCATGGGCTGAATACGAACTCAGGCTCAAACTCTATAATCAGTTGGGCTAGAATTAACACGAGGCTAAAATATGACAAGCATAACCCGAACCCAATGGTGAACGGCAGAATTTGGTCCACTCTCTTCTTAGCCGATATTGATCGTAGGAAAATTATGTATCGGGTTTAGGCCTTGGCCTTCGGCCGGCCTCAACCCGAACACGAAACCAAAGTACTCAGAACGTCACACATGCGTCACATAAGAATGCTCGGAAAAAATTTTAACGTCTAGCTATATAATAAATCTTCATAATTATACGAACACAAAACGTCACAATAAGATTAATTATTCTCATAATTAATTTCGAATTAAATACACATAAGGGCACATAACCCATATAAATGTCAAATAAATAAGTAACACATAATTTATTTAATAAAACGTCGATGATATAATTAAAATGATTTTTAGGGCGTTACAACTCAACTCCACTTAAAATAGACTTCGTCCTCGAAGTCATTGCTCGGAAGAACTCAGGGTAGCGATCTCGCATCTCAGACTCGGGCTCGCGAGCGGCACACATCCATAGATGTGGGAGACGATGGGGGTAGGAATACAAAGAAACTCGTTAGGGGTGACCTACTTGATTAAAATAAACTCCGGCTCTCGCAGATGGTCATATAATCTTCCGTTTCTAGCGTCGTAAAACGAACAAGGTTAAAAGAAAATCAGAATGCTCTTCTAAGGGTTCTCATTTTATCAAGGAAAAGGATGTCAACAATGACAAAAATAAATCATAGTGTTCTACTGAATGCGTCTTCTTGCTCTCGCAGTCGGACACAGTTGATGCACCCAGCGGTTAACGTTGTGTTGAATATCCGATTCAACTCCACTTGGAAATTTGTTATGGTTTGGAACGTGGTGACAGACGGTCTCGGCGTAGTACTTGGTTATCCAACTCATGCTTTCAATCACACTCGGCCCTCTCGCGGCGATTAAAAATACTTTTTTTTTTGTAGGGAAAAACCTTCCTGCATAGTCCCAACAAGGTATTACTTTTACATAATTTACACCAGAAAATTCTATTATTATCAATCTCCGCCAAGAATGATATCTCAAGGTCCTATGCTCTATGGGATATCAGTTTGTTTTAAAACAAAACGAACAATTTAGCGGTTCGCACCACTATCAATCACTACACCACAAATACATAATCCACATAAATGTATATTAACACACATAAATCTCAGCCAGTAGACAACTCATGTCTCTTACTCAATTTGCATATACTCATATGCGCTCACCTCAAATCACCACAACTTGTTTTTAACTCAACACAAGCTTATATCATCCATTTAAACTCAAATCTCGCTTAATGACTTCTCACAAGTCCACATAATGAACACATTTACTCGTTTTTACAATTTTTCACGTGATCAAATTTAATTATTAGACTATTCGAACAGGTAATTTCTCTTTTAAACCGCGTTATTAGTTATCTTCCCAACTCGTATTTAATAATCCTTCGTTGACTCTTTTTAATATTGCTCGTTAATTAACTTCTTGCTTTATTCTCATTTAATTTGTCTCTTGATCCATTTGACTAATTGTCCACTTATAAATCTCTTTTTATTTTAAAATTTGAACGCCTCAGTTAAATGTCTTCTTTTTTCTCAATTAATTAGCCCGTTAATTACTTACCTCATTAATTCTCGTGTATTCAGTTACTCAGTTAATTCTCATTTCCACATAAGGTTTCCTCATTACTTTATATTTCTATTGCTTCTCGATTAAGAGACTCATAATATTGAAATAACATTTATTATTTGATACACTTGTATGTTTCTCGTGTGTTCATTTCAATAACTATTATCGATTTACTAACTACTCAATAAAAGATAATATTTGGTGGCATTCAGTTTAATAGTTTAACTTGATAATCCCCTTAGTTCAAAGTTATTATTTGCTTATATAAAAAAAAAAATTCTCATTTGATTTATTTTAATAATTCATTCGCTTAACTTGATTTAGTAATTTTCATTGGTTTTAACCCTTATCTTTTAAACTTATTATAATAATTTATCACTTTAACTCGATTTAAATGATCCATAAATAAATTCTCATTACTTCAAAATTTCTCTTTATCTCACTACTTTTGTAATTAAAGCACTTGTTACTTCTCATTTGCACTATTACTCTTGGTTATTAATTTCTTACAATTTGATCACTACCCCATAACATGAATTTAATTATTCTCAATTAGTCTTATAAATTCTCTAATCACATGTATATAAATTACTCAACACAATAGTTTGGCCCAACAATGTTCTCGATTAGATTTAATATAATAACGTTTTTCTCCTTTAGCTCGATTTGGAATAATTCATAATAATTTCCCATATTTTAATAATCTCTTATTATCTCATTATATTCTCATTGGAATAGTTTCTCGATTTAAAGCTACTCTTATAAGCTTGCTAGCCAATTATATGCATATAATAATTATAAATACACATAACAAAATTTTCTCTTGGTAATTCTCTTAATTTGCTCTTTACAAACTTTATTTTTCACATTTAGCTTGATTTATTAATCCCCATTAGCTCAATAATACGAATTTAATAATTCACAACTTTATATTTATTCTTTATTCGCACTCTTAATATTGGTAGTTTTCTCTTTTACCACCACTCAACTCCACTTGGAGAAAACTCGTCCCCGAGTTTGGAAGTGGCACTCAAAATCTCATAGAACTCGTTACGAACACTCGATAGTTCGGTTTGTTGATTCTCCTATTTGATTATATATTGTAGGGTTTCATTTAATTACTCGATAAACAAACTCTCATGTACAGGTGTGAGTCGGTCCCAACATATACTCTTTACGCCCCTCTCACGCACCTACTCATTAAACTTTTATCACTTTATATAAAAATGTTTCATTGCTCATATTGGGTGTTAGCTTTCTCATTAGCTTTTTCGTGGATTCTCACACTCTTATTAGATCTCCTCAATCATAACTCGTTATTCTTTAATAGTCTCATAATTATTTCTCATTAATATTTACTCATTTCATGACTCCTCATAAATCAAACTTATTACACGTATTAGGACCACAATTTGTTATTTCACGTTACGCATCCACGTATTCTCTTGATCACATATGTGTATAAAATTCTCATCATGGTTTACTCGTAGTGTGTTTGGTTTTATTATTACCATATAACAATTTTCTTATTAAATAAAACCCTCACTTAAATCTTAGTGAATAAATCTCGTAAATTTTCTCTTATCGCTTAACTCGTTAAATAACTCATTTTGGTTTCCTCATCTCGTTTAGTTAATGGTGTCTAAATTTTACAACTTTTATTAACTCTATATGAATTTTGTCTCTTAATCAATTAATAGTTCTCAATAATCAAGCATATTTATTCAACTCAATTATTTATTAGATCAAACATCTTGACTCGAATCAGTAGTTACTTATAAATATAAATATAATTTCTCATTTAAAACAAATTAATTATTCACAATTATATTATTCGATTATTAATCTCTATTCTCAATTAAAATATTAATATGTCTCTTATTACTCATTAATATTTTGCTTGTAAATTTAAATTTAGCGGTATCTCATTGTTTCATGTAATCTCATTTTCTTTTTATTAATGATTTCCTCGTTTAATAACATTTCCTATCTCAATTTAATATCCTCAAATAAATAAACCTCTTCATTTAAATTTGTTTTGGATAATTTCTCATTCATCATTGATTTATGGGTTTCTCATAAATTTAATAATTTAACATGAATCGATTTATTCTCAGTCATTTACTTTTACTCAATCATTATTCGCTACTTTCAAACATTTAATTCACTTCCTCATTACTCAGAATAACAATTTATCAGTAATGATATTTACTCAACTTGGTTTAATTAACTTTCACTTGATTTGTTTGGATAACTCCTTATCAACTTAAATCAATAATCTCTTATTTAATTATTTACTATTTTCTCATAAATCTCACTTTAACGATTGCTCAATCGTTCCCGAGGTATTAAAACTCAATTAAATCATTTGATGAATTCAACCCAATTTGATTTATTGTCTCTCTCTTGACATGTTTTGATAACTCTTTATCAATTCGTATTTGATGATTCTCCTATTCAATTGGTTGCACTGTTTTCCCATAAATTTTTTTTAGTGATTTTATTATCTATTTATATATAATAATTGAGGGTTTTCATGATACTTAGATGTTTGATGAATGGTCTCCTTGAATCCTTTTCGAAACATAGGCACGAGTCCTGTGCGTATAATAATAGGGGCCCTCTATTATTAGCCGCACCTACCCTTGTCATGGTTTCGAGCCAGTTTCAAAAAAAATTCCACGATCTCACATCCTTATACCATCCACATAATCAAGTAGTTCACAACAGTACATATAGTATATATACATATATATATATAGTCGCACAATTCACGCTCATCTCGTGTTAATTCTCTTTTATTCTCTTACAATTCAATGTCACTCGCGACGTTTTTAATACACTAAATATCTCGTGAGTAAAGTACTAGAGGCATAAGGTCGTTGTGATGCGCTTGCTTCTCGATTTGGATTTGGACTTGTTTTAAAACATTTTTGAAACTCACTTTGAAAACTCATGCTTCGACTTGAGTTTGGAATCCACCCCTTGTGAACCCAATTCTCTCAAGCCAAAGCTCTGATACCAACTTGTAACATCCCAAAATTCAGGAGGAATTTAAAAAATTTTAAAACATTTAATTAATAAAATTTCCCCAAGTACAAGTAATAAAAAGGTCCCAACTCATTAATAAAATATAAAACCGTCTCATGGTCTTTAAATGCGGAAATAAATAAAAAGGTTTAAAATTATGTTTGACTCAAAACAACATTTAAAAAAAACTCCAAATCCAATAAATAAAGATGCAACCCATCCACCGTTGACCTTCTCTTTGCCCTTACTAGTACCTGAAAAATGGGGGAGTGATTGGGGTCAGCCACCGCTGAGTGAATAATATCAAAATAAACAAGTAAATACAAACAACTCAAGCCACATAAGTGATCCCTAGAGACTCTACTCAATTCTCAATTACTCAAGTTTATTTTCTCAGATTTTAAATTTATATAGCGCGCTTGTGTGACTTGGGACGAGAGATCAACCTCGACCCGCCTCACACAACTCAAGGCTCAACACCTGTACTCTTCGGTGTTGAGTCAAAACGTCTGGCACCAGTACTCTTCGGTGCCAAGACAACTCAAGTATATTATGTTTAATGTTTCAACTCAAGAACTCAAAACTCAGATAACTCAGGCTCCAGATAACTCAAATCACAGATAACTCAAATCACAGATAACTCAAATGAATCACCCAATCAATACTCAAGCTCAATCAACAAGACAATCCACAACACATAGCACAAATTCATGAATCGAAAGTAAGTACAAGTTTATAGTGAGATTACCCACCTCGAATAAACGTATGCTCCTAGAAGTATCCTCGGCACGTACGAGTCACCAATCAGTTCCTAGATGGTCCTACATCGCATAATAAAACTCGAATTAAAACTTCGCTCAAAACTCATTTCACAACATTCTGCCAGAACCCGACACCCCCGCGGGAACTGTTATAATTCCTAAACCGTTCACTAGAATATAATCAAATGTTTACAGTAGCTGCATGGCTCGGAGGACTACAATTTGTCAGAAGACTTCGGAAGCTAAATCCAAACAGAAAGGGGTCAAAACAGGCTCACAAGACAGAATAGCTGAACCGAAAACTATTCCGCGATAGATTACTAAAACATCGATAACTTTTAAACCGTATATCAGATTAACGAGACGTTAGCGGAATTGGAAAGTGTTGGAATATGCTTCACGCGTATAACATATAGTTATATGGCTAGTTGTTTGTGAGCCTAAAGGGTCACACACTTAAACACTAAACACCATTATATAATTAGTGTAATTAGTGTAATTACATTAATTATTAATATATATATAAGCTATAAGCTTGTCTATCATAAGTTTAATATTAAAAGTTAATATTGAAACTTTCTTGTGGGCAAACTAGAAGAAACAAAAGATAGGGACTTGTGGGCAAATAAGACTAATGATTTATGGAAATCATTAAAGGATTGTAATGGCACCATTAAGAGATATAATGGTCCATAAACTCCCTCTTGACCAATACTTTGGCCGTCCCTCTCTCTCTCTCTCTTGGTAGGAGTTTTGTTTTCTTTTTTGCTCTCAAGGCTCAAGGACTAGCATCCATTATTTGGTGTTCTTGCAAGTGTTGTGTGGATTTCTTTTAGAGGTATTCTTGTTGAATACTTGGTTTCAATCCATCACCAACTCCATCCGATTTCATAATAATCAAAGGCAACTAGGGTATGAATTCTTATACCATTCTCTTTGATTTTCTTTTAGTTTAATTGTATGATTGATATCAAGATCCGTTCATGGTGATTAAATCTTTCCGCTGCGTTTTGGTTCTTGTTTTAACCGAAAATCACCATTAGTGGTATCACGAGTCATTATATTAATCATATAATTAGCTAGATTTTGTGAAAAGTGGCAAAAATCAATTGTTTTTGTGTTTTAAAATTCCGATCGGACAAAAACAAAAACCCTACGGGTTTTTATTTTAATTTTCGGATTTTTCTAAAAATGTGGGTTAAAATATGGTATTTTTGGAACCCTATTGTCACTTGTTACAAAATCATATCAAAAAAAATTAATCTTGTTATTATATTTTTGATTATTTGGCTTGGAATTTAATTTTTAATTCCATTTTGTTGATATGGCAAAACATGTATTTTTGCCATATCCCAAGCCAAAGCCTTGTCAATTGTTGCTTGTTTGTGCAAACCGATGAAAGCCTAGACCTTTTGTGAATGAATGTGGTTGATGTTTGGTTGTTTGGTTGTTTGGGAAAAGCCTTGTTTTTTTGGCTTAATTGTTGTAATTTGTTTCATTTATTTTTCTTTTATTTTTGGTGCAATTTTTGGGGCAATTTGTAATGTAAAAATAATAGAATAGATTGTATTTATTTTATCTTTTTATTGTAAATTGTTGACAAAAAATATTGAAGACTAATGAAGAAAACAACAAATTTCCGTCACAAAAGCGAGGGCTGTGCGAAAACAGGTTTTCCAGAGGCATACGGGCTCCATTTTGGGCGATTCAAAAGCCTAAAATGCTTGCAAAGTCGTGGGCTACAACTTTCCAGAAGGCCGGGAAGACCAACGAAGACTCCTTCAGTGACTTTTCGGGCTTCAAAGTCTGCTGGAATTTTCTGGCAGATTACACTTTTTCACAATTTTGGGTTCTACTTGCTCAAGAATGTCTTGGAGCAAGTGGGAGCCCATTGGGTTTATGTAGGCCCGTTTGGGTTCATGTTGGCCCGTCCCCTAGTTTGACCCTTCGGTCCGTCGTGATGACTCACGTGACCGAACCTAGGATTTCATCGGTCGAGGTTTGCACAAAATTTTGTTGCATGTTTATTCTTTGTTTGTGGTTGTTTTTCTTTTCTATTAGATAAAAATAGTAAAACAAATTAAAAATGTTTTTTAGACACAAACATTAGAACATTCAAACCCTTAATCATCGATGATTACTAGTTAAACATTGATGATTAAACCTTTAATCTAAAAATCGTTTTGAGATTAAACTAAGTTTAAATATGATTTGAAACTTATCACTTAATAATCGCTAAAAGTTTTTACCGTTTATTACAAGACTTATGAAGTGGTATGAATGAAGTACATGATTCATTCATATCTTAAATAAAATTTTATTAAATTAAAATTTAACATACCTAAAATTTAAGTCACGCCGTCCAATCGGTTGTAAATCACTTGCTTCTATTTTTGAATTCACGTGAGACGTGGTTTGAATTTAGATCCGAGGTCATTATTCTCTACGGTGAGACCTAGATCTATTTTGACATGATTTCACATTGGATGACTTAATCAAGTTAACGGTGAGACCTTGACTCGAGGCGAAGATGCGACAAACATGCCACTTGACCCTAGATGCTTGTTCACTAGGTGCCATGAAGTCCCATACCTCTAAGAGTTGCACTTGTAATGCAATTGTTGATCGTCACCTACCTATTGGATCTATCACCTCTAGCAGATCAACTGATGCGGTGATAGAAGCTCAATGGGATCTTAGTTTTTAATTAAATTAATTGGGTAGTTAATTTATTAAAAGAAATTATTATTGAAAATACTAATTAATGAACTTTGTAATTTTGTAGATGACTTCAAACAATCAAACCCTAACACATACCACCATTCGTTCCGTTCTCGAAAAAGAGAAACTTGATGGAACGAACTTTGTGGACTGGTCTCGTAACCTAAGGATTGTCCTTAGGGCCGAGCATAAGTACCACCATTTGGAGGAGGCGCTACCCCCTGCCCCTGCTGCTACCGCCACTACTGCTGTTCGTACAGCCTATACCAAAAGGTTTAACGAACAACAGGAAGTCGCCGCGCTTATGCTAGTGAGCATGATTCCCGAGATTCAAAAGAATCTCGAGGACCTCACTGCATTTGATATGATGCGTGAACTAACGACCATGTATCAAAAGCAAGCCGAGCAGGAACTCTTTGACACTGTCAAAGCCTTCCACGCTTGCAAGCAGGAGGAGGGACAGTCTGTTAGCTCTTATCTCTTGAAGATGAAGAGCTACTTAGACCAAATGGAGAGGCTTGGTTACGCTATGCCGCACATCCTTGGGATTAGCTTGATTCTAACGTCCCTAAACAAGGATTTTGCACCGTTTGTCATGACTTATCATATGCATAGTATGGGGAAGACATTCGCCGAATTACATGCTATGCTGAAACAAACGGAGGCAAGCCTACCCAAGAAAACTCCGGCCCCTACTGTCCTTGCTATAAGGCAAGGAAAGATCCAAAAACCAAAACCGCAAGTAGTTGCGAAGGGCCAAGGCAAGGGAAAGCAAGTTTACAAGCCCAAGCCAAAGGTTCCCCCACCTACTCGTAAGGAGCATCCCGCTAAGGATCTTGCTTGCCATCACTGCAGTGAAACAGGCCATTGGAGGAGGAATTGTCCTGCCTACCTGGCAGAGTTGATGAAGAACAAAGCCAACAAGGTTGGCACATCAGGTATCTTCACAATAGAACTATATGCTTTCCCTAAGAAATCATGGGTATATGACACTGGTTGTGGAACTCACATTTGTAATACCATGCAGGGTCTAAGTGGAAGTAGAAAGCTAAACCATGGAGCTTTGGACTTGTACGTGGGCAATGGCAATCGTGCACCGGTCGAAGCTATAGGAAGCTATGATTTAATCCTTCCTAGTGGTTTAATTATTGTATTAGACAATTGTCACTATGCGCCTAGTATTACTAGGGGTATAGTATCGCTTTCTTGTTTGTGGAATAATGGTTTTATTCATACTTTTACGGATTTTGGTATTTCAGTTTCAAAGGATAATGTTTTTTACTTTAATGCTATTCCTCGTGATGGTATCTTTGAGATTGACATGCATAATCGTATCACAAACAGTAGTTCTATTTATACATGTAGCAACAAGAAATCCAAGAAGAACTTGGATTCTACTTTCCTATGGCATTGTCGCCTTTGCCACGTTAACAAGAAACGCGTTTTGAAATTACAAAAGGATGGACTTATAAAATCAGATGATTCTGAATCATTTGATAAATGTGTTTCTTGTATATCTGGTAAAATGGCGCGCAAGCCTTTCTCCCATGTAGGCGAAAGAGCCAATGATCTACTTGGACTCATACATACTGATGTATGTGGCCCTTTTAGAACTCGAACTAGGGAAGGTGCTACCTACTTCATTACTTTCACGGACGACTTTAGTCGTTATGGTTATGTTTACTTGATTAAACATAAACATGAAACCTTTGAAACGTTCAAAGCTTTCCAAAATGAAGTAGAAAATCAACTCGGCAAGAAGATAAAGGCTCTTCGTTCTGATCGAGGAGGAGAGTACATGAGCCATGAGTTTCAAGACCATCTTAAGAATTGTGGGATTGTCTCACAATTCACTCCCCCTTATACACCACAGCATAATGGTGTATCGGAGAGGAGAAATCGCACCTTGCTTGACATGGTCCGATCGATGATGAGTCCTACAACTCTGCCTCTATCCTTTTGGGGTTATGCACTCAAATCGGCTGCTCGCATACTGAATATGGTTCCCACCAAGAAGGTTGAAAAGACACCATATGAGATATGGCATGGGAAAGTCCCTAACTTGTCTTACTTGAAGGTCTGGGGTTGTGAGGCTCTCGTGAAACGCGACACGCCAAACAAACTTGAACCCAGAGCTGTCAAGTGCATCTTTATAGGATACCCTGAGGAAACGATGGGTTACTATTTCTACTACCCACCTGAGCAAAAGGTGATTATTGCTCGTTATGCTGAGTTTCTTGAGAGCAATCTCATTTCACAAGAAGCAAGTGGGAGTACCATCGACTTTGACGAGATTCCAAGCGATGAAGATGCACAACCTATTGTAGATACTAGCGAACATCAAGATGAGGTTGAACATGAAACTGTTCCTGTTGCACCTCAAAATGATGAGGTCCCCGTTCGAAGGTCCGCAAGGACACCTCATGCACCTGAACGATATGGTTTCCAAATCGATGCTGAGGAGCTGAGTTTAGGGGATCATAATGAACCCCCTAACTATCGAGCTGCATTAGCAGATTCTGAATCTGACAAATGGCTTGATGCTATGAACGCGGAAATGCAATCCATGAAAGATAACCAAGTATGGACTTTGGTTGATCTTCCTCCTAACAGTAAGACTGTTGGTAGCAAGTGGATCTTCAAGAAGAAGACCGACATGGATGGAAATGTACACACCTATAAAGCTCGATTGGTAGCAAAAGGTTACACTCAAACCTACGGGATTGACTATGATGAAACCTTCTCGCCTGTTGCCGACGTTAGAGCTATTAGGATTGTCATAGCCATAGCAGCGTACTATGACTATGAGATTTGGCAAATGGATGTTAAAACTGCTTTCTTGAATGGACACCTTGATGAAGATGTCTATATGGTTCAGCCTGAGGGTTTTGTTAATACAAAACACCCAAAGAAAGTATGTAAGCTTCAAAGGTCCATTTATGGACTGAAACAAGCATCCAGAAGTTGGAACAAAAGATTCGACGAGGAAGTCAAAACGTTTGGCTTTACTCAGAATCCCGAGGAGCCATGTGTATATGTAAGAGCTAGTGGGAGCATTGTCGTCTTTCTAATCCTATATGTCGATGACATACTACTCATAGGAAATAACATTCCAATGCTACAAGATGTAAAATCCTGGCTTGGGAAGTGCTTCGCTATGAAGGATCTTGGGGAAGCGGCATATATACTTGGTATAAAGATCTACCGAGATAGATCAAAGCGGTTAATCGGACTAAGTCAAAGTGCGTACATTGATAAGATTCTAAAACGATTTAGAATGGATGCTTCCAAACGTGGAAGTCTCCCTATGCAACACAATGTACACTTGAGTAAGACTCAAGGACCGTCCTCACCTGATGAGATGAAACGTATGCGTGATGTCCCCTATGCCTCGGCAGTAGGATCTATCATGTATGCTGTGCGGTGCACAAGACCTGATGTAGCGTTCTCACAGAACCTTACAAGCCGATATCAACAGAATCCAGGTGAGAGTCACTGGACTGCTGTTAAGAACATACTGAAGTATCTTAGGAATACTAAAGATATGTTTCTTGTCTATGGTGGTGAATCTCAAAATGAACTAAGCGTTACTTGTTATTCTGATGCTAGTTTTGAGACTGATAGAGATGATTCCAAATCTCAAACGGGGTATGTTTTTGTTTTGAACGGAGGCGCTGTTGATTGGAAAAGTGCGAAGCAGAGCACTATCGCCATGTCTTCTACAGAAGCTGAATACATTGCAACTACTGAAGCTGCAATGGAAGCTGTTTGGATGAGGAAATTTATTTCTGGGCTTGGAGTTGTCCCCAGTAATGAAAAACCTATGGATATGTACTGTGATAACACAGGTGCTATCATCATTGCCAACGAACCCGGTGTTCAGAAAGGCGCCAGACATTATCGGAGGAAGCTTCACTACATTAGGGCATTGATGACATTATCTTAGTATGACTAAGGATGATGAAGTTAAACTCACATGTTGTTCATAATGATGCACAATTGGACTGACCCAACCTATGAGAATTCACTTCCTGGATTTATGTCACAAGTGAATCTCACAAAGGCTTTGTCACTTATCCTCTGACTTGAGATGCAAGTTGGTTTGTGTATGTAGAGGGGCAAACTTTGATGTGGTTAAACGTTGACCTGAATAAGGCTGCTATAACAACCATTATCGGGTTTGTCATGAAGCATATGACAAACACGTGCAGTCAATAAAGAATTTGTTCCTCCACACATGTGGATTAGATACTACTGGGCCCCTCGATGATTTGAATAGATGTATGTGTGGCCACACCCAAAAGGTAATCAAGATGAATCTTGATTGGTTTTGGTAATCTACTTCATTATATAGATCGAGAAACAGAATCGTTGAAATTTTAGATTGACATTAATCCTTGTCTAAAATTCAACAAAGTATCAGTAACAAAAGGATAACTGATTGAAAAACCTTTGAACAAAGATTTTATGAAACTCCTCATATACTCCTAGGGGCATTGGCGGGTTGCTAGACTCTAACCTTTGCTTGTATAACTACTTGATGTTATCACGTGCGCAAGTGGGAGCTGTTGGAATATGCTTCACGCGTATAACATATAGTTATATGGCTAGTTGTTTGTGAGCCTAAAGGGTCACACACTTAAACACTAAACACCATTATATAATTAGTGTAATTAGTGTAATTACATTAATTATTAATATATATATATAAGCTATAAGCTTGTCTATCATAAGTTTAATATTAAAAGTTAATATTGAAACTTTCTTGTGGGCAAACTAGAAGAAACAATAGATAGGGACTTGTGGGCAAATAAGACTAATGATTTATGGAAATCATTAAAGGATTGTAATGGCACCATTAAGAGATATAATGGTCCATAAACTCCCTCTTGACCAATACTTTGGCCGTCCCTCTCTCTCTCTCTTGGTAGGAGTTTTGTTTTCTTTTTTGCTCTCAAGGCTCAAGGACTAGCATCCATTATTTGGTGTTCTTGCAAGTGTTGTGTGGATTTCTTTTAGAGGTATTCTTGTTGAATACTTGGTTTCAATCCATCACCAACTCCATCCGATTTCATAATAATCAAAGGCAACTAGGGTATGAATTCTTATACCATTCTCTTTGATTTTCTTTTAGTTTAATTGTATGATTGATATCAAGATCCGTTCATGGTGATTAAATCTTTCCGCTGCGTTTTGGTTCTTGTTTTAACCGAAAATCACCATTAGAAAGAGGACTCGGAAAAATAGCGACCAACATGGGCCAAAAATCTAAAATCGTATTTTAAGTGTGGTAAAAACAGACTCGTAAACGTTAGGAAGAATCTGCCCGAAAAATGCATTGACATAAAACCCAATTTAACAACCCGACATTATCCCGTATATTCCAGAGGCACCCGACATCTCCGGAATCCATTTTTAACTTAGTGCTTGATAAAAATATAATTTAATTCTCTTCTTTTAAAAACCCATTTCGGTTTAGGAAACCAAGAACCTAAAGGTTCGGTTTCCGGATTTTTCGGTAGATTGAAACGTTTAGCCAATCAATACAGTTTTACCCAACCAACACCTATAACAATCAGAGATGAAAAAGAATCCAACCACAGCCTTGGATGACTTCAAAGTAAAAACCAAATTTGACACTATTAGACAAAACAGTTTACTCTATGCTCGATCGAGATTGTGAAAACGGAACAACCAAATGATAATAACGACCAAGAATGAATCAACAATTACAACATGTTCACGATCTCACTAGCAAAAACAAAAAGGAAACCGAACATTTAAAACATCATCAACAAATAGAAAGAAAAAAGTTAGAGTTCTACCGATTTGGTGTCACAAGACTTCCAATTCCGGCTTAGTGATAGTCGGCAGCCTTAACCTTTGCTCGATCAGAAGCCGGCGATTCAATACACAACAGCCTCAAGGAAAACTTCTTGTTCAGCCTAATAACGTAACCGGAAATCATCAACAAGGAAATAGAATGAATCGGTTAATGATTTGGACAGAGGAGGAAACAAAAGAATAAGAATTTTACCTAGAATGCAAAACGGAAAATGATCAAATCCATCAGCCCTCGAAATAACACACGAAACAAAGCAAGCACCTCAAATTAATTAGAGGTGCTTGCCGTCCAATTCTTCACTTTACCCGAATCCACGCAACACAACTCATGGAGGTGATCGAGCTGCTTGTTTGACTTTTGAGATGCTTGGTTCTAATCTTTACACCAACCAAAGGGATTATAGAAAACTTCTTCCACCACGTCAAGATTTGGACAACATGCGACAACAATGACGAGAATTAGAGATGTTGCACTCGGCGGCTGTTTTGGGTGGGGATTAGGGCGTGATTTAGCTTGAGACTAGATGGGTTTTAAGTCTTAGATATCGCATGGGCTGAATACGAACTCAGGCTCAAACTCTATAATCAGTTGGGCTAGAATTAACACGAGGCTAAAATATGACAAGCATAACCCGAACCCAATAGTGAACGGCAGAATTTGGTCCACTCTCTTCTTAGCCGATATTGATCGTAGGAAAATTATGTATCGGTTTAGGCCTTGGCCTTCGGCCGGCCTCAACCCGAACACGAAACCAAAGTACTCAGAACGTCACACATGCGTCACATAAGAATGCTCGGAAAAAAATTTAACGTCTAGCTATATAATAAATCTTCATAATTATACGAACACAAAACGTCACAATAAGATTAATTATTCTCATAATTAATTTCGAATTAAATACACATAAGGGCACATAACCCATATAAATCTCAAATAAATAAGTAACACATAATTTATTTAATAAAACGTCGATGATATAATTACAATGATTTTTAGGGCGTTACAGTTATGAAATAATGATTAGAAAATGATTATGAGTAATAAACTAATGTATAGTTTGTCATAAACATGATTAATAAATTAATTGTAATGA
The DNA here is from genome assembly GCA_963853835.1 of Calendula officinalis. Taxonomy (NCBI): domain Eukaryota; kingdom Viridiplantae; phylum Streptophyta; class Magnoliopsida; order Asterales; family Asteraceae; genus Calendula; species Calendula officinalis. Next base: position 56,300,456 of record OY970830.1, read on the forward strand.
AAAAAATTATTGTAGTAAAAAACAATATAATAAAAATTAATAACTTCATCAAATTTTCATATCAAAAGTCGTGAAATAACGTCTAAACTAAAGTAGCATTTAATTACATTTATTTAATATAAATAAAAGTTGAATTTTTGTTATAAAAATGAATAAGAAATAATTATGATTAATAAACTAAAATTGTCATATGAAAAGTCTTGAAATAATTATTAGTAAATTAATATAAGTTATAAAAAACATTTTTAAATAAAAAAAAAGTACATCTAATTATAGTTGTTTAATATATTAACATAATAATTATTAGAAAATGATTATGACTAATAAACTAATGTATAATTTGTCATAAACATGATTAATAAATTACTGTAATGAAAAAGATCATTGTAGTAAAAAAAAATATAATAAAAACTAATAACTTCATCAAATTTTCATATCAATAGTCATGAAATAATGTCTAAACTAATGTAGCATTTAATTACATTTATTTAATATAAATAAAATTTGAATTTTGGTCATAAAAATAAATAACAAATAATTATAATTAATAAACTAAAATTGTCATATGAAAGTCTTGAAATAATTATTAGTAAATTAATATAAGTAATAAAACCATTTTATAATAAAAGAAGTACATTTAAATATAGTTGTTTAGTATATTTGAAAATTGAAGAGATAATTATGACTAATAAATTCAAATTGTCATATGAAAAACATTGTATTAATTATTAGTAAATTAATATAAGTAATAAAAACCATTTTATAATATAAACTAATAAATCGACATATCTAGAGTTTTAAAATAACTATTGGTAGATAATTATAACTGATAAACACATGTATAATTTGTCATAAATAATATTAGTATATGATTATAATGAAGATATATCGTCGTTCATTTATAGTTGTTTTTCTACAAGACAAGGCATAAATTTTTTCGTAATATAACTTTTATGTTATGAATAATTTTTTTTGTGTTACGCTAATAGAAACGATGATGGTTCTGTTACTTTATCTTTTTCTCCGTCACACTTTGCTTATTTAGTAAAGTACCCACAATTAAAGCTAAACATGTTAGTGAACATAATTTTGTACTTCGTCCGTGACACAAAAACAATGTATACGTTGTACTTTCGAAATAATAATTCATCATCACGAACAAAGCCCGTGCATCGCACGGGCCATGTTATCTCGTAATTGTAATAAATAAGTTGTGATGGACAGGCATTTAACCCACGCCACATTATTTATTTCAATCATGCGACAATTTTTTAATTATATTTATATTTTTCAAAATATTGTATAACATATAAGAACAATTTTTTTAATATTTAAACCTGCCATAACCTAATTAAATCTTCGAATAATACAGAAATGATGACAAAGATGAGCAACTAGCTTGAAGATAGTGCTAAAAAGAAAAAAACTAATGCTTAATTTCCATCACACTAGTTTTTGTATGTATGCTATGTTTGAAAATTATTAAAAATTAGGTATTGGTGATGTTATTATTGCCTTATTGGTGGTTTTGGTTATTTTAAAATTAAAATCATAATCGAATAGTTGTATCAATGTGATAAAGTCATCACTACAACAAAAAGGATGCTATTGCGATGGAAACAAATTATCGCAAATGTGACGGATCTGCCACAAATTTTCAGTAGAAATAAAAATAATAAAGCGTCACTCGCTTGACTAACTTTTGTGCCGGTATAGCATCGGATTAATGATGGAATCTGCGACAATTATGATATTCTCTCTCAAATTTTATAAATAAATAAATAAAATAACGTTATCCGTCACGTCTAGGGTTGTCAAAATTTGACATGACATGACAAAAATACACGAAACGAAACCTAATTGGCATGAAATCGAAATTTGAGTTCGTGTCGTATAAAATAAATACGAAGTCGTGTCGTGTTCAGAGATTAACACGGAATTGACACGATAGTTATTGTTTTGGGAACATTTAGAAATTTATGTTATATTTTTGTCGTGTTTGTCGGTTTTTTAGCATGTACTAAGTAAGAAATTTGATATTTTTGTTATTTATTTCGTGTTGTCATGTTTGTCATGTTTATCGTTTTTTAATTGGGTCGTGTTCGTGTTAGCAAAACAACATATGACTTCGTGTCGTGTTGTTTTCGTATTTATAAAATCAAATTTGTGTCGTGTCATCTAAAAACACGAAATGATAGCATGATTTGACAGTCCTAGTCGCATCGCAAATTAATGCTAAGTAAATATGCTTTAAAAGTAGCAAATCAGTCGCAATATATATATTAAAATAAAAATAATAATAAATTATGAAATTTTTTTCAGCACAACACACCTTGCAGCGGAGTTGCAACAAATTGGTGACAAAAAGAATCTATAAACCGACTAAAATCTGTCGGAGGAGTAAGAAATATAAACAAAGTAATATTTCTTTGTGATAATGTATTCTTATCCCGTAACTGTATTTAATAGAATATATACCTCATTTGATTCAAAATAAGTGATACATTTTGCTTTTCATGGTATTTGAGGCAAAAGATTATAATGATGATTAAATTAGATTAATTGGATGGTTAGTGGGAAATGGGTCCCACACCTTTTGAATAAAGTGAGGTTAATGATGTTTAAAAGTAAAAAGTAAGGATAAATTAGTCAATTCACTTTGTTAAAGTAGATAGTTAGTGGGTGTGAGTCTCACTATTTTCAAAGTGTGTCACTTATTTTGAATAATCTCAAATAGGAAAATGTGTCACTTATTTTGAATCGGAGAAAGTATATACGTAGGGGTGGCAATTCAGGTCGGGTTCAGGTTGACGTGTTCAGGTTCGCGGGTTGGCGGGTCAGAAACGTTCAACCCGAGACCGACCTGTTTATATAAACGGGTTAGATATCTCAACCCTAACCTGTTTAACTTCAACCCAAACCTAACTCATATAACCCATTTAATTAAACGGGTTAAACAGATTATTAGGTCAAACAAGTTAAACGGGTCAAACAGGTCAAAATGCTGTTATTATTACACAAATTCATAACAAAATACTAAGTACACCAAATTACTAAGTAACATTTTTAATTTTTATCTAACTATTAATTACATTTTAACTAGTAAACTATAAATTAAGTATAAATATATTATTTTAAAATATATTTTAATAATTAAACGGGTTGGCGGGTCGACCCATTTAAATTATCATTGACCCGAACCTAACCTGTTTAATAAACGGGTCAACTGACTCAACCCGAGACTGACCCAATTATTTTTTACCCCAACCCAAACCTGTTTATTTTCGTGTCGGTTTCAGGTCGGGTTTCGTGTCGGGTCAGAAATTGCCACCCCTATATATACGTATATATACACAATGAAGAGATACATTTGAGGGGTAATATGTATCTATTCGTGAGGGGTGTAATAACTGTCTTGTTTAGACCCCTTATATACTTCATAAATACAAATAAACCACTAAAATTTAGTTTAGATTCTAACAAAATCCGTCACAAATCTAAAGCTGTCACAAATCTGACGCTAAACAAATGTGTCACTAATGTGATCTAATGCAATGCCGTCACAATGATAAACATGGTAAATCCGTCCCAAACCCATCCCTGAAAACAGTGTCTGTCACAAAGTATTAACCAGGAGCATATTGTGACGCCCAGTTTCTGTCGCAAATCTGACATAAAAGTTGTTTACCGACGAATTTGTACGTTGCAATAGCCCTTCACGTGGTACACTACTAACCCATTTCTCTCCCCACAAAAGCTACTTATCAAAAATTGCTCATCAACAGTGTGACAAGTGGTGAATCTTGGGGTAAAGTAGAAAATTTTGGAAAACGAAGTAGAATAAATATAATGTAATTTGAATATCTTATCGAGGAAATACTATTTATTTTGGTAACTATGCTCTTCATGGTGAAGTGCATATGCGTTATTTAACGGATATTTTAGATGTCCATTTGTTAAGAGGGACATCAAGTGTAACAAATTGAATACACCGGGGACTTCCAGTGTAATAAATAAAATTTACGGACTGTGACTGTAATAAGTGGCATACCACAGGGACCTTCCATGTAATTTACTCTTTAAAAGAGGAAGGGGAATTATCATCGTGTATATCATGTAAAATGCACATGGGTCACTTAACAATCTTTTGTACGTCTGTTTGCCAGATGGACGTCGGAAGTAACAAATTGAATACACCAGAGACTTCTAGTACAATAAACGAAAATCAAGGATTTTAATTGTAATAAGTAGCAAACCACAGTACATTCCATGTAATTTACTCTCAAAATAAAATGGTTATATCCAAAATTTCATTTATTGTTTTGAGTAGCCCAAAATGACCCAAGGCCCAAACCAATATCAGGATTTTCTCTAAACTTTCCATCTGAGCCTTAATCCTCTGTCACGTGGCAAATGGGTCGTGTCGTGTCGGGTTCGTGTCGTGTCGAGACCTTAAACGTGTTGAGACCCATAAACCCAAACCCGACACGTTTAATAAACGGGTTCAAAATGTTGACCCAAACCCGACACGGCTAATTTCGTGTCAACCCAACCCAACCCATTTAACCCGTTTAAACCATAAAAATTCGCGTATAGCGATTAAGCATAATAAAATTCCAACAAAAATGTATTAAAAATTCAAAAAAATTTAATAAAAATCCAACAAAAACGTAACATAAGTAGATATTAATCTAAATATGAAATAAAACCCAATGTTTTCTACTACAACTACTACATGTTTAAAAATATAAAATTTATTAAAATATATACATACTTAAACGGGTGATTCGGGTTACCTTCGAGTTGAAATTGTTGACACTAACCCAACCCGTTTAACTTTCGTGTCGTGTCGAGTCAACCCATTTACTTAAACGTGTCGAAACCTCTAACCCAAACCCACTAATTTCGTGTCGGGTTCGTGTCGAGTTTTCGTGTCGTGTCTGATTTTGCCAGGTCTACTCCTCACCGTCGGCCACCTCGCCGGACACTGACTCGGCTGAACTCTCCGGTCATCCCTCCGGTCTTCGTTTTCCTATTCTCCTCAGACCACGACTCTTCGTTCAGGTTAATTACATTTTCAATTATTGGCAATTAGCAAGTTATCACATAACTTCAAAATTTGAAGATTAAAATATTTCTTCTCGTGCTCCGTTTTACAAATTGTTTGCTAATAGAAATTTAAAGTAAAAAATTAACATTGGTATATGATTTAAATTTCTTCTCTCCTTTTTGCTGTTGATGTGCTACTCTGCATCACATGATCAATATTATGAATCGGGAGGAAATAACCATGACTTTCCAACTATTAATTTCATTTTTGTCTAGCTGCAGGTTTTATAAATTAGGTTGTAATCAACTAGGCATTTGTAATCGTATTTATATATTTTAATTTTCTGAACGACCCTGTTCTTCAACGTCATGTAAAAAAAGGATAACAGAAAAATAATTATTAGGGTTGGCAAATCAACACTTCAAGAGCAGCTTTATACAGGTTCCCTTTCGATTTCCTTTTAATGTTTATTATAATTCATATGATCTTAATTTCATAATTTGAGATATACGAAGAGTTGAATCCATTGGCAGCCAATCGATTACGATTATTAGGGGAATTTTGAATTAGTTAGGTCAGATTTGTAGCTCCATTCCAAAGTAATTAGTTAGGGTTTCATTTTGAAACATTACTCTGAACTTGTCTTCATGTTAGGTTATACTAATTCTGGTTTCGATTATGTTAAATGTATAGTTATATAATCCAAATCAATTGCAAATTTATTGCAGGTACTAAATAAATTTGCTTTTCAAAATGTAAACGAAATTAGAAGGTGTATTGTATGCATTCCCAATGATTCTCTTTGCAAGATCAACAGTTTTAAAAAGAATCACTACTACAACCTTTAATCTCAATGCTTTTAGAACCCTAAAAGTTTCTGTAACGGACCACCCAAGTTTTACCAAAAATGCAAGAAATGATGATTATTTTGCTACAATTCATCATATTTCCAACATCGTTCGCCGAGACATATACTTAGAAAGAACTTTAAATAAAATGTGCATTTCCCGAATTGTTAATTCAGAATTCGTGTACCGTGTTCTTCGAAGTTGTTGCAATTCGGGTATCGAATCGTTTCGTTTTTTCAATTGGGTTCGAACCCAACATCCACAATATGAACCGACAACTGTCGAATTTGAAGAATTATTAAAAATATTAGCAAAAACCCGTCATTGGGAAACCATGTGGAAAGTGGCCCACCAAATGAAAATCCAAAAACTCCCAATTTCTTCATCTGTTGTCTCGTTCATCATCGAACATTATGGTAAAAACGGGCTAACCGATCAAGCGGTTGAGTTGTTCAACAAATGTAACAACTTTAACTGCCAACAAACAACCGAAATCTACAATTCCTTACTCTTTGCACTTTGTGAGGTGAAGAATTTCCAAGGAGCTTATGCTTTAGTCAGAAGAATGGTCAGAAAAAAAGTCAACCCAGATAAGAAAACCTATTCGGTTTTAGTCAACGGTTGGTGTTCTTCCGGAAAACTGAAAGAAGCCCAAATGTTTCTAGAAGAAATGAGCCGAAACGGGTTCAACCCGCCCGTTCGCGGGCGCGATCTGTTAATTGACGGGTTGTTAAACGCGGGTTATCTCGAGTCAGCAAAAGGGTTAGTTAGAAAAATGACAAAATCGGGCTTTATACCCGATGTAACTACTTTTAACTCATTATCACAAGCTATTTGTCAATCTGGCGAGATCGATTTCTGCATAAGTCTTTACAAAGACGTTATCAAATTAGGGTTTTGTCCCGATACCGAGACTTATAAGATCATGATAACCGCATGTTCCAAAATCGGTAAAATTGATGAAGCTTTTAGTGTTCTTTACAGATCAATTGAAGATGGAAATAAGCCGTTTCCGAGTTTATATGCTCCAATTTTGAAAGGGCTTTTTAGAAATGGGTTATTTGATGATGGGTTTAGTTTTTTTAATGATATGAAAGTGAAAGGGCATCCGCCAAATCGGCCCGTTTATACTATGATTTTGAAAATGTGTGTTCGTGGCGGGAAATATGTGGAAGCTGCTAATTATTTGATGGAAATGATTGAGTTTAAATTATCGCCAATGTCACGGAATTTTGATATGGTTACTGATGGATTGAAGAATTGTGGGAAGCATGATTTAGCTAAGAAGATTGAGCAGTTGGAAATATCGTTAAGGGGTATGTGATTGAGATTAACAATACTTATGTAATCATGTATGTGATCAAAAAGATGTAATCGTTAATGGATTTTCGGTTGGTGATAATGCATTATATTTAGGCTTCCTAATTATTATTATTAATACATTAAAGTATACAAAATGATTTCTTGACTATGTACCTAATAGAGGAAGTGATAAAATATACAGGTTCAATAACAGATCAAAATTCAAATTTGTTAATGGTAATATGAAAAAAGTTTTAATTAAGTATGTGAGGCCAAATGTCAACTTTCATTGTATCTAATGTTAGATGTTGATTAAAATAAAATACGTTTTATGAACTACAGTATTTTTTCCTAATTTTTTTATAATATGAATATCAAGTTTTATTGTAATCTTTTTATTGTTAAATAGCAAATTTTATTTTGTAACATTTAATTTCTTAAAAAAATAGTAGTTCATACTTTTTCTACCTATTTATATACCTACCCACTGATGTGTCAAAATGCTATCACCAACCAACCGTTAGATTTTAGATATAAAGTCAATAACAGAAAATAAGGACAGAAGTGTAAATTAAAATGAGGGATGGAATTTGTAATTAGGGGATAAAATCTTCTGAAATAGAAAGCAAACTAGGGTTCTCTGCAACCTGGTGGAGAAAAAAACAGGGGGTTGTGTGGCTTCTCAATTGGCACAAATTTAATGTATGTTTTGCTCATAATTGTTTCATCGTAACGATCTTTTTTCATTGTTCAATGTTTGTTTGCTGATAATTTTAGGTTAAATAACACAAGCTTTAATGTGATAGTATGCCTGGTATCTAGATTAGATTACTTAATAAATTTCATTATTTACTTAATATCTGGTACTAAATTACGACTGTAAGTATCGTCCTAAGAATGTAATTAGTTTGAAATTGAAAGCAGTTTGCAAGTTCCTCTTTTCAAATTTTGTTTTGACATCGCTATAGATATGTTCATGAGTATTTAACTGAAATCATAGTCATCGTTCTCGTTCTCGGTCTTTACTATCTCTGCATTATTATTTTGGTACATTGATGTAAACAGATCGTGTTTGACTTTGACTTTTTTAGAAGGTGTTTGGATTTTGAGTGTTGGATGTAAAAGACAGCAACTGTTTATTTCTTTTGCTGAAATAAGGAGTAAGCAAAGATAAACTTATAACATAAAATGGCAGTTCCAACACAATGCCATATTTTCCAAAAAGAAATTATCAACCTCTTAATGGCAAGTGGTATTTCTGCAAAAAGGAAATAGAATTTAATACTCCATCAAGATCTGATGGCACAAGCAGGAACAACAATTAAGAAGCATGTATTGCTCTTTTCTGCAACAACTTGGAATAGAGCTTAAAGTGTAACTAACCTCTTGTTTTTCACTTTCTTCTATTTTAAAAGTTAAATAAATATCATTATTAATTTAGTAGCTAAATTGTTGATTATGTTTTCCATTATTTCAGACCCCAGGTAACAATAGCAACTGCTATAATGTTTTGCCACCGGTTTTACATGAGGCAATCCCACGGGAAGAATGACTGGCAGGTAAATTTTTTTGATTTCTTTTATTTTTTTATTTTTTGTGTCTCAGATAATTTACAAGTATTAATTTACAGACTATTGCAACTGTATGCATGTTTCTTGCATGCAAAGCTGAAGAAACACCACGGTTTCTAAATCAACTTGTTGTAGTAGCTTATAAATTAATTTACAAGTGGGACCCATCAGCTTCACGAAGAATTCGGGTGTGTAATGTTACAACTAATAAACATATCTTTTATTATTATATTTGAAAAACATGTTTTCTCGCGGATCAAGTTTCTTATCAAATTGTGAATTTCTGTAGGAAATATACGATAAACAGAGGGAATTAATCTTAATTGGGGAAACACTTCTATTGAATACAGTTGCATTTGATATGCATATAGAGCACCCGTATAAATCACTTGTTGCTGCTGTTAAGAAATTGGGTATTACTCATACAGAGCTTTTGAAAGTAGCATGGAATTTTGTAAATGATTGGTATGTTGTAAACAGTTTTTCTTTTTTAATTTATATTATTTTTGTTATGTATGATAATTATATTGATTTGTTTGTGTAGGCTTTGTACTTCACTTTGCTTGCAGCACAAGCCACATTATATTGCTGCTGGTTCTTTGTTTCTTGCTGCAAAAGTTAATCAGGTGAAATTGCCAACTGCAAAAGGGAAAGCTTGGTGGATGCAATTTGATGTTTCACCTAAACAGTTAGAAGGTATGTTTGAAATAAAATTTATGTTAAAATTTTAAAAATATTTTGTGCAGAAAAATTGCCCTAAAGGTACCAATTGTGACCCAATTACTTCTGAATGGGTCGATTAGGGTTATCCTTTATTACTAACGGGTCAAACGTGTAATATATATATTTTTTAAAAAATGAGATTTTTATTTGACACACGAATGGTTTATAAACATTTTAAAATGTTATGATGTTTGTATTTAATCATAAGTAAAAAAAAAGTGGTCTGCTTTCTTATGGAATCTGAGTTTTCTTGCTCTTTATTTCAGATGTGATTCAACAAATGATGAGTTTAAAGGAACAAAGTCAAAGTCAAATCCTAGCACCAAAGGATCAAAACACAACTATATCTTTAACCAAAATAGTTTTTAAAAATGTTGTTCAACTTACAAAACCTAATTTTGCAAAAAAGCACGAAATTAATGAAATTTCAAGAGAAACAGAAAAATGTCAAACGAGTGATACTGGGAGTGCAGTTAGTATTGTTGAGGATGGTGAAGAACCTGTTACAGTTAAATCTGATTTAAGCTCTAGTTGCAAAATAGTGTCAGTTGGAAGTACAGGTGGCAGTAGACAAGTGGATGTAAATGGAATTAAAGAGAAAATGAAAAAATGGAATTATATTAAAAGTATGAAAAGAAAACATGTAGAAAAGATGGATGATGATGACTGGATAGAGAGAGAATTGGAAAATGGGATCGTGTTGGAATCTGTAAATTCTGAAAAACAAACAAAGATTTGAAGTTTTGGTAACCAATTGGTTCCCCACGTGTTGGATTCATCATTTTGCTAAATATTAGAAGAATGATAATTAATGGGAGTTGATTTCTGTATCACATAAACGAATTATTGTACAACATTTAAAACAAATGATACGAGCACTGTAAAATAATAATTACTGTGTGTAGAGTAGTTTATATGGTGAAGAAATCACATCCCATATTTAATAGGTGTACAATTATTAATTAGGTATGATTGACAATCAGAAATTCAATTTCATAGGCAGAGGATTCGTTTGTGTGGGTATACTCCCTTTTTTTTTTTTTTTTTAATATTGGAATATTAGTGTTACTGACTTCTAATCTTTGTGTGTGTGTGTGTATATATATAGTTATAGTTATTCTTGATCAATCGGACGTACCAAATTACATGATGTGCTTCTGTGTTTCAAAGAGCAAGCTGCAGATGCAATTGCCATTCAATAATAGTAAGGTAGCACTCTGGTTTTTTTGGGGGTTTTTAGTGATCAAAACTATGAGTAAGACTTCATGAAAGTTGGTGCATTAAATGAAGTCTAATTTTTACAACTATTAAATACAATTTTCAATATAAATGATAACTATAACTTCAATTAATGTTTGTTAAATACCCATAAAAATATAGTCTATATCAAATAACTACTTAATTAGTAGAATAGTGTAGATTAGGTGCCGTTTATTAAAATAAATAGTAGAATAAAATCTAGATTTAGTTAATAGCATAACATATATGAATATATGATATGCTATAGAGAACAAAAAGATAAACAAAACTATTTGTGTGCATTCTATCATGGGTCATTTTCATTTTTCTTCTAAATAAAAGTTTTGTTATATTTAAATATAAATGTAACAATAAACTTTAGAATATATAATTGACCAAAAATTAGATATCTTTGCTTTTGGTGAAGGAAAAGAATTTTGAAAGGGGTTTGTAAAGTTTTGATTTTTTAAAGGTTTGTCCAAGAAGAAGACAAGGGAGAACATATGCCCTCATCGCTATTCAATTGACCAAAGTTGCTTTTTCAAACTTAAAAAAATAAGAGTCACGATCATTCGGAAATTTAATTAATAAATGATTATCTTCTTTGTTAATAAAATCAGAAAGATCGGAAAGGATTTTTTTTTTTTTAGTCTGGGTTCTAATTTTTTTACGAGCCAACAGAAGAATTTATAACCCATACCCTGTTTTATAAAGCTTTTTTTGACGAATAAATTAATATGATACCATACTTTATTCTTAAGCTCGAATGAAGGTGCATATAACATGAAAACTGTACAGCGTCAAGTGTACAATTTTATGTGCAAGTAACATTGGAAAAGATTAGACAAGTATCAATAGTTCAATACACGAATATATAGTACCATCAAAATTCAAAAGGTACATACCAATCTTTCCACCTCGACCTATAAGTAAGTACATCTTTTGGTCTTCTTCCTCTTTAACCATTTTCATTTCTACTTTTGACGCTTTCTCTCATCTCCATCAAAATAAAAGTTGCATAAAAATCCATATCTCTATTGATATCATTTGATTTGAGTAGAAGTAATAATCTTGACATACTTATCTATAAATTATGTACTTAGACATTTCTTAGTTTAACAAATTAAGTAGGTTTGTAGCTTAGTGATATTAAAGTTTGATGTAAAGTGTTGCTCATGGCGTGCCATAAATTCAAGTCTCATTGTGGACAGTTAGAGTAAATTAGGTGTCGTTCAAAAAAAAAAAAAAAAACCAAGTTGAGTAGGTTGAATTACGATATTTCATTAACATAAAACAAGTTGATATAAGCGATGTTAAGGATAACTTACAATGATTATAATTGTGAAATGAGTCATTTTCACTTACCGACAAAGAGAAAAGTTCTTTGACTCACTCATTGTACATCTATCCAACGGTTGCCACCTCCTTTTGGATTTGGTCTTCAAGTTTCACATTTACGGGTAAAAAGCATTTGCAAAAGAAAGTAAAAGGTATGTGTGGAAGTTGATTGGATAGGTAAAGTTGATCACTCTTTTTCGAGTCAATTACACATATGGGATTTAAAAGGAGATTCACTTGCACACGAAAACGATGAAAATAAAAAAGCAACAAAGTGAAGATGACGAAAGAAAGCGAGTCACCCACATTATATGTATGACCATATCATATCATGTAGACCAAATATCTACCATAAACTAAGGACAGCCCGACCATGTTATCTAATCTTGTTATTTAGGGAATCTAGCTTCTAGTTTTTGCACCAATCACGTCACTTTCTAAGTTGTTCGTATGTGTGCGAGTACGCGTGCGTGTGGTTGCAACAGCCTAACTTTACTTGTCGTTAGATATTTGAACTACCAATCATGTAAGCAATGTAAATGGCTAAGGCTGGACGGAATAGGTAGTTTTAATGGGGTGCTGTAGAGGGGAACAACCCCCCCCCCCCCCCCCCCCCCACCCACAACATGGTGATGAAAAAATTGGTGTGACGTGGCCACACTCACGAGGGACAACGGGTGTGGGGTGGAAATGATGGGTTGTGATTGGTTGGATACTTAATTTTTTTGTTCTTTATTTTTATATTTAAAATTAAATGGAATGGATATGGTGTGTTGGTGTGGTGGATATTTCTTGGATAAATTGTGTGGCGTGGTGTGGTTACTGAGGTGCCAGAGAAAAGTTTGGTGTGGTGTGGTGCTCATACCTCATAGTCTAAACGAAAAGAGATTGTTGTTCATGCTAGCTATCTGAGTAAATTTGAATATTTGATTCTGATGTATGTAGCCTAACATATATTCTTATTCTTATGATTGTTTTCAGACTTTTTTTCACTTTGTGGTCATCCCAAAATCTTTAACTCTTATGTAAACAATGTGATTAATTAATTGTTAGTTATGTGACCATGATGACAAGTGAAGGCGTGAAGCCATAATGGCGTAATGGTGTACCTTTGGTTATTTCCACGACTTGAATCCGAAGCAATAGTTAATCTTAGTAAGTAAAGGTGGTCATATCGACATGTTTTATATGAATATGTCAATTCATGTTATGTTTTAATGTTTTATGTGGTAATATAAAAATGTTAGCTAAAAGAACGGGCAAAGTCACCTAAGATGCATCTTAAATCTTAATTGCATATAACATCATAAATTATTTTGTTCAAAACAATATATTATTACTTAATAGTTGTGTTAAGGAGGTCTATCATTTTTACGAAGTCCCAGGGAACAAATCTCAACTATTGATCAATAAGATTTAATGGTCAAGATTAATAACATATTTTATACATTGATGGTTATTTTGGTCATTTTTTCAAAAAAAAAAATATTTTTTTATTTTTTATTTTAGTATTTTTTATTTATTTATTTTTATTTATTTTATTATTTTTTATAAAAAAATTATTTTTTTCATTAATAATAAATAATGTGATTGCATACTAAATCACATGTGATTGCATACTGAATCATATGTGATTGTGTACTGAATCACATGTGATTGAACTAAAACATCAAAATGTGATTAAATATACAATCACATGTGATTTTAGTATGATTTTATACTAAAATCACACGTGATTAAGTACTACACGTAATTATCAAATAAATATTGTGTTTTAACGAAAAAAAATAATAATAATAAAATTAAAAAATAATTTAAAAAGATAATAATTAATAACTAATATTTAAAATAAAAAAAATCAAATTTTTTTTAAGTGTCAAATGACCAAATTACCCTTCATGTATAAAAATATGTGATTAATATTGACCATTAGATATTATTGATGAATGGTTGAGATTTTTGTTCATTAAGACTTCATAAAAATAATGTACCTCCTTACGTTTCTCTATTGCTTAAATAATATCATTCCAACAATCATTTTCAATATATTAATTGGACAAAAGATATCCAGGTTAACCACACCCATTTTAATAAGTACAAAAATTCACATATCACACAAACTTTACCATTGAACTTGTGCATAGTCCAATAATTAGATGGAATCGCTCATAACCGAACTAAAAACCTAAGAAAAAGGTTTCGTACTAACTAGGGATTGAACTCATTGCGTCTTGGACCGCATTGAGAATCGGCATTTTTTAAATTGTTTTCGACTTTTCTCAATTTTAGGCTGAACCGGACTAAAGATCAATTTTCATGAAAATTAAACTAGGAACCAGAGGTGTAGTTTAGTTCAATCCAATCCGGTTAGACGCTTCCATTCGGTTCTCGGTATAGTTTGCACATGTCTATTTATCATCTTACCACTTGTGTTAGTGAGTGGTCAATAATGTATAAGGCGACACAAACACTTATCACATTTTAATTAAGGTCACCTAAAGATTTAGTAGAAATCCTGCTAGAGTTAAAATTATATTTACAACCTATATATGTTCAATCCTGGTCCTCAAATATTTGAATCAAGGGAATTTCAAGATTAAGAGTGATACTTGGAGTCGTTAAATCAAGTTTAAATTAAGGTGGATGTTCATAAAAAATTTGATTAAGCCCAATAATATTGGACTAGGCAATAAGAATTGAATAAACTTAAGTTTAATATCTAGAAAAGTCTGTGTAAGAATTATGTAACAAGTTAATACTTTCATCGATTCAAAATAAGTGATACACTTTCCATGTTTAGGTGATTCAAAATAAGTTATACACTTTAAAATTTTACCTTATTTGGTAAAAAGTAGTGGGTTCCACACCGACTAACTACCTACTTTATAAAGTGAAATGACCATTATACCCTTACTTTTTACTTTTAAATATCATTAACCTTACTTTATTCAAAAATTATGGGACTCATTCTCCACTAATCATCCAATTAATCTAATTTAACCCTCATTATAATCTTTTGCCTCAAAAGCCGTTGTTGGGTCGCAGAAAAGCAACCCCCACTGAAGAGATTTAATGAAGACAAAAAGGCAAATAGTTAGAAGACAATTGGAGGATTAGTTCCTCAGATTGTGGGTAACTGTATCTGATAAGTTCGGATTTCAGTTACCCAGTTACACTATCTGATCACTATCTGAAACAACGATCAATTCCCCGCGCGGAATCAGATACTGATTAACAGATCAAATAGTTGTCACATTGGAGAATAATGCTGAACCATCAAGCATATACCTCTCTAATCAAAACTCTTAGTGAATGTCACTGAAGCTGAAGGCCAACTAAAGAAGCATGAGTATCCGAAGACTCATGGCTACCTGAAGCGTACAAAGGCCTAAAGTTTCAGTGTCACAGAAAGACACAAGTAAAGCACAAGTCACTGGATCGCTGATAAAGGGAATGTCCTGCAAATCTTTTGGAAGATATCGGCGATCACAAGACGACAGAAAGTACTATCAGAATTTCGTTAGTCGTGCTCGTCCCATGAAATATCCTATGCACCAACGAAATTCTCACACGTGGAATCGATCGATCATTCCTTTGGCTCTACGTTTCCCAATGCTATAAATTGAGGACTTGAGCGATCGATTTCGGTGTGCACCCAACAAGTTTACACCCTACTAAAATCACTCCAGACTTTATTTCTTTGAGCAGAGTGTAAATCACCAGTTAACCTTCTGTTACTTGATTTGAGAATTGAATCTCTATAACTAAGGTGTCTGGTCTTGTGCTTGATCATTTGTTAATCGCAAACTTGTCTTAGATGGTATTTGTTATTGTCTATCATATGCAAGCAGTTTAGTTATGATTTGTTCTTAGTTATTCCGCAAACTGCTTGAATCTTTATTGTATCATTATTGATTAATAAAGAAAAGTTTAAAAAGTGTTGAGTGTTACCATTTATTCAATTATTTGATCAGTTAAAGCGTATAGGTGTTATAATTCACTTATTACGAAACTAACAATTGGTATCAGAGCAGGACAATTAATTCATAATTATTGATCTGCTTATCCACTGATCAAATGGGTGGAAAATTATCCAAACTGAACCTCGGTTCAAAATCAAATGCTCCAGTCTTCACAGATGACGACTTTGGAATGTGGAAAGTGCGATTTCCGGGATTTGCCAAACACCAGCACGAACTCACTCCTAGTATTCTCGAAGCTGGTCCTTACGTTCCACATTTCCTCAGTCACAGACCTGTCATTTTTAAAACAGAAGAAAAGATTTTATCTGATGTCGATGACAGCAATCTGGAAGAAGACTCTATCAGTAATTATTCCAGCGATAACATACTCGACTTGATAGAACAGATGGCTGCTCTCGTAACAAGATACAACAAAGTCATGAAACGAAACAACTCTGAAGCTTCTGATCCTCAGATACACAAAAAGTCAAATAAATGTTTTCAATGTGGTCAACCTGGTCATTATAAAGCAAATTGCAGATTAAACCTGAAGAACAATCAGCAGAATTCTAATCAATCCACATCTGATTCTGATACATACGTCGAATATAAAATAAAGTATGAAGAAACGGAACGTGAATTTCAGCTTCTAAAGGCCAAACTCGCAGTAGCTCAAGAAGAAGTGAAAGCCTTAGCTCTTAAAGCTACTTGTCAATCAAGGGTGTATAACACAGAATCAGATAGTGATTAACCAACTCATAAAGAATTTGACAATTCCTTACTCAGCAACAACTGCAAGTGTCTAATGGCTAGATCATCTGATTCATCAGATAGAAACAGTGACATCTGGTATATGGACAGTGGTTGTTCCAGACACATGACGGGTTGCAAATCGCTTCTCAAAAACTTCACAGACAAAGCTGGTCCTAAAGTTGTCTTCGGTGATAATTCATCCGGAAAGGGAGTAGGCCAAGGAGAAATCTCTAACGGGTCATGTGCTTTCAAAAAAGTACTCTTTGTGGATGGCCTCAAGCACAATCTGATAATTATAAGTCAGCTTTGTGACGCCAAGTACATGGTGCTTTTTACTGATACAAAAGGCTACATCATTAATCCAGAAGGAACAGTGGTAATGGATGCACCAAGAAAAGATGACATGTAAATTCTCGACATGAATTATGCTTCTCCTAAAAAGGTACTATGTTTCTTCGCTGCTGCTCCAACTGATGTTAACTGGCTTTGGCACAAAAGACTCTCACATCTAAATTTCAAAAATATAAACAACATCAGCAAAAGGTGCCTAGTCGAAGGACTTCCAAAACTTACTTTCACCAAAGACAAAATGTGTTCTGCTTGTGAGAAAGGAAAGCAACATCGAGCGTCCTTCAAATCTAATGTTGTCTATGCCTCTACGACCTGCTTAAACTTAATTCATATGGATCTCTTCGGTCCTGTAAATGTAGAAAGTTTGGGTGGAAGAAAAAGGTACACTCTGGTTATCGTAGATGAATTCTCCATATTTTGTTGGGTCTTCTTTTTAAGAGCAAAAAGTGATGCTGCTGAAGAAATCATAAACTTCATCAAGAAAACTGAAGTAAGTTGTAACGACCGGAAATTTCGGTTAATGAATTAAATGACATTATTGAGGAATAAATGTGGTAAAATATTCAAGCCGAGCCTTGGATGTGTTATTGTGGGTAAATAATCGGTTTTGACTTGTGATATCGGAAACGGATCAAGATTTAGATTATATTAAGTTGGAGAAACGAAGTTTGGCTGAAGCAGAGAGATCGCGACGCGATCTAGGGGTTCGCGACGCGAACCGTGCTCGGATGAAACAGCGACCCGAAGTAGCGACATGCTGGAACGCGATTTTGAGATAGCGACGCGATCAGTCGACGCGAAAAGTCGCGGGATGAAAGTTCGCGGTGCGAACTTGGAGTTCGCGGCGCGAACTATGTCTGGGCAGTTTAAAAGTCGGATTTTTAGGGTTTTTGTTCATTTCTCTCCACCACAAAGTGTGCAGCCGATTTCTAGAGAGGGAGTGGGCGATTTTGGTGTCTTGGAGCTTAGATCTTCACCATCTTGAAGGATCTAAAGATCAAAGGTAAGATTTCTTGATTGTTGATGTTATCTAGCTAGTTGTGAGCTTCATTTGGGTAAAAATGGTGGTTTGGACAACCAACCATGTCATCTTTGGGGAAGATGACTAATCATGGGTGTAGAACACTCATTGAAAGCTTGTAATCAATGTGTACAAGTTGGATTTAATAAAGATATGATTTAAAAGGGTAAAAAATGCAAGTAATAGACTATTTAAGTATGTCTAAATGACTAACGATTTTCAAGTATAAAGTATTGATTAGTATACTATACTAATAAAAGTAGTGATTGATTTGCTAGGAGAATAAGTATAAAGTGACTAGAATTACATTTGTATTCTAGTCAAAGAGAACTTAAAGTAATACGATTTTGATAATTGATAAATATATTTTATTTAATAAACGACTTGGTAAAGTCAATATTGAATTTGAATAAGAAACGAGAATAATATGATAATTAGAATAGATACATTCTAATGTATGATTGAGTATGTATTATTGGGACATAGGCCCGTATTTGATGATTTCAATAAGTGTTGAGAAAAGGATTCAGATCATAGTTAACCCACACAAGTTGGGGGAGTTAGTGACACCTACTTGGGGAGGTACCACCCTGTGCAAGAGTAGCCTGTCGAGAAATAGTCAACCCGGAAATCGGGGGAGTTTTAGTTAACCCGGAAATCGGGGCAATTTCAGTTAACCCGGAAACGGGAGAGTTTACCTAGTTAACCCACATCGGGGGAGTTTGCTTCGAAGAGGTCCGTAGCGTATGTGATAAAGATTTAGTAAGCTTATGAATAGCTTACATGTATGTGCCTACGTGATGGGTAAGCTTATGGTTAGCTTACTAGTAAATACGAATAAGCGGTAAGAATATAAGTTGATAATTAATAAGTGAATAAAGAAAAGAAATGAATATTATGACTTTTATTATATTTGAGAATGGGTCGAAAACCCATGTATCTCACGAGACTATTTTGTCTCACGTACTACTTTGTTTTTGTGGCTATGTACTCAGGTTTCAGATCGAAGGTTTAGAAGGTCGCGATAGAAGTGGCCTAGTGTTGGTTAGCTCGAGAGTTCGTAGGTAGATCCCGTTTATCCTATGGTTATGATATTGATTTGTAACGTCGGTTTTAAACTCTGATAAACTTTTAAATGGTTTCTGTTAAACCGTATTTTGGGATATTAGACTTTGTAATATTTTTATTAAAAAATATGATTTGAATGATGTTTTAAAAATTGAGGTGTTACATAAGTCTTGGAGTTAAACTTAAAAGTATCCGAAGTGATCGAGGAACCGAGTTCACAAACATCACATTAGAAGATTTCTGCAACGAGAAAGGCATATCTCAAAATTTCTCAGCTCCGAGAACCCCAGAACAAAATGGGGTTGCTAAAAGAAAAAACAGAACCTTAATTGAAGCAGCCAGAACCATGCTGAACGAAGCCAAACTTCCAAGTCAATTCTGGACGTATGCTGTTCACACAACATGTTACACTCAAAATCGCGCAATAATTGTCAAGAGACACAACAAAACTGCCTATGAAGTCGTCAAGGGAAGAAAACCAAACATTGAATATTTCAAGATGGAACCGTGATTAGAAACAAATCAAGATTAGTAGCCCAAGGGTGTCGACAGGAGGAAGGCATCGATTTCGATGAATCTTTTGCCCCAGTTGCAAGACTAGAAGCTATTCGAATGTTTCTCGCAAATATTGCTTTCTAAAATTTTAAAGTGTATCAGATGGATGTCAAGAGTGCTTTTCTCAACGGCAAGCTTCAAGAACTAGTCTTTGTAAAACAACCTCCAGGGTCTGAAGATCACAGACATCCAGAATACGTCTACTAACTTGATAAGGCTCTTTACGGGTTAAAGCAAGTTCCAAGAGCATGGTATGATACTTTATCCCAATTTCTACTCAAAAGTGGGTTTTCTAGGGGATCAATTGATAACACTTTGTTCATTCGCAAACATAAATCAGACGTCTTGTTAGTTCAAATATATGTAGATGACATCATTTTTGGGTCAACAAATGAGAACATGTGTCAAAAGTTCTCCAAACTTATGACAGACAACTATGAGATGAGTATGATGGGTGAATTAACATACTTCTTGGGTCTACAAATCAAGCAGTCTCAAGAGGGAATTTTCATAAATCAAGAAAAATAAGTATCCAAACTTCTAAATAAATTTGATCTTGAAAAGTGTTCCTCTATGAAAACTCCAATTGCAACTAATCTGAAATTAACAGAAGATCTTTCTGGGAAGGCTGAAAATCCAACAATTTACAGAGGAATGATAGGCTCTCTACTCTATCTGACGGCAAGCCGACCCGATATCATGTTTTCCACCTGTTTATGTGCAAGATATCAAGCTAATCCAAAGGAATCTCATATGCACGCTGTAAAACGTATTCTTCGGTATCTGAAAGGCACACCTAACCTGGGCCTCTGCTATCCAAAAGACAATCGATTTGATCTTGTCAGATACTCCGATGCATATTATGCAGGATGCAATCTTGATAGAAAAAGCACAAGTGGTGGATGTCAGTTTTTGGGAGGAAAACTGATAAACTGGTCAAGCAAGAAACAATCCTCTGTATCAACCTCCACTCGTGAAGTTGAATACATTGCTGCTGGAGCATGCGTTGCTCAAATCCTTTGGATGAAGAATCAACTCTCAGATTTTGATCAGCATTACGAAAAGGTTCTTGTCTACTGTGATAACACGAGCGCTATAGCCATCACCAATAATCCAGTATTCCA
Source organism: Calendula officinalis (assembly GCA_963853835.1). Classification (NCBI taxonomy): domain Eukaryota; kingdom Viridiplantae; phylum Streptophyta; class Magnoliopsida; order Asterales; family Asteraceae; genus Calendula; species Calendula officinalis. Next base: position 56,321,361 of record OY970830.1, read on the forward strand.
CTCTCGAACAAAACACATTGATCTCAGGTATCATTTTATTCGAGATCATGTTGTGAAAGGTGATGTCGAAGTACATTTCATTCCCACTGAACATCAACTCGCTGATCTGTTCACTTAACCATTGGATGAAGTCAGGCTCAATTATCTAATTGGCAGGCTTGGTATGCTGAATGCATAAAAAAAAATTCAAATCATTAACATTTTCAGATACAGGAACCCATCAAATAACTGTGCGCCATCTATCTTTGTGTATCTGAAAAGTTTTCAGCTAAGTGATAACGTGGCATGCTCTCGTAAGACCTCATCTGATAAACAATCACGTATCATCTCTGCTACCTGATTAATGATGACCCTTAGATATCCTTTCCCGCCAGTTTATCTCAGCCATATTGATTGACACCTATCATCTCACCTAGTCTACACTCATGCCAAACGTTCGATCACTCACCGATCCACATTCAATTCACCGATCCACATTCAACAATGGATCGCAAACATCCTCAATTTTGATAGACTCTCTGGTCATTTTTCATATACCTTTCCCAAAACCTCTCTCCTTATCCATCATCTTCTTCATGTCATCATCACCTAGAGTTCCGTTCAACGTCTCTTTACCAGCATCAATCGAACTAGCTCCAGAGGTACAATGCCATTACACAGATCTGTATTACACGAAAAACAACTATCGATGCAATCTAAATCCACGGGGCGAACTAAAGCCAGAATTTCAAGCATTGGTAAGATTCTTCAACAACCATCCACTCAGGGAAGCCCTTCATTATGACATTCCTTTATCTAAACGCATGCTTCTTGAGTTCTGGTACACGTGCATTGCCTCACAGACAAATGGGGAAGAATACATTTCCGGCACAATTTTACACGGTCGTCATAAGGTAACCCTCAATCTTGAATTCTTCCGAACTGCCATTAAAATGGACTATCTTGGACCGGATCAAGTTTTTGATCCACTTCCTGAGATTAAAGCTGCAAGAAAGCTCGTTCTTTCATATATTAAATACTGTGGTTCCTTCACCAAGGGGATATCACGAACCAAAATGGGTCCCTTATGGTCTGCATTTTTCATGACGGTCTCCCAATGCCTAACCAGCAAAACAGGGGGATTTGATGCAGTCTCTGAACATGCTTTTATCTTGGGAGAGTCCCTATTTACAGATACACGGATTGACTATGCATCTCGTGTCTTTTTGCAACTACATCAAAAAGTATGTGCCCCGAAAAGGGAGAATATCGTACCATTCCCTCGTTTTCTCTGTATGGTCTTCTTACAATCTCTAGGGGAGGAAGCTTTCTATGCATATGTTGGGCCCCATTTCATATCAGGTGTCGTAGGTGACTCAAAGTTCACCAGTTAAGAAAGAGAGGAGGCTCCCAATCTTCCTCCAGGAATGTTAATGTTTCTTACTTCTCCTCCGCCCAGACCTCCTCGAGGGGAGGCACTGGGTTTAGTCAACAGTGCCTCACACACTCAACCTTCAGATTCTGAACAAAATGGATCACATCACTCTGCGGACACGAAATAACCTCACACTCGTCCTCTGACCACCACTCTCCACCACATAAGAAAACCTCAGATCGGTCCCTACATCAATCTCCAAAAACACAACGTTACTCGTTCAGAAACTCAACAACCAGGACTCGTCAGCCTATGACAGGGTCTGGCAAGGGTTGGTCAATCGCTGATCCCCTGGATTTGGACAACAGTAATGACCACATGGATGAGACCCCACCAAACGATGCAACTTCTAAATCTCCACAACATACTTTTGAAAAATCTCCAGCTAATGTAAGAAATTCTCCTGAACGATCTGTTGAAAAACCCGCAGTAACTTCTCCAAAATTTCCAAGATCAGCTCCCGCGGACATTCCTGAAAGCTCCAGGAGACGTAAAAAGACCACAGTTCTCAAAACCTTCAGACGTTGTGGTACTCTCATGAACTACTGTGGAACCATAAATGCAAACATCTGGGAACTCAACAAAGCATAGAGGGCTCTGAATAAATATCAGGCTATCTTGACAAAGAACCTACAAACAACCTACGATGCCGTTTCTGAACACTCTGATAAGATTGTGGCTCTAGAATCTACTGTCAAAAATATCAGTGACAATCAGATTGCCCTACTTGAATCAGTTACTACACTTCATTCCCGGGTTGATATCCTTACCCAAATCGTTAATACTCATACGGCTGAGTCCCATGTTGTGCACGAAAATGTTCCTATCGTTCCACCATTTCCTCCACATTTACAAGGGGAGAAAACAGTGCCTCAGCGGGAGGTTCCGGAGAAGGTTGTTTGTAGACCGACTGGAACTTCTCAACAAAACGACGGAAAGGTCAAACGATATTTTTAAGAATCTTGCAGAAAACTACCCCGACAGTGACAGTGAAAACGATAACGCTTTCTTGAGCTCTATGATCAAGAAGAAAAAACAATCATCAGCTGTAAGTAGGGGTGTTCACTATTCGGATATAACCGGATTGTCCAAATGGACAATTTGGATTGGATCGTTTGGATTGGTTTTTTGGTTTTTTGGATTGGTTTGGACTTGAACCAAATTAATAGTTCGATTTTCGGATAGGATTTAGTTTTCATTATAAAATCCGGATTATCCAAAAAATCCAAATAGTAAACAGTTTGGTTTATATATATATTTAAGGAAAATGATAATGACAACCATTAAGGCTATCAATAACAAGACAAAATTCATGTAAAAACCGCCCTCTGAATTTTAGGAACACTGCTCTATCAATGAATGTACAAGCATTTTATGCATGTTAGAGACAGCCCTTAGGGCTGTCATTAACAAAACCCTATATTTATATATATATCCAACAATTTTAGCACATTTCTAAAAGATCAAATATCTATGGACTATGGAAATTAACAGAATATCTCATGATTTGAAATCTCACAAGCTATGAATTAGACTTGTTTTTATGTATAAACTAGTTTATCGTTTTGAAATTGTATATATTAAACTTAATATTAGTTATGTTATATACTTTTGTAGTCTTGTGAAGTATATAGGGCTGTCAAGTCGTGTTATCATTTTGTGTTTTTGGGTAACACGACACTGCACGAATTTGTTCAACACGAAAACAACACGACACGAAGTCGTGTTTTATTTTGCTAACACGAACATGACCCGATTAAAAAACGATAAATACGACAACACAAAATAAATAACAAAAATAATAAATTTTTACTTATTACATGCTAAAAACACGACAAACCCGACAAAAATATAACTATCGTGTTAATTTCATGTTAATCTCTGAATACGACACGACACGACTTCGTGTTTGTTTTACACAACACGACACGAACATAAATTCAAATTTCAATTTCGTCCCAATTTCATTTCGTTTCATGTATTTTTGTCATGTCGTGTCATGTTTTGACAGCCCTAGAAGTATATTAAGAAAAAAACGGTTTGGTTCGGACAAATCCAAACCAACCAAATTATAATTTGGTTCGGATCGGTTTGGATTTAAATTAGTTTGGATGGTTCGGTTTGAACATTTAAAATCCAAAATCCATTTGGATTCACCTATTTGGTTCAGATATATCCAAATTATCCAAACGAACACCCCTAGCTGTAAGAAAGTTTGTAAAAGCACCAAATGTTCAACCAGGAATTTCAAAAAGAACTGCCCGCATGTCTATGTCCCTTGGAGAGAACGTTCGTCTTATTCCCACATCAGATGCCCATCCATCCTCCTTTGACAAGGGAAAGGCTCATGCTGCTTTTTCTCAAACTAAAATTAAGAAAAGAAAAGGTCCAAGTGTCCCAATTGAAGAGAAAGCAAGGATGTTAGCAAGAGCACTAGAAGCATCTGAAGCAGAGCTGCAGAGAGCCAAAGAGGGAGAAGAACAAGCATGCGAGCTAGGAAGTCAGAAAAGGATGAAGGAGTGAAGGTGAACCTCAAATAATGTTGCTGGGTGATGTTTTCTATTTCGAAAACAATGATCTGTACCTTAAAACAATTTCATTTTCTTTTGCATACTATAAAACAGTTAACTCTTTTATTGCTAGGTCGTTATGCATGACTATCAACAGCTTATGATGATGATTTTGACATACCTGAGTTGATTGACTGCTAGATACGTAGAAAAACTCAAAAAGAAAATATGAGTTAAAACTGTAGTGTGATCAAGATTATATCAGATCACCATATATTGTAATATTTTCTAGGTATGTCGAGGACCCTCTGAATTGTGAAAAATACTCAAGGTTAAAATATAAAACCTTCACGTATTCAAGGGTAGTTGCCTAACTATTTGTCTACATCAAATAGGGAGATTGTTGGGTCGCTGAAAAGCATCCCCCACTGAAGAGATTTAATGAAGATAAAAAGGCAAATAGTTAGAAGACAATCTGAGGATTAGTTCCTCAGATTGTGGGTAACTGTATCTGATCAGTTCGGATTTCAGTTACCAGTTACACTATCTGATCACTATCTGAAACAACGATCAGTTCCCCATGCGGAATCAGATACTAATTAACAGATCAGATAGTTGTAACAGGTTCAGCGCACATTGGACAATAACGCTGAACCATCAAGCAGATACCTCTCTAAGCAAAACTCTTAGTGAAAGTCACTGAAGCTGAAGGCCAACTGAAGAAGCATGAGTATTCGAAGACTCATGGCTACCTGAAGCGTACAAAGGTCTAAAGTTTCAGTGTCACAGAAAGACACAAGTAAAGCACAAGTAAAGCACAAGTCACTGGATCGCTGATAAAGGGAATGTCTTGCAAATCTTTTAGAAGATATCGGCGATCACAAGACGACAGAAAGTACTATCAGAATTCCGTTAGTCGTGCTCGTCCCATGAAATATCCTCTGCACCAACGAAATTCTCACACGTGGAATCGATCGATCATTCCTTTGGCTCTACGTTTCACAATGCTATAAATTGAGGACTTGAGCGATCGATTTCGGTGTGCACCCAACAAGTTTACACCCTGCTAAAATCACTCTAGACTTTATTTCTTTGAGCAGAGTGTCTGGTCTTGACCAGTTAACCTTCTGTTACTTGATTTGAGAATTGAATCTATATAACTAAGGTGTCTGGTCTTGTGCTTGATCATTTATTGATCACAAACTTATCTTAGATGGTATTTGTTATTGTCTATCACATGCAAACAGTTTAGTTAGGATTTGTTCTTATATATTCCGCAAACTGCTTGCATCTTTATTGTATCATTATTGATTAATAAAGAAAAGTATAAAAAGTGTTGAGTTTTACCATTTATTCATTTATTTCATCAGTGAAAGCGTATATGTGTTATAATTCACTTATTACGAGACTAATAGCCGTAAAACCCAAAGTGTATCACTTATTTTGAATCGCAGGAAGCATATAATATTTACATAGGAAATATCTAAAGATGTAGTACATATTTAGTAAAAAAAACTAGATACCTATAGAAATATTTAATGTTTAGAATGTTCTATAAAGTAGTATAAATAGGTAATGTACTCTGATTTTAAAATCAAGTCATAATTAAGTAAAAGCAAATATTTAATACTTGATAAATTATACTAATTGTTTATCTCTTCCAAATTTTCACTTCAATCTTTAAAATCATCAAAGTAAGTCTAAAATACCTCATTTTCTAACATCGTTTTAATGTTTGAATTTATTTTTACAACTCTTAAGGTGTAAAAAACATTGAAAATGACTTCAATGTCAATGAAAAACAGGACCACGTACAAAAGAGAATAGTCATGATATTGAAGCTTGGGAGTGAATGCCTATCTTTTTGCCACTCTGCTAATTGAATTTTATACCCTAACAAACGATCCATTGTCCAAGAGTTAAGACAGACGATTTAGAAATTTCAACCGTTCAATAACTATGCAACAATTTCAACAAAAAATAACTGAAAAAATGCCATTTGCCTTGACGGGTCACGGGTGTAGAACTGATGCAGGCCCAATAGTAAATTAAGGATCTTGCCCTTGCGTTTCTTGAAGCCCATTATCATGTTAAGAAAGGGACTTCACTGAAAATGACATAACTATTCTTGGCTCTCCGTTTCAAGCCTGCGAGTAACCAAATCGAAGCCTTCCACGAGGAATTCAACATGATAAATAATCGTAGGCGGTTTACAAAACATTTCGGCCCAAAAACGCTGTTTTTGGACACTTATTTGTGTTTTTATGTTTTTTCCTTGTAATATTGGACTTTGTTTTTGGCTCAGTTCATGCTCTGTTTGTCTTTTTTGGCTCATTTGAAATACTAAGCCATATTTAAAGTGTATTTGTATAAATGAATAATCAGTTGAAGTTTTTGTGAAAATTGAATTTTTTCTTCTAAAATTGTGTTCTTCGTGTTGAACAAGTTTTGAAGACTAATCACACGTAATTCTTGAATCAGCGTGGTTTTGATTAGATTATCCTGATATTCATTGAATCAACGAGTCCAATCTGTGCTATTATTCATATATATATATATATATATATATATATATATATATATATATATATATATATATATATATATATATATATATATCCCATTCGGAATTTTTTGAAATTTTTATAAGGTGTCCTCGCGAGTCCTCACCGTTTTTTGAGTCCTCACAGGATCCCACTTATATATATATATATATATATATATATATATATATATATATATATATATATATATATATATATATATATATATATAGTGCCCGATTCAGCGCAGAACCGTTTAAAGCTGCAGAACCGCAGAACCATCCTAACATCCAATGTTTTCTATGTTATACATAAGGTGTACATATCCATACACATTGTAACACATTTATACATTCAGTGTTTCCAATTTTTTATACACATAATATATAATTATATTTATATATTATTTGTATAAAAAATTGGAAACATTGGATGTTAGGATGGTTACATCATGTATGCAAATTTACAACTTATGCATAACATAGAAAACATTGGATGCTAGGATGGTTCTGCGGTTCTGCACCTTTAAACGGTTCTGCGCTAAATCGGTCCCTATATATATATATATATATATATATATATATATATATATATATATATATATATATATATATATATATATATATATATATATATATATATATATATATATATATATATATATATATATATATGGTCGAGTTATATTGAGAACCCTGATTTCAGAAAGAACTTTGAGAACTCTTATTAACCAATCAGAATTTAGTAAATTGATTTTGATTAATTTAATTCATATTAATTATTCAGGGGTATTTACGACAGTTTACAGAAAAAAATATTATTTCCTTTTTTGAAAATTTCCTAAAATTTAGGAATTATTTTTGAAGATTTATTGTTATTTTATCATTTTTGTTGAGCCAGTTGTGCATATATGTTTTTTTAAAATTAGTGTTACATGTAGGTTGTGCATATATGTCGAGACAGTTATGTGTCTATGTTGCGGGTTTGTATAGGTATTGAATAAATATGTAACATAAAACTAACATGTTTTACAAACAAAATTTATATGATACAAATTTTACAAAATTGCTAGAGCGAACATAATACATACATGTCAACGAATTCATACAAAATGTCAAAATTCAAAAAAGACATATATGTTTTCGAGCAATATCATATGTGCATCCAAATGGTTGTTGGTGTGCAAAAACATATATCCCATTTTGAAGCAACTTTCTTCTTTATATACCCTAACACAAGATGTTCAATTCCTCTTTTTCCACTTATATAATTTGCCAATGTTCCTTGTATCACTCCCTTCAAACACATGTAAAAAACATATATGTACAGTATAACAACCATGTACCAAACTGAATAATCTCCAAAATCGAGAACTATTGAGGATTATACTTGTGCATCAGTGTTACCCCCCATTTTGAATTTGGACAAGCACTTCGTATCACTCCATGAATCTAGCAATAACATAAATGTACAAATAATACCTATGTATCCAAATTCAGATTTAAAAATTCATCAAGGTAATGTTTGCTAAAATGACTCCAAAATCCATTTAAAATCAAAATATAAGATATTATTGGATCCATTCGTATTTGATAATATAAAAATGATTATATAAAAAGATAGAATTAAGGAAATGAATTTTTTGAGTTGCAAAATACTACAGTTGACTAGTCAACATTTATATTGCAAATCAAACCTTATGTATACGTCATCATCATCATGAGTTGATTCTTTATTTTTGAACCACGTCATCATCATCTTTGTTTTGCATTGTTCCTCAGCAATCGGAATACATGTGAGAACTTTTTTCTGTAAATCTAGAAATATAAATACATAAACAATGGAATCAACGGATTTGGATACACAAATACATAATTGAAATAAAACCAGTTTCGGATAAATTGTTTGGAGATTTGGGTAAAATTGTTTTACAAAAACCCAGATTCGTAAATAGATTCATACCACCGTATAAAAATCCAGATTCATACCACCGTATAATCGAGATAGAGTTTGCGGGGCGGCGGAAAAAACATTGATCGACACAGACCAGATGATGCGGCGAGTTCTGGTGGTTGCGGTGCTGCGGGATCCAGTGGTGGTGATTTTGAACAAAACCCTAAATTGGAGTAAAAGAAGAGAACATGGGAGGAGAGAGATACAGTTTCTGTATTTTGAAAAAAAGAAACTACCTAAAAGAGAGAGAAACACGGATTCAATGATATTTTATATTTAAGATTTCTTTTATGCTAAATACCTAAAATGACCTTTTTATTTAATTCTTATTAATAAAATATTTTAATTTATTTACGAAAATGCCATAATTAATCTTAACTGTTAATCTGAAATCCAATGGTTTAGATTGATCAATTAAGAGTTCTCAGAGTTCTTTTTGAAATCAGAGTTATCAATATAACTCTTGACTATATATATATATATATATATATATATATATATATATATATATATATATATATATATATATATATATATATATATATATATATATATATATATATATATATATATATATGGTGTCCGATTCAGCGCATAACCGTTTAAAGATGCAGAACCGCAGAACATCCTAACATCCAATGTTTTCTATGTTATACATAAGTTGTAGATTTTCATACACGTTGTAATACATTTACACATCCAATGTTTCCAATTTTTTATATAATATATTTATATATCATATGTATAAAAAATTGGAAACATTGGATGTGTAAATGTGTTATGGCGTGTATGAAAATGTACATCTTATATATAACATAGAAAACATTGAATGTTAGATAGTTCTGCACCTATATATACAAATACACAAATATATAGGCCTACACACATGTGGGTGTATTGAGACAGCATGGGGTTGAACCATCATGATTCTGACTTTTTCTGAAAGCCTTGGGATCAAAGGCAAAAAAACGTATTTAAAAATATGTTATAGGAACAACCATAATCATCTCCATGTAATTGCAGCTTAGCTAATATATACCCCCTAACCCCATTACATTATCTAAAGAGATTATATATATACATTTTTATTCAGTATATTATATAATAATTAATATATGTTGGTGATGCTGCAAAAAAGTTTCAGTGAAAAGAGAGGTGTCTCTGAAGCTTGAAGGGTATATTTCTTTTTACTTGCTTTCCTTTTTTCAAGGGTTGCTTTAAAAGAGTGAGGAGTGCAGCAGATACTATGAAAAAGCATAACTAAAAATCACACACACACATACACACACAAAGGTATGTGTTGTATAGTATTTTAATTATGATGGGTATCACCTCAAATTTTGAATATGAACTGAAAGATGTAGAGATTCTTTGATAAATTTGCTTTATAAGTTGGCTCTCTCCACTATCTTATTTTATGATCACAAAGCTAAATTAAGTTTCTTGGGATTTTCAAGATCCCATCCTCCCTTTTCCCTTTGTTCTTTACATGATTTCTTTTATGTTAATTTAAAAAAAAAAAAGTGTTTGATTAGGGTAGCACCAACAACAATATATTTTAATCTTTCATTCGTATAAACTATATATGGAGTCTGCAAATTTTCATCAACAACAACATCAAGATCATCAGCCTGTACTTGACTCTTCTTGCTATGGAATTTCTTGGTCCCAAAATCCCATCTTGTAAGTTCCTCTCACTCTAATTAGTTTCTATATTTAGAAACTTAGGTTTAATTTATATTTTTCAGTCATAGTGACTAAATTCTAGACTATTTTGATACTTCAGCTTGCTAGATTGATACTTATGTATCAAGAATCTACACAAAAACATCTAAGTTTCTTTCTTATCATTCTAGTTAGGGTTTTGACTAATTCCATAATAGCTACAATACAACGTTTTCGCGTGATTAAATGTGTTCTATATATTTCTTATATACTTATTCTAAATAAATTGTGCAGGAATAGTACGAGCAATAATGATACAAATTCAAGAGATAGTAATATGTTGGGATTACCTTGGAATCCCAACAACAATAGTAATGCAACAAACAACCCTATTGAAAACTTTATGACACGCGAAATGCAACGAATTAAAGACGAATTTTCATCAACTTCAGAATCATATCCAAAGTTTTCAGAAATGATAAACAGTAGCCCAACTTCTAGTGTTGAAGATATGCACTTAAACCCTTCTCCCATATTCAATAACAATCAAGATTTGTTGCTTAGAACATTCTCGAACGAGTGTCAAATAAAAAGTGGTCAACTTATAGATCAAATTCCAGATGATATTCAAAATAATCAGTACCAAAATTGTTCTAGTGGAATGTTATCTAAAGGGACTTTTAGCCAGATATTTCCTACAATAAATATTTCGAATTTGAATCAATCTCCATCAGCAGCAATTTCTTCAAACTCTTTTGATATGAATTTGCCAGCTTTAGATCTGTTTGGTTCATCAAGATTTAATGGGAATTTTAGCCATCCTTCATCATTTAATCCTCATCAACTTGGTAGCTTTTTCAAAGACACTTGTTTGTCATATGGCCTTGATCAGATGAATCAGCCAATTAATCATAGACAGGTAATTATTTGGAATAGTAATTAAAGTGAGTTTCTTTGTCTCTTTTTTAATTTGTCTCATTCATTTGATATGATCTTTTTTAAATTATAAAACATATGAAAAGGGATCCAAGGCATTATAACCTAGAAAAACCTAGCTACATATGCTTGATGGCTTTGTTTCTTGGATTAGCAGTAATCATTAAAAAAACGTGTCATTTGTTCAAGGGTCATGAAAAATGCTTACAAATAAAAATAATGTTTCACACGTAATTAAAAGTATGTAGAACACTTTAAATTTACGTTTTTGAAAAAGTAACAAAATCTTCACATTTATAAATGTTAAAGTCAATAAAAAAGTCCAGACTTGTACAACCATCTATTTGTATTTAGTACCAAAAGGTATTTGTCATAGCGTATGGTGTATGTTCTTCATTCTTGTGCTTGATAGTTCTAAGTTCCATTCTAGACATAAGTAATATTTAAAAGTAGATTAGTATATGTTGGTAAAAAATATCTATTTGTAATTTTGTATTTAGTTTTCATCTTAGGCAATTAATTTTCGTTCACTTAAAATAACTTATATTTTCCTCCGCTCCAGCCATATATATACATCGATCAGTTTTTCCTCTCAAAATTACATCATAATATAGATTCCGTATATATATACTACAATAATTAAGGTATATATATTAACCAACATAGAAAAACTAGAAGTTCTATGATATTTACTGTCAATTGTCTAAAACGATCGAGAATCAAACAAAAGTAGTTTGCTGGATTCATAAATGAAAGATTTTATGTCCAAACCCTAAACTTAGGGGTATCCACTAGGGTGTTCTAAACCTGGTGTCCAGAATTTTGGATAGTGGATTTTTATTATCCGAATTTGATATCCGAAATTCAGATATCCGATATTCGAAAAAAACAAATTATTCTAATATTTTAGATATTCTCATATGCTTTTAGGATACTTCAGATATTTTTTTTTATATCAAATATCTGATAATTTTGAAAACAAGTCTTCACATCTCTTCAAAAATAATTAGAGTTATTCTTGTACTTATATAAAATCCAATGGATTACGAAAACTACGATAATTGATTGGTAAGAATAATATCCAAGTCTTTTCCACGCAATGGGAGACATATGCATCTATGACTTTATTTATTTTCTTTTTTTGTTACAGTTTCCACTTTTTTCGCAAATAAATTTCCCCAAAACAAGTAAAAGTCGCCTTTTTTTGTTTTTCTTTCCTGCTCAAATGATACCATCAGCTTTATACACATTACATTCAATACATCTCTTTACTTTGACTAAATTCAGAAAATTAATGCAATCTTTAATCTAGACATATATACACACTTCAACAAATGATTATTGATTATTCAAAATTGATCGAACTTATTTCAGATAACATCAGCCTTCAACAGTAGTACGAGAACAAGCTGCACAGAAACAAAGAGACCTGCTTACGTGGACACAAAGGCTCCTCAAGCCACACTACCAAAAAAAACAAAACTCGAGCCACGTGCTTCTTGTGCGCCTTTTAAGGTGATTATAATTTATATAGCATTCGATAATCATATCAAAAAACCAATCTTAATATGTCAGTAATTCCATTCTGAATGTCACGAGTTTTTCGATTCTTAACCAAGAAAACCGTGGCGACAGAATGAGTATTAGTAGTTTTTGTTATGGTTAAACCGTTTTATAATTAGAAAGTTCAATCTCTATCACATCTTTGATTCAAAGTACTCCCTTCATCGACCCAATTTTATTGTCCACCTTCTATTTTGATATGTCCCAAATTAATTATCTATTTCTAAATTACAACCAATCAAAATGAATTTAAATGGGAAAGAGAAAATTTGATTGGTGACAAAGTGTAATTTATGTTATTTTCTTAAACTGTTTGCTTTTTGTCTAATGGACAATAATTTTGGGATGGAATGAGTAATTTTTATAAAGTATATGTATGTATGTATATACATATGTATGCATGTATCTATATTGGATCATGTGAGTGTAAATATAACCTATGTTTTGAACCAGGTTAGAAAGGAGAAATTAGGAGATAGAATTGCAGCCCTTCAACAATTGGTGGCACCTTTTGGGAAGGTAGTGTTTTCTGCCTTCTCCCATCATTTAAAAGTTGGTATCAGTCTATGAATCTGAGTGCACCACTAATTAATATTGTTGTTTAATTAGTTTTTAAAAACGTATTTATCAATTATTTTGATCAGAAGTGCTTTTTGACTCATACTGATAAATTATTTAATTAATTAATATTTTGCAGACAGATACAGCATCGGTGCTAATGGAGGCTATAGGATATATTAAATTCTTACAAAACCAAGTTGAGGTACCTTTTTTACTTCCATTTCTTCAAAACATTCTTCTTGATTCCCACAACTAAAGTTTATATATTAGTAACATGTCTTTTCATCTGTTTTTATTAAATAATTAAGTAATAAAGCATCAATTAATTGATGGTGTATAGTAAAAAATAGTGATTTATATCTAATGGTTTAGTTTGATATTTATTTATTCATAATTTTACTTTAATTCCATTCTTAATATAAAATATGTTCTTCCTAAAAAAAAAATCATTTCTTTATAATTAATAATGTAATTATCTATGCATGAACAGCATAAAAAAATTGAGAGTATATGTATCTTTTATGGACTATATTTTAATTTAACATATAGCTCTTTTAAAAAATAAAAAATCAACACCTCTTTAAGTGTGAGTGTTTCTAATACAGTAAAATATAGTACCGTTGTTTTACAACAAAATAAAAACTAGAAAAAAGATCGTACAACGTTGTCTTGTACTTATGTCAAATGATATATTGTTTTTGTTTATTACATGCTTTTACTATTTTACAAAAGAGTTTGTCACTAAAATAGTAAAATCATAAAATAAGACACATTTAATGAGTTAAAAAATATTCTTAATAGTTGAAAATACATTTAGTACATTTAAAAAAACATAGAGCTCATTTAAGACTATTTGCACAATTTTAAAAAACTTAAAAATTATTAAATGTATCTTATCTCATGTTCTTATATAAAGCATGAATAATTAGACAAATAATTTACAAAAATATGGTTGTCCTATAATAGCTTTCTTGTGTTAAAAAAATTCACTACGTACACTACATTGTTAAGTGTCATGCCATGATCACAACGTTAATTAATTAATATACATTCGAAAACGAGTGAGAAATCAATGGAGTATGTCGCGGAGAACCTTTTGACAAGACGTGATTTTTGTTCTCGACAATATAATCCCGAATAAACAGCAAGCAAGGTAAAGGTGTAACTATGCAAGGACTAAGGATATGATTTCCAAATTTAGGGGAGGCAGGATAATGTTCGGATTTGAAATGGAATTGCAACTTTATATGTATGCATGAATTAACACATGTGTTCGTTTAAGTATTTAAGTATCAACGATATATTTTGCAGACGTTAAACGTGCCATACATGAAGTCGACACACAAGACCAACAAAGTACCGACAGGAGGGGTAAGAAGTTGTATATATTTAATGGGTTTTGTTAATGACAGCCCTTAGGGCTGTTACTAACATGCATAAAATGCTTGTACATTGATTAAAAAAGTAATATTCCTAAAATTCAGGGGGCTTGTCTTTTGTGTATTTTGTCTTCTTAATGACAGCCCTAAGGGCTGTCATTATCATTTTCCATATTTAATTTATGAAAACTAATATTTGTGTCGATCTACTCATATGCATACTCACTTCTAAACTTGACATGTGTCATCTACTAATTCTCTCTTTTCATATAATCCATTGATTTTGACACCTGTCATGATCAAATTGGTAGACACAAATAGTAGACACAAATATCATTACTCTTAATTTATAAGAGTAAATTACAAAAGATGGTACCTGACGTTTACCCCAAATTTCACATATTTTCCATGATATTAAAAAATTACAGTGATAGTCTTTTTTTCAGGAAATCTTTTACACCTACAACCTTTAGTTTAACGTTCGTTAAATATTTTAACAGATGACAGTGGATGATGGAAACGAAGAGGCAAAAGGAGATCTTAGAAGTCGAGGGTTATGCCTTGTTCCATTGTCATGCTTGTCATACGTCACCGACGGAGGTGGAGGAATGTGGCCAGGACCTTAATGTATTTTAATTTAAGGTCGTCACTCTTTTCTATTTGAAATGTATGTGATTTATATTGTAACGTTATGAAGTCGTCGTTGCTAATTGGATGAACTAAGAAAACTAGAGAGCGTTTGTCATATGTTCTCATGTAAAAATGGAGCAAATTTGGTCATCTTTTAAAAGATGTTATCAAGGATGGACCACATTTGATCCATTGTTAGTAATTAGATGTGTCGGTGTTATGATAATTAAACTTTGAATAGAATGATCATTAATCTACTCATCTTTTTGTCATTAGGGCGTGACCAATGGCAGACTCGGGGGTGTTTTGGAAAGCTTATTTAAATGTGCTTATGGCTTATAAGCTTATATAAGCTTAAATATATATATATATATATATATATATATATATATATATATATATATATATTTATGAAATGATTATTATTATTGGGGTCTAAAACCCATGCATCTCACGAGACTATTTTGTCTCACGTACTACGTTTGAAGTGATAGAAGGTTGCACTAGAAGTGGCCTTGATATGTTTAACGACCCGAAAATTTGTAAGTAAATAAAATATGTAAAAATATGATAATTGTGGATAAATCATATAAAACACGTAGAAATTGGTTTCGTGTCATTTGGACACCGTATGAGAAAGTTATGGACGAAATTGGGTCGAGACAAGGTCGAAAACTGCAGCCCTGCTGCATAGAGGAGTTCGCGGCGCGAACTGTAGTTCGCGATCGCGAACATCGAACATAAACTTTGGGTTTTTGGTGATCGAAGTTCACGGCTAGCTCACGATCGGGAACTGTTCGCGTCAAGGGAAGTTCGCGGCGCGAACTAGTTGTTCGCGGCGCGAACTCTTCCGACCAGGCATTAAATTCGGGATTTCAGCCATAAATGCCATATCAAAACCCTAGTTTTCTCTCTTGGCGATTTTCGAGCATAGCAGCTGATTTTGGGTGATTTCTTCACAAATCCTTGGTAGATTTCACTCCTAGTGGAAGATTAAAGGTATATCTTCACTCTTTCATCTTTGTAGCTCAAGATCTATGGATCTTGAAGCTAGGGTTTAAAACCCTAGTTCTTGGGTTGGTGATTAATCGTGAAATAAATGTTGTATACACTTAATAGATGGTATATTAACAAGGGAATCAAGTGTATGGTTAAGATTTGTAAGAATCTTAAGGGTTGGTTAAACCTAGGGTTTGGTAAATCACCATAATTGGGGAAAATTTTTAGTAAGTATTATCTAGAGATGGATGAACACATTAGTAGTAGTAAGTGATGTTGATCATGTTGTGATAATTGTATTAGGCTTTTGGTGAAGTCTTGGAAAGTTGATTGAATTGTGAAGCAAGAGATCGGGTGTCAAGCACACGGTTGGAGCGTCATATTACTAAGGTGAGTACGTGTGGATTTTACTGAGTACATAGCCTTTGAATTACTTTCTTATTTGTGTTATGGTCTATTTGCCTATGTGTGTAGACTTATAGTATGTTGAGTTAGTGATAGATATTATTGAGAATATTGGACTAACTTGTTTGATGATGATGTGATAGCCGAGGGCTAGATAGGCATAACCATTGAGTTATGATATGATTGAGATGATGTGATGATGCGGGGGACCCCCGGTCATGAGGTGTGGTGTGAGGGGCAGTTGGGTGGATTCCCATCGACTCAACCACGTTAGTAGTCTTGCTAACTGGACGTATTCCGGCGAGTAAGGCAGGTATCGGTAGATTGGGCGAATCCCTCTTGCCGGTATCTTGAAGCTTATTAATGGCGATGGATTTCGGTTAATAAGTTAAGTTGCTTCTAGTTAGTGCGGTGGATTCCGGTAGCTAGATATGATTGTTAAGATTCAAGATCGATAGGTCACAATAGGGTGACTAGACTGAGTAGACGTGTTTGTTTATATAATTATGTTTATATAATTTGTGTTTGTTATCCTTGGGTCCAAAACCCATGTATCTCACGAGACTTCTTGTCTCACGTACTCCTTGTTTGTTTTGCTATGTACTCAGGTTCGGGATCGAAGGTTTAGGTGCGCATAGATAGAGATGCGGTGCCTAGAATAGAAGAACACTAGATTGGATTTAAACTTAGCTTTGGTTTTGATATATTTTGTAACACCAAAACTTATACTCTGATTTCATACCAAAGGTTTTTGTAAATCCATATTTTGGGATTAGTTCTTCTATTTAATGAAAATGATTTATTTTGGCCAAATGTTTTTGTTATTAAATTTGAGGTGTTACAATATGTTTAGCTCGGGAGCTCGTAGGTAGATCCCGTTTGCCTATGGTTTTGATATACTTGGTGACACCGTATTTTTGTATACTCTGATAAAGGTTTTAAAGTTTTTGTTAAACTGTATTTTAGATTACATGGAAAATGTTGGAAATCGTATTTTAAATGTTTTAAACGATGTTATAAAAATACGGGTGTTACATCGTGGGTCACGTTGTTCATGGTCGTTGCCTCTGGCGGCGAATCTACGGTGTTGACGACGATCTTCCCCACGGCCTGACATCCTGATGACCTGATGCTCTGATACCACTTGATACGGATTCGTATTAGTGGAAGCTATAAACCTAGCTTAGGGTTTGTGTTCGGCCAACCGACTCACAACTAAGAACACGAGTTTTTGTTTCAAAACGAAACGTTTTCTTAGTTCAATAACTTGCCATCTAACCCTACATTATTATCCTATATATAAGCTAATAAAGATAAATACTAATTAAACTATAGTAAGGAAACTAGGGGACCTATGAAAATTGATATGATGTTGAATGTTGAGTCTTATGAGACTAATGGGTTGTACATGAGGTGCTAAATATTTAATGTCTTTCGTATACTCAAGGATCGAAAGAATGGTGAACACTCGTAGGAGTGGGAAAGCCCCGGAGGGCAGGGAAGAGGAAGCACCTCGTATCGAGGTGGTGGTTGAACAAGATAGTCCACCATCGATGCACCGGGTGGATGAATCGGAGGTCGGAGCTAATAAGACTCCGGTAACTATGGCGGACCTCCAAACTATTATTGATCAAATCAAAGGGACGGTGGCCGAGGAAGTGCACCATATAATAGGAAACCGTGATAAGACGGAGGATGACCGTGAGTCCGAGGGTAGGTCGGATGAGAGGACCGGGGGTAGTGACACCGGTGGAAGAAAATCATCTACGGGTGGTCAAAGTGATGTTAGGGCAAGGCCCGATGAGAAAGAAGGTTGCTCGTTTAAATCCTTCATGGCTTGTAAGCCAAGTGTGTACACGGGTAGTTCGGACCCAAAAGTGACTATGAGGTGGATCAGAGAGACCGAACGGGTCATCGGAAGTAGCAAGTGTAAGAAGGCAGATATGGTGACGTATGCGTCATAATTGTTGAAAGAAGATGCTATGGTATGGTGGGATATCGTGTATGAGACTCTCGAGAGAGAGGTGATTGAGGCTATGTCGTGGGATGCGTTTACCACGAGACTGAAGAAGAAGTTTTGTCCCGAAAGGGATTTGGAAAAGATGCACGAGAAGTTTGTAACCCTTAAAAAGGGTGATATGTCGGTGGAAGAATACTCGAGAGAGTTCACGGGATTGCTCCCGTTTGTTGCTAAAACCTATTCGGACGAGAGGTTGAGGGTGGTCCGGTATGCTAGTGGGTTACCGTGGGACTACCAATTGGAGGTTAAGCGGGCGGCCACACTTGATGAGGCCATTAGTACCGCCCGGGGTGTGGAAGAGGTGAATGTGGCAAGGATTGCCGAGAGGGCCCATGTGGGCGAGAAGAGGAAGGCCGAGAGCGGCTCGAGTACGTTCAAGAAAGGGAAGTTCACATCGAGCTTTTCTAAACAGGGAAGTGTTGGTTCTTGCAAGAAATGCGGGAGGAATCATACCGGCGTGTGTCGAGGAGAATCGAAGGCTTGCTATAGTTGTGGCAAGATGGGGCATCTAGCCCGGGATTGTAAGGCCAAGTTGTCGGCCGATGTGGAATGCTATTCTTGCCATGAAAAAGGGCATTATAGCAATGTGTGCCCGAAGAAAGGGAACGAGTCGATGGTGTCCACGGCTCAAAAGAAGGTGGAACCGGCGAAGGTGAAGGGGCGATCCTTCCAACTCACTCGGGAGGAGGCGAAGGAGGCACACGATGTGGTGTCAGGTACTTTATTCATTAACTCCTTGCCCACTTATATCTTGTTTGATTCGGGTTCCAATTATTCGTTTGTGTCTCATGAGTTTGGTAGAAAGTTGAATGTGGTATCGGAATTGTTAGATGAGGTTTATGAAATAGAAGTAGCCGATGGGAAAACCTCAACGGTTGAATTTATTTATAGAAATTGTGAATTAGAAATAGATGGGAAAAAGTTTAAGGTCGATTTATTGCCAATGGGAATAAAGGCTTTCGACGTGGTGATTGGTATGGATTGGTTGGGTTTGCACCGAGCCAAAATATTGTGTGATAAGAAGATAGTGTCGATCAAGACTTCCGGGAACGAGAAAGTGTATGTGTATGGGGAAAAACGACATCACATGCCTAATGTGATTACCGCCATCAAGGCGAGGAAATGTTTATCAAAGGGTTGTGCATCGTTTATTGCATATGTGTTAGATGGCCGAAAAGAAAAGCAGGCGGTTAATGATGTTAAAATTATTCGGGATTTTCCCGAGGTGTTTCCCGATGATTTACCCGGTTTGCCACCGGAGTGACAAGTTGAGTTCAAGATTGATTTAGTGCTGGGGGCGACGCCGATTGCTCGTGCTCCGTATCGTTTAGCTCCCACCGAGATGCGGGAATTGATGACTCAATTGCAAGAATTGTTAGATAAAGGTTTTATCCGTCCGAGTTCGTCACCGTGGGGTGCCCCGGTGTTGTTTGTTAAGAAGAAAGATGGTTCGATGAGAATGTGTATCGACTACCGTGAGTTGAATAAGGAAACTATAAAGAACCGTTACCCGTTGCCAAGAATCGATGATTTGTTTGACCAATTGCAAGGTGCTAGTTACTTCTCAAAGGTTGATTTGAGGTCGGGTTATCACCAAGTTCAGGTGAAGGAAGGCGACACCGAGAAGACGACCTTTCGTACACGGTATGGTCATTATGTGTTCCTAGTGATGCCGTTTGGGCTTACGAATGCGCCGGCTATTTTTATGGATTTGATGAATCGGGTTTGTAAACCGTTTCTTGATAAGTTTTTGATTGTGTTTATTGATGATATCTTGATTTACTCAAAGACCGAGGAAGAACACGAGAATCATCTGAAACTTGTGTTGGAGGTGTTGAAACGGGAGAAGTTGTATGCCAAATTCTCGAAGTGTGAGTTTTGGTTGCGGGAAGTACAATTTTTAGGTCACGTGGTATCCCGTGATGGTATTAAAGTTGATCCTTCGAAAATTGAGGCGGTGTCTAATTGGGAAGCACCGAGAACTCCTACCGAGGTTAGAAGTTTTCTTGGATTGGCCGGGTACCGGAGATTTATACAAGATTTCTCGAGAATTGCGGTCCCACTCACGAAGTTGACAAGAAAAAGTGAGAAGTTCGTGTGGGATAAGAAACAAGAGGAGGCGTTTGGCTTATTGATGGAAAAGTTGTGTAACGCGCCGATTCTCACGTTACCGGATGGTATGGAAGATTTTGTAGTGTATAGTGATGCTTCAAATCAAGGGCTCGGTTGTGTGTTGATGCAAAGGGGTAAAGTGATCGTGTATGCTTCACGACAATTGAAGGATGCGGAAACGAGGTACACGACACACGACTTGGAGTTGGCGGCCATCGTGTTTGCCTTGAAATTGTGGAGGCACTATTTATATGGTACTCGGTGTACGTTGTACACGGATCATAAGAGTTTGCAATATGTGTTTACTCAAAAAGACCTTAATATGCGACAAAGAAGGTGGATCGAGTTGATCAACGACTATGATTGTGAGATTGTGTACCATGCGGGGAAGGCGAATGTGGTAGCCGATGCCTTGAGCCGAAAAGTCTATGAGAAGCCGATCAAGGGAAGGTCAATGCGTATCGAAGTCGTCTCGAGTATCATCGAGAGAATCAAGAATGCTCAACGAGAGGGTATGGGAAAAGAAGAATTAAGACAAGAACGATTGGGTAAGAACCAACATTTTGTGGAAAATGTGCACGGGTTGAAAACCGTAGGCGGTCGAATTTGGGTTCCCAAGTTCGGGGGTACTCGAAAGGAGTTATTGCATGATGTGCACAAGTCAAAGTATTCAATTCACCCAGGGAGTACAAAGACGTATCAAGATTTGAAACGGGTTTATTGGTGGCCCGGGATGAAGACGAGAGTGGCCAAGTACATCTCGAAGTGTGCCACGTGTGCTCAAGTGAAGGCCGAGCATCAAGTACCGTATGGGGTAGCTCAATCATTGCAAGTACCGGCCGGAAAGTGGGAAGACATAACTATGGATTTCATAGTTGGGTTGCCGAAGACGAGTAAGGGTCATGATGCCATCTGGGTCATAGTTGACCGGTTGACCAAGAGTGCGTTATTTTTAGCCATTCGGGAGACTTTGCCACTTGAAAGGTTGGCTAAGTTATATGTTGATGAGGTGGTTCGACTCCACGGGGTTCCATTGTCAATTGTATCCGATCGAGACGCGAGGTTTACCTCGAGATTTTGGAGATCGTTACAAGATGAATTGGGCACAAAGTTGCGGTTGAGCACGACTTATCATCCGCAAACCGACGGTCAAAGTGAAAGAACGATTCAAACGGTCGAAGACATGTTAAGGTCGTGTGTGTTAGACTTCGGGGGTAAATGGGATGAGCATTTACCATTGGTCGAATTCTCATATAATAACAGTTATTATTCGAGCATCCAGATGCCACCTTACGAGGCGTTGTATGGGAGAAAATGTAGAACTCCATCGTGTTGGCTTGAAGCGGGAGAAGCCAAGCTCACGGGTCCCGAGATCGTGAGGGTGACGAATGAAAAGATTGGTATAATACAAGCCAACATGAAAGCCGCTCAAGATAGGCAACGAAGTTATTCGGGTTTGAAAAAGAGACCATATGACTTGGATGTCGGGGATATGGTAATGTTGAAGGTGTCACCTTGGAAGGGTGTGATGCGGTTTGGAAAGAAAGGAAAGTTAAGTCCAAGGTATGTTGGACCGTTCAAGATATTGAAGCGAATCGGGCTTCACGCCTTTAAGTTGGAACTACCACCCGAGCTTCAAGGTGTGCATGACACCTTTCACGTAAGTTATTTGAAGAAATTCATTGGTGAAGTTGAAAATATTATCCCATTGCAAGAGTTGCGGGTTGATGCCCCGAATCGGTTGATTGAAGAACCCGAGGCCATTTTAGAGACAAAGACAAAGAAACTTCGGAATAAAGAAATCGAGTTGGTATTGGTCAAGTGGAAGCATTCCCTTGGACCAAATTTGACTTGGGAAGTCAAAGACGAGATTCGAAAGAGGTACCCGGATTTCGTGAACTATGAAGAGATTCCGAGGACGGAATTTTCTTAAGGGGTAGATAGTTGTAACGACCCGAAAATTTGTAAGTAAATAAAATATGTAAAAATATGATAATTATGGATAAATCATATAAAACACGTAGAAATTGGTTTCGTATCATTTGGACACCGTATGAGAAAGTTATGGACGAAACCGGGTCGAGACAAGGTCGAAAACTGCAGCCCTGCTGCATAGAGGAGTTCGCGGCGCGAACTGTAGTTCGCGATCGCGAACATCGAACATAAACTTTGGGTTTTTGGTGATCGAAGTTCACGGCTAGCTCACGATCGGGAACTGTTCGCGTCAAGGGAAGTTCGCGGCGCGAACTAGTTGTTCGCGGCGCGAACTCTTCCGACCAGGCATTAAATTCGGGATTTCAGCCATAAATGCCATATCAAAACCCTAGTTTTCTCTCTTGGCGATTTTCGAGCATAGCAGCTGATTTTGGGTGATTTCTTCACAAATCCTTGGTAGATTTCACTCCTAGTGGAAGATTAAAGGTATATCTTCACTCTTTCATCTTTGTAGCTCAAGATCTATGGATCTTGAAGCTAGGGTTTAAAACCCTAGTTCTTGGGTTGGTGATTAATCGTGAAATAAATGTTGTATACACTTAATAGATGGTATATTAACAAGGGAATCAAGTGTATGGTTAAGATTTGTAAGAATCTTAAGGGTTGGTTAAACCTAGGGTTTGGTAAATCACCATAATTGGGGAAAATTATTAGTAAGTGTTATCTAGAGATGGATGAACACATTAGTAGTAGTAAGTGATGTTGATCATGTTGTGATAATTGTATTAGGCTTTTGGTGAAGTCTTGGAAAGTTGATTGAATTGTGAAGCAAGAGATCGGGTGTCAAGCACACGGTTGGAGCGTCATATTACTAAGGTGAGTACGTGTGGATTTTACTGAGTACATAGCCTTTGAATTACTTTCTTATTTGTGTTATGGTCTATTTGCCTATGTGTGTAGACTTATAGTATGTTGAGTTAGTGATAGATATTATTGAGAATATTGGACTAACTTGTTTGATGATGATGTGATAGCCGAGGGCTAGATAGGCTTAACCATTGAGTTATGATATGATTGAGATGATGTGATGATGCGGGGGACCCCCGGTCATGAGGTGTGGTGTGAGGGGCAGTTGGGTGGATTCCCATCGACTCAACCACGTTAGTAGTCTTGCTAACTGGACGTATTCCGGCGAGTAAGGCAGGTATCGGTAGATTGGGCGAATCCCTCTTGCCGGTATCTTGAAGCTTATTAATGGCGATAGATTTCGGTTAATAAGTTAAGTTGTTTCTAGTTAGTGCGGTGGATTCCGGTAGCTAGATATGATTGTTAAGATTCAAGATCGATAGGTCACAATAGAGTGACTAGACTGAGTAGACGTGTTTGTTTATATAATTATGTTTATATAATTTGTGTTTGTTATCCTTGGTTCCAAAACCCATGTATCTCACGAGACTTCTTGTCTCACGTACTCCTTGTTTGTTTTGCTATGTACTCGGGTTCGGGATCGAAGGTTTAGGTGCGCATGGATAGAGATGCGGGGCCTAGAATAGAAGAACACTAGATTGGATTTAAACTTAGCTTTGGTTTTGATATCTTTATATATATTAAAAGAAGGTTTTTTTTTAAATCTATAAAGCCGTGTCATAATGGCACATCATACCTTATGCCATGTATGAGGCCACTTTGCACCTAAATGTCAAGTCATTATTGCCACATAATAGTCCACATATGCACTTTTAAGCCACACCACTTTTAAATAAAATTGAATAAATTGACTTTTAGTGACCCTTATCAGAGTCAATTCCTATATTTTACTAAATGTAAATGTAAATACGTTTACTGATAACCGACCACCACATAAAATACCTTCCTATATGTAAATGTAAATTCAATGCATTGCAATATTAAGGTAATAACCGTCCACGTAAACAATGCTAAATGTAAATATGTATAGATCTATTCTATTTTTTGTTATACGATATATCACTTGATTATGTATTTTGATGATTGCTATTGTTAAAACCGCCGGTTACGTTAAGTTTTAATTTATGATAATCAGTTTTAAATGAAAATTGATTAACTTTATTTTTATAAACTGTATATTTATTAGGGGTTCACACATTGACATTTGATGCAATTAAAGTATTTATTATCCATTTAATGTACTTAATATGAATAGTTTTGAATAACAAAAAGGTTTTAAATAATTTAATTTATAGTTTTAACACGAATTCCGTTTCATGTAAAAGATTTCAACTTGACAAAAGTGCAAGAGCAATGGTAGTTGGAATTATTATTTTCTGTAACATTGTGCAACTATTGTTATGTATATATTTTCGATCATTTACCAAAGAAATAGGAAAAGCTTATGCCAAGATCACTTTCTTATACGTGTTATTGTGTGCAAAATAAGGAATAAATGAACAACGGAAACAGGAAAACCGATTTCCTTAAAAGTGTGTTGCCTTCTCGAATGAGTAGGGATGGTTTGCTAAACATAACTCTTATCAATCGGTGTATTTTGGTTGTATATAATCCAAATGGGTCAAATAGAAAAGCTTGTCTATAGTAAATACGGGCCAAACAATTTGAAAGTCACCCAATGTCTGTTTTATTGAAAGATTTCAATATGATTTATAAATAGCAAAAATGTGTTGGCGGGTTAAGCTAACCGGGTCCAACCCGTTTTGGCTCGTGTTAGAAAAGTCCCTTTTGAGATATTTGTTTTCAATTTTTTAATATTTTTACTATTATACATAAGATTATACTTTAAATGTGGGAAAATTCAGTTTTACCAAAAATTTGTCAAACAAACGGTAATGCCTTCAGGTTACAGTGTAAAATTTTTATATGCACGATAACAAATCAAAAGTAGACTACAAGAAAATTACGACATTACATATGACTAACTTCTATATAGTGCCTCATGTTATGTTGCTTAAGTAATTAATTTTTTAACAGGTTGGTCAGAGTTACTAATTAACCTACAATAGTATAGTTTAAAGAATTGACTCTTAAATGCAATTTTTAATATATATAAAAGTTTTTTTCAACCATATGTAAGTTTGACCCGTTTGTTGTTTTGTTTTGTTTTGTTGTTCCTTTTTTTATATGTTTGTTATTTTGTTGACCATATGTGTAATCTGATCATATGAGCAAAAGAACACGACATATGGTGGTGATGAGGTCAAATTTAGTTTATCCATTTTAATTAAAGTTTCCAAGTTCCATATTTTTCTCTAAAATTCAGGTCATTTTAAATAGGTGAATCTGCATGTTTCGTTCTCGGTCCATTCGGGTCATAGTCAAGCTTTTATTCCACCCGATTTATCGATGTGTTTGAAATTAAATCGTTCTTTAGGTAATGTGAGAAAGACAAGACCTCTTCAATATTAAAGTTATTATTGTCAACACGTGTTCTTATATATTTTCTACTTATTTTTGTGAACACTTTTATGAGCCGCCCGTGGTTTATCACGGGTTATAGGCTAGTATTTTGTAACACCAAAACTTATACTCTGATTTCATACCAAAGGTTTTTGTAAATCCATATTTTGGGATTAGTTCTTCTATTTAATGAAAATGATTTATTTTGGCCAAATGTTTTTGTTATAAAATTTAAGGTGTTACAATATGTTTAGCTCGGGAGCTCGTAGGTAGATCCCGTTTGCCTATGGTTTTGATATACTTGGTGACACCGTATTTTTGTATACTCTGATAAATGTTTTAAAGTTTTTGTTAAACTGTATTTTAGATTACATGGAAAATGTTGGAAATCGTATTTTAAATGTTTTAAACGATGTTATAAAAATACGGGTGTTACATCGTGGGTCACGTTGTTCATGGTCGTTGCCTCTGGCGGCGAATCTACGGTGTTGACGACGATCTTCCCCACGACCTGACATCCTGATGACCTGATGCTCTGATACCACTTGATACGGATTCATATTAGTGGAAGCTATAAACCTAGCTTAGGGTTTGTGTTCGGCCAACCGACTCACAACTAAGAACACGAGTTCTTGTTTCAAAACGAAACGTTTTCTTAGTTCAATAACTTGCCATCCAACCCTACATTATTATCCTATATATAAGCTAATAAAGATAAATACTAATTAAACTATAATAAGGAAAACTAATAGATAAGGCTAAACAAAAGATAAACTCTAAATATGTTGGATGGTTGAAGATAGACTTGATAGGAAGCTTCTAGATCCGTATCAGCTTGATAATAGTGTTTGCAAAATTTTATGTTGACCATCACTTTTAACAAACTTTGTATCCATGTAATTATATGTATTAGTGTATTACTGCCTCCGTCCTAAATTTATTGTCGAATAGAGAATAACACACAGTTTAAAAAAAGTGCATTAATTACATTATATCACCAATAAAATTATCTCTTTCTCACTTAAATATTTTTTGATTGGTTGAAATTAGGAGCAGACAATCATTTTGGGACAAACCAATATAAAAATGTAGACAATAAAAACCGGACGGAAGGAGTAATTGATTGTACATTTGCATTGAGAATTACGCAATGAGTTAAAGTATATCCGTAATAGAGTTTTGATGAATGAGATGTCGACTCTCAAAGTCGAGTTTTTAAAACAAGAAATCTTGTGATGAGAAGTTATCCACATTGGACAAAAACACTCATATTGGATAGGAAATGAATCAATGATCGTCGGTATATATGAAGCGAAAAGGGTTGTCCAGATGACAAAAAGATGTCTTTGAGATGCTATTGAAGAAATTTTCGTGTGGCCATGTCCTTTCTCTTCCATAAGTTCAATCTTCCTAAACTTGAGATATCATATAAAGTAAAAAAGCAATTTGATGTAGATTTTTCTGATGATTATTATTTATTTATATGTCAATTTTGTGTGATCAAAATAATTTCACACACATTTATTTGTTATATACATGCTTATGATTTAGAATAGGACTGTCAAACTGTGTTATTGTTTCGTGTTTTTGGGTAACATGACACGACACGAATTCGTTCAACACGAAAACAACACGACACGAAGTCGTGTTCTATTTTGCTAACACGAACACAACACGATTAAAAAACGATAAACACGACAACACGAGATATATAACAAATATATCAAATTTCTTACTTACTACATGCTAAAAACACGACAAACCGACAAACACGACAAAAATATAACAAATCATTTCAATTTCGTGTTAATTTCTGAACACGAACACGATACGACACAACTTCGTGTTTGTTTTACAAAACACAAACACAAATTCAAATTTTGATTTCGTCCTAATTTCGTTTCGTTTCGTGTATTTTTGTCATGTCGTGCCAGGTTTTGACCATCCTAATATAGAGGTTAAAAAGTTGATGAAGATGGTGGATGAAAATGTAAATATTAGGTATTTCATTGAAATATGGTGACCAAACGAACAATTTAATCTAAACACATAACTCTCAAATTGAACTAAATCAACGAAGAGCAACTTAGTTTAGGGACATTTCGGTAATTACATATATCCAAAAACAATTCTCTGAACAGAAACCCCCCTAAAATTCGTTCTGCTGCGACATCTCTATCTTCAAGAAGAATCTCTGGTCTCCTTTCATTTTATCCAAATGTTTCTGAGTTGAATCTTTCGATTCATTTATCCATAGCCAATTGATGTTCTTTCATCTTGATCTATCTAATTTTTAGCTCGAATATTTGATCTGAGTTCTTTCGGATTTGGAATTTGATTAACCGACCAGTTTTTACTCACTGGTGAGTGATTGTATTTGCTTATAGTAATCTGTTATTTTATGTCTATGAATCTATAATGCTATGAGGTTTAATTGAAATGATTTGAGGAGAGATTGTGAATTTGAAGCTTCGTATGTAGTTTTTATTTTGATCGTTGATTGCGTTTTGGTACTTTTTCAGATCATAGATATATATTTTTTATCTCTGCTATGATAGAACGATCATATGAAATCTGAAGCCTACAAAATACGTGTTTTAATTCTGAATTTCCTTTTTGAGTTATTTATGAACAAATTTGATTCCTGAAGCCCTAAATCGGAATTTGCGTGCGATGAAATTTACAGCTCAAAATCAAGAATTTCATATTGAGAAATGATAAATCATCCTAATTATCCACTTGTCTATAATCTGTGTGATGTTGACTTTTATATGCGTATTGAAATTGATTATTGACAGTGTCCATTAGCAACATAATTAGGTTGATCCTGGTTTTAATTTTCTGGTTTATTTTAGAGTTGAAATAATCCTATTTTGAGAATTAGGTAAAAAGATGTTTGCTGCAACGTAACTGATATAAATGTAGAACATAAAATTACTATCTCTACTTTATTCTAATAAATAAGGTTACTTTTTTCATAATTTAGCGGCAATTATATCTTGGTTTAATGCATGATTATAACAGGAAAAATGAGCACTTTGCAAGGTCCAGTTGTTTGCCCTACTGTTCGGGCTAAGCAGACAGTTGACAGTCCTTTAATGAAGGCAAAAATTCAAAAAAGTGGAATTTGGGGATTAAAAGGCATTAACAGTCATAGGGTTCAAGTGAGAAGTCAACGTGGGTCAAAGATTGTGACTTGTAGTTTCAGTTCATCTTCAAATGGCAATGGTAGCATGGCAGAAAGTTTCAACGAAAATGATTCAGATTATGTCAATTCCAGTGTGGTTGAAGCTGGTAACAATATTATAATCCAAATTCTTGACAAGTGATAAAATCTTAGTATAATTGATTATTTTATTTTATTATTTTTAATTTTAGTTGAGGTTAAGAGCGGGCCTGATGGATTTATAATTAAAATGAGAGATGGAAAGCATTTAAGATGTGCTCATAACAACCCTCAAAGCGGGCATCTGCCTGATTATGCACCACATCCTGCAATTGTCCTGAAAATGGAAGATGGAACTGGCCTTTTACTTCCTATAATTGTCCGTACGTGTTCGTATTTTATATATTTAATTTAATTATTTAATATATAATTACCCTTAATTGAATTTCCAAATGTTGTTCTTAATTCTTATTTGCAGTGGAGATGCCTAGTGTATTACTTATGGCAGCTATGCGCAATGTCCAAATTGTACGCTGAATAATTTATATACTTTTTTTTTTTTTTTTTTTTTTTTTTTTTTTTTTTAATTCAGTTTTTGGTAGATAAATTGATATTGTTGTGTTTGATTTATAGGCAAGGCCGACTATGTATAATGTGGTGAAGGAAATGATTGACAAGATGGGTTATAAGGTAAGTCTATTGTTTTATTTAGGTTAATTTATTTTACCATTTTATAATCAATTTTTTATAAAATTAATTATACAATGATATTTTGTATAACTATTAGGTCAAACTTGTTCGAGTGACTAAGAGAATACACGAGGCATATTTTGCTCGATTGTATCTAACAAAGGTAGGTATGAAATAAATAAAAAAATAAATATGTAAAAAATAAATATGCAAAAGTATTAATGATTTATGGTAATTATAAATAATCTTAGGTGGATGATGAAAATGAGTGTGTTAGCTTTGACCTTCGTCCATCTGATGCCATAAATATTGCTGTGAGGTGCAAGGTAATGTTCACATATTTGCTACTTTTTTTATTTTTTTTAATGGTTTTCTTCTATTAATTATAATATAATTGTAATTAAAGTTTATAATTTCTTAGGTTCCTATACAAGTGAACAAGTTCTTGGCACATAATGATGGAATGAAGATTGTTGAATCTGCAAAGCTTTCGTTCCAGGGTTCTCCAAATGGTTTAATATTTAAAGAACTTGATAGGTATCCCATTTTTTATTTAATTTAATTTGGTTTGGTTTGATATATATATAATATTTAAATTAAATAATAATTATTAACAAATATTTTAACCGTAACTGTTGCAGACCAAGTGGCCAGCCTTGTGTTGAAACTAAGGAGTTTAATCTTGTAAGAAACATGCTTGTTGCTGCTGTTGAGGAACGTTATAGAGATGCAGGTTTCTTACATTTTTATATATATTATTTTATTTTACTTTTTCTTGCTTTTATTTTAAGTAAATATTGGCATTTTGACAGCTCAATGGAAGGATAAACTGACTCAATTCCGATCAAAGAGAAACTGGGCATAACATTAACAGGTACTCATATCCATATTCAGAATGAAGCCTTTTAAATTAACTATTATTTTATTTTGTGTATAAATTGCAGGAATATCGTGTGTGAAGTTTGTGTTGTTAAGTAAATAATACTCCGTATAATATTATATTATATTATATTATGGGTTGTACGGAAACCTTGTAAATATGTGAATAGTTAAAAGGATGATGGTTGTCTTTTCCTACATGTTTATGTTGCACACTTATGCAATTTAACTTGAATGTAATTCTATGTTTGGTTGGTATATTCAAGGTAAATACTTGTAGTTGTAAATAATCGTAGTAATGTTAACCAAAGAGTTTGATATCCATTTGTAAAAATGCTGATAGGATCGAAAATGAAAATCATGATATTACAAAACTGAAAACCAAACTGAAAATCATAATCAGTGTTGGGTTTGTTTGATTAGATTTGTTCAGCTTAAATGCTCACCCCTATCCGAGTACTGGACTGAACCGCACCATAATCGATAGGACTGAAACCGTAAATTATAATATTACCGTAAATGCTCACTCTCTAGCTGCGTTGTCTTTACAATTAAACTGTTTTACTTTTTCTTCTTTTAACTTTTAGTGCATAGTATTGCTAAATTGTATCTATCGATTTAGTTTTGCTAATTATTGACCTCTTTATTAACTATTGTGAAATTGCTTCCAAATTTCCCAATCCATGACTACGATTCTTGTGTACTATTTCCGGGCATATCCTTTTTAGTCATTTACAACATAAGCTAATTCAAAAACGTCTAACCTTAACAGCATAATAATACTATATAAGCTAATTTAAACACTCAAGAATAGGGATATGTTTGGCCACGGAACCGAAAAATTCTGAAACTGAAAAAAATACTAGCAGGGGTCTTATGAGGCCTCTCCCAACAGTGACGCGTCACTAAACACATCACTAAACCCTTCTCTACTGACGGGTTAATGACGAGGTCGTGCACAAGAATCGATAACTGAAACCTAAATAATGGGTTCGGTATTATTTCGGTCTAGTTTTCTTAGGTTTAGAACCGAAAACTACATCATCAACACAAACTATATATTAAGTTAGACTCGAGATTGCCAAATTTAGGATCTAGAACCGAAAAACGAGAACCAAAAAATACTAAAAAATGGGAATTGAAGTCTTGCCGGAAAGTCGAAAACTGAGTCCAACCAGTTCCGGTTAGATTTTTCGGTTAAAATCAAAGCTCTAAAAGGTGTGTCATGGCGCCGCTAAGGTGCGAGACGTGACGTCCACGTTACGAAACATGCCTAGGCGTCGGCTCTAGACATGAGATAAGACGTGGCAAGGCGTGGATAAACATGATTTTGGCCTGATTTTTACGATTTGGGCATGCTATTTACGATTTTAGCCCTAGTATTGTTTGATATGTTGTATTCCATTATGTACAAAACTTTTTGTAAATTCCATATATATATAAAATACAATATATGTTAATCTATGATTATATGTTTTTTGCGGCAATAAGTCTGGCGTTATAAAATTAGTAACTTCTTCATCTTATCTTACTAATATATAAAACATTTAGGACTTCTTTTATGGCATGTCCTTAATTTTCAACCTTACTGTTTCGAAAAATATCTTAATTCTTATAATCTTATCTTACTAATATATAAAGCATTTAGAACTTCCTTTTATGGCATGTCTTTAATTTTCAACCTTACTATTTCGGGAAATGTCTTAATTCTTATAACGACTGAAAATAATAAAACGCAACCCACAGGATTCGACCCCATGACCTTGGGAATAAAGGGTTCATGCCTTTCCATCTCAACTACATTGAATTCTTGTTATTGTTTCCTTTTCAATATAATTATTCACATGAAAGTGCAATATTTCATTTTAAAAAATCCTTTTAATTATCTTTAATTTACAATATTTCATTTTCTATTTAATTATCTTTTATTGTATATATTATATATTAGTCAATTTAGCAAACTTAAATTTTAGCCAACGAGCTTGTTATCTCGGGAAATATTTGTGCTTTGGAAAATATTGACACCCTAAGGACTTAAACTTACGACTTTCATGTTATTAGCAAAGAACTTTGACCACAAAGACATATCATTTTTTTTTTTACCACCACCCGCCACTACAATCACTATCGTCACAATCACTACCGAACACGTCATCACTATTGCCACCATCGTACAATCACTATCATTATCACAAAATATAGTTACAGGGGACCCGCCGTCGCATTGCGCGTGTACGCTGCTAGTATCTCCTAAAACGCGTGGCTTAGGCCTCACACCTTTATTGTGCAAGAAACACCCCCGTTATATAATTTCAACAAGTCCCAAACAAGTTTCAACTAACCAAAACCCACAGTCCCACACTTTAAAATGGCGACCAATTGACTTGGCGGACTTCCACTCTCGTCTCCGGTTTCGTATCTCACGTTCTCCGACTCTCGTCTCCGGTAACATATTCTCGAGAGTTTTTAAGTCCGGCAGTTCTCCTCTCGATTTCATCCAGTAACCCTAATAACTGGTAAGTATTCCAAAGTATTCAGTATTTAGGGTTTATGTTTAATAATTATGAATTAGTTTAGTGATTATGGTTAATCAATGTGTCATGTATGAGAATGTGTGATGAATGCAAGTCTGTGCCTCTATAATATTATTATTATGAATTGCAAATTATTTTAGCGCTAAGTTGTGGAACTATTTTGTAGAATTTGTTTCTCAAATTGAAGTGTTCTTTGAATTTGTCGATCAAATTGAAGTCGTTTTTGAATTTGCAGCATTTCTTATGCATGCAATACGCTAATATCCATCTCAAAACGTTTGAGTTATATATTCCAATAGAAAATATACACCAAATTTTAGGTCAAAGAGTTTTGACACTGAGCTATTGTGCCAGGTGACCCCGTACAAAGTTCCTGGATCCATCACTGCTATTTAGTGTGTAAACATGTGATTCACAATCAGTGGTTTGTTAAATGGAGTTGGATTTTGAGTTAATGTTAATATAAGTTAGGGTTAGTTGAAAAAATTGAACAATTAGGGAGGAATTGAAAATGTTGATTATGTTTGGCAGGACCTTTCAGAGTTTGTTACAAACTGCTTAAGGAATCCTTTGTAAAAATTGTAAGTAGCAGTATATTTAATTAATATCGATCATCGAGTAAGTTGCATTTATGATAGTATTTATGTATATTATGCAGTTAAATGGCGGAATTGATTTTAGAAGCAAAAGATGCAGAAAATTGGATTTATAGAGGAGAAGGAGCTGCAAATCTCATTCTCTCATATACCGGGTCATCTCTTCAATTCGTACGCCCTATTTTATAAAAAATTATAAAGTTTGTAAGATTCTTGTCTAATTTTGCAATTGATGTAAACCAATGACTTTATTTAGGTTGGAAAAGTGTTAAGAGTACAAAAGGCTAAGAAAAACTGTGAAGAAGTTTCTTCAGATTTATCTGAACACGAATGCCTTTTATGGAAAGATGATTGTGATCTTTTATCAGCTCCAACAAGAGAAATTGCTGAACATGTATTTGTGCAAGATGTAATGTGCCCATTATTAGGTTCCGATCATGTTGATGCAGGGGTATAAATTATAATCACTTATTTAGATGAATGTTTTAATCTATTTAAACATAAAGTTAAATGTAATTAAACAAATTATTTTGCAGATTCGTGTTATTGTATCAAGAGGTTTTCTTGAATCAGTTGGGAAAAATGTTCTTTCTGAACGTCCTTCATGGAGAGTTGATGATGCAGATGTTAATACTCAGTGTGATTATGCATTACTTATATCTGATCATTCACTTTTTCCTCAAGGTAATTGCTAATAAATTTATTTTAATTTTCTTTTTTCTTGTATAAAATTCACATTAAAACGGTTTCTTATTTTCATTTTGCATTTCAGTTCTGCATGATGAAGAGCTTTCAATATCTGTAGAGATAAAGGCACGTGCTTTATTCCTTAAAACTTATCTTTTTTTCATCCAAAACGTTTCCATTCGACCATCATAAAATTTAGTTTGTTGCTGTTTTTTTACCAAATCAGCCAAAATGTGGATTTCTTCAGAATTCAAGATATATTTCAGAAGAAAACACAATTAAAAGAAGTACGACTCGTTTCGAGCTACATCAAAACCTCAAATTGCAACAGAAAAAGGTTTTCTATCCCATCCTACCTTATATTTTGACTAAATTGCATAAATCGCCCCTATGGTTTGTATGAAATTATAGATTATGCCCCTTGACATTTTTTAAACTTGTAACATACTAACATAAATGGTCCCTAGTTTTGAAACTGGTAACATCAAAGGTCTCTAAAAACTTAACACTTTTTTTTACTTGGCCAATTAGTACCTGAACTTGGCTGACTAGGTCTTCTACTACCTTGAACTATCAAAGGTGTAACATTGTACGTTGAACTTGACAAAAAGGTCAATTTAGTACCCTGACTCACTAATTTGGTCTTGTTTTCTCACGTGATTTGCTTCTAATATCAATATATTGAGATGAACGTATATTTTTTAGTACGTCAAAAGGTCCCACAATTGTAACTCAAGTAAGAAAAGCGATCAAAATAATAAGCCAGGGTACTAAATCGACCATTTTGTCAAGTTTAGGGTACTATGTTGCACCTTTAATAGGGTAGTAGAAGACTGAAGACCTAGTCAGTCAAGTTCAGGGTACTAAAATGTATTTTGGCCTTTTTACTTTAAGGATCAATAGTGTTACAACTTACAAGTTTCAAAATCAGGGACTATCTGTGTAATAAAAAATTTGAGGGATAAAATTCATAATTTATTAATTTCATACAAATCACATGCATGCTTTATGTAATTTACTCTTTAAAAATCAATTTGTGTTTTTTTTTTAATCTCAGATTCCACAAATAAGTCAATACGATCCATTAGATATGTTCTCTGGATCAAAAGAAAGAATACTAAAATCAGTAGAAGATCTATTTTCAACTCCCCAAAACAATTTCAGAGTTTTCTTAAACGGGTCCCTAGTTTTCGGGAGCTTAGGTGGCGGGAAATACATAACAAACGTCCATCATGATAAAGCATTTGAAGACGAATTAAAATCAGTTATTAAAGCAGATGATGGAATGAGAAGAAATTGCTTCCTACAACTTGTTTCTGAAGCTGTTTTCAAATCAGGATTATTAGATCGGCTTCTTGAGGTTCAAAAACTTGATGTTTTTGATATTGAAGGTGCAATTCATGCATATTATGATGTTGTTAGTGAGCCATGTGTGGTTTGTGGAAAATTGGGAGAGGATAAATTGTCGGGTAGATTTGGTTGGTTGCATTCGTTACCGTTGGATCGAAGTTTGAAGATTGTGAAGGAATTTTTGATTGCTGCAACTGCTAAAGATTTGAGTGTTATGATTAGTTTTAGAACACGAGAAAAACGGGATCCGGAGTCTCCGTATAATGTAATTTATCATGAATCAACTGGTCAAAGTTTTGACTATAAGGTAAGTAACATTCAAATTTATGAAGTTTTTATAAAAATCATTGATCATAGTGTAGTATTGTAATATTCTTAATGATGGTGATATTTGTGCAGGTGTCTTTTATTGATCTAGATATGAAACCTTTGGAAAAGATGATATATTATTATGAGCTAGACCAAAAAATACTTGCTTGCTACTCAAAAATGAAGAAAATTGCAAAACCACCTGAAAATTCTACAAGCCCGTGATTGCAATTAAAAAGCACTGATTATATTTATTCGGGTAAACAAATGTAAGTATTTAAAGATACAAGTCTTTGTTTGTAGTTGTGTAACAATGACATAGAATCTGGATAGTTAATTTTTTATTTTTTTAATTATTATTTATTCAGGAAAGATACCCAACACAAGACCTGCCTGATGGTGGTGGTGGAAATTTTAAAGCATGGAAGAAGAAGAAGGTGAGCCACTTTTTAAGGTATGTAAATTTGTTTAACATAATGACTATTTTTTAATTAAACACACTACAATTATTATTATAGTATTTAACTCTCAGGTATTAAATTATTGCATTTTTATTTATGTAATTTGTAATTAATGAAACAGTCGGTTATTGTGGGACCGATTACTGGAGTTGGGTTGTTATGAACCCATCTGGCTACTGGGAAATCGAGTTTGGTTGCAGCTATGGTTAACCGTCTTAAGTTTGATGTTTATGATTTGGAATTTGAGAAGGAAAAGGTAAATATATACATTATATTTAATGTTTTCAACCAAGTTACTTTGAGTTGTGTTTGCATCTTATTTTATCTCGTTTATTTATCGGGAAGTTTGTCGAGAAATGTAACATAATACACCAATTTAGATAAAATAGGGCATTCATAATTTCCTGCTCAAAATAAGATTAATCAAATTTTTACATGTGGGGAAACATATGCAAAAAGTCGTAATTTTTTACATACCCCACATTGTCAAAATTGTTGTATTTATTTAGAGATAAGTGACATATCTCATGTTGTCAAAATTGATATATTATAGAAGTATTACTTTTCTTGACAACTTTCCCTTTATTTATAATGAGTTGATTTTTGTTAGTGTGCTTTATCTCTAACTTGACAATGAGAGTCTAAGATTTGGATTTTGGTTGAAATAATATAACTTTTGTAATCATATTTGAGAGACTAATAAAAAATTTGCACAAAGTTGATGTGATTATTGATTGATGTATGTTTTTATTTGCATTGGATCAGATCAGGGGATAATAGTGTTCACAAGGAGCATTTGGATGCAGCATGAAGAGTGATAATGTGGAAACTATGCAGTTGGTCATAAATCAAATATCGGTCAAAGACCGAGATTTGAAATAGCGTTTATCGCGGTGAGATATCGGTGTTTTATATTATGTAAAATATTAAATATATACAGCATTATATATAATTAAAATCATAAAAAAATCAAAAAACATAGCATAATGTTCATTAGATAGTAATATAAGTGATTTTTTTGTTTATAATTGATGCATTGGGAAGGTTTAGACAACCTATTAATTACTTGCTTCGTTGTAATTTTATTGTTCATATTTCCATTTTAAAATGTCTGACAACTTGAAAATTCCACCTATCAAGAAACAGGTAGGTGGTAAAGGTAAAATTCTATTGGTTATATAGTGTAATAAACACACTTTTGTTAAATTGTGTCTTTTGTTTTTGGACAATAATTTTGGGACGGAGGTAGTATTTGTTTCAACCTAGATTATTTCCAGGTTTGAGATCTAAGATTGACTACAAAGTGTAGAAATTGTGCTTCAGAGGGTTATTGATTGGCTTGAAATGAAGGAATTAGCAGAGAAGATTGCACCACACCAGTAGATGATTAAAATGAAATTAATATTTATGGCTGATTGATTTCTTGATTATTATTATTAACTTATAATGGTTTTTAGTGTTTCTAATTGCAGTCACTTAATCAGTGTGTTTCTTTTTCTTTTTTATTATTGAACGGCAAAAGATGAACTTGGGTGAGAGTTTGGGCATTGTCATCACCCCTCTACAGAACCCAAAGGAATAGAATTAAAAAAGCTAGCAACAACAAATACAAGTCAGTTTAGACAATACAACCAAACAAAAACTAAAACTCTATAATACATGAGAGAGAAAAAGATACAACAAATGAATAAATATGCCAGTCATGAATTCACCAAAATCCTTGGAGTATTTAAAAACCAGAAGGCAGAGTCCAAAGCCTGACCTAACATGGATCTATGTTTGATTCAAAAAATTGTTTGAGCTTGGGCAAAATAGATGACTGAAGAAAGAGAACCGCAACCTTGTCTAAGAGGGCAGGATTTAAAGCTTTAAGACTAGCTAGGAATATTTAACCCACCACATCCTTATCTAATTTAATCTGTTTCCAACTAATCCAATTGATTTTCCTTTCGCCGCTTTTAGAACCGCCCAAAAAATTAGCCCGAATCGACTCAAGGTTGTTAAAGAATTTTTCAATAAGGAGAAATCATAAATACCAAGCGCTCCAAGCACGGATTTTGTAAGAACCAATCTCCCACCGTACAAAAGGGATGAAGCCTTCCATGTTGATAATTGTTTTTGGAATTTATTTATTCACAATAACATCCCTATCCCTATGAGTTGCCCCAACAGTCAACCAAAGGTATTTAAAATGCCGGTTGGCCACCCTAAATACATCCTCCTCCACAAAACCAATTAGTGTGTTTCTTGTTAGATGGAAAATCACTGTTTTTAACTATGATGCTAAAGAATGACACAAAAGTGAAACCATAATGAATTTGTTGCACAGGAGTAAATTCAATAGAAAATACAAAAGCCAAAGTATGCAAAAAGTGAAGACATTACCTGGCTGGATACACATGACAAAAACAACAATAATGTTTGTTTCCTAGTACATGTATTCTATATTAACAATTAAAGCTTTTAATTAGGCCACCACAAATAAAAAAGATCTAGAACATAAGTATAGTTGCTTCTTTTAAGTTTTATCTACCTCTCTTCTCTCATTTAAATTCTATACTAGAGTTGCACAAAATTGGATTTTTTAGAATCAGCTAAACTACAAAAACAAGTTTTCTAAAAATCAGATTGAATTTTATCCAGATTTTGAACGTTAAATGTGTAAATGGTGTAACCAGATTAGATAGGATAT
This sequence comes from Calendula officinalis, assembly GCA_963853835.1. Classification (NCBI taxonomy): domain Eukaryota; kingdom Viridiplantae; phylum Streptophyta; class Magnoliopsida; order Asterales; family Asteraceae; genus Calendula; species Calendula officinalis. The sequence continues at coordinate 56,360,740 of OY970830.1, forward strand.
AAACCAGATTTTTTTAAATATTTGGTTTTCGGATGGTAAAAAAATCCGATTTCTTATCTAGTAAAAAAATCCATCGCCTCAAATAATCCGAATCCGGCTTCAAAAAACATCTTCTCTGGTTTTCTTAAAATCCGGTTTTGGATAGTTTTGTTTTTTGCAAAATCGGATATTTGGATTTTATGTGCAACTCTATACTATACTAAACTATTAGTTTAAAACTAGTATCATCTTACCTATAATCTATCAACCATTTGGACTTGTTATTTCTTGAAGCTGGTTGCTTTTGTAAATGGTAAGTAACTTTGTCTGAGTTAAATCCTTGGATTTCAGAATTTCATTAACATGCAACTTCACATACTCATATTCAACTTTGATTTACTCAAACATTACCATCATATATACACAAAGAAAGCTAAGCAAATGCAAAATCATCAATTACCAATTCTAATCAAGGAAACATCCAAACATTTCGACCTAGAAAAATATGTAATCTTACAATCAGACTTTGAATTGCATTATATTTCCTTTTCCATTGTCAAACTTCAAATTGCAATCCAATATTACCTTCAGAGTCTTCTATCTTTCCAATTTCTACTCCTCAAAACAGGAAATATGAATCATGAATGCAAACAAAGAAAAAACAAGCAGAAATCATACCAGTTAATGTAAACCCTAATTACATTCTTCAACTTACTTGCACGAAACCACCTCTGCAAATCAAGCCACAAATGCAAAACACATCTAATAATCTGAAACTGATTCAATCACCAATGCAAGTGGAAGAACGAGAGATCTATATACTATCTGTAATTATGGAAAACTACTAAGTAAAGATCGATTGATTAATTGATAAACTAAACAACTCTATAAACTATTAAGATGAACACAAGGATAACGATATTTTACAAAAGATGCCCTAAAAACAAATGTACTATTTATTATCTCCTCTCACTTCTTCACCTTTGCACTGGCTTTCTTTGCAATCGCTCTTTTAGGTTTCGAACTCTTTGCAGCTGCCTTCTTCACCGGTGTTTTCTTTCCGGCAGCCTGAGCCTTCTTCCCCGGAGTAGATCTCGTGGATGTCCTTGCTACTTTAGCTGGTTTCGTCGGAGTTTTAGGCTTCGGTTTAGCTACGGCTTTAGGCTTTGCAGCTGCCTTCGGTTTAGCGACAGATTTAGGAGCCGCTGCCTTTGGTTTAGCAGCCGGCTTGGCTTTCGCCGGCGGCTTTGGCTTAACAGCTGCCTTCGGTTTTGCAACGGTTTTTGCCTTTGGAGCTGGTTTAGGTTTAGCAACGGCCTTCTTCTTAGCCGGAGCTTTTTTGGCAACCGGCTTAGGCTTGGCAGTGGCCTTCGGCTTAGCAGCTGGTTTCTTCGCCGGAGCACTTGCCGCCGGGAGCTTGTATGAAGCCTTAACCTTAACTAGTTTACCAGCAGCAACGAATTTCTTCAACTGAGTCAACAAAACCTTCTTAAAATTCGTCGGTAGATTCTTCTGCTTCTCTTCGATAAACTTCGTGATCGCATACTGACTAGATCCGGTTTTCTCCTTTAACGTAACAATGGCTTCCTTGATCATCTATAATCATTAACGCAATCAATTAAGATCAATCAAGGAATCACATAGATTAATTCGCGATCAAGGAAAACAACAAACAGCAATGAATTGAGCAAATTCATACCTCGAAGTAAGGTGGATGCAACGAAGGACTTCTAGGTTTACCCTTAGCCAATGGTTTCTTCACTTTCTTCGGCTTTTCAGCTGCCGGAACGTCAGGTTTTTCCACCGGTGCAACCGCATCAACTGCATCGATCACCGGCGCAGCAGGCACCGTCGCCACAATTGGTTCTTCCGTCGCCATTGACCTAGATTTAGGGCTTAAAATCTGGAATTTCAAAATCTGGAGAACGAATTCTAGATCTAGAAATGCTAACCGAATTAAGATTTGATTGTTGTGCTGTGATTTAGCGTCTGAGTGACGAACATGAATTTGCGGGGAGTTAAATAATATGGAGCATGAGAGGACATATCCAAAAGCCACGATTTGATTGGTTAGAATAGGGGTCACACGGATCGGACACCTAACTAGAATTTAAATATGAACTGTTGGATCAGTTCTTATCAACGGCTGAAAATGACTTATGATGTAAGTAGTAATCAAGTTTGGATGAAATGTATTCATTTTGGTGTGTTTCTATACTCAAATGATTTATGAATAACTTTAGTTCTACTTGATGAAATTTGATGAAATTTTCTTGAGTTTGTAGGAAATTAAGTTAGCTTTCCGTCGAGTATTTACATAAAGGCTGAAGTTAAGTGGGTTGAGAGATATCTGACTTCGAATGCACAATGGTCGGAAAGGGGGTATATTAAGAGTTATTGAAGGTTTCAAGTGTTTTTAACCCAATGCTTTGATCCGATGTTTGATTTTAACATCAGTAGTGATGCTAAATTAACTTAGGTATCCATAGAATCAAGAATTGTCGAAATCCGATAAGAAATGAATATAGAAATTTACGTTTGAATGTTAATGAAGATGAACAAGTTTGGGTATAGTAATTAAGTAATGTCATTTGTGTTGGTATTTATCATGTTTACTAATGGTATGTGTATAAGATGTAATTAAGTCTATGAATTTGTATTAACATTGTTACAATACGCAAAAAACGTTGCAAATTTTCGCACTTTTAAGATGGTTCTATATGTAGTGAATAAATAATACAATCACCTTACGAGGAATTTCATAATCTAACATGGTATCTGCAGAACTCTAGAAACAATTTGAAGACAATTTGATCAGAAAAATAATCATCCTCCGGTCGCAGGCTAATCATCGACGGTGCGGAGTGACCCATCTTTGTTTCCGTTTTTAGTTTTGTGTTTAATCGCTTTTCTGTTTTTGTTTAATCATTTGCATTGGATCATAAACCTTATTTCCTTTCTTCTTTCTTAGTACAACAACTTTATTGATTTCTATTTTCTTCAACCTGAAAGCAGTGAAGCACCTCATTTGTTATGTTTTTACTAACAATCCCAATTTCACAATAATATTTCTTTTAGTCTTCCATCAAGAACCTTCATTGTTTCCCCTTATTATACCATGAAATTATGTATAAAATTCCTACACAAAATATTATCTTTATGTTACTGTTTGATTTGTTTTTCATTTTCAAAAATCAAAAGTCGTGAATTTCTTTTCTGGTTAGATGTTTTCTTAAATCGACATAACGATATCCTAACAAATCTCTTCCCTTCATTTTCCCCCAAAAATTCTCCTATCAAAGGTAACCTCTTGATATTTCTCTAAATATTCCTCCAATCAAAGCTATCTTTCCTGTTCTCCCTCAAACCACGATTGTTTAAATTTCATGTTTTACCATTCTTTTTTTTTTGTCATTACTTTCTTTTAATCTTGAATGTAAGTCAGACAACCGTTTGCAGATCACATATAAATGCCCTATGTCAAATAAAATGCAATGCAATAAAACTGCCCAAGGACTTAATTACTTCTAGTTTATAATAACCCTAAGATTGCGGGGACATATTTTGTTGGTAATTTTAGTGTTACCTATTCCAATTTTAGTATAATGGAAATAATGTGTATGTCATGGGTTTCATACTTTGGTTCTAGTACAAGTCAGGAGGTGCGGAGTGCACACTTGTATAAGTCCAAGATGATATTGGTTTGGTTATAGTTCAAGTTATCAGCTGATGCGATCAACAATCTGAAGCAGCGTAGAAAACCGTGTATAACCGCTCCTAAATTAATGGATCTGTTCCTAAATCTTGGGAACCACTTTGAACTTTGATTTAATAATACAACATACGTATTATTGAGAAAGATATAACACAAAAGAATATTCTCTCTTGACATACTGTTGAATGTGAATTCTCTCAAATCATCCATTACTGTGAATTAGAAATTATGCCTAATTTCTAATTTGATTCTTAGGAATTATCCCAATAGTTAGAATTTCGTGATACCCAGGCATAGGGTCGAAATATCTAATTCGGAAAGTGATATTCACGATTCCTTTGTTAAATCCATATTACAGAAACGACCCTATTAAACCCAACATATTTAAGGATTTAGGATCATGTTACTATGACCTAACTCGATTGTCTAAATGAGTTAGTGTTCATTAGGGTTTGTTAGGATCAAACTCTGTTAAGTGTCAATTGTCACACCTTATAAGCGTGTCATCTCCAATGCTGCTCTTTGTCTTGGTTTTTGCAAGTTACATACGATGCAATAACACAACTCTTCTACTTGACCATTTGTTTCAACTCCAACTCTGTTATTAGTCCTATAGCTTGACATTCATCATATAATATGTTTTTGACCATTTGTTTTATATGATTTGGTAAATTGTGATTGGTTGGAAGTATTTTTTATGGGTCTTAAAAAGGTGTTATATGGATAATAAACCAGGGGTAATTTTGAATTATGTGTTAAAATATGTTAAGAAGCCAAAAATAACTTTAACATGGTTTTAACTTCAAACCACACCTTGTGCTTTTAGAAGAATAGTGATATCTTTTTTCTATGGATAATAATGTTTCATGGTGTTTTGTTATAATGGTTGATATTTATAAACTTATAACATTACAGGGAAGAATGGTAACTAAACTCAAATTTATGTTTCATGGTGTCCACATTAGTTTTCTATATCCAGACCAAACACATGACAATCTCTGTCCTGACCCTTGTAGCGGTGAACACACCCGCAATAAAACCATAAAATTGATTTTATAATTAATACATGTACCACTTAACATGCATAATTTACAAGTCACAAATACAAAACACACATTGGCATCCATCGGTTGCCAGGACGACCGAATGCAATGGCGCGTCCAGCTTCGCGCAATTGGGCAACACGGTTGCCGGGTTAGGTCCGGGTCACCAATAGTCAGTCATTACGTTTAGTCTTAGGATAATAGTTTGTTTGAGGTTGGATGGTTAATATAACAAAGTATTGTGATCGAAGCTATATGAATATGAGTTGCATGAATTATATAATTCAATTTTAATTTATCCTCTTCAACTTGATGGAATGGATAGTAGAGAGGCAACCAGGTCAATTTTCAAAATCCAAAATTAGAGATCAGGGACATCCAAAAATTGCTTATTTGTTAGTTTCCAGACTCAGTTTAGCAATTTGATGGACAATTTGGTGGACAATTTAGCTAAAAGTATGTTCAAAGCTAATCCAGAGTATATAAAGTAACAAGAACCATCAACACTTTGAATTGGCGATATCCCAAAGAGAAGAAATTTGGAAGACATTAATTGGTCGTGGTCCCTTAACTCAAATGGAGACTCTACCGTCAAGAATTTATCAAGTGTTATCCAAAAGATATTGTTTGGCGTATGCACCATGATTGCCTCCAAAACAATATATTCACTTATACGTAGGTGTACAAATGGTATAAGAAAAACATCAATTTTATAATAAAAACGTAAGAAAATCATCAATTTATTGAGTTACATAAATTATTCATAAAATTAATCATAATCCACAAATCTTAGCTTTCGCATATGCACATATGCTGACTGCAAACTGGTTGGCCAGTATTACAATAACGATAACAATCGCTAACAATATTACAATACCCGGTGGGAACCAAACGTTTGCTCACTTTGTCGTGTTGGGTCACTACCGGTGCTCTGTCAGCAAAAACACACGACATTTGCATCCCTGCAATCGTAAATTCGATTAGAAATTAGATATGTTAAATACAATTGACATGTTATGTTACTAGCTAGAGACAAAGATTACCATAGATGGAAAGCAATAGTGCGACCAAAAGCACCGTCTTGAACCAAGATTTCTCCATGTTTTAATAATTATTAAGTAAATACAATTACCGATTACCAAAGGGGTATGCTGATAATCTTTTTTCCAAATATAACTTTTATAGAGCTATTTTACAAGGTAAATACATAAATGATCATAAATATTGAATTAAGGAAACGTAGTTAGCATTAATGTTAATAATCAACATCTCCTAATTTTCTAACGCAATCTGGTCTTTAAACTTGCATCTCTATTAAATTACAAAGTGACGTTTCACGATTTTTTTTAGGGAAATATATAAATTGCATATCTTTATTCGCGTTCCTTAAATAAGATATTAACCTGTAAATTTCCTTAATTAAGATAGCTTTATTCTGCATAACATATCATCCGAAATTATCAAATTTTATCAAATGCGAAAATTATGCATAACAAATTCATCACAATTTTTGCATAAAATTTCTTTTTTTATGGGTAAATTAATAAAAAATGAGTAAATTACAGAAAATTGTCCCTGTGGTATACCCGATTCAGCGTTTTTGTCCCTATATTTTTTTTTCGGTTTTTTTGTCCCTATACATTTTCAGATTCCGGAGATTCCGGATTTCTGTCATTACGTCCAAATTTCTCCATTAACTAACCTCACATGCCAAACATGTGAGTGTATTTCAGTCTTTTCACCAAATTACTTGTACATAATGCTTTAAAATTGTACTTTTGAGTTTCTTCCTCAATTTTAACCTGAAATACCTGCATCATTTCACAAATTACCTGCAATACCTCCAAATTACCTGCACCGTTCGCAAATTAGAAGAAATCAAGAGTAAAGAGAGAGAGAGAGAAATTAAAAGCCCAGATCTTCTCACCTATTGCAAATTCAAACCAGATCTCCTAATTTCAATTGAGAAAGAGAGAGAGAGATCGGAGGTTGTTTCCATAGATCATCGCCACACACACACACACCATCTTCTCCGGTGGTCTTCTCCGTTCGCACCATCTTCTCCGATGACCACTGAATCGCCGGAAAACAGGAAGGAATCGAAGAAGATGAAAGTTGAAGAACAGAGACTTGAGAACGGGAACGACGGGTGTTTGTGTTGTCTGTGTTGTTGTTGTTGTTGTTGTTCGTCGTTGCAGTTGCTCCCTTCTTCCAACTTGACGAGCAAGCGTCGGCACAACCACCGTCACCCGGTAACCCTACTTCATCAGCAAGTTAATCGACACTCGTAGATTTGATTTTCGAAATTTTGTTGTTTGGTTTTTGTTTCTGAACTACTCAGAGATCTCCAACCATACTTTATCCTCAACTTTATCTCTATACTTCCTCCGTTTCAAAATAAGTGATACAAATTAACTTTCACATTTTTTGAGGCAAAATATTATAATGAAGGTTAAATTAGATTAAATTAGATAGTTAGTGAGTGATGTAACGACCCGAATTTTTGTGTTATATAAATTATTATAAAAATATTATAAATAAGGATAAATCGTTTAAAGAACGTGGGAATTGGTTTCGTGTCATTTGGACATCGTATGAGAAAGTAATGGGCGAAACCGGGTCGAGACGATCAACAAAAGTTGCAGCCTGCCTGGGTAAGGGAGTTTGCGGCGCGAACTACTCCTCGCGATCGCGAGGATCGGGCAGAGACTTGGGGTTTTCAGAGATCAGAGTTCACGGCTGGTTCACGAACGCGAAGAGTTCACGATCGGGGAAGTTCTCGGCGCGAACTTGGAGTTCACGGCGCGAACTCTGCGGGACCAGCTTTAAATCGGGAAAAAGCTAGGGTTTCCTCATTTTCACTCATTCACTTGGTGCAGCCGAGATTGTAGATGAAGTAGGCGATTTTGGTGTTCTTGAGCTTAGATCTTCACCATCTTTGAGGATTTATGCATCTAAACTAAGATCTAAGGTTGCAAAGACCTAAAGATTGGAGATGTTCCAAAGGCGGGAAGCAAGAATGAACACGATATGGATTAACTAACGCTAAGGTGAGTACATGAGACTTTTAAACTGGGTACATAGGAAGAGTTTTAAAAATACATATGATATTTTTATGGGTCTTTATTAATAAATGCTTGATAAAGATAGTGACTGAAAATGGTGAGAAAGTAGGTATAATGTGATACTAGAATATGTCTAGTATGGTTGATGATTTTGGAAGTAAATATGATAAACTTAAGTGGTTATGGAATCTTTAATAATGAACCATAATAATAAAGTTATGAAGTAAAATGATGTATATTGAGTCTTTATTAATAATTATGTATTGGTAAAGCAATTGGAAATGGATTGATAAGTAATGAGTATCTATTGGTAAGAATTACTAATAAAAGAAAAGAACAAATATACATATGAAAATGATTATGATGTGATTATTAATAATTATGTATTATAGTCAACGAAGAGATGAAAGTATATGAAATAGATAAATAAGAAATGTATCTTATGAAATAAGTGAGTATGGACCTCCTAGGGTTCATAAATGTAGAAGTATGTGTGAGATGTTAAAGATCAGGTCCACGGGACCATACAGGTACGTTCACTCTATGTTGTACTAGTTATATGTAGTTATTACTAGATAACTAACTTGTTTGATGATTTACGTGATAGCCGAATGCTTTGATTAAAATAACTGTTGAGTTATGTTCAGAATGAGATGATGTGATGATGCGGGGGACCCCCGGTCATGAGGTGTGGAATGAGGGGCAGTTGGGTGGATTCCCATCGACTCATCCACGTTAGTAGTCTTGCTAACTGGACGTATTCCGGCGAGTAAGGCAGGTATCGGTAGATTGGACGAATCCCTCTTGCCGGTATCTTGAAGCTTATTAATGGCGATGGATTTCGGTTAATAAGATAACGTGAAGCTTACTAATGGCGATGGATTTCGGTTAGTAAGTTAATGTGATTCTAATACATATATGTTTATGTATTAGGTGTGTTTGTGCTTCTAGCTAGTTCGGGGGCAACCCGATAGCTAGATATGATTGCTAGGTGAGCAGAAATTGATAGGGTCACAATAGGGTGACTAGATGGCAGTGAGATAGTTAATATATATATGGTTATATATTTATGAAATGATTATTATTATTTGGGTCTAAAACCCATGCATCTCACGAGACTATTTTGTCTCACGTACTACGTTTGTTTTATGGCTGTGTACTCAGGTACAGCTTTGAAGCGATAGAAGGTTGCACTAGGAGTGGCCTTTATATGTTTAGCTCGGGAGCTCGTAGGTAGATCCCGTTTGCCTATGGTTTTGATATACTTGGTGACACCGTATTTTTGTATACTCTGATAAAGATTTCCAGGTTTTTGCTAAACTGTATTTTGAATTATATGGAAAAATGTTGGAAATTGTATTTTAAATGTTTTAAACGATGTTATAAAAATACGGGTGTTACAACTTGGTATCAGAGCTATAGTTTAAGTGAATTAGGTTGGATGTCCATCCTAGTATTAGACTGTAGCAATAGGAATGTAAGATTCCTTGAGATCGATAGGTTGACCTTGAGACTTTATGTTAAGTTTAGGGTTAAACCTATGGGACCTATAGAAGTTGTTATGAATTGTGCAAGGTGAAGTCTTTTGAGACCGTAGGACATTGGTATGATAGGGTCGACCCCTATGAGAAATGTCATGATTTGATCTAACTGTGTTGTTTTCGATTGTTGAGTTGACCGTTTGGATCTTGTTGGTTGGATGCGTTGGTATGGTGAAAGAATGTGTGTGAAAAGTGGGCTAGCTCCACTAGATTGGGTAGACTTATGAATAAGGATATGTACCAGGTTTTGGATAACCGAATGAATGGGGGTAGACGGAGTGATTCGAATACCCGTATGAAGGAAGAATTATTGAATGGCGAAACCCATATTAGGAAGTATCTACATGAAAAGGTAGCAAGACCTAGTCGGAAGAAATGGAAGAATGTTGTATAATGCCTTCATAACGTGTAAAACAGTTGTGTAATTCAGAAGTTCTGAGCCGGAGGTCACGATTTATTGGATTCGGTAGATTGAGCAAGTGCTAGAGAGTAGCAAACGAAGGAAAAATGATGTGGTGACTTTGGCATCACCATTATTGGAGGATGAGGCGCTGACACGGCAGGAGGTGTTGTATGAAATATTGGGAAAGAGAGCGCGGTGCAAGATGTTGTGAAAGGAATTCACGAGTGAGTTGAAAAGGGAAGTTTGCCCGGAAAAGAATCTTGATGATGATTCAAGATGCCACCTCGGAGATCTTAGGTGAAAGTGATATTTTGTGATTGTGGCTTTATTGTTTAGCTGTTGCACGTATTGGTACTTATAGAAATTGAGGATGAGTCGTATGATGTGGGGGATTTATTTTGGGAATAGTCCCACCGGTTTGTTATGTGTATAGGAACTGTGTATTGAGAAGGATATAGACCGGTGTGTCGCATGTAGTAAGGATATAAGGGTTGATACTAATATGTAGTATGAAAGGATGAATCATGAGGTTGGTAAATGTTTTCAACAAAAGGATAGTAGTACAATGAAGTACTAAGTCTTAGTAAGAATTGTTAGTAGGAATGGGAATTTTGGAAATAGAAATGTTGGAAGATGGAATTTGGATGTCCGGCGGGAATCCGGATAAATAATGTAATGTGAGTATACGTGAACGGTAAAGGAAAGAATGACTAAGGTTTAGTGATGTCTTAGAACTCGTAAATGAAGAATATGTGGAAAAGAATAAGTATCGGGAATGATGTATTTTGATTGATGAAAATGGTTGAGTAAAAAGTGGCATATAGCAATGTCAAGCTTTGTGACAGTAATGATGAATATGATATTAAGGGTGAGAAAATAATTGTTGGTTACGTGTTATAGTAATGGTATGGCGGTATATGACGTAGAGTGGTGTGAGACTACGGGTGGGAAAGGAATAATTCTAAGTCTCACGATATATAAAAGTGGAACATCGGGTGTTGAGCTATTGGGTGCTATGTCATGGGTCACGAGTGTAGACCGGAGTCGGTTGGTTGACTCAAAGATAACCGGGTTGGCCGGTGGAATATGGTTAATGGAATAGATTGGTGGTTAACCAATGATGACAAAAGATTTGGAAATTTGGTAATAAAGAAATGAACCGGTTAAGGGTGGTCAATGTGTAATTGAAATTGTAAATAGTAATCGGAGATTTTATTAGTTACCCGTGAGGTACAATGCGTGTGAGCTATGTAATGGCCTTTGAAGGCATATGTTAATGAAAAGGGTAATGTTATATGAAATGTGTAAGATAGTAGTAAAGTTATGTGATGTGAAAAGAGGTATACTTGTATGGTATACAATATGGGATGGGAAAGAGAGGATTTGGTAGTTCGGGGGACCCCCGACTACTATGATGTTTGGGATGGAATCGGTTGGGCTAATCCCAATGATTCCATTCCGTGAACAGAAGTTTTCCGGTAACAGAATGGCGTGCGTCACTTTGGATTGGAGGCTTTCCAATCACTGTGACAATTTGGATCTTGATGGATTTGAGGCTTTCTAATCATCTTGATGTGATAGTTTAAATACAAATTGTTGTGTTAGTATAATAATGTTTATATATATATATATATATATATATATATATACATAGTGAATGTAGAACCATGTGGTTAATGAGTATTACTATTATGTTATGGTAAATGAGAATTTAGTTTAAAATGCGGGTTGCATTTAAGTCGTGTATGTGTAGGGGATGCCTACGATTTATAGGATAGGAGGAAAGAGAAACTCATAGTGAACAAATTATTATTTGATAACCGAGATATAGTAAAATTGGTATAGAAGTGTGGAATATGTTGCGGTAGAAAATCTAATACCGATAATTGAGAATGAAAAGCCATGAAAATGATCGATGTGATACAAAGATGATTGAAAGAATATGAGGTAATGGTATAAGTAACCAGATGAAGGTTAAGAAACGGTAAATGCTAGTGTGACCTTAAGAAAAGGCGCGACTATCTAATTGTTTGGAGAGAAATTCAAAAGTTGGAAAAACGGGAATTGTTAAGGAAATAATAATGAGTATAACCGGAAGTGATAGGTCGAGGATGATATCCCGTGAGTAGGGAATTTGTGGATTTGGGAAAGTACGGTTGACTTTATGCAAAAGTCAAGATTAGTCAATTTGTGAATTGGTTGACTTAGTTAAGGATGAGCTTTGACTCTCGTTTCGAATGACTAGTGAATGATGAGGGCATAATGTATCGATTGTAATGGAAAGGATGATTAATGGAATCTCTAGTGAATAAAGAAATTGTTAAGGTATAGTTGACTTTGTGCTTAAGTCAAAGGTTAGACGATATTGGATTATATCGACTTGGTCGAAGCTAGAACTTAATGTTCGTGTGGATCGATTAGATGACTGTAATGATTGGGTCATATAGTTCTATGTGTATAGCGGGTTTTGATTAAAGGATTTAAAGTGTTATGGTCAAATTGTGCAATTTTGACCCGTTTAAGTATTATGAGTTTAAGATTGGGTTTTGACCGTTCGGGGCTAGCAGGGTTAAGTGAATGTTTAAATGCACATTGTTGGTTTAATTGTATTGGGAAAGTTTGATGGTAATAACCATAATAGATTGGGAGCGGAAAGCTCGGTCGAATGTGGATTAGAAATTTTCGAATTGATTCCGAGGACGGAATCCTTTTAAGGGGTGGATAGTTGTAACGACCCGAATTTTTTTGTTATATAAATTATTTAAAAATATTATAAATAAGGATAAATCGTTTAAAGAACGTGGGAATTGGTTTCGTGTCATTTGGACATCGTATGAGAAAGTTATGGGCGAAATCGGGTCGAGACGATCAACAAAAGTGGCAGCCTGCCTGGGTAAGGGAGTTCGCGGCGCGAACTACTCCTCGCGATCGCGAGGATCGGGCAGAGACTTGGGGTTTTCAAAGATCGGAGTTCACGGCTGGTTCACGAACGCGAAGAGTTCACGATCGGGGAAGTTCGCGCCGTTCACGGCGCGAACTCTGCGGGACCAGCTTTAAATCGGGAAAAAGCTAGGGTTTCCTCATTTTCACTCATTCACTTGGTGCAGCCGAGATTGGAGATGAATGAGGCGATTTTGGTGTTCTTGAGCTTAGATCTTCACCACCTTTGAGGATTTATGCATCTAAACTAAGATCTAAGGTTGCAAAGACCTAAAGATTGGAGATGTTCCAAAGGCGGGAAGCAAGAATGAACACGATATGGATTAACTAACGCTAAGGTGAGTACATGAGACTTTTAAACTGGGTACATAGCAAGAGTTTTGAAAATACATATGATATTTTTATGGGTCTTTATTAATAAATGCTTGATAAAGATAGTGACTGAAAATGGTGAGAAAGTAGATATAATGTGATACTAGAATACGTCTATTATGGTTGATGATTTTGGAAGTAAATATGATAAACTTAAGTGGTTATGGAATCTTTAATAATGAACCATTATAATAAAGTTATGAAGTAAAATGATGTATATTGAGTCTTTATTAATAATTATGTATTGGTAAAGCAATTGGAAATGGATTGATAAGTAATGAGTATCTATTGGTAAGAATTACTAATAAAAGAAAAGAACAAATATACATATGAAAATGATTATGATGTGATTACTAATAATTATGTATTATAGTCAACGAAGAGATGAAAGTATATGAAATAGATAAATAAGAAATGTATCTTATGAAATAAGTGAGTATTGACCTCCTAGGGTTCATAAATGTAGAAGTATGTGTGAGATGTTAAAGATCGGGTCCACGGGACCATACAGGTACGTTCACTCTATGTTGAACTAGTTATATGTAGTTATTACTAGATAACTAACTTGTTTGATGATTTACGTGATAGCCGAAGGCTTTGATTAAAATAACTGTTGAGTTATGTTCAGAATGAGATGATGTGATGATGCGGGGGACCCCCGGTCATGAGTTGTGGAATGAGGGGCAGTTGGGTGGATTCCCATCGACTCATCCACGTTAGTAGTCTTGCTAACTGGACGTATTCCGGCGAGTAAGGCAGGTATCAGTAGATTGGGCGAATCCCTCTTGCCGGTATCTTGAAGCTTATTAATGGCGATGGATTTCGGTTAATAAGATAATGTGAAGCTTACTAATGGCGATGGATTCGGTTAGTAAGTTAATGTGATTCTAATACATATATGTTTATGTATTAGGTGTGTTTGTGCTTCTGGCTAGTTCGGGGGCAACCCGATAGCTAGATATGATTGCTAGGTGAGCAGAAATTGATAGGGTCACAATAGGGTGACTAGATGGCAGTGAGATAGTTAATATATATATGTTTATATATTTATAAAATGATTATTATTATTAGGGTCTAAAACCCATGCATCTCACGAGACTATTTTGTCTCACGTACTACGTTTGTTTTATGGCTGTGTACTCAGGTACATGTTTGAAGCGATAGAAGGTTGCACTAGGAGTGGCCTTTATATGTTTAGCTCGGGAGCTCGTAGGTAGATTCCGTTTGCCTATGGTTTTGATATACTTGGTGACACCGTATTTTTGTATACTCTGATAAAGATTTCAAGGTTTTTGTTAAACTGTATTTTGAAATACATGGAAAAATGTTGGAAATCGTATTTTAAATGTTTTAAACGATGTTATAAAAATACAGGTGTTACAAGTGAGGGGTCCCACATATTATGATTAAAGTGAGTTTAATGATGTTTAAAAGTAAAAGTAAGGGTAAATGAGTAATTTCAATTTATTAAAGGAGATAGTTAGTGGGTATGGGTCCCACTATATTTTACTAAATAAGGAAAGTTTCAAAGTGTATCACTTATTTTGAAACACCCCAAAATGGAAAGTGTATCACTTATTTTGAAACGAGTAAATTACACGGAAGGTCCCTCTGGTTTGTCACTTATTATACCCACAGTTCCTGAACTTCGTTTACTACACTGAAGGTCCCTGGTGTATACAATTTATTACATCTATGTAATAAAGCGAAGATAAGGGACTGTGAATGTAATTGGTGATAAATTACAGGGACAATCCGTGAAATTTACTCTATTAATTGATTTTTTTTTCTTCTCTCTCTTTAATTCATGTTCTTCCGCCACATTCAGACTCACTACCCACCTCTATCTCTTTGAATTCAAACATCAATCAATAACCATTATCGTCGCGCCACCAACCCCCTGAAAATTCGATCCATCACTAACCTCTGCCTCCGGTTTACTTCTCCAGTTGTTCCGAGCCGATGACGTTCTATCGACCAGAATTGATTCAGACAATTGATGCACGTCACCAGAGGATTTGGTGGCTTGCACACGCGGTGATTCAAACAATTGATGCGCGTCGCCAGAGGAGTTGATGTTTTGCACACTTAGGTCGATAGAACGTCATCGGCGGCGGAAAAACTGGAGACGGCAACCGGAGCAGTGGTTGATTACGCAACGATAATGGTTATTGATTGAGATTTGAATTCAAAGAGATAGCGGCGAGTGGTGAGTCTGAATGTGGCGGAAGAATATGAATTAAAGAGAGAAAAGAAAAAAATCAATTAATACAGTAAATTTCATAGATGGTCCTTGTGGTTGATCACTTATTACATTCACGGTCCCTTATCTTCGCTTTATTACAAAAGACCAAAAGGGTATTTTCGTCATTTAGAAAAAGTTAAAGGCGACAGGGACTATGGGTGTAACAAATTGTATACACTAGGGACGTCTGGTGTAATAAACAAA
Source organism: Calendula officinalis (assembly GCA_963853835.1). NCBI lineage: Eukaryota > Viridiplantae > Streptophyta > Magnoliopsida > Asterales > Asteraceae > Calendula > Calendula officinalis. The sequence goes on from OY970830.1 coordinate 56,376,247, forward strand.
GTACAGGGACTGTGACTGTAATTAATGGTAAACCACATAGACCTTCCGTGTAATTTACTCTTTTGAAACGGAGGAAGTATTTAGAGTTTTTTCATCTCCAATCCACCTCTATCTCTCACTCTAAATATAGAGTTTCTTAAAACTCACTCTATATTTAGAGTGAGAGAAACTCACTCTATCCATGTACCCCATATATAATAATTTACTTTCTATTTATTTTTTCTAACTTTTACTTTCTATTACTATGGGTCCCACTAGTTTTAGAGGGATGGATAGAGTTTATGGTTGGAGTTGATCTTATGTTTAGAGTGAATGAGCTCACCAATTATAGAGATAAAGTAGTTTTTATAGAGTTTATGGTTGGAGATGCTCTCATGGAGCTTGAATGTAATGGTGATTGTTTTGTTTTAATATAATTTTGCGATGATGAAGTATGAACCACTGATTTTGATCTTGAATTAGGATACGAAACCTAGGAATTTCACCTTTTTACCTTGTTGTAATCTTCTTTATCACCACCATCGATATGCACTGAATTAGGAGTTTTTTTATTTATTTATTTGTAAAGTTTGAATTTTGGGATCTGATTTTGAAATTCATGATTGAAGAACAAAGAATAATTGGGGAAGAAAAGGTAAAAGGACAAAAATACCCTTACTTTTCTAGCATTTTATGTTAGTTAACGGAAGAATTTGGACGGAAAGACAGAAACCCTGAATCTAAAAATGTACAGGGACAAAAAAATTGAAAAAAAAATATAGGGACAAAAACACAAAATCAGGTATACCACAGGGACAATTTCTATAATTTACTCTACAAAACTATCAGTTCTTAAATATGAACTGTTGGATCAGTTCTTATCAACGGCTGAAAATGATTTATGATGTAAGTAGTAATCAAGTTTTGATGAAATGTACTCATTTTGGTGTGTTTCTATGCTCAAATGATTCATGAATAACTTTAGTTCTACTTGATGAAATTTAATGAAATTTTCTTGAGTTTGTAGGAAATTAAGTTAGCTTTCCGTCGAGTATCTTCGTGAAGGCTGAAGTTTAGCGGGTCGAGAGATATTCGACTTGGAATGCACAATGGTCAGAAATGGGGTAGATCAAGAGTTATTGACGGTTTCGAGTGTTTTTAACCAAATGCTTTGATCTGATGTTCGATTTTAACATCCGTATTGATGCTAACTTAACTTAGGTATCCATAGAATCAAGAATTGTCGAAATCCGATAAGAAATGAATATAGAAATTTAGGTTTGAATGTTAATGAAGATGAACAAGTTTGGCTATAGTAATTAAGTAATGTAATTTGTATTGGTATTTATTAGGGCTGTCAAATCGTGCTATCATTTCGTGCTTTTGGGTAACACGACACGACACGACACGAAAACGTTCAACACGAAAACGACACGACACGAAGTCGTGTTTTATTTTGCTAACACGAACACGACACGACTAAAAAACGATAAACACGACAAACACGACAACACAAAATAAATAACAAAAATAACAAATTTTTTACTTATTACATGCTAAAAACACGACAAAATCATAATTATCGTGTCAATTTCGTGTTAATCTCTGAACACGAGCACGACACGACACGACTTCGTGTTTGTTTTACACAACACGAAAACGACACGAACACGAATTCAAATTTCAATTTCGTCCCAATTTCGTTTCGTTTCGTGTATTTTTGTCGTGTCGTGTCAGGTTTTGACAGCCCTAGTACATGTTTACTAACGGTATGCGTATCAGATGTAATTAAGTCTATGAATTTGTATTTAACATTGTTGAGTTATGTTCAAGGAGCTACATTATTTTTACGAAGTCCGAGGAATAAATCTCAACCATTGATTAATAAGATCTAATGGTTAAGATTAATCACATATTTTATACATTGAGGGGTATTTTGGTCATTTTTTTAAAATAAAAATATTTTTTTATTTTTTTTTATTTTTTATTTTTTTACTATTTTTATTATGAAGGGGTATTTTGGTCATTTGGCACTTAAAAGAAAATTTGACTTTTTTTTATTTTAAAATTTCTTTATTTTTTTATTGTTTTTCATTAAAAAATATTATTTATTTGATAATTACGTGTATAACTTAATTACATGTGATTTTAGTGTAAAATCACATATGATTGTATATTTAATCACATTTGATGTTTTAGTTCAATCACATGTGATTCAGTATGCCATCACATGTGAATCAGTATATAATAACATGTGATTCACTAGGCAATCACATTATCTGTTGTTAATGAAAAAATAATAACTTTTTAAAAAATAATATTAAAAAAAATAAAAAAATTCTAAAATTCTAAAATCAAAAATAAAAAAAATAATTTTTTTTAAAATGACCAAAATACCCCTCAATTAATAAAATAGAAAAAATAAAAAAGTAAAAAAAATAATAAATAAAAAATAAAAAATTTTAAAATAAAAAATAAAAAATAAAAAATAAAAAAATTGAAATTTCTTAAGTGCCTAATGACCAAAATACCCCTTTATGTATAAAACATGTGATTAATTTTAACCATTAGATTTTATTGATCAATTGTTGAGATTTGTTCCTCGGGACTTGATAAAAATAATGGACCTCTTTGAACGTTTCTCTCTTTTTATAGTATCCGAAAGATTATTTTTCAAAAGTCATCATTTAGCGGCTTTACTAGTAATTTGTGCTTAGGGAATAAGCATCAGAAGTAGGGGTGAGCATAACAGGGTACCCGTCGGTTCCGATTGGAGCCGGAACCAGAACCAGAATCACAGGTTCTTAATATATAGGAACCGGAACCTGGAAGACAGGTTCCTAAATTTTCGGAACCGGAACCACCGGTTCCAGGGCAGGTTCCGGTTACCCTGTATCTAAATTCAAAAAAATTTAACATTACTTACTGAATAAACAAGACAATAAATCACACAAACTAACGATTACAAATATCGTTAAACGATTTTATATATATTTCATCGATTACGAATATTGTTGAAAATTGAAATAAGTGAATAAGAATGATAAAAATATAGTAAATATGTGATTCATGTAAAAGTCACTCACAAAGATACGAACTCACGACGAGTGAATGTCTCACTATTACCCAATTTCTGACTCAATTAGAACGAGTAAGGTCAATTCATATTTTTATTTGGACTAGTATTTTACATTTAGATAAATCAAAAATCTATTTAATTTAATCATGTGTAATATATTATATATTATATATTTTAATAAAAATATACCGTGTAACCGCCGGTTACAGGGTATCCACCGGTTCTAGGTTCCTTAATTTTGAGAACCGGAACCGGAACCTCTTAAGGCGGTTCCATGATTTTGGGAACCGGAACCGGAACCTCCTAAGAGGTTCCGGGTCCGGAACTTCCGGTTCCGAGACGATTCCGGTTACCCTTTTTTTCTGCTCACCCCTAATCAGAAGGATGCCCCCAAAGTTGTTGCCTCGGACCTCCACTAGAGAGTTTTAAGCCCCACCACTAGGCCACACATTTGAAGTTATTACCTGAAAGATTATCAACACTATGAATTTGCTATCCATTTAAAATTAGTAGTGATATATTTAAGCTAGATTTTATACTTAATCACATGTAATTGTATATTTAATCACATATGATTGTACTAAAATATCACATGTGATCAAATATACAATCACATTTGATTGTATAATAATATCACATGTGACTAAATTGTTTTTATCACACACGTGATAATCAAATAATAATATTTTTTTAACGAAAAAATAATAATAATAAAAAATTTAAAAATAATAATTTTTAAAAACAAATAAATAAATAAAATCTGAATTTTTCTTGTAAGTGCCAAATGACTAAAATACTCGTTTATGTATAAAATATGTGATTAATTTTGACAAATATATATCTTATTTGAGATTTATCTCCTAAATGTACACAAAATTTAAATACTACCTTGAATATTTACCATTGAAGCTAATAACAATTTTTGGGAAGAGGATATTTCAACTTCCAAATAAATATGATTTCATCAACTCATCATACTCTTCATCAGTTTCCTAAATATAATACTGCCTATATGTTAATCTAGAATTAACTTAATATGACAATTTGAAAGAAAAATGTGAAAATATCATTACTTCAAAAGTATCCTCATCCTCATCATCATTATAAGCATCATCTTTTGAACCAATTTCTTCTAAGCTTAGGACGTTCCAAGAAATTTATAGTTCAAGATAATGAAACCTAATTAGTACAAAAGATCTACTTTTCCCAAGAGAAAAAAAATGGTAATGAAATTTATGAATCCTGAATCAATAATAATAATAATTATAATAAAACAAAGTTTTAGGTGCCACATGGCACCTTCTTAAGACACAACATTGACACGTGTTACTATGTTATTGACCATTCATTATATTTTCCTACCCATTATAAAACACCCAATTTATGAAATATCAATTATTTTGGTCCAGAATTTTAATTCAAAACAATAATTACATAAACTTTACCATACTTATCTACTTTCTTAAATTAAAATTTGAATTAACATAACACATTCCTAAACATCCGATTTATATTAATAACTAATTAAATCATTCCTAAATTTTATGCTTAAATAATGTAATCACGTTTTTTTAAAATTTAGGGTTCTTATAAAATTAAACATCACGTAATTGTTTTCATCAAAAAAAAAGTTATGCTTTTGCTTAACCAAATCAATTTTGTTATTCAATAACCCTTGCATCCGCAGCCACCTATTGTGACTCTATCATCCTTGTTTTCCTAGCAATCATATCTGCCCCCGAACTAACTAGAACCACATTAACTTATTAACCGGGGATCCCCCGCATTAATAAGCTTCAAGGTAAAAGCAAGAGGGAATCACCCAATCTACAAATATCTGCCTTACTCGCCGGACTACCTCCAGTTAGCAAGACTACTATCATGGAATGGGCCTATGGCGATCCGCCCAAATGCTCCCCATTCCATATCCTCATGACGTGTGATCCCTCGCATCATCACATCGTCTCATCCTCACTATAACTCAACAGTTATTTCAATCAAAGCCTTCGACTATCGCATCAATCATCAAACAAGTTAGTTAACTATTATCAATAGTATAAACTAACTCAACACACTATATTTCTACACAATAATCAAGTAAACACAACATATGTAAATGAAATGTATTTTCATGGCTATGTACTCAATAAAATCTACACGTACTCACCTTATCAAATATTGCTCCAAATGTGTTCTTCAAACACAATCCTTCCTTTCCAACAAGATTGCACACTTTCGAGAATCCACCGAAAATGTAACACTGTAAAAATCCGACTATTTTTTTAAAATATTACGGAAGCGTAAACTATAAACCAACACATTAAGTGTTTTACAACTACTATACTTTTACTATTATTCAAAAACATGTTAACCAAAAGGTGTTACTTTACTAAACGACTCATTACCAAAAATGTATCAGAGTTTGATCAATCAATTCTTAGCAAGCCACACACCACCAAAAGATAACTCAGTTATCCTGCAAAACATTCAACGAGGTGGGGATTAGCACAAAGCTAAGTGAATAGAAATAACAATCAAATTGTATAATAATAACAACCAAGGAACAACACATTGTATTCACACTTGTTTGACTTCCACAAGAACAAACAAGTTCTAGTTCGACTTCCACAAGAACGAACTAGTAAATTCCAGTTCGACTTCCACAAGAACGAACACGTTCTAGTTCGACTTCCACAAGAACGAACTAGTAAATTCCACTTCGACTCCACAAGAACGAACTGGCAAAACAGAGGACCGGCAACCTAAAATCATTGTCGGCATAACAATGATAACCGATAGCTCGTTTACTAACGGTACAGTAGAACGTCCTTTAAAATAACGTATAAGTTAAAGGTCCAACTATCGTAACCGAAAGTAACCGTAGCCCAGCTGAATTCACCATAGTTGACCTCTAAGTATCCTATGTGCACCAACATCTATATAACACCACTATTAGGCAACCAAACTATAAGTCATAGCAGCAAGTTTCCAACCTAAATGTATTTTTCAACCTAAATGCATTTTTCCAAAATTGATATTACAACACAAGTAAGATGGTTAAAACCACTCACCTTAGCACTTTTCCGGCACACTCAGTAGTCTTATATCACTGAGTCTCTTTTTCTTTGCCTGTGATATCAATATAAACCCGATTAGTAATGCAAAAGTTCACCAAATAATCTCAAGACTTAATTATTTGAGTTCAAACCAATATTATGCAAACACACTATCACTACTAGTTGCACTTTACCAAATTGACAATTAGCACTAATTCAAGACTTTTATAAGTCAAACTTGACCAAACGGGTCAAAACAACTATATTACTTAAACACTTATATAAACGGGTTAAACCCCCAAATTAGTAATCCAAATACATCAAATGTTAATATTTACTAATATGAGTTCAAACTAACATTTTACATTCACTTTACTACCATTCTCTTATGACATACCCATTTGTACATTTACTATTTTACTATGACTTTTACAAGTCAAATTCATTCTAACAAACTTGCCATAACTCAGTTCTTGACATTTTGTCAATTAAATGGGTCAAAATCCCATACACTAGTCAACGTTATAATTTATTAATTCCAATATGTCAAAATCTACATAAACAAGCACATACTTCTTAACTAAGTGAGTTTATAAGGATTACATCTAGTTTATCAAAAGCAAATTTTATCCAAGTTGACTAACTATTGATCAGTAACTTCAATTAACCAAACACTATATTTTACATTGAGATTTCAATAAAGCCTTGTTAAAATTCAAACATTTAATCTCACTTACTAACTAATATATAACAATTAAACTAATATAAACCATCTGAACACAAAACCCAATTCCATGATTTTTGGGTAAAAATCTTTCTTTCCCAACTTGATCAACAGTGGTGGAACTTTAATTAAAACTTCACAATTCAAGGTTTACTTTAATAATTACACTTATATATAACATCACATAAACACCAATCAATTTAACAATTTCAGTTTATAGACCACAAATATCAAGAATCACCGAAACTCACTAACACACAAAAACCCTAGCTTTAGAAAGAAAAGAAACTTACTTTAGCTTGCTTTAAATTCGAGATCAAAGATGAGAATTCGGAAGGTTTCAAGCTAGAATCTTTAATTTTTCAAAAAAAACAATCTTAGTGTGTGTGTATGGTGTATCGCACGAAGCAGACAAGAGAAAAAGGCATGAGTCAAACTTTTGGGCTTTTCTCATATTTACACGTGCCCACACACAAAAGGCTGATTTATATTTACAACACGTTATAATACTGAATATTTGGTCGTAGTTGATTTACTTAAAATACCTAAAAAAAACTCTAATTTTGATAACAAAAATATTTCTGGAACTCTAGTCCAAAAGTGAACCCAGATATATAAAAATCATTTCGATATCTATCTATCTCAGTTTTACTAATTTTTAACACAGCGGCTAAAAATACAAATAATTCAAATAATTCAAATAAAATTATATAAAATAATAAAATATTACTTACCGAAAGTAATATAATACTAGGCCGGGTCTCGGGGTGTTACAGAAAACCCTAATATGACAATCACAACTTATTCAACAACAAATACTACTAATAATAAACCCTTTTATTGTTAGAAATCATTTGATAACAATTTCCCCCAATTTTGATGATTTCCAAAACCCTAGGTTTAACCAATTTTAAGATTCTTACAAATCTCTAGCATACACTTGTTTTCTTGTTAAAACACCATCTATTAAGTATATACAACCTTTATTTAATCACTAATCAAAAACCCATGAACTAGGGTTTCATACCCAAGCTTCAAAATCCATATATCTAAAGCTACACCTACAAAGGAGTGAAGATATACCTTAGATCTTCAACTACGAGTGAAATATCACAAGATTTGATGAAGAAATCGGCTCCAAATGATCCTTTGCACTCAAAAACGTTCACACACTTGTTGTGAGAGAAACTAGGGTTTACAACTGCATTAAATGAGCCAAATCCCGCATTTAAGACTACACAGGTGAAGATCGCGTCGCTATCTCCCAAATAGCGTCGCTATTTGTGTTCACGTGTTAATTCGCGACGTGAAACAGCGTCGCTATTTCCGTCGTGATCTCGAAATCGCGTTTTCCCCATCACTAATTCGGGACGCTGTTGGAATCCGCCCTGGATCGCGTCGCGAACCCCAGATAGCGTGGGTATCTGTGTCTGGTAACTAGGGCTGCACTTTTTAATGCCCTTTTCGACCCGGTTTCGACTTTATCAACCTCGTATACATACCAAACGATGTCCAAATGACACAAAACCAATTCCCACGTATTTTAAACGATTTATCCTTATTTATCATATTCTTACATAGTTAATTTATTACAAAATTTCGGGTCGTTAAAATTACAAGCTTTATTTGGGTAACACTGGTGGTTTGGACAACCTACCATGTCATCTTTGGGGAAGATGACTAAACATGAGTGTAGAACACTTATTGTAAGCTTGTAAACATTTTGTACAAGTTGGATATGTGAATTATTGATGGAAATCTTGAACTAGGGTTTGAGATTCCACCAAGTTGGATGAACTTGGTGGTTAGGAATGTTGATTTGGATTGACTAGTGATTAGTTATGGATAATAACTAGTTATTGTGATGATTTTGATGTTAGGTCAAGAAGACTTAAAGGTTGTAGGTACTTCTTTGATTAAGAAGTAAGCATTGTGTTGATTAACACAATTTTGGGATAGCATTGCTAAGGTGAGTACATGAGATCTTTTCTGAGTACATAGTGAAATGATTTTTATGACTGAAATGATTTATTGAGTCCTTATTAAATGATTGTTTTAACAAAGGAAATTAGTGAACTGTTTATATGTTGTGAATTGAGCTGTTGAACAACTGATGAAATGATTATTGAAATGTGGCTAATACTTGAATTTGTGTGTTATCTAAGTATCCGGATTAATGATAACCCAAGCAATTGGGGGAGTTATGTGACACCTACTTGGGGCGGTACCACCCTGCGCAAGAGTAGATTGTCTAGTTATGATAACCCGGAAAGCGGGGGAGTAATGATAACCCGAAAATGGGGGAGTTTACCTATGATAACCCATATCGGGAGAGTTTGTTTCGGGAGGCCCGTTACGTATGTGTGGGCTTATAGAAAGCCTTAGTGATTGAATGTTGTATGTGCAATGTGATATTTATTTAAATATAATTTATTTGCAAATATTATAACCGGGTCTAAATGAAGGATTTGTGTGCACAAATAAGTACACGTGTCACCGTGTCCAATGTTATAAGGCACTAAAGGGTCACACCACTACACACCCAATAATGGACAACCGAATAAAGTATGTTGTGTGGAAAAATTAACTAGTTAAGTTAATTATAAATAATAGAATAAATAATAATAAGTTAATTATTATTTAAGAGGAAGGTTAAATATTAAGTTAAATATTTAACGGACAGTTAATTAATAGACAATTAATTAACTAGTAAAAGTCCAAGGGTTTAAAGTGTTAATAGGAAGTTTAATTATGTGATTAAACATAATTAAACTCCAAGGATCTAAATGTAACTTAATTCCTTATAAATAAGGACTAAGGGACAAGGGTTTTAGGCTAATCACTTTTACACACTCAAAACCCTAATCCCTTCCCTCTCTCTCTCGCCGATCGGACGAAGAAACCCCATAGGGTTCTTCGTCGACTTCGAGTTCGACACACACACACACGGTTTCTTGTGTGTTACTTTGTTGGTATAACGCGGTCTTGCACCGTGTTCACGTAGTGCAGTACAGGTGGATCATTCTTTAGCAATCTAAAGGTAATATTCTTAATCTTCTTCTTCTTATGAGCTCATTGTTTAGTAGAGATCCGGTATGTGGGATTCAAGTTCCGCCATGTGAATCCACTAGGTTTTCCTACAGTGGTATCAGAGCTTCCTACTAATCTCAATGAGATTCGGTTGAGTTTCTTTTTGTTTAGCAAAAAGAACCCGAGGAAATTTAATCCAAGAAAATTGTTCAAGTTTATGAACAATTGGATTGAATAGGGTTCTAAATAAAAAGAAATTAAGCTTCTTTTTCTCCCTTGTATTTTTACGAATTTCGTATATATATGTATATATTATATTAAGTTTTTTTTGTCTTAGAAAGAACCCTAAAATATTTGATCCAAGAAAATTGTTCAAGTTCATGAACAATTGGATTAAATAGGTTTCAAGATAAAAAGAATTAGGTTTCTTTTTGTTTAGTAAAATATAACCTAGAATGATTAATCCAAGAACATTATTCAAAGTTCTTGAATAATTGGATTAAATAGGTTGTTAAGACAAAAAGGAAAAAAGGTTATGTTAAATTTTAAGTTTATAAGTTTTAACTCTTTATTTGTTATTATTACCGGAAAATAAAATAATTTTTTTTTTTACGATAATCGAACCCGCCTCAACCGAGTTTCGGTCGAAGCTAGGCTCGACCATCGAGTGGCCATCGCACACCATCCCACCGAGTTTCGGTTGGGGTAACTTCGTGGTCAAGAAATTTTATTTTTGGTCCAAGATTTTTCAAAAATTTATTTTTGGGAAGTATGTGACTTTAAATAAGGGATAGAAATCTTACAAGTTATTTTATAAGATTTTATCATTAAAAGTCAATCTTTTATTTTTTGACTAGTTTATTTTTTTATTTTTATTTTTTAATAATAAACATTTAAATTAAAAAAACTGATTTTAATAAGGTTTATTAAAATCAAGATAATCGTTAAATTAAGGGGGAAATAAGAAACCAGTTTATGGGTAATTTAATAATTATCAGTTTGGTAATTTAAATTATCAGTTTATTTATTTATTTAATTAGTATGACATAACCCAAAAGTCGTGACATTGTGTTTATTTATAAATTCCGAAATTTTTTTTATTTATTTTAATTTTCGGATTTTTTTTTAAAATTACACAAAACACAAAAACAAGTCTTTGGGGTTATGACATAAGCAATTTTAAATAATTGCATGTATTAATTTATTTCATTTATTTTAGTTGGAATAAAAAGATGGTAATTATAAACAATTAGTTTATAATACCAAGGTTTTAATAAAGAATGGTAATTATAAACAGTTAGTTTATAATCAAGTTTTAAAAATTAATAATGGTAATTATAAACAGTTCGTTTAGAAAACCAAGATATAAAATTAATAATGGTAATTATAAAAAGTTTGTTTAGAAAACCAAGTTTAAAATTGTAATGGCGATATAAACAGTTAGTTTATAAAACCAAGTTTTAAGAAACAAATTAAAAAGTGGAATTTATAAACAGTTAGTTTATAAAACCAAGTAATTAAAAACTGGCTAACTTTTTCGAACAAAGGAAAATCCTTTTTAGAAAATCTTAGATCAGAGTGCAACCCACCTAATGGAACACCTCACTTGTTCAACGATATTCACATTGTAAGGAGAAAGAACCTTAGATGTGGATTCAAATCATTGCGAGTGTTAGGGTGCGTAGGGTCTTGTGATAATCGGGAGTCCCGGCGCAAGGCATCGCACTGTCTTAGGTGGTACGATCTATTTTGGTGATAATCGGGAGTCCCGGCCCAAAATACACTAGAGGGATTAAAACATGTACAAGTTTGTTGTTCAACTTGATATCCCGAACATCTAGGAATCGTTTCTAGTTCAAGAAGCGATCGGTATGGCTATACCTACCAGAAATAGCGCGGCTCTAATGGGAAGTGCCCAAACCTTGCATTAGAGGGCGTGAAATATGGATCCTAGTCGAACTATTATCCTTAAAAGGTAATAATGTTAGAAGTTATTTATTTTTCTAATCATACTAACCGTTTGTTGTTTTTCTTATAGATGTCTGTATTGTCAGAAATTCCGTTTTACTCACCCTTTGAATCGCGAAGGCTCATCACTGGAAAATGGAAGCTTACTGGTCCAAACTACAAAGTTTGGAATGTGCATTTTAGGAACTTCCTAAAAGCACAAGATCTACTATACGTGATAGACGAGGTGCCCAAGTGACAACCAGGGCAAGATGCCCAGGATGATGAGCTTGATGCTTATTATCAGTATCTGGCAGATGAATCACAAGTTATGTTGATTCTCATTCTTACTTCATTATCAGAGCTTACTGATAATCTACGTAAGAAACCATGCTATGAGATTGTCCAGTATCTTGAGGAGACGTTTAAAGATAGTACTGAAGAAAGTAAGCAGTTCATTTTGCAAGAAATCTTTTCGTCAAAGATGAAGGATGATCAACCATTGAGTGACCATCTTACTAACATAAGAAGGTTGCTGGATTGTCTCACCCTGGTTACTGGCACATCAAACCAACAAGAACAAGTCTTGTTCTTGTTTGGATATCTCACTCAATACTATCAGGATAAGGTAGTACGTTTAGTTGGGAATTTTGATTTGACTGTCGCATGACTACACGAGAATCTCTTGTGTATACGCGATGTTCAAAGGCTAGAGGAAGAATCTCTCCCTGAGATTCAGCAGGATGATTTCGATGAGTGGTTGAAGAACTTTGCTGATTTGTGTTGCCCAACTTGTGGCAGCAAGGATATTTGCGAGCACACGTCCGATGTGGGACTGTTGGACACTGATTTTTTCAGTGATTCAGGTATCTTTATGATTGATTGTCTCGTTTCTTCTAGTGAATCCTAGGTATTGGATACCGGATGTGGTCATCACATTTGCAATCATTTGTAGGGATTTAAGAAGAACAAGAGGCTAGGACGAGGGGATGTTGAACTACGAGTAGGCGAAGGTTCCAAGGTTGGAGCCGAAGCCGTATGAACATATCTTCTCAAGTTGCCTTCAGGAAGAGTCTTGGAATTTAAAGATTGTTATTATGTTCCTAGACTTATTAAAAATGTTATTTCTTTTGATTTACTTATAGACAGTTGTTTTTATTATGAGTTTTATGGAAAAACGATTTCATGTTTAAAAGATGACATTTTATATTTTAAAGCAAATTCTCATAATGGTCTATATACGTTAAATCTAAATAACATAGAACGAGATTTTTATCATATAAGTAAAAGATCCAAGAGTAACTTGAATCAATTTTATCTTTGGCATTGTCGTTTAGGTCATATAAACGAGACTCACATTACGAAGCTCCACGATGATGGAATTCTAGAGCCATTTGATTTGGAATCATATGCAATAAGCGAATCATGTTTATCTGGCAAAATGACAAAAGACCCTTTCAATCAATACAATGAAAGGGCAGGCGAGTTGTTAGGGATTATACACAGTGACGTATGTGGACCCTTCACTCCAGAAGCCAGAGGTGGATACCGCTACTTCATTACCTTTACTGACGACTTCAGTAGGTATGGTTATGTCTTTCTTATGAGACTGAAGTCTGAAAGCTTTGACAAGTTCAAAGAATATCAGAGGGAAGTAGAAAACCAACTGGGCAAGAAAATAAAGTCAATTCGGTCGGACTGAGGAGGCGAATATTTGAGCCAAGAGTTCGACAATCATTTGAAAGAATGTGGGATTGTTTCACAACTTACACCTCCGTATACACCTCAGATGAATGGTGTATCAGAAAGAAGAAATCGCACCTTGTTAGACATGGTACGTTCAATGATGTGTCGCGGTCCCCTACCACTATCATTTTGGGGACATGCACTCGAGACTGCAGCATTCACACTGAATAGAGTTCCGACCAAGTCAGTAGAAAAGACTCCGTTCGAGCACTGGACGGGGAGAAAGCGAAAATTGTCTTTTCTCAAGCTTTGGGGTTGTGAAGCGTACGTTAGACGTAACTTCACAGACAAACTAAACCCCAAGTCAGATAAGTGTATCTTCGTTAGATATCCAAGGGAAACCTTAGGATATTATTTCTATCATCAAGAAGATAACAAAGTTTTTGTTGCTCGGAAAGGTGTCTTCTTGGAGGAGAAGTTTCTAGGAACTGAAACTCCAAGAAAAGAAATAGAACTTCAAGAAATTGAAGAGAACGAAGATCCACCTACGACTTCAGTCGAACCAATAGTTCAACAAAGAATTGTTGATCCCCAACCAGACCCACCGGTTGAGGAAGAAGAAACACGCAACCCTCGTAGGTCCAGTAGACCACGCCAAGAACCAGTTAGGTATCTTGGATTCATGATCGATGAAGATGATGGAAGTCTACTAGAACCATTGACCTACAGCGAGGCTGCTGATGGCGTAGAATCTGAAAGATGGCTCGAGGCTATGGAAGCAGAGATGCAATCCATGTATGACAACCAAGTTTGGGTGTTATCGGACTTGCCACCACAGTCACGTGCTGTTGGATGCAAGTGGGTTTTCAAGAAGAAAACTGACATGGATGGGAAAGTGCATACTTACAAAGCACGACTTGTCGCGAAGGGTTTCACGTAAACACATGGTGTGGATTATTCTGAAACCTACTCGCCAGTCACTATGCTTAAGTCGATTAGAATTCTTATGGCCATATCAACATATTACGACGATGAGATATGGCATATGCTTAAGTCGATTAGAATTCTTATGGCCATCTTATTTGATTTTGACCACGGAGATAAGCCGGCACCCAAAACCTTCTAATATGATACAACCCTTTTACATGTTTATTTTCATCCAAATTGTATTTTTTTAATGACAATTGGCCATTCTTGCTCAAATTCTTCAATTGTAGCCAATTTATATAATGTATAGAACTCTGAGCACCAACTTGAGTAATCATTTCTTAAAATTGAATTAAACCAACCACTGAATTTAGTAGTGATGTGCCATATGCAAAATGCATGCTTTGTAGAAGGCATGACATTTGAAATTGCCTCAGTGAGCCATGGATCTTGATCAGTCAATATTGTCTTCGGCGATCGTGTCATAAGCAAAACAAAATTCTGTAGTTTTAGTAAAAAATCAATTAGATAAAAACTAAATTAACAAGATATAAGATAAATGAAGGAAACTTGCATTACCTTTAAGAGCCACCTAAATGTGTTTGTTGTCTCGTTGCGCAAGAGTGCACATCCAAATAATATGGTTCTTCCATGATTGCCAATACCAACAAAGATGTCAAAAGGCATGTCATAAGAATTTACTTTGTAAGTAGTATCGAATACCACAACATCTCCAAATTTTTGGTATCAGTCAAAACAATGAGCATGAGACCAAAAAATATGCTCTAGTTTGTTTTTATCATCTAGCGTAAATGCATATTGAAAATTAGAATTTTCGCTCTTGCTTTTCTTACAATATTCTAAAAGATCTTTTGCGTCATTTTTCGCATTCATTTCACGAATTTTACCAAAAAAATTGTGAACGTCCTTAGCGAGAAAAGGAAGTTGTCCATGTCGTACATTTTTTTCAAGCTCCATGACACGCATAATTTGTCTTATAGACAAACCACATTCTTTAAGCATGACTATGCAATTCTCATCTTCCTTTGTAATACTACGATAAGATGGAAGAAAACGTACCTCATTCGTAGACAACAACGCATGATTATGCTCTCTAACGAAAGTAGTAACTTGCCACTCTTCCGGGAAAATTTCATTTGCTCTTCTCATTCTTATTCTCATGTGAGCCTTGCATTCACATCTTGAAGAAACTCGATTTCTTTGCTCTTTTGAATGGTCTACTAATTTCTCCTTCGGCTTTCCTTCGCGGTGGCAAAAGAAATCTCGTCGTTTCTTTTCTCCATTCTTGTTAGTAAATCTACCTTTTCGTATTGAAAATCCATTAGTTTTTGCAAAATTTTGATAATAAACAAAAGCTTCTTCTTCACTAAGAAAACATTGACCAACAAACGGTTCATCAAAAACATCTACAATGCATTGTGAACCTTCTTCATAACAAACAATTTCTTGTTGGTCAATATTTTTAAAATTTTCATCAAAATGATTTTCATTCAAATCAAATAAGACTTGTGTATGCATTTTTTTGTAAAGAAGAAAACGAGTTAGTAAATGTGCATGTTACTCTAAATGCTTCATTGGTATAAATAACTATTTTTTATGTACAAAAATAGGTGGGACTAATTAGAGGGAAAATTAATAAAAATGAGAAAAATATCAACTTTGTAATCAAGATATTAAAGTTAGTATATTATAATTTTGTCAAAGGATTAAGTTGTGTATTAAACCCATAACTTTTAGCTAGAAATTAGTTACAAAAAATCATGTTGGGATCAAAAAAATAAACTGGGAGATATTGAATATTAAAAAGTTGTGAGTAAGTCTATGACTTGTAGAAATTGTATGAGAGATAGAAGATCAATGTGTAGAAGTTGTATGAGAATTAAATTAAATTTGTAATCATTTGTAAAAAAAAAATAGTGTACGTTACTATATTTTGTGAAAATGGGTGATTTGAGAATAATTAGCACTAATAATATAGAGGGGTAAAATAGGTATCACAAAAAGTCTAGAACTCATTAATGTGAAGGAGCAACTATATAAGGTAATTATGAGGAATTAATTATTAACTATTGTATGCCTAGGGGGCATATAATAGAAAAACCCATATATGTAACTTAACGATAATGAGATTATGTGTAACGTATTCTAATATTTACATTACATGGAAAAAGAATAAATGAGAAAAGGGTATATCTATATCTATACTACTTTATAAAGCAGATTGTACACTTCTAAATAAGGAAGGTCTGAATTCAAACCTTCCATAATTAGCAGTGTTTAATTTGCCTGAAAATAATTAAAAACTGTTTATTACGAGGCTCGAACCCGGGTGGGAGTGGTCCATAGGTAAAGCTCTTACCAGTAGGCTGAGCCACGACTTTGGTTACAATTTCGTAACACTTCAGTAATAAGCAGTTTTCACTTTACCTATAAGGGCAATTGATTATCATTCATCATTTAAAGCATTTAAATTTACGGGTTATCATAAGAATAATTCTAGAGAATAATCCATAAGAATAATTTACGGGTTAGCATTTAAATTTATTTAAATTCATAAGATGGATTTGCTCGTCTTTCAGTTCTCGTGAATGGTAGCCCTACAGAGGAATTCAATATGTTTAGGGGTCTAAGACAAGGTGACCCTTTATCCCCTTTTCTCTTTATTTTAGCTATGGAGGGTTTTCATGTTATGATTGAGAAAGCGGTTAGGGATTGGCGTTTTGTTGGGGCGTCTATTGGTAAGGAGAATTTTTCTTTATCTCATCTTTTTTATGCGGATGATGTGATATTTATTTCAGATTGAAATCAATCTAACATTGAAGGGATTATTGAAGTTATGTTGGATTTTTATTCCCAATCGGGCCTTAAAATTAATTTGGCCAAATCACATCTTATTGGGGTAGGTGTCTCGGAAGTGGAGGTGGAGGCAGTGTGCTCGGCTAATGGGTGTTCTAGAGGAGAGCAAATATGAGAAAAAATCAGTGTCAAATATGATATTAGATAAAATGAGAAAAAAATTATCAAATTATCAAATATGATATTGGAGGCATGCATCTTGGAGGTAGTGGGCGGTCATCTCGCAAATGGGATGTGATATTGGATAAAATGAGAAAAAAAATTATCAAATTGGAAGGCAAATATGCTTTCGATTGGTGGGCGGTTAACTTTGATTAAATCAGTGTTAGGGAGCCTGAGAATATATTAGATGTCTTTATTTCGTGCTCCAGTTGGTGTCATTAAAAAAATGCAACAACTTAGAGCTCAGTTTCTTTGGGGAGGTAATGAAAATGAAAGAAAAACGAGTTGGGTTAAATGGAATACGTGTTTGGCTTCTAAAGAAAATGGAGGTTTGGGCATTACAAGTCTTGATGCTCTAAACTTGGCGTTACTTGTAAAGTGGAGGTGGAGATTCCATAATGAAGGAGAGGCTCTTTGGTGTCGGGTCATTCAATCTATTCAAGGTGATGACGGTGGTTTTAGTATCATGAATACAAGGGCTCATAAAGGTATTTGGAATGACATTATTGCCGTCACTAGATTCTTACATGTTAATGGTATTGTTGATTATAATGCATTAAATTATAATTTAGTAAGTGGTGATTCTATTAATTTTTGGACGGATCCTTGGAAAGGGAATGTGCCTTTTTGTCATCTCTTCAACCGGTTATTTCGGTTGGAGTTAAATACGTTTTGTAAAGTAAAAGATAGATGGCGGAATGGGGAATGGTGGTATAATTGGAGAAGGCCAATTCGTGATGGGGTAGAAAAAGAGCAATTTGATAATCTTGTTAATATTTTCATGTGGCATCTTTTGATCGACCGTTTACCTACGAGAGAAAATTTATCTAGAAGGGGGATGGAGATAGATTCCATTTTGTGTCCTATCTGTAATTCTACCTTGGAATCGATTTCTCATACTATGTTTATGTGTGATTTTGCAAATGAGGTGTGGAAGGCGGTGTATCGTTGGTGTGGTGTAGATGATTGGGAGTGCATGTCGTTTAATCAGTGGTGGGGGATGAAGGGTTTCATTGTAACTGATTGACCACTTGGGTCAACCTCCTAGTCACTTGAGTCGAACCACACTGACCAAGAACATGAACTTGTTCTTAACCGGTTAAACCAACTAGCTAGTTTAATCCCTAAAAGCGGAACTGAGATTAAACCTAATCCTTAAACCCTAAAAGATTGGGATATTGGAAATCTAGACTTGATTACCAAGGAAGAAACCTTGTACGAAAAACCCGAACACACACACATGCTTGTGTGTATTCGACGGCCAACCAAGAACCCTAGGGTTCTTGGTGGTCGAATTCGACCAAGAGGGGAGAAGGGAAAAAGGGTTTCCCAAAACATACCTTAATGTTTGCTTAAGAAAGTCCACTGATGATGAACACGACGAGCGATCTTCTAGTTGATCCTTATAATGATCTTGATCTTCAAAGACTTGAAGAACACGAAGAACGAAGAACAAAGAACACCAAGTCCTTGGTGATGCTTGAACTCGGCCGAAACAAGGGAGAGGGAGAGGAGGGAATTCGTGTATGGTGTTAGGGGTTTTAGGGTTACCTTAAGACTCTTATTTATAGATAAATAAGTTGCGCTTAGAACCCCCTAGTTTAATCAAGATCAATTCTATAATTAAACTTTCCTTTTTACATTTCCTTTCCTTGTAGTTTACTATTCTTTTATTATTGCACTTAACTATTAAATGTCTAGTATTTATACACTTAATATTTCGTGTATATAAATATATACGAAATATATGTTTGTATTAATACTTTTAATAATTAATTATATAATAACCTTTATATAATTTATACAATAATATTATCCAATTACCATATGATTTAATTACTTTAAATCATATTATGGATAATCTATAATTAACACATTGTATATTTACTCAACTAGTAAATGTACAAATACTTGTATTAATTAGTTAGATAAACTAATCTAGTAATAAGTTGAACTTAACTTAATACTTAACTTGATTCATAAATGACTATTATGAATCAATCCTCTTCCAACTATCATTACATATCTTACTCGTATTACATGCACTCACCGGTGTGACCCTTAAGTGTTTCGTAGGCATGGATGTATCATCATAGGTTAACTAACTGTGCACATAAATCCTTCAGGGGAGGTGTGGAAGTATCCCAAATGGTCATTTTAAAAGAACGAAGCTTCATGCGATCGGTTTCACGACTTGTTGGATGATTTGGAGGTTTAGAAACTCGGTTTTGTTCGATAATAGTACGATGCGTAAGTCAGAGATAGTTGATAGTATTTTGTTATTTTCGTTCTCTTGGATCGCCCATCGGAATCATAAAATTAAGATTTCATGGGTTGATTGGTTGAGAAACCCGTTGTAATGTACTTAGACTCTAGTTTATAAAAGTTTTGGAGGTCCTCGGGGGGGGGGGGGGGGGTGGGGGTGATGGCAATGCCGAAGCTCAACCCGTTGCCTTCTTTTTGATGTTAAAAAAAGGCATTTAAATTTACTCATAATATTAAATCCGTTTTTAAAGACAACCCATAAGGGGATATGGATAAACCAACAAAACACCCTAATTCAACAAGTTTATCCTTATGACCATTATAGCAGCAATTATGATTATGCAACACCACTGAGACAATTTGGTATATAATTTTTAGGGTATGCATTAATACTTATGACCATGATTATGCAACACCGTGAAACTGCTATATTTGAAGACAATTTATTATGCAACACCACGAATTGGTAACCAAATTTATACTTATGACCTTTTATTTTTAATTTTTGAATTTGTGAAATTTCAATCCAATTTAAATACTTACAGATTTAAAAAAATCCATATTTAATCATCATAGAAGATCAAAAGATACATAGAAGATCATAGATAATGAAGCTTGATCCGGTGTCTTCTTTTTTGTTGTTCAAAAAAATAAATTTACATTTTATCAAACTACATTGAACAATTAAATACATATAACCCGTAAAATTGCTGAAACTTACAAATTAACACACCTGGCCAGATTTTTAAATATTATTGTATCCACACATTTTTTATTAGTAATTATCTTTTACATGCCTTTATTCATATAAACCAATCTACTAAGTCAATCATTGCACAATTAGGGCTAAAATCATGTGAAAAACTAATGCTTATTAGATTCGGTCAAAGGTCATGATTGTGGTAACTGAAATTTACAGAATCAGTAAATTATGCACTACCCAAATCCTACGACCTTTATAAAAACGGACCCACTTCTGTTGACCTTCTAATAGGAACATAAAGTGAATATTTAAGAGAGTTACCGGAGTGCAGCGTTCAGTTACAAATCTGTAAGTAAATCTTTAGTTGTTTATTATGTGTAACACGAAATTCAGAAATAGTTTTTAATTTTTTTTAACATACCGATTATAGGTGAAGAAGAAGTAAAGGCCCCTTGAACGACCTGTAGACAACTGCAATGACAAAGGATCGTTGTGTCTCTAAGTAGGTTCTTAGCCGGAACTCTGTTGCGTCGGAGTTCTTCTGTACAAGGCCGGATTGAAGAAGTGCGGCAACTGGTAAAATCTAGGGTTTCAACCCATGTAAGAATACCTCTAATCGGGACACAATAGGGAAGGCATAACCGAGCCATGATTTAATTTACTGGTGCAAACTTTTTGCCATTTGACCCGCCGTTATTTAGTCCGAACATCTTTAAATTGGGGCTGCTTATTGGACTGACAATATCACTGTGTCACCAGGAAAAAAAACAAATAAGTGAAGTTATTGAATTTAATTTAAAACACCTAAATGTTTCTGCTACTTATTTAGTTACAAAAAAATAAAATTGATGTACACATTGGAGATGCTTTTAAGTAAAAATTTAGATAAAATCTACCTAATACTCCGTATTATTTTATAATAGTAAAGTAATCAACCAAATACATTTTATTAATGATTTCAGTTGGAAAATATTTTTTGGGGAAATTCCTTTCTAGATTCAGGTTGCTGGCTATTGAACATCATTATAAGATATTACATGTCTTTCTCTAATATTTTCATTCCCTTTTCAAGATGGACATGCCACCACATGTACCACGTCCTCCAACCCTGGGTGAAATCCTCCCAGGTACGCCTACCGCTCCTACCTCTATCTCCCTCTGAAGCCGACATGTTTCCTTTCAAGTTGAAAAGAAAACAGTTTCCGCTTAGGCTAAACTTTGCGATGACAATCAACAAAGCCCAAAGACAGACAATTCCAAACGTGGGCGTTTATCTGTAGGAATCGGTGTTCTCGCATGGGCAACGCCCTTTCAATAGGAATTTCACGTGACAATACAAAAGTATTGGTAACTCCAGCAAAAAAATTTATTCTCGACGGAGTTTACACAACAAACGTGGTGTATCGAGAGGTTTTACATGATGAGTAACACGCATAAACAGACATTTCTTCCCTGCATTTTATACTTAATTAGGTTTATTGTTTAACCTCTATTTTATACACAATTTTCATGCTTATGTATCGTACTCGTTATAAAAATATGCAACCAATGGACTTTTAATAGCCAGGAATATATAGTTCGCAGACGCCGCATCGCGCGAGTTTTAACCTAGTAGAATAGAATAGAAAATAAAGAAAAGAGATTTTTTAATTTGTATATGAAAATGACTCGAATTTGTTGAGGTTATATTTTTCAACACATCATATATTAACTAATAAGTTAACATCCAATTAGCATTAACTATCGATCATATACAGTATTTTAACTTTTTCTAATTTATGTCATGAGGCATACGATAATAAGTGTTTAATCTTTATCTTTATCTTTATATATAATAAAAGAAAAGAATTTTGAATTTTGTCATGTCACTAAATACGTCATAATTTTTGCCACTTTTGCTTCTGAATCTCAAACTCCATTCAAAATCAACAGCTTCTTACGATTTCTTCATCGTCGCCTATTTCTTTTTCAACAAACGCCTAATTAAAATCATCAACTATCTCCAAAACAAAGTGCGATTCACTGGTTTTTCACGTATGCTTGATTTTTTTTGGTTTGTTTAACATCACGGCTCAGACGCGCATTCATCGACTGCTTCTATTTTGTAAGCCCTAAATTCAAACTTGCTGGTAGGTTTGATGAATTCGTTTTTTATTTTTATTTATCGTCGTTTGATTTTAAGTGCATCAATTGTATTATGTAATTTTCCTTCTTCTTAATCAAATCCCCCAATTTGTTGTAATTTCGTGTGGTGTTGGGGTTTAATTATTATTCAAATTGAGGAAGACATGGGTTGTAAAATTAAGAATTGATGGTTAATCTAACAAGCTTCAAAAGGCAACATTTTTCAATAAATTGAGTTTTATTGAAAGTGAGATTACAAATGAAGCGTCTCTATCTTCTACTCACACTAAATGAATCTGCCATGGATGTGCCTAATTTAAAATGAAGCAAGAAGGAGGATGCGTCGTTAGAGATGACTGCAAATTAGGTATTGCAAAGTTATTCAGTGTATGTTTTCATTGATGAAGCCCTACAACGTATATTGCATAGTTAGCAGCCATGAATATTTATAGGGTTTAAGATCAAGCCCTGCAATTTATGGCGCATTCTGTAAGTCTTTGTATATCTTTTATTAAATATGTTGTATTGTGTTATTTAAAATTGGGATTTATGTTCATGTTTGGTATGTTAATTGAGATTTTTTTTTAAAATCTTTTTTTACCTTAACGTTAACGCCACTGGTAGTAGGGCACTAATAGTAGCTGGTAGTAGGGCACAACATACTGATATTCCTGGGCAAGTGATAAAATTTGATTTCTTTTTAATGGAAAATTAAAATGGATTATATGATTATTGTGATTTGAAATTGTAGCCTCCGGTTTCTAATGTTTTGGATAAGTAGATTTTACTTTTGATTATTTGATTATTTAGGGGATAATCAGTTTCATATAGTTTCTACAAACTATTAATTTGATTGTGGTTATTCAGTATCGTATAAACGTTTTTGTTTTTTAT
Organism: Calendula officinalis; assembly: GCA_963853835.1. Taxonomy (NCBI): domain Eukaryota; kingdom Viridiplantae; phylum Streptophyta; class Magnoliopsida; order Asterales; family Asteraceae; genus Calendula; species Calendula officinalis. The sequence goes on from OY970830.1 coordinate 56,399,700, forward strand.
TTTCTTTTTTTGAGTTAATTGTTACCTCTGATGAACCTCAAAGCTTGGGTGAATTACGAAAACGAAATCTTGTATTTGTACTTGGGGGAGGGTGCCTTGACTTTTAATTTTTATCTCTTAATTCTTTTTATTTAAAAGGATAATCAATTCTTATAATGTACTCATGTATAATGCCGTTGAGTTTGATTCAATTTTGCATGGAATGAGCTCAGAGTAAACCTATGTTTCAGAAAGCAACTTCCATTAAGGTTATAAAAAGTGTGCTTTTATTCATCTACTATCTGACCCAAATCATTCTTTGAGCAATTTTGAGAAATGCATACACTTTACTATTAAAGTTATCATTGTCGCAACATGAGTTTCTTACATTTTGTTTACTTTTCTTGATATATTATTTTTATGAAAATTTTTATAAACCTCCCGTGATTTATCACGGGTTATAGGCTAGTGTTATTCATAATCTATAACTTTTATAATAGAGTTGTACAATAAAAAAACGCTCTCTAGGGTTTGGCGATTTTCTGCCACGCCTAGGGTTCTTTCCGTTCGAAGTCTTTCTCCGGCTCTCTCCGCGGGGGGCGGGGGGAGGGTTGGGTTATCGATGTCAAAGCCTTATACTAAAAAAAGCGAGACGAATAATGCTGGGAAACAAAGTTCGTGGTTTCGAAAAGAGGGTTTGGATCTGAAAAATATCGCTAAGTCTTTCTACGTCACGAATTTTCCAAGTTCATGGGATGAGCGTGACTTATGGAAGGCAATGCAGGTATTTGGAACAGTTGTTGATGCGTTTATTCCCCGAAAATTATCAAAAATTGGTCGTAGATTTGCTTTTGTTCGCTATATTAGGGTTGATAATGTGGATACAATCATTGAGCGGATGAACGTTGCATGGTACGGCTCGTATCATTTGTTTGCATCTAGGTCTCGGTTTGATCGTAAACCAAGAAAGGAAACAAGGCCTGAAACTGCTCGGCCTGAATCTATGAAAATGAAAACTATTGAAATCGATAGAGGTCGAAAGTTTGTAGATCTTTTTAAGCATAAATCTGAGGTGTCGAGACCTGTGGGGAAACGTGATAATCTGTAACGCCCTGAAATTTTAATTAATTAAATAATAATTAAAATTAAAACTAAATTACGTCTTTGGTGGACTATGAGTTGACCGTACAATAATCATATGGACATTTTAATTTAATAGACGTTCGTATAGTACTAAATGTAATTAAATAATTCATCTCAGATTTTTTTTAACGGTTAGTTAATCGTAAGATTTGAGTTGTGTTCTTTCGAGTCGGGCCAAAAGAGTAAGAGACCTAGACCGAGTAGAATGCCCGGGCTTTTGAGTGACGGGCCTTGTGGCCTTAAATTGGTTTTGGAGATGTTTCATAATCTTGTTAGTTCCATTTAGCAACCCTAAAATCTCCTACTCGTTCCCTTGTGCAGCCGATACCCCATTCACTTCTTCTCCCCATTCATTATGTCCGCCTACACACCAAAATCCCATATGATGTTCATTGATCTGCGTGTACGAGCATGAAAGGAGGACCGAACAAGTCTATTCCTTTTCTTTGGGGTCACGTGTGTTGACCAACACCAGCCACACATTCAAGGAATTAAAGATGATTGTAGTTGTTTTATTTGAGTCGGTGACTCATTTTGATTCCTTGGATGCGCCAACTATAAAAGAAGATCACACCCCGAGAAGGTTTCCATATTTTATTCCAGTATACTTCATTTTGGTTTTATTTGATCACCCATGTTGTTTTATTGTCATTGTTTACTAATCTGCGTCAATTCCAGCAGCCTTCAAGGTTGGGGATTTGTGATTTCTTCCTTGTGATCGATCGTGATTAAGCAAGAGTGGTAAGATTTCTTCCGGCTTGCTAATCTTTCTGTGTTGCGAAAGGTATTGTGTTCGGAGACTGAGCAGGAGCAGACGCGGAAGGACACCATTGTCGAGCAACAATTTCCACAACCGAGCAGAATTCTAGAGTGCCCTTGTTTCGTTCGCTATCAATTTCGGTAGAACCCTTGTTCCCTTCCTATTTGTCTATTCGGTAGTAATGTTGTCATTAGTTCTTTCGTTTATCGATTTCCTAATCCCGTTTTGTACAGGGCTGAGTTCGAACCCAAGAGGGTTCGGGTTTGTTGAGATTGATTTATTATTCGTTTGTTGTGAGTCTAGCGCTATCGAGTCATAGTATCAAGAGCTCGTTGGTTATTCCTTAAAATTGATGTCCTCGTTTTCAAATTTCTAATCGGGTCTAGGGTAACTGTTTGGTGTCGTTATTCTCATAGGGTCGTGATGCAGATGGTTGTCGGGTTGGGTAAAGATCACGGTTTTATAGACTACACGTTTTATTAACCGAAAACCGGTAACCGAACCCATTGGGTTCTTGGTTCCCTATACCGAAATAGATTTATAACTAAAAGTCTAGACTAACGGTAAACATGTTTCGGAGATTAAAAAATGAGTTTCGGGACTGTCGGGTGTCCCGGGAATAAACGGGTTGATGTAGGGATTGTCAAAACGAGTTTTAAACACAACTAAGTTTTTGGGCAGAAACTGTCTTCTATCTTTGAGTCTGTTTTTAATACACTTAAGATACGTTTCTGGATTTTTGGCCCGTGTTGGGACCTTGATTTCTGAATTAGCTTTTCAATGCCGCAACCCTCTCGTCAATCCGAATTACGGTTCAAAAGTTATACCTGTTTTAATATGATGCTGTTAGGAAAATGACCTGTGCGACATGCCTGTCTTGCGACGCGGTTTTGGGACACTTAGAGTCTGTTTTGGCCAGTGACCGTCTCACAGAGATTTGTAGTTCTGGTTGTCTACTTTTCATGGTAAAAATATGGGATAAATCTACTGCACAGTTTAAGAGTTATAGCAGTTTCCGTGAGACCGACGGGTGCTGCCAGTTTTCTAAATTGAGTCCTTAGAACGGATTGTAATTCGGGTTTCATTTTATGCTTTTAGGATCATCTAGGAATAACCGAGCAGCGCTTTAGAGTATTGAGGATCCTTTGGAGCTTACATTTATCGAGGTGAGTATTCTCACCGTGTATTCAGTTTTAACGTTGTACATGCATGACTTATGTGTTACATTTCTTGCACCATAATTGTTATCTGAGCTTGAGCTGTTATCTGAGTTTGATCCGTTATCTGAGCTTGATTTGTTATCTGAGTTTGACATGCTATCTGAGTATCTGAGCAGCTGTTGATTTATTTTAATCTGAGACATTGTGCCTGGGTAACCGAGCTCGGCACAGGGTCATTCTGTGCTACTACTTGCTAGGGCATCTGAGATAATTATGTTAAAGAGATAATAAAACATAATAACACACATCTGAGTTTTTGGCTATATGCCTGGGATCACCTCCCGTCTGAGTTTTGGGATTATTCCCGTCTGAGTTTTGGGATTATTCCCGTCTGAGTTTTGGGATCACTCCCGTCTGAGTTTTTGGCTTATGCCTATCTGAGGTGTGAGGAGGGGCGAGGTTGATCTCTCGTCCCAAATCACACAAGCGCGCTATATAAATTAAAATCTGAGTAATAAAATCTGAGAAATAAATCTGAGTAATTAATCGAGTAGTTTCTGACTAGGAGTACACCGATGTGCCCTCATGTGTTGTATGTTAGGATTGTTTGCATTTTGAGATATTCACTCAGCTTCTCCAGCTGACCCCTATTTCCCCCCACATTGTTTCAGGTACCAGCAGAGGAAAGGAGAAGGTGGACGGTTGACCGCTGTATCTTTCATTACCGATGTGGACGGCATTTAATATTTTAAAAACACTTAATTTTAACTATTTCCGCATTAAATATATTTTAAATGTAAATACTATTATTGGGATTTAATTATTCAAGTTATTGGGACCTTTTGATTATAATTTTGTTTCAAAAATTTAAAAAAAATCTTGTAAATTTTAGGGTGTTACAAGTTGGTATCAGAGCTCTGACTTGAGGGATTTGGGTTCGCAAGGGGCGAATTCAAACTCAAGTTTGAGTATCGAGTTTTTCAAACGAGAAAGGAGTCAAATATTTTTCTGAGAAAAGTTTCCACATCGAACATACAGCATGTCACGTCGACCTCTCGCTTCCTACTGCCGGTAATATTTAAGAGTATTATTTAATTGAGATTTTGCTATATTCTGAGTATAGACAAGTGACATATTCTGAGAATTTTCGGTTTATATTCTGAGAGAATTATTTGTGATTGTATGGCTAAACATATAGATATACTATTATGAGATTCCATAATTTGGTGAATAATTTAGAGTTTAATTTGAGCATAATTTCGATTTTAATTCTTAGAGTTCTATATTTATATATATGAAAAATATATACTGGAGAAATGTGAAATTATAAATACTAATGAGGAAATAATAAAAGTTTCAATTTAGAGGAACACCTAATAGAGTTGAGGTGAAGTTTTATAAATTTTGAGAAAATTCGAACCAAAAGTGTAATAATGGAATATTAAATTATTATATAAGATCCATAAGCCGTGTAATGAGAAACATGATTTGAATAAATGAGAAGTGAGGAAATTATTAACATTAAAGAGGAGTACTTAATATTCGTATGGGAGAAAACGCTTAATAGACTGAGTCAATTAAAACGAGTAAATCAGAGATTAGTAAATCAAATTGATTAAGAATATTTTTAAGAGGATTTACCAAATTGAGTAAAAGAAAGAATTATTAAGTCGGTAAAATGGAAAATAATTACATTTAGCTAAACGAGAATTATTAACAGGATCTAAAAGAAAATTATTGATCAGGGTTAAAAGAGGAGTTATCTAGATAAGAAATTAAAATTTTCATGAATACAACGAATCATGAGATATCATAGTTAAGCAGATTCCATATTAAGGTCATCAAGTTAGTATTTAATTAATAATCATTAAATTGAGATAAAATGGGAAAAACATTTCGAGTAAGTAGGTTAAATTGCTGAGTGCAAAACTAAATGTGGATGACAAGTTAAGTGACAGATTAATGAGTTCACACTGATAGCTTAAAATAAACTATGCAAGTTTAATAGACTAATTAACTGAGAAATGGCTGAGTCAAATTAATCAGATATTATTGAAGTTCATCTTAATGAGTAATTATATAAGAGGATTAAGAGGAAACTAATGTCATCAATTTGATGATGATTTATTTAAAAACGAGTTAAAAGAACGATAAATTGAATCAAATTAAACGAGGGACGCAATAACTGAGAACTCTGATCAAAAAGATATTAATCGACATGCTCACAAATTACAATAAATTTAATATAACTGTGAAGAGGATATAAGTTATATTTATGAGGAATGATAAATGGCATATCCAAATGAAAAGTTGTTACAAGGAGATTTGTATTGTGAAAATAACTAAGTGGAAATATTTCTATGAATCTGAGTTATCCGAGTATCGCGTACGAGACTAAATGTACGCATGATTTTCTGAGTAATGGTTATGAGATTTTGAGTATGCACTGTCGAGTGCATATCTGTATTTATCAGATATTGAAAATAAAATTCCTTTCTTCTGAGTGTGATTTGTTGGTGGGTTTATATGTGGGAAGTTGTAAACTTTGGGATTGACTCGTGACCAAACAGAAGTAGGTGTCGAAAGTAATAGAGGGCCCCTATTATCGTACACACCGAACTTTTGGTTGGTTATGGGGAGATTTTGAGGGGAACGATGGACCAATGCTTGCTATTGTGAATTTATTATATGCATATTATTTGCTTGAGTGAGGGGATGTTGTTGTATTATTATGATAGAGAATTCTAGCGCCAAACTCGAGGACGAGTTTTCTCCAAGTGGAGTTGAGTAGGGGTAAAAAGGGAAATTTCTGAGAAATAATTATCATTATGTATTATTTATAATTATTATGAGCATGATGCTTATGCAGAGAGATTTTCTAGATGAGGATTTTAAAAGTATGAAATCTATATACATATACTTGATTTGAAAATTTATAAGAGTAACCACCGAATAGAGCAAATTGAGAATATTTGAATTAATTTTATGGTGTAAGTACCGAGTATATATAATTGATAATCGGGATTAGTGGAGAAATTAATGAACCAAGATTTATCGGGGTAAATGCAATTGTGCAAAAGAGAAATGGTAAGTACTACAATTATATAAATAATGAGATAACGAGTTAAAATGAGGTCGTTAATTGAGCTAGTGATGAATTAATAAAATGAGTTCAATGATAAAATTTCGTTTGGATTGACTTTTAAGTAATTTTGAGTTTATAAGAAATTTATTGATCGAGTAAAGTGAACGAGTTATTAAGATGAGTTAAAAAGATAAAAGTGGTAAACTATCGGGAAATTGTATTTAGTATTTTTGGTATTATAAAATTTTTATTAATGAATATTTATTTGCGAGTAAGTTATGGATGGAGTTAAGGAGAATGAGCAAACGAAATTATTGAATTGAGTAATATATTATATTTAGAATTATCAAATAATATATTTTATTATTATTAAATTAGTGAATTAAGAATAATTGTGGAATCAAGTAAACGAGGAATACAATAAGTAAATTGAACAATAAAATTTTATTGAATTAACAAGATTTTCTGAAAGATGAGAAGGTAGTAGATTAATGATTTGATTCGTAAATTGAGTAATGAGAGATCATTAAAATAAGAGTATGAAATTTAATTTTTAGTGGGTAACATGAATTTAAGGAGTAAATATGGTCAAAATAATTAAGAGACATTTTAAATTATGTAAAATCAGTGAAACGGTCTACTAAAGGATCGTTAAACTAGATGGATGAGAAAACATCTATTAAAATATTATTAAGAAACCACTAAATGTAGTAGAATGTGAACCTATTAAAGAGTAGTAAATTACAAGATTGTTAATTTGAGCTAATTGGAGAGTTATCAAAATGAGTAATATGCAAATAGAGTAAGGTAATAATATAATGTTAAAGAAGAGTTATTTTGAGAACCAATAACGCGGTTGACAGAGAATATATCATTCCAAGTATTATAAGCTGGTAAATTGGAACACGCGAGTAGTAATAAGAACGAGTAAAAATGTGATTTGTTTATAAAATGTTATTGCGAGTAAATACTATTACTTTATGAGTTTATTTCTGAGATAAATTCCTGGTTATGTTTCTGAGTTAGATTTCGGGGTTTATTTCTGAGTTAAAATTTCTGAGTTTATTTCTGAGTTAAAATTTCTGAGTTAAAATTTCTGAGATCAGATTTCTGAGTTATACTCCTGAGATATGTTTTGAGTTCATCTATTTGTCAGACTCATGAGTCATATTTATAGATCATATTAATGAGTTATATACATGAGTATATGTGAATTCTGTGTGATATGTATATCCCCTGTGAATAATTTGCCAGTTTTTGTGTTAGTTGATAGCGATGTAAACCACTAAATTGTTTTACACCTTAAGCAAACTATTGACCTGTAGAATAGAGGACCCTTCTGAGCCATTGTGATAGAGAATTGTCAATAATGAGATTTTACCTGTTAGTAAAATGTATAGTGATCTATTGATAGAGATGTGCGGGAAGAAATATCCCATATATACTTATTGTTATCGCCATGAGAGAGTCGAGTGTGACTGTGATGATGGATTATGACCAAGCACTACGCCGAGATCATCTGTCGTCACAAATAAATCCGTAACAAATCTCAAAGTGGAGTTGAATCGGAGATTCAACGCAACGTCAACAACTGGGTGCAACGACTGTGTCCGACTAGAAGAGCAAGAAGACGCCTTCAGTAGAGTATCGGGAGTTATTATGCGTCATTTTTGACATCCCTTTCGTCATTAAACCGAGGCCCTTAGAGAACATTCGTTTTATTTCTTTTATCCTTAACTTTTGCGCCGCCATCAGTGATGGACGAGTTGTATGCGCAATTGCAAGAGCCGGAGTTTATTCTGATCGAGTAGGTCACCTTGAAGAATTCTCTTTTCTTTTTGTAATTTTGTCATTTTTTTTCTCATAATGGGTGTCGTTGACGAGCCTGAGATTGGGACGCGAGATTTCTACCCTGAGTTCTTCCGAACCATGACTTCGGGGACGAAGTCTATTTCAAGTGGAGCTGAGTTGTAACGCCCTGAAATTTTAATTAATTAAATAATAATTAAAATTAAAACTAAATTACGTCTTTGGTGGACTATGAGTTGACCGTACAATAATCATATGGACATTTTAATTTAATAGACGTTCGTATAGTACTAAATGTAATTAAATAATTCATCTCAGATTTTTTTTAACGGTTAGTTAATCGTAAGATTTGAGTTGTGTTCTTTCGAGTCGGGCCAAAAGAGTAAGAGACCTAGACCGAGTAGAATGCCCGGGCTTTTGAGTGACGGGCCTTGTGGCCTTAAATTGGTTTTGGAGATGTTTCATAATCTTGTTAGTTCCATTTAGCAACCCTAAAATCTCCTACTCGTTCCCTTGTGCAGCCGATACCCCATTCACTTCTTCTCCCCATTCATTATGTCCGCCTACACACCAAAATCCCATATGATGTTCATTGATCTGCGTGTACGAGCATGAAAGGAGGACCGAACAAGTCTATTCCTTTTCTTTGGGGTCACGTGTGTTGACCAACACCAGCCACACATTCAAGGAATTAAAGATGATTGTAGTTGTTTTATTTGAGTCGGTGACTCATTTTGATTCCTTGGATGCGCCAACTATAAAAGAAGATCACACCCCGAGAAGGTTTCCATATTTTATTCCAGTATACTTCATTTTGGTTTTATTTGATCACCCATGTTGTTTTATTGTCATTGTTTACTAATCTGCGTCAATTCCAGCAGCCTTCAAGGTTGGGGATTTGTGATTTCTTCCTTGTGATCGATCGTGATTAAGCAAGAGTGGTAAGATTTCTTCCGGCTTGCTAATCTTTCTGTGTTGCGAAAGGTATTGTGTTCGGAGACTGAGCAGGAGCAGACGCGGAAGGACACCATTGTCGAGCAACAATTTCCACAACCGAGCAGAATTCTAGAGTGCCCTTGTTTCGTTCGCTATCAATTTCGGTAGAACCCTTGTTCCCTTCCTATTTGTCTATTCGGTAGTAATGTTGTCATTAGTTCTTTCGTTTATCGATTTCCTAATCCCGTTTTGTACAGGGCTGAGTTCGAACCCAAGAGGGTTCGGGTTTGTTGAGATTGATTTATTATTCGTTTGTTGTGAGTCTAGCGCTATCGAGTCATAGTATCAAGAGCTCGTTGGTTATTCCTTAAAATTGATGTCCTCGTTTTCAAATTTCTAATCGGGTCTAGGGTAACTGTTTGGTGTCGTTATTCTCATAGGGTCGTGATGCAGATGGTTGTCGGGTTGGGTAAAGATCACGGTTTTATAGACTACACGTTTTATTAACCGAAAACCGGTAACCGAACCCATTGGGTTCTTGGTTCCCTATACCGAAATAGATTTATAACTAAAAGTCTAGACTAACGGTAAACATGTTTCGGAGATTAAAAAATGAGTTTCGGGACTGTCGGGTGTCCCGGGAATAAACGGGTTGATGTAGGGATTGTCAAAACGAGTTTTAAACACAACTAAGTTTTTGGGCAGAAACTGTCTTCTATCTTTGAGTCTGTTTTTAATACACTTAAGATACGTTTCTGGATTTTTGGCCCGTGTTGGGACCTTGATTTCTGAATTAGCTTTTCAATGCCGCAACCCTCTCGTCAATCCGAATTACGGTTCAAAAGTTATACCTGTTTTAATATGATGCTGTTAGGAAAATGACCTGTGCGACATGCCTGTCTTGCGACGCGGTTTTGGGACACTTAGAGTCTGTTTTGGCCAGTGACCGTCTCACAGAGATTTGTAGTTCTGGTTGTCTACTTTTCATGGTAAAAATATGGGATAAATCTACTGCACAGTTTAAGAGTTATAGCAGTTTCCGTGAGACCGACGGGTGCTGCCAGTTTTCTAAATTGAGTCCTTAGAACGGATTGTAATTCGGGTTTCATTTTATGCTTTTAGGATCATCTAGGAATAACCGAGCAGCGCTTTAGAGTATTGAGGATCCTTTGGAGCTTACATTTATCGAGGTGAGTATTCTCACCGTGTATTCAGTTTTAACGTTGTACATGCATGACTTATGTGTTACATTTCTTGCACCATAATTGTTATCTGAGCTTGAGCTGTTATCTGAGTTTGATCCGTTATCTGAGCTTGATTTGTTATCTGAGTTTGACATGCTATCTGAGTATCTGAGCAGCTGTTGATTTATTTTAATCTGAGACATTGTGCCTGGGTAACCGAGCTCGGCACAGGGTCATTCTGTGCTACTACTTGCTAGGGCATCTGAGATAATTATGTTAAAGAGATAATAAAACATAATAACACACATCTGAGTTTTTGGCTATATGCCTGGGATCACCTCCCGTCTGAGTTTTGGGATTATTCCCGTCTGAGTTTTGGGATTATTCCCGTCTGAGTTTTGGGATCACTCCCGTCTGAGTTTTTGGCTTATGCCTATCTGAGGTGTGAGGAGGGGCGAGGTTGATCTCTCGTCCCAAATCACACAAGCGCGCTATATAAATTAAAATCTGAGTAATAAAATCTGAGAAATAAATCTGAGTAATTAATCGAGTAGTTTCTGACTAGGAGTACACCGATGTGCCCTCATGTGTTGTATGTTAGGATTGTTTGCATTTTGAGATATTCACTCAGCTTCTCCAGCTGACCCCTATTTCCCCCCACATTGTTTCAGGTACCAGCAGAGGAAAGGAGAAGGTGGACGGTTGACCGCTGTATCTTTCATTACCGATGTGGACGGCATTTAATATTTTAAAAACACTTAATTTTAACTATTTCCGCATTAAATATATTTTAAATGTAAATACTATTATTGGGATTTAATTATTCAAGTTATTGGGACCTTTTGATTATAATTTTGTTTCAAAAATTTAAAAAAAATCTTGTAAATTTTAGGGTGTTACATAATCATAATCAAAAAGAAAACACTGTTGAGAAGAACAAGAAGGTTATCACGCTGGATAAACAAGATGTTATGCCAATTAATGATGAAGGTTCAATTCTTCTTGGTAAGGTTAGATAGCTGACTTTGATTGAAAATATTAAGCTGGTTTGTGTGAAAGAGGGTTTTTCTAGTATTGATTTTCAGTATATTGGTGGTTCATGGGTTTGGATGGAATTTGATAACAAAATGGCGTGTGAAAAGTTGAAGCAACATGCGGATATGATGTTTTATTTTACACAGTTACGTTCGTTGGATGACAAGTTTGTAGTGGATGACAAGGTGGCGTGGGTTCGAATTGATGGTCCACCATTGTTGGCCGGTACCGTCAATGTAATCAAGAAAATAATAAAAGATTGGGGTGAGGTTATGTTTGTTGATGAGGAAAGTGGAGAAGGAGGTACTGGAAAAGCGTGTATAAGGACAAAGATAGGTAGGAAGATAAATGAAGAAGTGGAGGTGGTGATTGATAGTTGTAAGTACAATGTGTGGGTGTATGAAATTGCACTTTGGCAGCCTAGTATGAGAAGTGTGGAAGAGGAAAGTAAAGGTGATGAAGAGGATGGTCCCATGTCGCAAGATGGGAATTCCGACTCTGAATAGGAGATTGTCTTAAATGTGGATAGAGAGGAGGAAAAGGGTGCGTATGAAAGTAATGTGGGTCCGAAGGTTGACATCGGGGACATAGGCTTCGGGACTATTGCAGGTGCAGAATGTGAAGCATCGAAACAGAACTCGAATAATAAAAATAACAATGATGATGATGGGAATGAGAATGTGGTGCTTGAAGAAGTAGTTGTGGAACAGAAGTCTTTTTTGTCAAAACCTCCAGGTTTCAAGAAGATTTTCGCAAATGGGGAACAGGATGGTAAAAAAGCTCAAAGGTCATTAAAAATGTGTCTACGAAAAATTCGTGCGCATCTACAGGGTTTATGAAGAAAAATGGAAAAATGGTTTCGTTGATTGATGATTTGAATCAATATATAGATATTGGTCGTGCCATGGGGGATGATATGTAAGGGTGTCAAATTTCGCTTGAGCGTATGATGACAACTATGTGAGAAGAAAAAAGTTGTTTATGAATATTATGCCCATAAACGCATGTGGTATTGGAGATAGCGTGAAACGGATTGGTGTTTTAGGTAATAAAATAAGGTGGCGTTTTTAGGGGTTCAAGAAACGAGAATCTCAAGGGTGAATTTGTTTATGATTAAACAAATTTGGGGTAATATGTCGTTTGATTTTGCTTTAAGTAGTGCTGTAGGAGCATCGGGTGGTATTCTTTCGGTTTGGGACCCGAATTTGTTTATGAGATCACATATTGTTAGTGTTCAGAATGTGTTGTTTGTGCATGGGGAATGGAAGATTAATAAGGTTAAATGTATTATGGGAAACGTGTATGCTCCGCAAAGTAAGAGTGATATAAGAAGATTGTGGGAGTTTATTAGTAATTATATAGACTCAAATGAAGGGAATTATATTATGTTTGGTGATATTAACGAGGTCCGGGGGGAGGGGAAAGATGGGGTTGTGGAAAAGATGATAGGGTAATTGTTGATTTTAATGCTTTTATTGACGCAGCAAGTTTAGTGGAAGCGCCAATGGGGGGTCCGCGTATACTAGATTAAGCTCGGATGGCAGGAAAATGAGCAAACTGGACCAGTTTTTTGTACGGATATAGTGGCTAACGTGATGAACGATTTAATATCGGATCATAGACCGATTGTGTTAGCTCAAGAGACTGTTGATTATGGTCCTCGTGTGTTTCGGTTTTTTAATTTATGGATGGATGAAGACACGTTTGAAGAAGTGGTGAAGAACTCATGGGAGACGCAGTTGGAGAGCTCGAGTAGTAATCCTATTATTCGTTGATGTAGACTTGTCCACAGAAACATTAAATGCATTAGCATAGGTTAAAGTCCCGAATGTACTTTCTGTTATCTTCTTTTTCAACCCTTACTGACGCACAGTAAAAAGGTGTACTTTAAAAGTACAAAAGAAGTTGACTTTCCCTTTTCATGCTTGGAGGGACAAACGATGAAGTTGTGAAAAAGTATCTTCTATTTTAAAATAGAAGTTCTTCATTGTTTTATTCTTCTTTGAGCGGGAAAGGAAAATGTTCAAAGTGTCAAGAACATTTTCCATTAAGTCTTTAATCTACAGCGTGTACCATCAGCTGATTCCACCTTCAGCTGAATGGTCTTCTTCGGGTTTCTGTCCTTCGGCCATAAACTCGAATGATCAATTCTTGTATAGCTGTTGATTAGACTTTTCCTTGAGCTAAGTACGTACTCAGCTGAAGGTTTATGAGTATACTTGTACTTCAACTGAGATACATACTTCAGCTGATTTATTCTTCTTGGCTATTTCATCATCAAATCTTATTTACTTTTTTTTTTTGAACAGCAAAACAAATCTTATTTACTTAGTCTGGGGACTAAGAGTTTTTGTGATATCAAAAGGTGTTTTGCCACTTATACTATACAATACAAATAGAAGTGTTTCAACTTTGCCTTGCAAAGTATATAATACAAAACATTAAGCCCAAACTTTTTGTATACAAATACAACTTTGCCTTACAAAGTACTCCCTCCGTCCCACAAAAAACTTCTCATTTCTCCTTAAACTTTTGTCCCACAAAAAACTTCTCATTTCACGTATTTGATGGGCTTCACACAATAAAAAAACTATTATTACTTCCTCCGTTTCAAAATAAGTGATACACTTTAAAACTTTCCTTATTTGGTAAAATATAGTGGGACCCATACCCACTAACTATCTCCTTTAATAAAGTGAAATTACTCATTTACCCTTACTTTTACTTGTAAACATCATTAAACTCACTTTAATCATAATATGTGGGACCCCTCACTCACTAACCATCCAATTTAATCTAATTTAACTTTCATTTTAATCTTTTGCCTCAAAAAAAACGTGAAAGCTAATTCGTATCACTTATTTTGAAACGGAGGAAGTACTAAGGATCCTACCACTAATATCCATTAACTATATTTCTCTCTCCAACCCAACCTTATATTTTAATCAAAAGTATTATCAATGAACTCACCACTAACTATCACATAAAAACCTGTGCACAAAGGAAATGAGAAGTTTTTTGTGGGACGGAGGGAGTATATAATACAAACTTTAAGCCCAAACTTTTCTAGTGAACACTACATAGTCAAACAACCCTAAAAAAACATAGCACTGGTTCTTGGTTCGACATGCTTACCTTGTGTTTAAAAGTTAAAACGCAAGACTCTTGTGTTTTCGTGACCAGGTCGGACCGGCTTAAAGCACCGGGGTTATAAGAAAACCAGGTTGAACGGTAGTTTAAATAGCAACTCAACCGGATTTAAAAATTAAACTATACTCAAATGAATCAACTGTGAGATTCCATTGAGATGCTAGTGTTAGCTCCCCACATACACCTTATATATACTAGTCTCACCAATTGTCTTTTCTCCTCCTACAGCGATGTGGGATGAAGAAAGTTGAAAAAAGAATTTACTGAGTTGAGTACTCATATATGCTGCTAGCATGAGTAGTTAAAAGAATAATATGTCTTGCTATATATTATAAAGATCAACAATATGCTCTGATTAACACATGGTTAAAAAAAAGTACATAATATTTTTTTATTCTTTTCAGATATGGATGTAAAACTGAGTTTCAAGATGATTATAATATATATCTGGAGTTGATTTATGAAAATAAGCTCATTCAACTCATTTTACACTATTAACTTATAAGATAAACGTTTAAGGAGGTCCATCATTTTTACGAAGTCCCGAGGAACAATTCTCAACCATTGATCAATAAGATTTAATTGTCAAGATTAATTATATAATTTATACAGGAAGGTATTTTGGTCATTTGGAACTTAAAAAAAAGATTTTTTTTTTCTTTCAATCTTTTTTTTTTTTTTTGTGAAAAAAAAATATTTATTTGATAATTACGTCTCCTACTTAATCACATGTGATTTTAGTGTAAAGTCACATGTGATTTAGGGCTGTCGAAAATAACCGAAACCCGTTCTACCCGCCCGACCCGTCTCGGATTTGGGTAGAACGGGTCGGGTAATTCGGGTATCGGGCAGAAATATTTGGGTATCGGGTAACCCGAAAATAAAGCGGTTCGGGTATAAGGTAATATTTTAATTAGGCGGGTATACCCGAATACCCGAATGTTTTTAAAAGGCATTATTTCAAGGTAATATTTTATAGTTATATAAATAAAATATGATCGTTCTACTTGTAGTTCATTAATTTCATCTAAAAGTCAATGATAGAGCCCCATATTAGTTGGAATTTGATAAAATTACTGACAAAGATGGTGTATAAGATCGAAATATAAATATTGTGGTTGTCGGCAATACAAGTATGTCAATTCTCGGGTATTAGTGGATATAACCATACCCGACCCGTTACCCGAACTACCCATACCCAAATACCCGAATTTAATTTGGTTTGGATATTGGATATTTTATATATGAGAAAACCCGTACTACCCGACCCGAACTACCCGAAACCCGAAAAATATACCCGATCAACACCCCTAATGTTATTGTATATTTAATCATATTTGATGTTTTAGTTCAATCACATGTGATTAAGTAAACAATCACATGTGATTCAGTATGCAATCAGCAATCACATGTGATTTAGTATTCAACCACACTATGTGTTGTTAATGAAAAATAATATATTTTTTTAAATAATAAAAAAATTATAAAATAATAATTCTAAAATAAAAAATAAAAAATAAATAAATAAAATAAATAAATATATATTTTTTTTAAATGACCAAATACCCCTCAATGTAAAAATATGTTATTAATCTTGACTATTAGATCTTATTGATCAATGGTTGAGATTTGTTCCTCGGAACTTCGTAAAAATGACGGACCTCCTTGAACGCAACTCTAACTTATAATAAATCATTAATAATATCGTAATCCGGTTCAACCGGCAGGTTCAAATGGTTCGACCGGTTCGACCGTTTTTAAGACATTGGTCGGTCCAGTTCAAAACTCCAGTTTTAAAACATTGCGCAAGAGCACTACCAATATACTACACTAAATTATATGTTCATTTATCAAATTCCTTTTGTTAATAAAAAATTGATTTTTTTTCTTCATATGTATTAACAAAACCATTTTTTTCTTATGTTGACATCGATCTTTAAAACATATATTAACAAAACGGCAAAATGCATATAAGGGTAACTTACTTTTCATCAAAGTTTATTTAAGGGTATGTACTTTTAATTTGATCACTAAAGGGTAACCTACTTTCCATCAAAGTTTATTTAAGGGTATGTACTTTTGTTTTGATCATTAAAGAGTAACCTACTTTCATAAATGTATATAAAAAGATAAGATGTGACTTGTGAAATCGGTTACCGGTAATCAATTCTTCCATTTGTTTCCCACGTGACTATTTAACGCTTATACAATTAGTTTTGTTTCACAGCCTTCAAACTAGGTCAAAATACAATCGATCAATTTTTCCTTCAAAGTCCAAAATTCCATCTTTCCTTGAATTAATGGTTAAAATACAATCGATCAATTTTTCCTTCAAAGTCCAAAATATGTTATTAATCTTGACTATTAGATCTTATTGATCAATGGTTGAAATTTGTTCATCGGAACTTCGTAAAAATGATGGACCTCCTTGAACTCAACTCTAACTTATAATAAATCATTAATAATATCGTAATCCGGTTCAACCGGCAGGTTCAAATGGTTCGACCGGTTCGACCGTTTTTAAGACATTGGTCGATCCAGTTCAAAACTCCAGTTTTAAAACATTGCGCAAGAGCACTACCAATATACTACACTAAATTATATGTTCATTTATCAAATTCCTTTTGTTAATAAAAAATTGATTTTTTTTTCTTCTTATGTATTAACAAAACCATTTTTTTTCTTATGTTGACATCGATCTTTAAAACATATATTAACAAAACGGCAAAATGCATATAAGGGTAACTTACTTTTCATCAAAGTTTATTTAAGGGTATGTACTTTTGTTTTGATCACTAAAGGATAACCTACTTTCCATCAAAGTTTATTTAAGGGTATGTACTTTTGTTTTGATCATTAAAGAGTAACCTACTTTCATAAATGTATATAAAAAGATAAGACGTGACTTGTGAAATCGGTTACCGGTAATCAATTCTTCCATTTGTTTCCCACGTGACTATTTAACGCTTATACAATTAGTTCTGTTTCACAGCCTTCAAACTAGGTCAAAATACAATCGATCAATTTTTCCTTCAAAGTCCAAAATTCCATCTTTCCTTGAATTAATGGTTAATGTATGGAAACAAAACTAATCCAGTGATCCAAGTCAATCAAGTTCAAGACTCATTTCATAGAGAAGTTCAACTTCAAGAACCAACACATGACCCTTTTATTGATTTATTGTTTGAGTAGAAGATGATTTAAAAACGAAGAAATATGTGCACTTTGAACTACTTTTTTTGTAACAGTTCATTTTGTTTGGAATGGTCTGGTTCATTTTGGTTGGAACAAGTAAAAGAAACCCGTTGAGCAAGTGATTTTCCCCTTTTATATACCTTTGTAAAAGTAGGTTACCCTTTAGTAATCAAAACAGAAGTACATACCTTTAAATAAACTTTGATGGAAAGTAGGTAACCCTTTAGTGCGCTTAAATAAATTTTAACGGAAAGTAGTTTACCCTTTAGTGATTAAAACAAAAGTACATACTCTTAAATAAACTTTGATACAAAGTAGGTTACGCATTTTTGCCTTAACAAAACTGTTACGTATATGATAATACATTAATACACCTCATGAATTAATTCTCTTTATTTAATTTTATTTTCATTTAAAATAATGTGAATCATGAAATTCCATAATACGAAAAGGTGTGGGATCCTAAGTAAGAGACTTTCCCCAACACATGGAACGATGCTACCACCCATGTGTTTCTTTGCCGTGTGTACGGGACATAACCCACTCCACTTGGGTCAACTACAAAATGTTGATGGTCCATTTTTCTAACCTTAGTTTCCTCAAATTACAAAATGCTCCCCTTAAAGCTAAGACTGCTAAGTAGCAAAGTCTTTTACTTAACCGAATTTTTAATATATGAGATTTTTTTAATTCACAAAGTCGTAATTTGTAAAATGTATACTTGTAACTTCTTACATAATTTCAAAAAATAAAAGTTTTAAATTTACTAAAGTAAAAGTGGAAAACAAATAAACTTTCAAAAATTAATTAAAAGGACTAAAGTACACACGACTAATCTTACCTTTTTTACAACCTACACCTAGCTAGAAGTATGATCAATTATTAGATTCATTATAGCGCTTAAGAATGAGGCTTACCTACCACAAAGAGGGGACCTCCTTGATTTCTAAAATTTTAGTTAGATTCATGTAAAACCATAAACGCAAGATCAAAGGTCGGGATGGAATTGATTGTATAATAGAAATGAGTTTTTGGAAATAACACGTAATTATATGTTTGCTTGATTCAAAGATGGAAGTAGATTAATAATACCTGACATTTGGTTTTCTTTGATTCCTATTTAACCGCACATCTATCCTCTTATCATATCTCAAAAGATTATAAAAAACTTGGTATCAAGGTTTGTTTTAAGTGGAGTTTGTTTCAAATGTATAGTGCAACACAATTTGCCCCATTGTAGTGGTTAAGTATTCGGAATTGGTACTAGGGGTTCAAGCCTTTTGGATCTATTTGTTTAATTTTGCGCTTCATTTTAATTCTTCTAATTAGTTTTGTAGCCATCAAGTTTATGTTTCTACAAGCAATTAACTACATTTGGAAATGATGATGTCGAATTATGGGTTTTTGGTCATGTTTTATGACATTTTTTTTTTGTTTAACCTCGTTATCATTGTCAAATTTGTACTTTATCATAGTTAGTTAACGATTGGCACCTTTTTTTATAGTTTTTGTGATTAAACATCCTATCCGTATTTCCATTTGGATCTTCGAATCCATAACTGATAACACTACCAAAATACTCTCTTCGTCCCACAAAAAACTTCTCATTTCACTCTAATTTATTGTCCCACAAAAAACTTCTCATTTCTCATATTTAATGAGCTCCACACAATAAAAAAACTATTATAACTAAAGACCCCACCACTAATATCCACTAACTATCTTTCTCTCTCCAACCCAACCTAATATTTTAATCAAACGTATTATCAATGACCTCACTACTAATTATCACTTAAAAACTTGTGCAAAACCAAATGTGAAGTTTTTTTGTGGGACGGAGGGAGTATAATCTTATACGAGTTCTGATGACAACATCATTAAATATTGAAACTTTTAATTATAAAAAAATTGTGATTGCATAATAATCGTTATATATGGAGGAATAATAACGACGATTCCCCTTTTATTATTGTCAGATTTTTTTGCCAAAAGAAAAAAAATGCATACCAACACATAGTTAAGGGACCATATTTGTAATTCAGTCAATTAATTTGTACATGAATCAGATATTTATACACGTGTAAGAGTAATTAATCACAAGAGCGTTTCTCGTTCTCACTCGTACTCTTTCAAACCCGTAACTCCACAACTTGCCAACATTTTCATTTACATCAAACCCTTTTTTAATTACATAAAAAATTCTCTGAAAATCAAATCTTTCTCAAGATTTTGTTCTTTCTTCTTTATAAACCTCGGAAAAACAGAGGTTTGTATCTGCTGATTTCTTTCAAATATGAAGTAATATAATTTGATTAATCTTTTAAAGATAACACCTGGGCTTTGCGTATGATTTGGATCAAATGCCACTTCTTTAATTCTGTGCTGACTTGAGATCTTCAACAAAAAAAGTGAACTTTCTGCATATTCTTGATTTTTCGAATCTTGGGTTTTAGTCTTTTTGATCTTTTTTAATAAAAAGATGGATTCTTGTTGTTCTACTTTCAAGCCTAATGTGCATGTTCAAAAAGATCTTGATTTTGTGAAAAATGCATTCTTGGGTAAAAAGATTAATCATCTTTCATCTCATTTCTGTAAAAATTCAAGAACTGAAAGCAAGAAAATCAAGAAACTTGGGGTTACTCATTCTGTTCTTAAATCACCAATTGATGAGGAAATTTTGGTAAGTAGATGAGTGCTATCAGATTAAAGATTCATGGGTTGATCTTGTTTTATAATTTCTTGAATTGGGTGGTTGTAAATTTTTTATTTTTATTTTTATTTTTATTTTTTCAGACATTTGAGACACCATTTTTTGATGAGAAAAAAGTAGACCCAAAAACAGTTGCTTCCATTATCTTGGGTGGTGGTGCAGGAAGTCGATTATTTCCTCTTACTAGCAAAAGAGCTAAACCGGCTGTAAGTGAAATCTTGTTAAATTTAATAGTGTTTGCATGATTATTATTTAATTAAATTATTAAAATTTTCATTTATAGTAAAAAATAATCAAATTTAAAGAAAGTGGTAGAAGTTGATTCATGTAAATTAATTAGATGTTAAATCAGGCATTAGGGTACCTATTTGGCTATTTGTAGATTTTATAAGCAGATTATGTAATTATCTTGCTCTGTTTTAAACTTTTATAGTATCAAATACTTCGTATAAAGAAAGTGGTAAAAGTTGATTCATGTAAATTAATTAGATGTTAAATCAGGCATTAGGGTACCTTTTTGGCTATTTGTAGACTTTATAAGCAGATTATGTAATTATCTTGCTCTGTTTTTAACTTTTATTTCTTTTTTTCATTTTTCAGACAAGTTTTTTAGTGATTAAAATAATAGAATAAATTAAATATGCAGGTTCCAATTGGTGGATGTTACAGACTAATTGATGTTCCTATGAGTAATTGCATAAATAGTGGCATAAGGAAGATCTTCATTTTGACCCAATTTAATTCATTTTCACTTAATCGTCATTTAGCTCGAACTTATAATTTTGGAAATGGTATGACTTTTGGGGATGGATTTGTGGAGGTATAAATTATATGCTTTCTATCTTTTTATATAAATAATAATACTGAAATTCCGTATTTTATATTAAACAATATAAAATAAATATAAAAAATATGTGGAAAACAGGTTTTGGCTGCTACTCAAACACCAGGAGAAGCAGGAAAGAAATGGTTTCAAGGAACAGCAGATGCTGTTCGCCAATTTATATGGTTGTTTGAGGTAATAAATTAATATCTTTTTCATGATAATCTATTTATTATATATAATTAATAATTTATTGTAGGATGCTAAGAACAAGAATGTTGAGAACATATTAATACTATCGGGCGACCATTTATATCGAATGGATTATATGGATTTTGTTCAGAAACATGTTGACACAAATGCTGATATAACCGTTTCTTGCATTCCCATGGACGATAGGTATTTAATTAAAACATTAGTTATTTATAACATATAAATACAAAAAAGTATTTGTGTTATATTGTTTTAATATTATTTTTGTAACAATAATTTCTCTCATTTTGCTTTGCAGCCGAGCATCTGACTATGGGCTAATGAAGATTGACGAAACAGGACGAATTGTCCATTTTGCTGAAAAACCAAAAGGAAACTTACTAAAATCAATGGTAAATAGTAATTACTCTTACAATTAATCTCAAATTCTTAAATACAAAAAGACCCACCTTAAGATACATCTAATATACCTAAATTGCCCCTCATTTCTTCAAGATTAGAAAGAAAAAAAAAAGTCACTTGGCTGAACAATTGCCCAAAAAGTCAACTTAATATAAAAAAATTTGTTTTTTTTGTCCGAAAAATACACATTTTGACTTTAATGGTTGACTAATTGCAATATAATGTTTCATTTTCAGCAAGTTGACACAACTGTTCTTGGATTATCCAACCATGAAGCCTTAAAAAACCCTTACATTGCATCAATGGGTGTTTATGTATTCAAAACTGAAGTGTTGTTAGAATTACTAAAATGGAAATATCCTTCGTGCAATGATTTTGGGTCTGAGATTATTCCTTATGCAGTTGCAGAACATAATGTTCAAGTAAGACCCTTACCTTATATTTACATAAATTGTCCTTGTGGTTTATATGAAATTCTGGATTTCGTCCCTCGACTTTTTCTATTGCACGAATAGTCCTTAATTTCAAAACATGTAACACCAACGGTCTCTAATGCAAAAAAGGTCTTTAACCTTTTTAGGGACGGTTGATGTTACAAGTTTTAAAATTAAGGACAAAATCCATAATTTCATACAAACCATAGGGACGTTTTATTTAATTTACTCCGGGTTTTAACCTTTTCTATTAAAATTTACTACAAGATTATTTAAAATCTCAATGTTTATTTTTTGTTGTTAGGCGTATCTTTTTAAAGATTATTGGGAGGACATTGGTACCATAAAGTCTTTCTTTGATGCCAACTTAGCTCTTACTGAACAGGTTAGTTTAACCCCATGGTTTTAAAACGGTTGCATTTTTTAATATTTACATCATTGATTTTAATAAATGTGTTGACTTTTTCATGGACAGCCTCCGAAGTTTGACTTCAATGATCCAAAGACTCCGTTTTTCACGTCACCAAGATTCTTACCTCCTACTAAAGTTGAAAGATGCAGGGTATGACAAGTTCATTTTCTTCCAAAAGTTTTATTTTATAATAAATATTTTTCATAAAAAGTTTATATTATATTTTCAATTGTTTATTTATTTTATTCAGATTATCGATGCAATCATTTCACACGGCTGCTTCTTGCGAGACTGTAGTGTCGAACACTCAGTCGTAGGGATACGCTCTCGGTTGGACCAAGGAGTAGAGCTTAAGGTGGCATTATTACAATCCCTTTTAACATTGTTAAAATGACATATTTACCCTTCTGACATTATTAAATGACATAATTACCCTTTCAGGATACCATGATGATGGGTGCCGATTACTACCAAACCGATTCAGAAGTTGCAGCTTGCATATCAAACGGAAAAGTCCCAATCGGCGTTGGACAAAACACCAAAATCACGTAACCAACCATTAATTAATTACCTTTTCAACCCTGGATTATCGTTAAATTACATATTTACCCTTGTAGTAACAATTTTTTATTTTTTTTTATTTTTTTTTATTTTTTTTTTGGTTTTAGGAATTGCATAATTGATAAGAATGCCAAGATTGGAAAAGATGTGATCATTGCAAATAAAGATAATGTTGAAGAAGGAGATAGATCGGATGAAGGGTTTTACATAAGATCTGGGATAACGGTAATTCTGAAAAATGCGACTGTTAAAGATGGAACAGTTGTGTAATAAAAATTTCTTGATTAACATAAGTGATTTGCAAGTATGAACTATTAGTTGTGGGGTAATAAGGAAGCTTAATTTTAGCTTATTTTTAACGTATGTAGTGGATGTATGTTTGTAGGATATAATAGTATTTGGTATACTGATCAACTTTCTTTTACGGTTTTACCCTTAATAAATTCCACATTTCTTTACCTTCTTTATTAAATGATAACTAATATTTGTTCCTAACTGTACAAGTTAGAAAAACTCTCTTGTTGATGTAATTATTTTCAAGGTTTCCGAAGTCGCATTGGAATTTTCTGTAAAATATTATAGATATTGAAATTATTTTTTCGAAATTCACATATATAGTAGTTAAAAGTTCAAATTAACAATGCCTAACTACAATTTGTATAAAAATATTAGTTTCGACAAAAAATGAGATTAGTTACAATGTTGAACTTTTTGACTGTCTAACCTGATTTTAACCACCTAACCCTAAGACAACTATGTACACTTGTAAGATGATATTTGAGCATTTAAGACAAATTGTAAGTTCCTTATCTACTTTTTGCTATTTATAGAAAAGAAATGTGAAATCCATATCATATAAATAACTCAATAGAATACATCTTTTAAAATTACTTTGTTCAGTGTCAAAGTCTAGGCATAATATACACATACAAGTCGAAATCATGAGAAAATATATACCTGACTACACTGAACCTTTTTTTTCCTTTGTTGAATGTGATAAATTACAAAATTAATTATTAAAAATAATAATATTCTTAAATAAATATCAGCTAATAACCACTATTTGTTGCTATCTCTCCTCAGAGTTGAATCTATTCCATGCTGCCTGTAAGACATAATACATAATAAATATAATGCCCGAATTATCAGTAATTATATATATTTAAATAAATACCTTTAATAGATCAAAAACTTTTTCACAAATATACTTCTGTTGAACACTTGCACCCCGTTGTTGCAACTTATCAGGATGAACACAAAGAGTAGCTTTTCTGTAAGCTTTCTTTACAGCACTACTGCTCATAATTTCTGTTAATTTAACCGCTTGCCACCCACTTTCAGGTCCAAGAATCTGCAAAATTCAAAAAAAAAAAAAAAGTTAAAAAAATCGACCCATTTGACCCGACCCGTTTTGGATTAAAGTCAGAAGCTTGTACATACATATTGTAGTGTTGCAAGCAATGCACGCAAGTTTCCTTCTTTTCCATTTGACCACCTTTTGATATCGGCATCAAGATTTTCAGATAAACGCTGAAATACAATTAATAAATATATAAATGTAAGAAACAAAATATTAAGTATTAAAAGTTGGTAAATTATTTTATATTTTTTTTATTACATTTCTCTCAGCTTGTTCCTTTTGAGCAAGTAAATCTCGTCTCTCTTTTTCTGCAAGTGCTTTAGCCTAAATAAACCAACAAATTAATAAATAACTAATTTTGAAAATATTTAAAAAATAAAAAAGTGGGGAAAAAAGCAACATGTACCGCTCTTTCCATGATCCTGTTGTGCTTTTCTAGTTTTGCTTTGGTTCTCAAAGCTGATTCGGAACTGTTTAAATCCTGCAAAAACAATATACATAAAAATAATAAATTAATAATAGCGTTAATTATGTTTCAATTCTCAAACTTTAATTGATTTAGCGTTTTATATGGTTTGATCCTATACTTCCGTTCACTAAATGTTTAAGACCTAACCTTTTGTTGTTGACCCGTAACCGGTAAAACCGGTCATTGTGTTGTGGTATAAGTTTTCCTTCATCCTTCCTATTTGACGGTTTAACCCTCAAACTTTTTTCTCAATTTTTCACTAATCTTTTAACTTAATAGCACTACTATTATTGCTTGATATTATTATAAAAAATGGTATATAAGACTTTATATATAGTTTAGGGACTAAACCATCAGAATGGCTTTTTTAACACTTTACAACGCCAAATGGATGAGAGTTTGAGGATTAAAACATAATTAACCAATTAATTAATAATTAATAAATTAAGCAAGAATATTGATTTGAGTACTTACAGAAACAGTCTTTTGAGAAATTGCTTTCTGTAAAGCCCGTTGTCGGGCCTCTGAAGTAGCTCTTTCTACTGCAGCCCGTTCTGCTTTAAGCTTAGATTGTGGGGAAGATGATTTATTATTCCCGACAGAAGAAGCTTTAGCGACCTTTTCTCGGGCCTCAGCCATCATTCTCTGTCTGACTTCTTGAGTAGCTTTGTCAACTGCAGCCCGTTCACGTTCTGCTCTCTCACGGGCCTCAGCAAAGGCCCGTTCACGGGCTTCACGGATTGCCCTGTCAACTGCTAATCTGTTATTCTTGGCAGTCATTTCATCAATCTGTTTTCCCGACACTTTACTTGGCCCACTTTCAAAAATTTCATGTTCTTGATGTTTTTTATTGATTTCAGCTGTCGTTGTAGTTTCAGGTATTTCAGTTTGTCGAAGTTGGATATTTGTTTCTTCTAGAATATTCTTTTCTTTGTTGGATTCTTCAAATACCATCTTCACATCATGTGTAGTACCTGAAGATGATTCAGATTTTATATCATTTTCTTCAGAATTTATCTCATTTTCTTCAGATGTTACATCATATTCTTCAGAATTTATCGCATTCTCTTCAGATTTTATATCATTTTCTTCAGAATTAATCGCATTCTCCTCAGATTTTATATCATTTTCTTCAGAATTTATATCATTTATTTCAGATTTCACTTGATAATCATCTTCATTGTCATCAGAAGCAGTTTGATCTATAGAAATCTTTTCAGAAAACTCAACATCATCAACCACCTCTTCCAAATTATTATCATCTGTACTATCAATTTCTTCTATAATAATATATTCAAATTCCTGATCCAAATTTCCCTCCTTTATTTCACAATCATTTTGCAGATCCACTTCACATTCTTCGCTAACATTATCATCAAAATCCAAAGTTTCCTCCTTTATTTGACTTGTGTAATCATTTTCTTGTTTTATCCCACAATCATCTTGCAAATTCATTTCACTTTCTTGTACTATATTATCACAAGTGTGTTCATCTTCATTCATTTCCAGTTCACAAACATCATAAATCATCTCACCTTCTTTTGTAACATTATCATCCAAAATTTCCTCTTTTATTTCACTTGTGTAATCATTTTCTTGTATTATCTCTTGCAAATTCATTTCACTTTCTTGTAATATATTATCATAAGTTTGTTCATCTTCATCCATTTCCAGCTCACAAACATTATAAATCATCTCACTTTCTTCGTCATCACTTCTTTTTTCATGCATTTCTGCATTCTCAATATCTTCTTGTTCAAGAAATTCATCTTCTTTCTCATTCAATATCTTCTCATTTTCAGACACAATTAAATTATTTAATTCCTCAAATAATTCATCGGAATTACTTAATCTTACATCATCTTTATCATCCTTTAATTCTTGTGACACATCAGCTTCTATTTTTTCACACACTCTTCCAATCGATTCAACTTCTTTCACAATGGTGGTTTCAATTTTTTCTTCATAATCATCTACAAAAACGTTATTTGTTTCATCAATCCTATTATTTTCTTCATCAACTGCTTCAGAAGAACAGGAGGCATATTCATCTTTTTCAGTTGAATCAAGAGGCCTGGATTCTGTTTCACATGTAGCTTGTGTAGAATTAGAAACAGCAATATTATCATCTTCAAATTCCTTACAACATTCTGAAAATTTCCCATTTATTTCATCAATAACCTTCTTTGCAACAAAAAGTTTCTCACTATTATCATGGAAAACTTGTGATGAAGGAGTTGCAGCAGTTACATCCTCCAATTTATTCTTAACTTTTAAACTATCTTTGAAAGTTTTATTTGAAAATCTTCCAAGACCTTTTTTCTTCCTTCCAACTGATTCTTTTGCAATTCGTATACTTTCTTGAGCTTTTTCAATTGCTTTTAATAAAGCAGCTGCTGAAGCAGAAGCATCTGAATTCACATCAAAACCATCTTCACAAGTATCTGTTTTATGATTAACTGCTTTTGAGGGATGTGTTTTGAAATCAATATTAAATGTTTTGAATTTTTTTTCTTCAGAGACGGATTTACTAACATGAACTGGTGATGATTTTTGATTTTTGGATTCCATTTTTGGTGGATTAACATGAACTTGTTCATCGATGAATTGAGTGAATCCAGGTGTAGCGTGTACTTGTGTGACATATTTTGTATTATTATCTAATTCATCTTTACTTTTTGGGGTGATCTTGTTGTATGACATATTAAACTGCTTCAAGGCATCGGGAGATTTATGAGAGAATTTATCCGGATCTTGTGAAGTTGGTGTTTTTGATGATGGTGACCTAGAAACAACATTAATGAAGTAAAAGGTTAAAACTTGATATTAATACTTGTCCCTTAAAACTAAAGAATAATTAGCAAAACATAATTAACTACTAAAAAGGGAAATTTGTTACAAGAATTGGAAAGAGGTCATATCATACCAGAAATATGCAAAAGAGTAAATTTTCTAAATTAAGAAGCATGCCTAACTAATATGAGATTACATCATAGATTCATACCAGAGAGAGAGAGAGAGAGAGAGAGAGAGAGAGAGAGAGAGAGAGAGAGAGAGAGAGAGAGAGAGATCAATGATTAGGTCTTCATTAGCAATTTGGACTCTCACCAAATTCTTTTGATGTATGGAATTTTCTTTTGCAAAATTACTTAATATTAAACCAAAAAGAACTAAGCTAATTTCATATTAAACATAGATGTATGAAGTGCATCTCCGCAAAAATATAAATAAAAATTGCAAATAAAAGAGGGAGAATAGGAACCAAAGAAACGACAGAACCCCAAATATTAACTCTGTTTGGTATATTCCAAACTTAGAATCATCACCTATGCTATACTATAATCTAATAAATATATAATAAGAGACAAATTGTCGTATTTTTGCATAAACTACAAAGTTTAACTCATAGAGCACAATCGCCATTGCCAAAACTGCCGTTCAGAAAGTATCTGTTTCAATCGAACAACGACGACAACTTTTTTTTTCTTCAAAACGCGTTTTATATAATAATAAAATAGTAAAACTTACCTAGCTTTGTCGCGAGCAAATAATTCATCGTAAGAAACAGCAACTTGTTCGTCACGAAATCCACCAAAAATCTTCGAGTAATCCGGATTCGAACTCCGGAAGTTTGAACTCAAATCACCAGACTGTTCTACTAAATTTGAAAAATCAAGCACCGGAATTGAAGAAGCAGCTTGAGAACTACCGAAAATTTCACGGTAATCTTCAACGGAAATAACTGAAGCTCCGGTGTACTTGCGGCGGTGGCCGGAAAAAACGCCGTCGTACGCGTTTTTAGTTGAGAACGTAGTAGCATTGGAAAGCTTTCTGGAGTGAAAGGGACGTGAGAGAGACTCCATTGAAGGTCTGTGATGAATTCTAGGGTTTTGGTTTATGAATTTTTATTTTTTTTTTTGGTATGATATGTTTGATTTTGGAACTTGTGAAAGGATTTGGGATTTTTGCAGTGGGATTCTGCAGAGAAAGACGAATCGGAGGGAGAAGAAAGACAGAGGGGTATGATTGGAATTCTCTGGAATACAATTATTTATAGAAAAATAATTTTTATAAAGTTTAATTTAAAATAATCTGATTTGCTTGCTAACAGTCATAATAAAGTTAAAAGGGTTTTCTAATTTACATTATGACTCACATGTTAAAAAGAGAATTTATTTTTTTGGAAACGATAAATATATTATAGAGTTGTATTCTAAGGAGTACAAAGGATTTATCTAGTCCCAAGGGATAAATCATAGCCATTGGATCAAGATGGTCAAGATCAAATCTTCCACCTACAGCCACCGCCGCCGGCCACCTCCGGGCGCCGCCCGCCGCCGCCCGCCGCCGTCGTCCGCCGCCGTCCGCCGGCGGCGGCCGGCGGTGGTGTTGGTGGCTGACAGTAAAGGTGCTGGTGCTAATGGGGTGGGTGGTGGTATTGATGTATCGAAGCACATGTGCTTCACTAAAACACAGCATATTACTTCGAATCACATGTGCTTCAGGTCACGAAGCACATGTGCTTCAAGTCACTAAAAACATGAGTTTCTAAACACACAAGGGAGCATACGAAGCACATGTGCTTGACGTTATGAAACACATATGCTTCACTAACAAGAAAAAAAATCAAAACAAGTGACGAGCATATCATTATGAAGCACATGTGCTTCATAATGCCAAGCACATGTGTTTTTGTTCCTGAATACATGTAACTTACAAGCAAGTCATTTGTCTTTGAATCACGAAGCAAATGTGCTTGACGTTATGAAACACACGTGCTTCATTACTTGAAACACATGTGCTTGGCTGTACATATACACTCATTTATTTTCAAAACACATGTGTTTCAAACACATGTGCTTCCAGTCACGAACACCACCACTGGTCACCACCGTCGTCCGCTGCCGTCCGCCGCCGGCCGCCGTCTCCGCCGCTGGAGGTGGGTGGGGTATTGATGTATTGAAGCACATGTGCTTGTATGGTTTGAATTTTGATCTTGACCTTTGACTTTTTCTTGATCCAATGGCTATTAATTATCCCTTAGGACTAGCTAAAATTCTTGGACTACCTTGAACATTTCTCACATTTTGAATAATATTAATGATCCTTAATTTTTACCATTTTAGATAATACAATAAATACTATTTTCAATTAAAATGAAAATTTGATGATTCATTAATCACACCTAATGGAATCTCAGATGACATTAATGATCTCTTAATTGGTTTTGTGTTTTCTAGTTGTGAAAGTAACTTTTTTAAACGGGTGATGATTTGCACAAGGAAGAAAGTTATTTTTGCAAGGAAATTTAAAGAAACTGGATAATCCTACCCTTAAATATGACATTTCCATATTGGAAACAAATTATGTTCAGGGATAGAATTGTCAATTTGGTTTAGATTTCCTTGTGAGAATAAATCTATTCCTTGTGCAAATCACCACCCATAAACAGAGGGCAAATTTGATATACTGAAAAAATGGTGGTGATTTGCACAAGGATTGGATTCATTCTTGCAAGGAAATTAAAAGGAAATGGACAATCTTATCCTTAAATTTAACATTTTTATTAGCGGTGGTAATTTCCGACCCGACACGAACACGAAAATAAACAGGTTTGGGTTGAGGTAAAAGATAATTTGGTCGGTCTCGGGTTGACTCGACTGACCCGTTTATTAAACAGGTTAGGTTTAGGTCAACGATAATTTAATTGGGTCGACTCGCCAACTCATTTAATTATTAAATTATATTTAAAAATATATATTTATATTTAGTTTATATTTATTAGTTTAGATGTAATTAATAGTTAGATAAGAACCAAAAAGACTATAGAGTAATGTGTTGTTTTTGTATCTTGTTATGAATTTATAAAATAATATGTATAACCTGTTTGACCCGTTTAACATGTTTGACCTGCTAACATGTTTAACCCATTTTGGGTTGAAGGTAAATAGGTTAGGATTGAGATATCTGACCCGTTTATATAAAAATGTATGTTTCAAGTTGAACATTTCTGACCCGTGAACTCGAACCCGGCCTGAATTGTCATCCCTAATTTTTATGTTGGAACAAAATCATGTTTAGAGACAGAATTATCCATTTAGTTTATATTTCCTCGTAGTAATAGATTTTTTCCTTGAACAAATCACTACCCTGGAAAAATTAGGAGAAAATTGAATACAATAAAACGTGCTCTTAAGACACACTTAATAAAACCCAGAAATTAATTATTTATTTATCGTAACATATACAAATGAATTAATTAAAACTACACATTTACGTCTTTCGTAACTTCATTATAAGCCTTTACTCCCATTTCACAATAATGTCATTTGGTTGCTAAGCTCTTTAAATATTTTAATTTGATAAAATATTTTAATTTAATTTTAAATATTTGGTATGTTTCACAAAACTAACTAGAAGTTAGAATTTTTCGTTTGAACTAGAAACTGTAACTTTTATTATTGTAAAGATTTTATGAAAGTATGATGTTGGGGTTAGGGGTGTAAACGAGTCGAGTCGAGTCGAGTTGTGCCAAGCTCGAGCTCGACTCGACAGCTAAAACTCGAGCTCGAAACTCGACTCGATACTCGATGAGCTTTCATTTTTAATCTCGAACTCGACTCGGTGAAAGCTCGATACTCTCGAGCTCGACTCGACTCGGCTCGAAAAATCTTGATTTTTTTAAAAGTTCACTTTTTTAATGTAAATATGTATATGAAAAAAGGTAAAAAGGTAATTACGTACATGGAAAAGGGTAAAAGGGTAATTAAATAAAAACTCGATAAGGCTCGCGAGCCTAGCGAGCTGTGTATTTTGGAACTCGAACTCGACTCGAAGCCCTACTCGAGTAGCTCAGCTCGACTCGGTTCACAACGAGTCGATTTCGAGTATTCTTCGAGTCGGTCTCGAGTAACTCACGAGTTGTCTCGACTCGATTACACTCCTAGTTGGGGTTGAACATTTAGAATCACATCAAAGAACATGCAAGATGGTTGTGTGTGGTAGAAATTTGATGATTAAAAGTATTATTGTAATTTTGATTTTTAAAAGCTTCAGTATCCAAAAGTTATTTCTGATTTTGAAGTTCTTTTTAAAATAAAAGCTAATAGCTGTCAAGTTAAACGACTTTTTTTAATATTTAAGAATTTTTATTACTTTTTCAAAATAAGAGAAATTATTATTCTTAGTTTCCATGAATTATGCATGTTTGTTTCAGTAATAACTTGCATATAACATGTTAGTTTTACATGTTAGGGAGATCTGGATTATGATTTGTAGGTGGTGGGGAATAGACATCGAAGATATTAGCAACTTGGATCAAATGATCGATTGGATTGTTTTAAGGAATGTTCAGGGTCAGCTTAATAGGCTGGGCAAGCTGGGGGACCGCCCCAGGCCCCCAAACGCCAAAGGGCCTAACAGTATCATGCATCATTTTACACGGTCCTTTGGACTATCTGGAAGGCTACACATGATAAAATTTGTAACAATAAAGATGGAGAAATGGCGTCTAACATCTCTACAGCTCAAGCTCAGTCATATTACTGGATTAAAAACAGATCAAACATTGGATGGGGAAATCACGAATGGGGAATTTGGTGTTCGTACCTGATGATTCTTTAGGTGTGATATACGGGTGTGGTCTATTGGATGTTGTCGTCCTTTAGTTAGGTCAATCGGGGTTGTTCTTATCTATTTACATATTTTGTTAGAGTCAGTTTAGGTATTATTAGTTAGCTTTCGGTGTTTTTTTTGTGTGCAAGTCTTTCGGCTGGCTTGATTGTAAATCTTGTATCTGGTGTTAGCTTTTTGGCTAGCTTTTATATTTATATATTTTCGTTCGGGTTCTTGGGTGGGGGTGATAACATTGTCGAAGCACCTGTCCGGGTCCCCTTTTTATTGTTCAAAAAAAAATGTTAGTTTTACATCAATAGTATACTCATGTATTAAATAAAAAAGCTAGATAAGGTGTAATTAGCTAATAATATAAAGGTATGAGTAATGGTATTTTTCCTATATTTTCTTCTTACTAATGTGTCTACTCATTTAATCATGACAAGTGTTAAGTTTAGAAGTAGGTAGGCATATGAATAGGAAAAAAAAAGGTAAGAAGAAATATCATTTCTCTAAAAAGGGGATTAATTTTCACACCACACTTTTTGATTTCCCTACCACACTGTATAAATATTCCTACAAACTGTACAAGCATATAAAGAAATCATTGTGGTACATGAGTCAAAAGATATGGTGTAAAAATCATCCCCTTTTCTCTAAAGTATATCATGTGGTTTATTACTTTCTTTGGAAAGAAAGAAACAATCTTAGGCAAAAGCTTCTCAGCATCGTGGATTAAAGACGAATTTCTATCGGCTTTGTTCTCTTGGTTGAAATATAGGGCTAGCTGTAAATCTCTTTTATGATTTATGTGGTGTATTTGTCTTTTTTGTATCTCTTGATTTTGTATACTTTTACTCCTTTATAGCATCTTCCTAGTTTTTTATATTTTCCATGAGTTCTCTTATTGTCAGGATCGAATAACTAAATCAAGTTATTAGAAACACAGATCTACTAACAAGAGAAGTTACAGCGGATTAACACTCTTGTTATTTGATTAAGAACAATGAAAACTGTAATCGAATAAGAATAATAATAAGAACACAGTAATCACAAAAAGCTTCAATGTATTAATTTGATCGATCAATACACGTATGTTTACAATTCATAAGGAACTATATATAATATTCCTTGAAGCCTAACTATTTACCCTAGTTATTCTAGGATACGATTACAATCAAATTACAAAAGATATGATATTCTAAACAAACTTTCCTAAGATCTCGGACACGATATATTCTTCAAATAAGCTTCATCAATAGTAATATCAATGACCAGTAGGAACTTGTGACATCAGTAGTATTCACATATCAGTATCAAGTTTGTAATTCTGCCCCATCAGTACTAACTCTTGTAAGCAGCATCAAATCTTTGTCAGTACTAACTGCAGCATCAGTAATATATCCCAACAATCTCCCCCTAAACTTATTAATTCAGTTTGAATTAATCAAGTTTCTTTCTTTTCTCTTCTTCTTCCTTTTCTCTTTTCTCTCTACCTTCCCTTTCTCTTAATTCTTTCAATCTTCTTTGTTCATCCACATATGCTTTATTCTTTTGAAACAATTGTCTGTATTTCTCTGTATACATACCTGGATCATTAGGTCTTACAAATGCACAGCATACAATTTGATACAGAGTTTTCTGTGAGTGATTGTAGTCTCTTTCCATTAAATACAGCTCACATCTTCTGTTAGTTCTTTCAAAGAAGTGCATATTGACTGTGGGAAGAACATTCCATGCAAATAAATTGTCTTCACTTGCAATCCTTTCAACATACTTTTCTGGATGAAATGCAACATCCATCATCTCTGTTAAGTATCCAGCTCCAGAATTTTTTCATTTCTTGTTTGACATTCTTGGTTTTCCAAGTTCCAGCATTGTAAGAACATCACTTCTGTTGAAAGACAAAAACATAGGTTTCCATGCCTTGAATTTTTGAACACTTTTGTCTGCTCTAATAATTTCATGAATTCCTTAATTTTCTCTCCAGTTTAGAATAGGATTGTCTTGTTGAATAGGTTGTGGATCTTCAATAATTTGGGGAATTTGTTTCAGTTTCTTTGTAGTTGAATCTTAACCTTCTGTAATTTTTCTTTTCTTTGAACCTTGTTCTGAAGATTCACCAACTACAGTTTTTCTGTTAAGTGCAATCTTGGGATCAATCTTTATCACATTTGAAGGTTCAACAGCTTGTACACCTTCATTTAATTCTTTCTTTTTCTCAATGCAAAACCTTTCAACCAAGGTGATAAGTTTCATTCTACCAAAGGATTTTGCACTGTGACCTCTTGATTTAAGATATTCAATCATCATATTTTTCTCTTCATCAAATGGTTCAGGCATGTCAATCTTGCATCTTTTGCATTCTTTGATTTGTTCTTCAAAAAGGTATAGTCTTTCTTTTTCATATTTCTTGATTTTATCAAGTTCTTTTTGTTGACCTTCCAGAAGAAATTCATCTATTTCTTGAACTGCTTCAGCTGCAGATTGTTCTTCTAGTTGAATAGCCTTTGCCTTAGCCTTTTCTTCTTCAACTTTCCTTTTATTTTCAAGTGCAAGAGTTTTGGCATATTTTCCGTGGTACCTCATTCTCTTGACTTTCCAATGTGATTGTCTTAGAGGCCTGACCAGATTCATCTTGTTCATCATATAGTGACCAAGTGCTCTGTGTGGATAGTCATCATCAAATTTTTCTTTGCCTTTACCTATGCACTGTGATGGAGGTGTATACTTCAAATCTGGTACCTCATTTATTTGTATTTTTGGTGCAAAGGTATGAGCTTCATCATCATCCAGAATTTTTGGGTGAGGAGGTAATTCACATTCATCTACCTCTTCCCAATTTACATTTGCATCAAAATCTGGAACAATGATTTTAGTTGGTGCTGTTGTTGTGGTTACTACTGGTGAATCAGTAGTAATTGGTACTTCTGTTGTTGCTGCTACAGACTCAGTAATAACCAATGTAGTTACTACTGGTATTAAATCTTGAAGGTTAAAGGGTCTGTAAAGTACCATCTGAAGATTTGAGGGGTCTGCTGCTGGTGAGGTTGTTGTAGTTGTCATCAAAGGAGTTATTACTGATGTTGCTTCTTGTGTTTCTTCTTTAACTGGATCAGTAATAAGTACTTCAGTTGTTTGGATGACTTCAGTAGTGTCCATGGGATCAGTAGTACCCATGACTTCAGTAGCAACTTGAGAAGGTACTTGTTCTGATGTTGGTGATTGTTGTGCAGACACAAATACATCTTCCATACTTTTGACTCCTTGTCAAAGTCTTCATCACTTTGACCTGTTTCACCATGAGCTTCTTTAAGATTTAAGAGGGAGGCTGCTGCTGCTGCAATTGAAGTGTCAATCATTCCTTGGATTTGATCTTTCTCCCCCTTAGTGATCTCAACCTGTTGTACATCACTACCATCAACTTTCTTCTTCAATTTCCTTATCGTGGATGATTGTTTTTGAAGTTTGTAAGGTTTTCCATCCTTTCCATCAATTCAGTTGGTTCCAGTCTTCCCTCATCACTGCTTGGTGATTAATTGGGAGGTTTAGATACTCTCTTCTTCCTAGAAGAAGCAGTAGTATCTCCCCTTGTGGTTTCTTGGCACCGGGGTCCTTTAAGTGCTTCCTCAAATGATGAGTCATCACTTAAAGTTGCCGAGGTCTGGGTCCTAATGATGTTTTCACTAGCCTGTGCACCAACCTTTGGTGCATCAGTAGTGAAAGCCCTTTCCTCATGACTTCTCTCCTCCTTGGAAGTCAACTCTTGAAGTCTGGGGTCTGACTCAATTGGTCCCCTGGTGTCCTTTTTGGAAATTATTTTCCTTTTATATTTGGAGGTAATAATTTGGCTTTTAGGTTTGTTTATCAAAGGGTGAAGAGTAACACCTGAGGTTCTAAATCATGTTCCTGGGACACAGTCAGGACATCATGTGGTGTGGTTATTTGAGTGGCTTGGGGTTCTGTTTGGGCTGCAATATTTGGTGATGGAGTGGGTTGGGGTTCAAGAGGGTGACTTGAACCTTCTCCAGTTGGAGGATGATCATATATCATATTTGAGAATAAAGGAGTAACCCTTCCTGGAAATTTAAATAACCTTCTCATGTTTGAAAAAACCTTTTTGTTGAGAGAAGGTGCAGTGTAAATTTCTTTTGTTTTAGTGAGATCTGGGATCTCACAATTTAAAATTTGTGCAATAAATCTTGGATACATTAAAATCTTAGAGGATGATAGGTTTCCAAGCATACCTTCAAAAATCATTTTTGAAAAATTGAACACTTGGTCTGTGCTCAAACAAACAACAGCAGAGGCTATTGATTTGTTGAATTCATTCCAAGTGCTCTTTTTAGGAGAGATGCAGCGTTGAATAGTATGAACTAAAAATTTCCATTGGGGAGAAAGAAGCCCTTTTTAAAAAGTGACAATGTTTTGTTTTTCTTCATACCCCATTTTTATTAAATTTTCAACAAGCACTTCCTTAGAAAGTAGAGATATATCTGATTCATCATGAAGTTGTAGATGTAGTCTGATAGTTTGTTCTGTTATGAATATTGATTTTCCATCTACAGTTGATTTAATTTTTGATATATCCCCTTCTTTGATGTGTTCTGCAGACTCCCAAAATTGAACAATATGTCTCTCATAGATTGTAGGTTGGATTGTGAGAGCATATTTGATTGATGAATGTTTAAGAAACATCACAATTTCTCTAAAATCTTTAGTTCCATCTGGATTCTTTAAAAAAGAAATCATATTGTGGAATTCACAATATTGTAGATCTGTTTGAACAACAACTGGTTTGATCATTGCCATTTTTAATTGATTTGCAGTTTGGGATTGAGAGTGGTAATCGTGAATGTGTTCTTATGAAAGTTAATGATTGTATTGGAGTTGTTACTGGTTTTAGGGTTTTAATCAAAATTGCCGACTTAAGGGTTTATAGTGGGTTTTAGCAGATCGAGGTTTGGATAATGTAAGATTAACCGACTTCTGTTATTTATAGTTTTCGAAATTAACCTGCAAAAAGTCACAAATACCCTTCGAATCATAGCATAACGGCTATTTCCATGGGGTTAGTTTGGTAATATCTTTCGTTTTTAAAGGTAAAATGCCGATCAGTAGTAACTAAGTACCAGTAGTAAAAAAATATCAGTAGTAACTGAGATTTTAATACTTTAAAGCTTGATCAGTAGTAACTGGGAATTACAATCAGTACTAAGTGAATAACAAGTAGTACAATTATACAGATTTAGATAATATTGTACAAAAACTTTACATATGTGATTTATTTAATAATTAATTTATCAAAATCATTCCAATAGTGCTAACTAAAAAGTTAAACCTTCCTACATCAAATGCTTTTGTAAAAAGATCTGCTAGTTGATTATCAGTATGAATTTTAACCACTTTAATAAATTTCTTTTCATTACAATCTCTTATGAAATGAAATTTGATTTCAATATGTTTAGTTTTTGAATGTTTTACTGGATTGTTCACAATACTAATTGCACTTTGATTATCTATAAAAATAGGAGTTTTAATAATAGACATACCAAAGTCCATGAGTTGATTTTAAATCCATAGGACTTGAGCACAACATGCAGATGCAGCTACATACTCTGCTTCTGCAGATGATGTTGAAACATTTGTTTGTTTCTTGCTTGCCATGACACAAGTCTTGATCCAAAGAATTGACATCCACCAGTGGTTGACTTTCTATCCAAGCATTCACCACCATAATCACTATCTGTGTATGCTGTAAGTTCAAAAGGTGAATCATGTGGATACCAAAGACCTAGTGATGGTTTCCCTTTCAAGTATCTAAAGATTCTTTTGACTTCTTGCAAATGTAGATCCTTTGGTTTTGCTTGATACCTAGCACACACATACACACTATACATAATGTCAGGTCTAGATGCAGTTAAATACATTAAAGAACCTATCATTGATCTATACAAGTGTTCATCTACATCCTCCCCCTCTATGTCAGGATGTAGGTGTTTATGTGTTTCCATGGGAGTGCTTGCACTTTTGCAGTCTTTCATGGAAAATTTCTCTAATATGTCTTTGACATATTTTGATTGATTGATTAAAATGCCATCTAATTTTTGATTGACTTGGAGTCCAAGAAAGAAATTCATTGGACCCATTGAGCTCATCTTGAATTTGATCTGCATAAGTTATTCAAATTCTTTGCACAGTTGATCATTTGTTGATCCAAAGATGTTATCATCTACATATATTTGGACAAGTATGATGTCATCTTTGACCTCCTTTGTGAAGAGATTTTTGTCAATGGCACCTCTTTGAAATTTGTTCTTCAACAAGTATGATGATAATGTATCATACCAAGCTCTTGGTGCTTGATGTAGGCCATATAGAGCTTTGTCTAGTTTATACACATAATCATCATGCTCTGGGTCTTCAAATCCTGGAGGTTGACAGACATGAACTTCTTCTTCAATTTTCCCATAAAGGAATGCACTTTTGACATCCATTTGATAGACTTTGAATTTCTTGAATGAAACATATTCCAGAAAGATCCTTATTGCTTCAATTCTTGCAACAGGGGCATATACTTCATCATAGTCTATTCCTTCTTCTTGAGTGTATCCTTGTGCTACAAGTCTGGCTTTATTTTTTATCACTATTCCTCTTTCATCCTTTTTGTTTCTGAAGATCCATCTGGTTCCAATGGCTCTTTTTCCTTTTGGAAGAGGTACTAAAGTCCAAACAGCTTGTAACTTGAATTGAAGAAGTTCTTCTTGCATAGCTTCAATCCAATTTGAATCTTTCATAGCTTGTTGAATCTTTTTAGGTTCATCATGGGATAGAAAATATGCAAACAGACATTCATTAGATATTAGACTTATATTACAAGTATTATTGTTTAGACTTGAATTAATTTTGCTTCTTGTCTGCATATTGGAACGGACATCACTTAGAACAAGATCTAAAGGATGATCCTTTTGAGCTCTTGAGTTGGAAGTTTTGTCAACAACTATTTGACTGTCAAGATTTTATTCATTGGATTCAGGACTTTGAGCATCTGTCCAGTTTTCTTCTTGAGTTTCTGAATCTTCTTGGTCTTCTTGATCTTCTTCATAGATATTGTTATCAGTAATAACATGATCATTGTTGAAATCTTGAGTCTGTGAGTTGATACTGGTATCAGTATCATTTCTTGCAGCATCACCATTTAGGGTTTCTGAGTTACTACTGGTGTAAGTATTATTGCTTGTTTCTGAGTTATTATTGACACTAGTATTATTTGTATTTTCAGAGTTGTCACTGGTCTCAGTATTAACTGTAGGATCGGTATTAATAATGATATACTGCAAAGGGTTTTGACTTCCATTCAATGATGATGAACCTTCTTTGGTTGGTTGATTGTTTGAGTCACCTGTATTAAAATTAAAACTAAAATAAAGAGATTTTGTTAGTGAGTCAATATTAAACAACCAATCTGGACCATTTCCTTTTTCATTCATAAGATTCTCAGTAAAGGATACATCCTGCACTTTCTTCAATGATCTTTAGTCTTTTGTTGAACACTCTGTATGCTTTGCTTTGAGTTGAGTATCCTACAAAGATTCCATCATCTGCTTTGCGGTCAAACTTACCAATTTGTTCTCTTATGATTAATATAGTACAAGGACAACCAAATGATTTTAAAAAACTTATTGAAGGTTTTCTTTTATTCAAGAGTTCATATGGTGTCTTAAAGTGTGGCTTGACTATTAGTACTCTGTTTTGTACATAACATGCAGTATTAACAGCTTCAGCCCAAAAAGTTATTGGTAGTTTTGCATCTGAAAGCATAGATCTTGTTGCTTCAATGATTGTTCTATTTCTTCTTTCAGATACATCATTTTGTTGAGAAGTTCTAAGAGAGCTATACTGCCTGTCAATGCCTTTAAGATCACAAAAAGAGATTAGATTTTCATTTTTAAATTCTGTACCATTGTCACATCTAATGGCTTTCACTTTGAGATCTCTTGTGTTTTCTAGCTTGATGATTAGGTTCTTAATGAGTTCACTTGTTTCATCTTTAGTTCTGAGAAAGAATACCCAAGTAAATCTAGAAAAATCATCACTAATAACTAGACAATATTGCTTCTTTCCTATACTCATTACATTTGTAGGCCCAAATAGATCCATGTGTAGTAGCTGCAATGAGTTAGAAATAGAGTTGATAGATTTGGATTTATGAGAAGTTTTGTGCTGCTTACCTTTTAGGCATGCAACACAATGATGATCACACATGAATTGTTTTTGTGGTAAACCAATAACTAAATTCTTTTTTACCAAATTGTTCATGTTTTTAAAATTTGTGTGACACATCCTTCTATGCCATAATTCTGATTCATTTGTGTTTGCCTTGGATATAAACAGTTGATCTCATTTGGAGAAATGATTTTTCCCCCTATATCCAGGCAATACACATTATTTCTCCTTGGTGTTCTTAAAACAACATATTTTTCATCTAAAATAAAGTCAGGAGAGAGAATGATGCACTCTGTATCTGTAAAAAGAATCTAGTTCTTTTTATCACGTACTTGTGAGACACTTACCAAATTATACTTAAGTTCAGCAACATAAAAGACATTATCAAATTTGATCTTACCATTTGAGACAATAACTTTACCAGTAATACGACCACCTTTTGGATTTTCACCAAAAGCAACATAACCACCATCATAAGCTTCAAAGTTTCTGAGAATTTGTAGATTCCCAGTCATGTGCCTTGAGCATCCACTATCAATATGCCATGCGTTCACCTGGATGTTCTGCACATAAGAAGATTAAGTTAGTTCTTTTTGGGAACCCAAGCTTATTTTGTCTTGGGTTCATCCTTTTTAATGAAGAACGTGCTATGTGTAACTTGGTTAATATTGGTCTTTGGAGTTACTACTGATTTCTTTTTAGCTGACCATTTGTTCTGTTTTAATTTGGTTACTACTGATGAGTCAGTACTAACTTTGTGAAAGTATTTTCTGAACTTATCAGTAGTATGTGTGTAGTTATATTTTACTGCATTGTATCTTGGATACTGATCAGTAGGATATCTTTGATTGTTTCTTTTTATGGTTGTATTTGCTGAGTAATTGTAGTAATTACCAAATCTTCTTTTATTTCCAAAATTTTGATTTTTTTTTTTGGATTTCCATGTCTGGTATTTTGAACAAATCTTTTGGCTGACCTACCAAACTTTGGAGTTTCAACTTGTGGAAGTTTGGACTCTTGTTTTAAATTTAATTCTTTTAATTTTTATTCTTTTAATTTTAATTTGTTTTCCTTAAATTCCTTGAATTCTTTGCAATTTATGGGATTGAAGTGACAATCCTTTGCTATATGATTTACTTTATTGCAGATTACACATTTGGGTTTGGTGGATTTTAAGGATTCTGGTTTTCTCTGTTCTTTTAGTTGATTTAAGTTTCTTTGATTTCCCCTTTTTAAAATGGTTGGTATATTTTCAGAATTATATTTTGGAGATTCTTGACTTTGTGTTGTGTGGAAACTTGTATCATCAGATTTAATGGTGCTTTCTTCATCAGATGAATCATTACTTGTTCCAGTTTGGCTTTCTAATTTCAATTCATATAAGATTCGTTCTGAACTAGACTTAATTGGAGGAATGAAGTTTGTTGGAGGAGGAACTGCATGACATCCAACTTCATGAATTACTTTTTCTGTGGATTGATTGCTAGTTAATTCATCAATTATTTTAGAACTTCTTTCAAATTTTTTAATTGTTAATTTATTTTGTTCTAATTCTAATTGACATTGCTCTAATTTATTTATAGCTTCTTTTGCTTTTGATTCAGCATATTCTTTATCATACACAGCTTGTAATAGTTCATCTTTAAGTTTTTGATCTGTTATTTGATAAACTTTAATTTGATTTTCTAAATCAGCTATAACACCATTAAACTCTATTCTTCTCTTTCTATTTTTAATTAAATCTTAATTGATTTCTTTTGTTTCTTTTTCAAGAGTTTTAAATAATTTAATGCATTCAGGAGAGCATGGTTTAGGATTTACCTCAGATTTAGGGTCAGAGAAGGCCATAGTGCTTGATTTTGAGCATGTTCTTCAGCTTGAAAGCTCCAGTCATATCCTAGTCCCTCTTGGGATACAAGTGCAGATGAGTTTGTCCTTTTGTCTTTGTTGGGATATTCTCTGGCAAAGTGACCAAGATTGCTACAGTATAGCATTTAACTTTGGTTTTGTCAAAACCTGCCCTGTCACCTTTGTTGAAGCTCAAGCTTGATCTACCAGTTTGTTGGTCCCCAACAACACAAACGTGTTGCGTTATGGCTAAGTGTAGAATTACAAATAAAGAACACACAAGATTTCAATGATTAAGAGTTTATTAAAACAACTTAATACAGCACAAAGTTTGCGGAAATAGATAGTACACACTAACTAAAACTCTATACTTGAAATGACACTTTAACTAGCTCAAACTAGAAAAGATTATGCAAGGAGAGTAATATCAGCTGATACTAACAGTTGATATTGAATGCCGAGTAATAACTATGAGGGAGTTAATACTAGACAATAACAAACTCTCAGAGAATGTTCTTGTGCTATGAATGCTAAAAGGTGTATCTAAATGCAAGCATTTACGTCTCTATTTATAGCCCAAGATCCATGTTCCTTTGTCCACAAGTTAATCGACGTGTAAACATATTATTCGTCGATGTAGACTTGTCCAAGGAGACATTAAATGCTCTTGCATACGTTATAGTCCCAATTGTACTTTGTGTCAACTTCTCTTGTAACCTTTTCTGACGCACAGTGAAAAGATGTACTATGATAGTACAAAAGATGTTGACTTTCTCTATACATGCTTGGAGGGACAAACGATGAAGTTCTGACAACTTATCTTCTATTACCGAAATAGAAGATCCTCATCGTTTTCTTCTTCTTTGAGCGGGAA
Organism: Calendula officinalis; assembly: GCA_963853835.1. Classification (NCBI taxonomy): domain Eukaryota; kingdom Viridiplantae; phylum Streptophyta; class Magnoliopsida; order Asterales; family Asteraceae; genus Calendula; species Calendula officinalis. The sequence continues at coordinate 56,443,082 of OY970830.1, forward strand.
AGGAAAATATTCAAAGTGTCAAGAATATTTTCCACCAAGTCTTTATCTGCAGCGGTACCATCAGTTGATTCCACAATCAGCTGAGTGGTCTTCTTCTTGTCTTTGTCCTTTGGCCATAGACTTCAAATGATCACTCTTGAATTGCTGCTGATTTGACTTGACTTCTAGAGCTAAGTACTAACTCAACTAAAGGTTTATTGTATATACTTGTTTCAGCTGAGATACGTACTTCAGCTGATTTTATTCTTCTTGGCTATCGATCATCAAATCTTATTTACTTAGTCTTGGGACTAACAATCTCCCCCTATTTGATGCAATCGAATAGCTGTATAATTGTGACCCTGTAATGATTCAGCTGATCTAGTCAGCTGAATGCTTATGTACTTTGACCCTTTGGGTTCTTTTGACTATTTGTATCTTTTTACAGTATTTCTACAAGTATATTACAAACATAATTTTCCATTGATATGAAGCTGTTTAAGTTCAAGGAAAATAAAACAAAAACATAGTCGTAAGTATTTATTCTCTTAAGACATCCTGATACACTGAGCTGATGGCTGAGTTGATTAGTTTCTTCATTTCTTTTCCCTCTTCAGTAGAGGAGCTCAGCAGTTTGTGATAGACTATAAGCTGCTCAACATCGCATAAGTCTAACTCATCAGCTCTTTTGAAGCAAGGCCTCTTCTTTTCACCCAGATAGCAGAAACCGTAAATAGGTTCTGTTACAATACGCCCAGGTATAAAGTCAACTTCCGTGGGTACGGTTCTTGAGAGATTGAGTCTTGGTCGTTTAGCATAGATTATTGAAGACCCAACCTCAGCTGATCTGGGTTCAGCGAAAGGCTCGGGGAGAATGGACTTACGTTTCTCCCCTCTTGATGTGGAGCTTTCACCAGCAGGTTCTCTGACAGTCTCAGGTTGAGGTTCACGCAATTCAGCTGGTATGCGATTTGCCAAATCAGGAGAGTATCTCTTGATCTTGTCGCATAGAGTCTTGAAGGAGTAGATTGCGATTTTTGCCTCAGTTTCCAGATCTGCAATGTTTGGAGATGGTTTTGCACACTTGGCAGCTTTTAACATCTCATTCCATTCATCATAGCTGAAATGAGTGCTGACCTTGTTCTGAGAAATCCTTTCAGGAGCTAAGGGCCCTCCAGCTCTATAAATGATGATTTCTTGTGGGGAGCTGGATGTTGATTTAGGGCACCTTACGCTGCTGATTCTGGCTTCTTGCCGACGTTTGCAGAGAACTTTGTTGAACAACCTAATGTTCTCAGCCTTTCTGCTTCAGCTCTTTGATACAGCTCTTCTTGAGTTTTTCTTTAAAGAGTGATAGGTGTTTCAAAATCTGCAGCAGTTCCAGCTTCTTCAAGAACAACAGCTGCAATCGTGGCATCGGAAAGCTCCCCCTCAGCAGGTTGAGGATTCACCTGTATAGTGGGCTGAGGGTTTTGGATTTGCGGGGTTTGGACTTGTGGGACCTCAGCTGATTCAAAGGTATCAACGATGTGAACATCAGCTGAGGGTTCTTCTTGTATTCCAGCAGAGGTGAATGTTGGTGATTTTGGAGTTTCACCTGCTGAAATATCTTCTTGAACATTGGCTCCAACATCAGAGGTGATTATGGTTTGTGAATCTTGTTCACCTTGTTGTTCACCCGCTGAAGTAGCTTGTTCTTTCTCCCCCTAAGAGAGTGCCCGAAGAAGCAAGGTACTCTCTGGTACAGCAGAAGGACGGACAGCTGGGGCACCCTCATTGAGTTTCTGCAAAATGAGGTCAAGGGTGCCTTGGAGACCAGTGACTTGAGAGGTTAACGAACAAACCTCAGTCTCCAGCTTGTCCATCCGAGTGGACACAGCAGCAGCAGAAGCATCAATAGCCTTGGCGAGACGGCTATGAGTATTGGCCAGCAGAGATTCCTGCTTTTCTTGAGCAAGGCCAATACGATCAACAGCGGAGATGAGAGGGGTGACATGAGACTGTAACAAGGTTAGCTGTCGATCAACTTCTGCTTCAGCTACCCGGGCTTCAGCTAGAAGCCTATCCTTCTCGGTTCTGTCAGATTCTCGAATAGAGCGGAGCTCTCGCTGGGTGAGCTCTTGAAGCTTGATGAGCTCGCTGGTGTTGCATCGAATCTGATCAGAAAGAAGAGCCAGCTGAGGAGTAGCAGTGAGGACTTCAGTATGCAGAGAGGCAATACTCGTTGAAAGATTGTCAACGGATTGAGCATACTATTGAGGAACATCCCTGCGAAGGGTATTCAGCTGCTTCCTCAAGATGGCCATCCCATGACGTATCTGGGATTTTACAACTCTAGACACCAAGGCAGCAAGGGCCTTGGTGGGAATGCCTTCACCAGCTGTGCTGGTTCCAGCATGGGACATTTGGACAATTTGGAGAGAAGGGTCCGGAATGTCTCCAGCTGAGGTGGTAGCCTCAACTGTGGGAGAAGTCATTACTGAGTTAGGAGGAATAGCTCCAATGGGTTGCTCAGTAATTGTGGGGGGTGAGTTGGGTCCAGCTGAAACTTCTGGGGTTCTGTCAGAAGGGCCGACATCAGCTGTCAAATCAAATTGAAGCCAAGGTTCATCTGCTGATTCGTCAGGAGACGAGTAGTAGGGCTGAATGGGTTCATCAGCAGAATCAAACATTAAGGAATAAGCTGTTTGATTACCTTGTGCTTCAGTCTCACCAGTCGGCTGTACTGGTATAGAGATATGAGGAGAAAGTCCTCGGGGTGGTGGGTCAGCTGCCTCACAGCTCAGTTGGCGAATACGTTCGCGATCACTGGCAGCTTGGGTGAGTGCCTCAGTAACAACAGGGTCTACAGTTGTCCCTTCATCGGCGGTGGTGGTTTCCTCGATCTCCAGCTGGTGTAAGCTGGTGACGTTGTGGGAAACAGAAAGAACAGTTTCAAGATTGACTTGGTTTCCAGTCAATCTGTCATCAACTGCTGACTCAGAAAGTGATGAAGAAGTTGGTGGTGGTGTGTGTGCAGCTGACTCTCGGGTGGCTTGGGATGAGCCAAAAACTTCACCAGCAGTCTGTTGAGAGACTGAGGTTGCTTGTGGAGTTTGTCCCCTTTTTACAACAACTGATAATGAATCAGTTGAGGAGCTACGCAGAAGTGTGGAGCCGGCACTAACTCCTAAAGAACGAAATTGCCGTTTTGAAAGCTGCTGACCTGTTAAGAGATCAGCAGGAGGAAGTGAAAGAGAAGAGTGATCAGCCAGGAGTGTCCGACTAGAAACTCCGAGAAGAGGAGAAGTTTCTAGTGAGACACTGTCAGATTGAAAATGAGAAGAAAACTCAGCAGCGGATGCTGGCAGAGCTTCTGGTCGTAATCCACTCAAACTGGAGCTCAAAAGGGGCCCCAGTGGATCCTGGCTGAATCCTGATGATGCTGCAATTGCCACATCAGCATCATCAGTAGCCATACCTTCTCCACAGGTAGCAGACCCTCTCTCCTGCAGTTGAGGAGAAGAAGGATCACGTGAAGTGGGAGAAGATGGCGGGAGGAGGGGAGAAGAAGTGGTGAGACGATGAGCTGATCTTTTGACTCGTCTCCTTACCACCAGAGGAATGAAATCCTCTGCCTCATCTTCCATCTCTGTGGGAGCTGAGATCCCAGTGGAAGTGGGGTTCTTTTCACCAGCAGCTAGCGGACGACTAGCAGCCGATGAACCCTGCAGATGAGGAAAGGACATACCTTCTTGTAGGGCAGATTTCTTCGTTGTGGTGCCCTTTGATTGATCCCTCCTAGATCTAGTATGATCATCAATGATCTTCAGCATGTACGAGGAGAGAGGAACATCCTGACCAGCTTCCTTCTTGGAGTTGAAGATGGTATTGGATAAGGTACGAACCTCGAAAAATTCCCCTGGAGGGTCATCGTAATCGATCTCCAGCTTCTCGGTCATCACATGAGCGATGCACAAGGTGAAGAAACGAATATAAGGGATGTGATTTCCCTTTCCTTTGAGCTTGGTTTTGACCTCCTCGTACACCAGTCTCCCATAATCAATCCGCTGACCGGTGATTAGGGCTTCAGCAAAGATCTGAAGCTTGGAGTTGCACTGGTTTTGAGACCCATGGTTCCCGCCTATACACTGAATGATATGAGTGAAGAAATAGGCCCATGGTCTCGTCAGCTGAGACTTCTTGAAGATCGGAACCCTGTCCTCAGCGCTTTCCAATCGATATCCAGTGATATCGATCAGACTTTTCTCTGCATCCTTAGCAGATTTCATCTCCTGAGGTTCGTCAGTAGGGTTCAAGTAGTTGAACCCACAAGCAGTTCGGAAATCATCAACAGTAATGGTGATTTGATGATCTCTAACTTGCGCGACAATGTTGTCTCAAGAGACGGAGGCAGTCATCCAGAAATCACGCAAGAGTTCGTAAAAACTCTTGGTGAAGCGCAAGAATGCACCATTGACAAGACAATGGCGCAAAAACTTTCCAACCGGACGGTAGATGTCCTTGAGGTTGTCCGGTGGAGAGGTGTTTGCCACCAAGTTCGAGTTTTGAGTAAACTCGATGGCATCTCTGGATAGGGAAGCTTTTTGGGTTTTTTTAGAGGTAGACATGGTTAAGAAAAGAAGAAGATTAGGGTTTTGAGGAGAAAAAGAGAGAAGTTTGAAGGTGGTTATTTGGGAGTAGTGGAGAAGAGTGAGGAGAGGTGAGGGGTATTTATAGGGGGAAGATGAACCATTTTGGGTAACTGTTTGAATTTAAACCGGGTAAAAATGGATAGTTGGAAACTAACTATGGAAATTTTGGTTTTCGTGAGAATAAACAGGTACGATTTGACAGTAAGGGTTAGTGGAGCCGTTTCTGTGACAGAGATGTCAAATCCCTCATAAAAGCCAAATATTTCCACTTGAGTGCAAATATTTGTCACAGAGAACGTGGATGGGGTTAAAAGATTCCTTTTCTTTGAAAAACCAAACGTTTTAACTGATAAAACTTGACAAGTATCATGATGAGATGAGTTACTCAGCTGATCGATAAATTTAAAGCGTTTTAATCAGCTGAGTGTACTAAGTGACAAGGTGAACATCATCAGCTGCTGATAGTACTTCAGCAGATGAGTTAAGCATTTAACATACTCAGCTCGTTGATTAGGAAATTAAAGCGTTTTTCATCCAATGGCTTGGTGAATAAGTCAGCTAGCTGAAGGTCTGTTGAAATGAAATGGAGTTCCACATCACTTTGTTCAATGTGATCTCTAATGAAATGATACCTTATGTCAATATGTTTGGTTCTGGAATGAAGAACAGGGTTATTGCTGATTGCGATAGCACTAGTGTTATCACAATAGATAGGAACTTTGGAAAAGTTCATATCGAAGTCAACCAGTTGATTCTTCATCCAAATGACTTGAGCACAGCAGCTTCCAGCAGCAACATATTCTGCTTCAGCTGTAGAGGTAGAAACAGTATTTTGTTTCTTGCTTGTCCAGCTGACTAGCTTTCCACCTAGCAGCTGACACCCTCCAGTGGTGCTCTTTCTATCCATTTTGCAACCTGCAAAGTCTGAATCTGAATAGCCAATTAGAACAAACCCGGAGTCTTTGGCATACTAAAGACCTAGGCTTGGAGTACCTTTAAGGTACCTCAAAATTCGCTTAGCAACTATTAAATGAGATTCTCTAGGATCAGCTTGATACCTAGCACACATGCAAGTAGCAAACATAATATCTGGTCTGCTGGCAGTGAGATAGAGCAACGATCCAATGATTCCTCTATAGAAAGTGACATCAACTGATTTCCCACTTGAGTCAGCATCTAGATTATTTGGAGGAGCCATTGGAGTTTTCATGGATGATGATGAATTCATATCAAATTTCTTTAACAGATCTTTGATATATTTTTCTTGATTTATAAAAATCCCATTTTTAGATTGTTTAATTTGTAATCCAAGAAAGTAAGTTAATTCACCCATCATGCTCATCTCATACTTTGTAGACATGAGTTTTGAAAAACGTCTACAAAGTTTTTCATCAGTAGAACCAAAAATTATGTCATCCACATAAATTTGAACAAGAATGATATCACCTTTGATTTTGCGTATGAATAAGGTTTTATCAATCTTTCCCCTTGTGAAGTCATTTGCTAGAAGGAAGGTGGAGAGTGTGTCATACCATGCACGAGGAGCTTGTTTCAACCCATAAAGTGCTTTATCCAATTTAAACATATAGTCTAAATACTTGGGATTTTCAAAGCCTGGTGGTTGCTTAACATAAACTTCCTCTTGCAGCTTCCCATTTAAGAAGGCACTCTTTACATCCATCTGAAAAACTGTGAAGTTTTTGTAAGCAGCATAGGCTAGAAATATTCTAATAGCCTCAAGCCTTGCTACTGGGGCAAATGTTTCATCGAAATCGATTCCTTCTTCCTGTATGTACCCTTGTGCAACAAGTCTAGCCTTATTGCGAATAACCACTCCTTCCTCATCCATTTTGTTCCTAAATACCCACTTAGTACCAATTATTGTCTTACCAGCTGGTGGGGGCACCAGCTGCCATACTTTGTTGACTTCAAATTGGTTAAGTTCTTCCTGCATTGCTTGAATCCAGCTGGAGCTTTCTAAAGCAGCTTTAATATTTTTCGGTTCTTCAGCTGCTAGGAAGCACGACCATAGGCAGAGATTACATGATGCCTTACTTCTTGTAACTATACCTTGTTGTGGATCTCCAATGATTAATTCAATTGGATGTTCTGAGGTCCACTTAGATTGGGGAGCAGCTGTAGAAGAGGAGGATTCAGCAGAGTTTGATCCTTGTTGAGCAACAGAATGCTCAGCAGGATTATGTACTTCATTTTGAACTAATCTTCTTGAAGTAGGAAGAGGTGGCTTAGAATTTGGTCTTGCCTTAGATGATGCTCTTGTTGTAGGTATTTCTTGTTGCACAGCTGCAATGTCTACAAGATATGTGGGAGCATCATGGAATGTATCATCTGAATCATTTATTTGAACATCGAAGAGATTCAAGGCATCAACGAATGTTTCAGCAGAATCGTCAGTTGATGGCTCAGTCGATCTTTGAAATGCATCAGATGATTGATTAGAGGTGGGATTTAAGGCCTTTGAGTGTTCTTCAAAAGTGACATTGATAGATTCTTCTAGAGTTTGTCTTCTTTTGTTGAAAACTCTGTATGCCTTGGATGTAGTGGAGTATCCCAAGAAAATGGCTTCATCAGCTTTAGCATCAAACTTGCTCAGCTGATCTCGTGTATTTAACACAAAACACACACAACCAAATATATGGAAGAAGCCAATGTGTGGTTTCCTTGGACGTAGAATCTCATAAGAAGTTCTTTTGTGTCTCTTCACATAGAGAGATCTATTTTGAGTGAAACAAGCTGTGTTGACAGTTTCTGCCCAGAATTGCTTTGGCATGTTTGACTCAGCAAGCATTGTTCTTGCAGCTTCTATTAGGGTCCTATTTCTTCTTTCAGCCACACCATTTTGTTGAGGTGTTCTAGAAGCTGAAAAGTTTTGAGAGATCCCAACTTCTGAGCAGAAGTCATCTAATGTACTGTTTTTGAATTCAGTACCATTGTCTGATCTCAGCATTTTAACTCTTGACCCATTTAGAAGTTCCATCTTTTTGATGAACTTGATAATTTCATTAGCTGCATCACTTTTGTGGCGAAGAAATATAACCCAAGTGTATCGTGAGTATTCATCGACGATAACTAGTGTATACTTCTTTCCACCTAGACTTTCAGTACTCATAGGACCAAATAGATCCATATGGAGCATATGTAGACAGCTGTTGATGGAGAAATATTGCTTTGATTTGAAGGAGCTTTTATGCTGTTTGCCTTGTTCACAGGCTGAACAAAGTTTATCCTTTTCATACTTGATTTGTGGTAAGCCATTCACCAGCTGAGCTCTAGCTAGCTTTGAAATATTCTTGAAGTTAAGGTGAGATAGCCGTTTGTGCCACAACCAATTTAGCTCTTCAGTGGAATGGGAGAATAGACAAACTTCTTGATTTTGAGGATTCATGTCAAGAGTATAAACATTGTTGTTCCTTGGTGCAACTAATACAACTTTTCCACTTTTATCCGTTACCGTTCCTCTATATTCATTAAAGTTCACTGAGAACTTTGCATCACATAGTTGGCTTATGCTGATTAGATTATGTTTCAGCCCATTTACATAACCAACTTTTGTGATCTTTATAGATCCATTTGAAATGGAACCATATCCTTCAGTTGAGCCTCTACCATTATCACCAAAAATTACAGGAGGACCAGCACGAACTTCGAATTCTTCAAGCAGGGATTTATTTCAAGTCATGTGTCTTGAGCAACCACTGTCTAGATACCAGACATGTTTGCTTTGATCACCCTGCACACGACTTAAAAGAAGTTAGTTCTTTTTGGGAACCCACATTTCTGTGGGTCCTTGAGACTTCCTGCTGGAGCTCACAGGGGTTGGTTTTTCAATAGGCTCACAAGCTGAAGATGGGGATGGTCTTAAGCTTGGATTGTCACACTCACTGGCCAGGTGCCCACGATCTCCACATCTATAACATTTTCTGTTCTTTTGCTGTGGAGTGGAGGGCGAGGCAGCAGGGTTAGGTACTGGACCTAAAATCCCTTTCATCTTCTGATTTTCAGAGAGAGTCAGATTTTGAACGAGTGAAGTCAGATTACTGATTTTTCTTTTCAGCTGTTTGACAGAACCAGCTGAGGAAGGACTAGGAGTGTTTTTGGAGACACTCTTACCTTTGTTCTTTGCAGCCCGAGTACGAACTCCAGTTGTCTCACCCTTGAAGGGTGTAAGAACAGTTCTCTTTCCTGCTGTCTTGTTAGTCTTCTTTTGAGGTCTAGCAGCAGAGACAACAGGCGCTGAACCCAAGATAGATTTTCTTGGTTCAACTATTACTACAGTGGGTGTCCTAACAACCATGGCTGAGGAATCAGCTGAGGATTCCTTACCCGTGGTTTCAGAAGGTTCTTATGTGGACATCTCAGTAGCATAGGTTTTGGTAGACCTAACAAAGGAACCAAAAACTAACTCTTCAGCTGGCACATACGCATCAGCTGATGGGGAGTACAGATCATCTGTACTGCTGTCAGGTACAGTGGCTGCAGCATAGAAGTCTCCTCCCAGTACAGCTTGTACTTGACTAGGAATTTGTGAGTTAACACATTCACTCACATGTTTGGATGAACGGGTTCATGATTCACAAATCTTTTTAATTGCTTCAAGTTCTTTAACCTTTTCACTTAGATCGTGTTGAAGAACTGAATTTATAAATTTAGTTTCTGAAAGTTCTTCCTTTAAAGATTTATGATCAATTAGTCTTTCTTTTAAAAAAAGCATTTTCACGAAGAATAGTATTGTGTTTATCCAAACATTCACATTTCAGCTGATCAATGAAGTGCAAGTCACAAATAATAGAATCAACAATATCTTTGGCTTCTGTAGCCTCAGCAAAAATTAGAGAGGTTACCTTTTTATGAACAATGTTGACCCATTGGTAGGAACTAGCATCATCAGCTGTAATACTTTCATTAGCACGAGCCATCAAACACATTGTGGCCATTGGTTCATCATCATCGGATGAGCTGTCACCAGAGTCAGCCCAGTCGTGAGTTTCAGCTACTAGACCCTTGTCAGCAGCTTTGCTTTCAAGTGCCTTCTTTTCTTCTAGGATCTTTTTGGTGAAGGCTTGTAGGTTTTTGTATTTTTCTTCAATGGATTCACCAGTTGAAGATGATGAACTTGCTTTCTTCTGCTTGCAGTCGTTAGCATAGTGTCCCTTCTTGTTACAGTTGTAGCATGTTATCTCAGAGATATCAGGTGTACTTCCAGAGGGTCTGGAAGGTGCAGCTGACGAGATAGGTCTGCTACTGGAGCCTTTAGCTGACTTGCCCTTGAAATTTTTTCTATTTTTGACAAGTAAGGCAAGCTCAGATATGAGGGCTTCGTTGTCTTCATCTTCATTGATCTCCTCGATGCTTACTTCAGGCATGTTGAACAAATCAACAACTGAGGTATTGTCAGCTTCATCATCTGATGGAGGATATTCAATTCTGCTGGGCTTGTTTATGGAAACAAGTGCAGTTGAAGATCCTGAGGAACTCATTTTAGAGTCCTTTGGAGGTTGAAATTTGTTGAGTACAGTTCTCTCATGGCTTAGAAACATACCATAGAGAGATGAAAGAGTATAGTCTTTCAAGGTGGGAGATGTACTCATGCAAGTTATAATGGTAGCCCATTTAGCGGGTAAGGCAGCCATAAACTTACACATTTTGGACATATCGTCCTTATCAACTCCATGAGACTTCAGCTCGTTTAATAAGATATTATAACGATTAAAAGTTTGAGCTATAGTCTCACTAGGCTTGGCTCTAAACAGCTCGTAGTCATGGATGAGCATGTTCTTGTTATGTTCACGCACAACATATGTGCCTTCATAAACTTCAGCCAGCCTGTCCCACATCTCTTTTACTGAGTCACAAAATTGTATATTGTGATACAGTTCATCACCAACTGCTTGAAAAAGCATATCCCTTCCTTTATTCTCAAGATGAACAAGACGTTTTTCAGCGTCCGTCCATTGAGCTTCAGATTTAACAACGTAGTGTTCTGGTATTTCAGGAGTACCAGGGATGAGGGTTTGAGGGATGTATTTTCCTATCGTGAGATTATCTTTTAGTTTAGGATGATAGGTAACCATGTGGGATAACATGCGAGTTTTTCACATGGGATAGTTGGTTTGGGTGAGTTTGGGAGGTTTGCCAGATGATGGTAGATCAGATGTAGGTTCAACCATAACAGATGCTCAAAGTTGATGGAAAATAACTTTGACACTTGCTCAGATACCAGTTGTTGGTCCCCAACAACACAAACGTGTTGCGTTATGGCTAAGTGTAGACTTACAAATAAAGAACACACAAGATTTCAATGATTAAGAGTTTATTAAAACAACTTAATACAGTACAAAGTTTGCGGAAATAGATAGTACACACTAACTAAAACTTTATACTTGAAATGACACTTTAACTAGCTCAAACTAGAAAAGATTATGCAAGGAGAGTAATATCCGCTGATACTAACAGCTGATATTGAATGCCGAGTAATAACTATGAGGGAGTTAATACTAGACAATAACAAACTCTCAGAGAATGTTCTTGTGCTATGAATGCTAAAAGGTGTATCTAAATGCAAGCATTTACGTCTCTATTTATAGCCCAAGATCCATGTTCCTTTGTCCACAAGTTAATCGACGTGTAAACATATTATACGTCGATGTAGACTTGTCCAAGGAGACATTAAATGCTCTTGTATACGTTATAGTCCCAATTGTACTTTGTGTCAACTTCTCTTGTAACCTTTTCTGACGCACAGTGAAAAGATGTACTATGATAGTACAAAAGATGTTGACTTTCTCTATACATGCTTGGAGGGACAAACGATGAAGTTCTGACAACTTATCTTCTATTACCGAAATAGAAGATCCTCATCGTTTTCTTCTTCTTTGAGCGGGAAAGGAAAATATTCAAAGTGTCAAGAATATTTTCCACCAAGTCTTTATCTGCAGCGGTACCATCAGCTGATTCCACAATCAGCTGAGTGGTCTTCTTCTTGTCTTTGTCCTTTGGCCATAGACTTCAAATGATCACTCTTGAATTGCTGCTGATTTGACTTGACTTCTAGAGCTAAGTACTAACTCAACTGAAGGTTTATTGTATATACTTGTTTCAGCTGAGATACGTACTTCAGCTGATTTTATTCTTCTTGGCTATCGATCATCAAATCTTATTTACTTAGTCTTGGGACTAACAAAGTTCTTTTTAGGAATTTCTTGGTTCTGAAACTTAGCATAGCCATCTGCCATTTGATATCCATCTCTTCAAGATCATCAGGATTGATTTGCTCCAAATCTTCACTAATTAATGCAGTATGCACATGACTAGTGAAGAAGGATTTTCTAGCAATGTCTTCTGATACCTTTGCCTTTCCAGTTGTAGCATCTTGATTTGTACCTGCAGTGGACACAAAAGCAGCATTGTTTAAATTTAAAGTAGGAGTTTTCTGACTTACCTGAGATTCGAACACTCTTAAGTCATTGTAGAGTTCATCAAGTTCCTTCCCTTCTAAAGCATCACCTTGTCTATATACTACAGTGTACATAGACCATTCTTCACTTAGAGATCTAAGAAACTTTCTGTTGACATCATCTTTGTCTGGTTGAACTCCAACTTTGTTGAGTTCAATAAGTTTATTGAACCTATCAAAAACTTGTGACAAAGATTCATTCTTTTGTCCTTTGAAGTTTTCAAACTCTTGTTTCAGCACAGACTTCATGTTTCTTTTTGTGCTCTTAGTACCCGGAAACCTTTTCTCCAAGGCTTGCCATAAAAATTTTGCATCATCAAACTCAACAAACAGATGTTGATAATCATTAGGAATTGCAAGCAATAAGGTACTTAAAGCTTTTAATTCAGTTCCTCTGTCCTTTCTTTCCTTGTCACTCTTAATCTTATCAGTTTCAGTTGTTGTGCTGGTTGTGGCAATTTGAATGGTCTTGTTACCTTCCAACACAACTTCCCACATGGAGTAATCAGTGATAAGCATGTATTGCTTAATTCTGTTTTTCCACATCCCAAAGTTATTGGGAGTGAGAATGGGGATTTTGTTTGCTTGTGTGCTTTCATTGTTTTCAGACATGATGAAAACTTTGTATGTGAAGGAATTGAAAACTTTTGTGAGTTCTTGATTCGTAGATTTAGAGTACAAAGCTCTGATACCACTTGTCAGGATCGAATAACTAAATCAAGTTATTAGAAACACAGATCTACTAACAAGAGAAGTTACAGCGGATTAACACTCTTGTTATTTGATTAAGAACAATGAAAACTGTAATTGAATAAGAATAATAATAAGAACACAGTAATCACAAAATGCTTCAATGTATTAATTTGATCGATCATTACATGTATGTTTACAATTCATAAGGAACCATATATAATAGTCCTTGAAGCCTAACTATTTACCCTAGTTATTATAGGATACGATCACAATCAAATTACAAAAGATATGATATTCTAAACAAACTTTCCTAAGATCTCGGACACGATATATTCTTCAAATAAGCTTCATCAGTAGTAATATCGATGACCAGTATGAACTTGTGAGATCAGTAGTATTCACATATCAGTATCAAGTTTATAATTCTGCCCCATCAGTACTAACTCTTGTAAGCAGCATCAATTCTTTGTCAGTACTAACTGCAGCATCAGTAATATATCCCAACACTTATTAGGGGTGATTTTTTTTAACGGCAGCAGGAGGACTCGACAGGGAGCTTCGGCAAAGGCACCCCCCCCCACCCTGAGAACCCGGAAACGAAAATCATATTAAAAAGAGGCTAGCCAGAAGCTAACAAGAGTATAGAACAAAACAAACCCCAGAAGACAACAAAAACCACCTAAATACACAAAAACGACACCAAACTATTTCCTGAAACATTCAATGGGATTTGCGAGCCATGTACCCCAATGGCGGGAGAAAGCACGCCTTTGGACCTAGATTTTAGCCAAAAAAAATGTTTGAGTTTGAAAATGATTAAGGTCCTGTTTGAATGAGCTCCTGTCTTGAGGTTTGAAGATGTTGTCCAATTTGTGAAAAAATATGGTCTTATGTTTCATCTTCAACTCCACACAAAGGACACGTAGGAGACAATAAGATGATTCCCCGGGTTTGTAGATTTGTTTTAGTCGGCAGACAACCATGCTCCACTTTCAACGCATTAACGCAAAGCTTGTTCTGTCATGGGCAGCTGATTGAAACCAACAGTCAAGAGCAACATTGACTTTCTGAAATTCCGAGAACACCTTAATCACATTGCTCCACAGTCCCGGGAATTTACATGTTGGCCGATACCCCGCCATTAGGGGTGATAACATTGTTAATCTCCCAGCTAGTTTTCCTTGGTTGTTGAGAAAAAGTTAAATGAAATAGTGGAGCGAAATTTTTAATTAAATGATTAATTAAATAATATTATTTAATTATATAATCATTGCAAACTTTTCTTGGTAAAAGGAATACGAATAGGAAGATGTAATTGAGATATTATATTGTTTTCTTGGTAATAGGAAAACGAGTAGAAATATTGTTTTCTTGGTAATAGGAAAACGAGTAGAAGTTGTAGTTGAGATAATATACGGGTATATCTCCAAGTTGTGTATGCTCAATGAGAAACGCAATAGATGATTTTATGCTAAAACGTTCGGTGAAAAGAGAATTCCCTTGGGTTTCTTGGATCCCTACAAAGATTGGAATCTTAGCATGGCAAGCCTATAATGGTAGACTTCCGACGAAAACAAATCTAATGCATAGAAACATTCCTATAATATCACCGGATTGTGCTCTATGCGGCCTGGAAACGGAAACGGAGGACCACTTGTTTGTTACTTGCACATTCACGGCTCAAATACTCACTGAGTTTAGCCGTTGGTGGGGTATCAACGGAAATAGCATAAAAACAGTTGAACGCTTGTCAAATGGGGACAAGGTATTGGAGTGAAAGGTAATAAGATGAAAGCCATGAATGCAGCGATACAATGTCTCATGTGGAATATATGGAAATATCGGAACGGGAAAGTATTTGGATCGGTAAATAAAGGAAGAGAAGCTTTGCTATTTAGTGAAATCCAAAATAACTCTTACTTTTGGATTAAAAATAGGGCGAAAACAACTAATCTAGACAATAGATGGTTAGAATGGTGTAATGATCATATGTCTTGCTTTTAATTTCCTTGTTTTGTAATTGTAATTTTATTTTCTAGCTACTTGCTAGTATTAATGAAGCCGTTCAAAAAAAAAAAAAATCTCCAAGTTGTGTCGGTGAATTGGACGTGCATTTTTTATCGTATTGGTTTGTTCATCGATAGAAGTCCAGAACTAACCACTAATTTAATAAATACTAAATATTAACATATAGACTTTTAACATGTGCTATACGAAAACAAATTAATGTAATGTATTATGTATCACAATTATTAATAGAGAAATATTATTTGTGCTTATTCATAGGTCTATATATTTCTAAATTTGACACCTGTTATCCAAAAATAATTACTCTTCATATCATCTATTGATTTTGACACATGTCATTATTAAATTGATAGACACATGAGTAGACATCAATGGTAAGCACATATACCATTACTCTTATTAATATAAAAATATTGTATATGCTTAATTAAATATGCATATAATTAGATATAAGGATAAAGTTTAAATTTAAAGTGAAACCTAATAAAAAAAGTACTAAACATATGTTATGCATCAAATGAACTATATATTTCCTTTAACCAAATTTATATTTGTTTCTATATATACCTATAGTGATAATGTAGTTACTGTTTATTAAATTTTTTGCTTTAACTTTTGTTTAGAGTTAATTTCATATACATTCTTGCAAACTTTTAATATTACGTGTATATATCTTTGCAAATTTCATTATTACATATATATCCTTTTAAAACTTCAAAATTCTCACATATATCTTTTTATCTAATTTAATAATATTCAAATCATTTAAAATATAATAAAACATAAATGCTAATCTAAATTAATGGTGAAATACCCTAAATACCCTTAATAGTCAAGGATTTTTTCTTTCGCCAAGGGTATTTTCTTGCAAAATTCGACAATTAAATTTTATTTCGTCAAGGTTTTTAGATGATTTTACCATTAATTTCTATTACGATTTATTTTTTTTTAATTTTAAAAGATTTAAATATTATTAATTTAGGTAAAAGGATATATATATGAGAATTATGAGATTTGAGAAGGATATATACGTAATAATGAAGTCTGCAAGGATATATACATAATATAAAAAGTTTGCAAGTACGTGTATGAAATTATCTCTTATATAAGTTTGCTTTTATATACAAAAATAATGAATATTAAATTTGGATAAAATGAATGACATAGACTACCCAACAGGGAGTCGGTCCTCTCTTCTCTCAACATAAATTATGATGAATTTCTAGAAGCAAAGATCATTGAATTAATTAACTACTGACTTAACATCACATTATGGATGAGGTGATCGATGATCATTCAAAAACACCTCTAGTTTAAGCCGCTCTGAAAGATATATTGCGTTTACCATAATTTTAAAAATGGGTAAATTACAAAAATTGTCCCTGAGGTTTTCTAGATTCTAGATTTCTGTCCCTAAACTTTTTTTTTCGGTTTTTTTGTCCTTAAGGTTTTTAAAATTCCACTTTTCTGTCCTTCCGTCCAAAATCCTCCGTTAATTGACGATATTTTTGTCCAATTTCCTAAATTACCCCTATTTTAACTCTTTTTAAGCAAAATACGTGTACCTTATGCTTCAGAAGTTGTACTTTATATTCATTTTCTTATCTCCGGTGACATACTATAACCAGTAACCACCTCCTCCACCTTGGACTCGCCGGAAATCTGAATGTTGCCCAAATCCTTTGCAAGATGGTCGATTAAAGATGGCTTCCCCCCAAATTGGGAATTCCGGGTCGAACCCACAAGGTCTGGAGTCCCAATTCATCCGGCAAGACCACCTGCGCTTAATTTTGTACCGGCCAAAGGAGGTTGTTCACAAACCAACGGGGAAGAAGAAATTGAGGGGGTATCCCCCCAAAAAGAACCCTTCCGAGCATGATGGTGGTGGTCCACGACCTCCGTTCCGCCGGCAACCCCGGTTTTCGCCCGAACCCCATAAAAAATCGGGCGTTTGGACTTTTTAGATCCAGAGGTTTAAGGGACGAAACCTGATGAATCGATGGAGTATCCCCACTATTTTGACCCTTCCGAGTCGCATGGTTGAGGTCTGACTGCCCAGAAACGCCGGGAAGAGGCGCCGCCACAGGTCCATCACTTTTCAGCCAAGACGAAACAGTAATTTCAGGCGATTTCATGTTCCGTTTTGAGCGAGTACCTTTCATAATGTTATAGAGTAGATGATTCCGAGCAAAATGAGCTAAAGATCGACCTTGTTCTCCGGCCAGATTGGCCGGAATCCGGCCTGAGAGTTGACATATATATTATTTAGGAATTAGGGTTCTTCAATTTAGTGAAGGAGATGAAGATGGAGAAACTAAAAAATATAGAAATGAAAAAAAATGAAGAAAGACTGAAATACCCTTATTTTTTTCGCATGTGGGGTTAGTTAACGGCTAAAATTGGACGGAAGGACAGAAAAGTGGAATTTTAAAAACTTTAAGGACAAAAAAACCGAAAAAAAAATTTTAGGGACAGAAACCTAGAATCTGGAATACCTCAGGGACAATTTCTGTAATTTATCCTTTAAAAATTCTTTTGTACAATAGTCGTTAAAAAAAATGTAACCAACCAATATTTAAATCGCGATGAAATATAATGAACATGATATCCACCGGCGCATTGCGCGAGTACTTTAATACTTCCTCCGTATCAAAATAAGTTAATCACTTTGAAGTTTACGTTTTTTGAGGCAAAATTAGGTAATGAGAGATTAGTGAAATTAAATGAGGTAATTAGAATGGATGGGCCCCAAATATAGGAAGATGACAAAAATGAATGGGACGTCACACCATTAATGATGTTTAAAGAGAGATAAGTAAGGGTAAAATGGTAATTTTAAATATGAAAAATTACCAAATATGGAAAGTTATTCACTTATTTTGATACATACCGAAAAACAAAGTGATTCACTTATATTAATACGGGGGAAGTATAAGAGTAGTGGTATTGATTCCTACCATTTAGTCTTACTCATTAGATGAAAATATGTGTCAAAATCAAGAGATAATATTAGGAGAGAGAAATAGTGGATTACATATATCATCATATCAAGTGGGTGTTGAAAAAAAAAATTAAGTGGGCAAGACTATTAGTAGGAATAATTGGTATGACTAAATATCATTTCTCTTAATATATAATAATAATATAAATATATGCTTAGCTTATGATTTCACATTTGAAAAAAAAAAAAGGAAATATAAGCAGCTGGCATCTAACAATGGCCACCCCAAACTTTGTCATTGTATTCTTTAATTAAAAGATAGCGAGACTATTAGAGCACGAGATATACTTTTTAAAATGAGTTTAACATTCACTTTAAAATAACTCTCTTTGTTTTAACATTTTATAATATTTATTTAGAACTTATAAAAATACTATAAACCAATCATAATTTACAAAAACAAAAAAAAAGAAAAAAACTATGTTTGCATATTTGGTGATCGACATCCTCTTAGCGAAACACATTTGATGAAGGGGTTATGGTATGGTTTAACACATTCGGTGTAGCCAAAGGGTGTTTGGCGAGCTTTTAACTCCACTATACTGAGCAGTTTTAAAATTATTTATTTATGGTAAAACAGATAATGAAAAATTAAAATTCTATGAGCAAAATATAAATGATAAATGCAGCACTGCTGATAGCCTTAATTTTTTTAATTTATTGTTTTATAACCAGCTCCATCAGTTAATGAGCTTATTCTCAAGATATATACGACCCTAGCCATTTCAAACATTCTCCTTAACATTTAGTAAGTATTTACATAGTAATAGACTTAACTACAGTAATAGACTTAATTCATAATTTTTAACGAATTATTCGAAAGTTTTTATTATTAGATTAATTGATAATAACCTTTTAACTAAAAAAAAGACATTTTGCATCCACATATGCTTATTCAACTACCAGAACAATATCTTAATATATCCCATTATATCGTTGTAACAAAAACATCGTGCTATATTAAAATATTGTTTATTGTTTATGGTGTATGTGTGTATTTATGCTGTGATTTTCGGCCTATTCTATTTTTATATTGCAGTTTTTAATATAAAAGTCAAGAGACAAAACCCTAAAACAAATATATTATATTATTTTAAAAAAGCCATATAATACTATAGAGTTATCTTCAAGGAGCTCCACCAAAATTGGTTTCTGTTGTAAAAACCGGATTATCCAAAAAAAACCAAATACTAATATATATACCAATCTTTTTGTAGTTTTTGATGAAGTTGATGTCAAGATTTTTGTATATATGATTATAATTGTCACAAGATATGAATTAGACTTGTTTTTATATACAAGGTAGTTTATCATTTTGGAATTGTACATATCGAACTTAATATTATTTATGTTATATACTTTTGTAGTATTTTGAAAAAATTTTAGAAAAACCAAACGAATAAAACCAAACCAACCAAATTATTATTTGGTTCGGATTGGTTTGGTTTTCGAATTAGTTTGGACGGTTCGGTTTGAACTTTTAAAAACCGGATTTTATTTGGTTTCACCTATTTGGTTCGGATAAAACCAAACCGTCCAAACGAACACCCCTAGTCCCTTGAGACTTGATAAAATCCTTGGACTACCTTAAACAAACCACTAATACTATATAAGATTATTTTTTTATCAAATCTTTCTATTTTTTTAAACAAATATATTATATATATTAAAAAAGCTATATAATACTATATAAGATTATTTTTTATCAAATCTTTCTATTTTTTTAATCAATATATGTGACAAATCAAATGATGAGATTAGGAAAAAGAATTATTAAATTTTACATATCAAACATCTTATAAAGAAATAAATTAGGTTTGAGTAATTAATAAGGATTACTACAAATTTTTCATAATATAAGGTCGGTGACAACAACTTATAGCTGAAGACATTTGTTGGCATACTTATTCCGTCATCCGTTTGCAAAGGTTATCACTTTGATGACTTCGGTCGGGTACGACGCTTTGTGGAAGAGATTCGGTTGAAGTTATGGTGGGCCCAATGCAATTTAATACTCCCTCCATCCTAAAATTATTGTCCACAGACCAAAATCACACAGTTTAAGAAAAATACATTTATTACACTGTGCAACCAATATAATTATATTTTTACCACCTAACTTTTTTTCGATTAGTTGAATTTTCAAATGGACAATAATTTTGTGACATTTATAAAATGAAATATGGACAATAAAATTGGGATGGAGTGAGTATTTGGTATTTTTTGTGTGTGTATTTTATAATGCTGGGGTCCAAAAAACTGAAGAGCAGGGATCTTTTTAGCATGGGTATGTCGGTTGGAGTTTCAGCCTGACATAATGTTAATTTGACAAAAACTGAAGTGTCAGTTTTTTTTTTTTTTTTTGAAACGACAAATATATATATAAAAACCGACCTTAGCAAGAAACTAAGACGTCAAAGAAAATTACAAAGACAAGGAAAACGGGGAAATACCCCAATCAACCGAATTACAACAAATTTTACTCCTATGTTTCAACCAAAAAAAGGATGTGTCAATGATATCGCCCGTAATCACCGAGTAATGCTTGTGAACCTTATTAAACACCATATCGTTTCTCGCCTTCCAAACACACCACAATGTGCTATGAATGATCATTGTTAGAATTTTCCTCTTCTTTGGGCAATTACCCAATGTGATACCGAAGTGTCAGTTTAAATCATAGTTAAAAGTAGTCTAATAAATCATATTTATCTCCGAAACTAGAGAGAAAAGGGCAAACGGAAGAAGAATAAATAATTGAGATACAAATGATACAATGATGGCACCATAGTAATGATAAGTTGTGAATTGGCAGAATATTTATTGAACTACAGGCCCACAAAAGCAAGCATCACACAATAAATCATGATTAGTAGAATAATTGGATCGTTGAATCGTCTGACCAACCAAGAGCTAATCAGCGAACAATTGTTTGACAATCATTTGAAATTTAAAAAAATATATAGAAAGAATATTAGTTTCTATTACATTAGGTAACAAAACAAAATTATTTGCAAAACACAAAATTATATAACAAAAATAAAATGATTGTATAACATAAAATAATATTAACATACTATATTTCAAATGATAATCGATTAAAATGTTAACATAAAAATCATTTATTTCCATGTAAAAAGTTTAAATATATGATGTTAGTGTAACTTTAATCATAATAAGAATATTTATTTAATTGTCTAAGTTTTTTAATTAAATACTATTTACTTATCAATTTTTAAATCGTGAAAAAGAAACAATTGCATAAAATGTTAAAAGATAAAATGACGAACACAAAAGAAATTGATAAAAATGTAACCTTAATTTTGGTTTAATGAAATTAGGAGAACGTATGTATGAAAGTTGGGGTGAATAGGCTAATTGAATGATATGTGACAATAAATTTCAATTGTATTTTTTTTTAATTATGTGTAGTAGTTCAGATAGATTTGAGGTGAGTAGGGTGACGCATGCATATTATTTAAATATTAATAAAAACTCTTGCAATCATCTTAACTACAAGATTTTAATATTTTACTTAAAAAAGTTAATTTTAAGACAACTTGAATTACCATTGCTAAACTCTACTCCTATTATACTTTCCAAAATAAGAAATTATATTTGAGACTACAACTTAAGCCTACAAGTGATGTTATTTGAGTCTACATGGCTACATGCGTCACTTTTATTATTTTGAAATGTGTACTCATCATCTTGAGTAATATCATTTGTAAGCCTGAGTTGTCTTGAATCTCATTTGACTTTCAAAATAATCAGGGATGTCTTTGAGGAGGTGCAGAAGATACAGTCGTACATGTCTATATTTTATAGGGGTCTAATTTTTATATACTACCTCTATATCAAAATAAGTGATAAATTTGAAAAAACACGGTTTTTGAGACAAAAGATTAAAAGGTAGTTTAAGATAGATTTAAGTGGATAGTTAGTGGAGAATGAATCCCACTTCTTTTGAATAAAGTGATATTAATGATGTTTAAAAGTAAAAGTAATGGTAAAAGGATAATTTTACTTTATTAAAGTCAATAGTTAGTGGAGAAAGGGTCCCACTTTTTTACCAAATAAGGTAAGTTTAAGAAGTGTATCACTTATTTTGTCCCACCCCTAAATAGAAAAGTGTATCACTTATTTTGATACGGATGTAGTATATCTTTTATATATAATCTTAAAATTCAAGCTAACTTAATAATTTAATAGAAAAAAAAAATTCAATTTTTTATATAAAATTTAGACGCCCCTGAAAATGGTCCTCCTTAACATCATACGGAAAAAATGCTCTCTGAGCGGAACATGAAAGTCATTTTCCATTGTTCCCGTAACTCTACTATAGACTTGGATTATAGTGTTTGATTTAGTAAGCCAAGATGTCTTGTGTAAAACAAAAAAAAAAAAAGAAAAAAGAAAAGAAAAAGAAAAGAAGAATCTCTCTTATTAACTGAATAGCACCTTGCCGAAAGCAATTACTTTGCTTTAACTTTGGTAATGTTGGATTTCAAATTTGAACTACCTTATTACAACTGCTGACCCGACAAGTTTTTTTTTTTTTTTTAATTTTTTTTTTCGAACATTAAGAGGGGAAAAAAAGGATTGCCTATTTAGACACTTCATATATCTATTTAAACACTCCTTATAAATAATAATTAAGTAATAATTAATTTCTACTTTATTTAATTGGGATTTGACTATTTTGTATTTTATTAAATATTTTTGTTTTATAATTTGTAATTTATATTTTGTAATTAGAAAAAATAAATAAATAAGTAAATATGATAAGTTTACTATTTTTTTTAAAATATATGATAAGTTTTATTTAAAAATATTCTAAATTCATAAAACCTTGATTATAAGGCTTCAGTTGTGTCTAAAGTATTATTATACCTTATCCGTATAAAATGGTGACGACATTTCTCTGAAAAAAACTAAAGTTTTTCCAGTAATTTTATAAATTATGAAAAATAATACTTGATTTTAAATAAAAAGATAAATAAATTTAATTAAAATATTAATTTTAAAAAGATAAAAAAAAAGTAAAGATAAATAGTTGACAACTCATGTAATTTATTGTTTCTAAATACAATTTCCAATGAAAAACATAGTTAAACTTTGACTAGGGTGTGTTTTTGGTAGATAGGGGTGTTTGAATAGGAGGACCCAAAAAAGAAGGAAGGAGTTTCAGTAATCATCCCACCACACTACACTCCACAAAACAAAAAATATATATAGAAAAGAAAATACCATCTAGCCAGAAGCTATCTGAATATTAGACATGTGTCAACGGCACGTCCCTAAACCCGTTGTGGGTGATTTTGAACCCGTCGGCCACTGACGGCGTTGGCACCGCCACGTCGGTGGCCCGCATCGAAAAAAGGCGTCGCCAGGACGACGGGATGGAGGATGCGTCGTGTGATGTTTCAGGCGGAAGAGGAGGGGAGGAAGAGGAAGGGGGAGGGGTGGGGGTTGGGAACTTGTACTTTGTGCTTAAAAATTTGTACAATTCGTACTTTTTTATAAAAAAATCTTTTTTTTTTCTTTGTTTTTTTTATGTTTTAAAAATATTATAAACGTTTATTTTTATTTTAATAATATATTATATTTATGTTTAATTAAAAATTATGATGTGGAAAGAATGTGTTTCGGTGATGAGTGATGGGTAGGGTTAGCACGACCGTGTCAGTAACGTGTCAGTAATGATGTGATGATGTGACGCTATTGATGAGTTTACTGACACGTCACGATTGGGAGTGGCCTTATTATACCATCTTGCAGACCCAACAAATACGCTTCTACTTTAGTTTTTATATTTAAATATTATTATTAATAACTATCTGAATGTTTCATTTGTTGTTTTTCTAACTAGGTTGTATTTAATGGGAATACTTCAAATTTTGGTGTGTCGAAATGAAAGACATGCTTTACAAGAGATGATTGCCACATTTAATTTTATTTTTTTGTATGATAATCTTAATCTACTCTTAAATCCACTTATATTGATTATGAGACTTGAACCCTCAACCTATTATACATCACACAGTACAATAGCTAATTGTACAACTATACTAATTACTAAATAATGATTGTGGTAGATGCATTAAAAATTGTGGTGTAAAAATCATCACCCTTAAATCATATGCCTAATTACAAAGACATGTTTTTTGGGTAATATGAGTTTCGACTCGTTTTGCTAGTCAATTAATCATTGGGTGACCACCCGCTATGCCAGTAATCTGGAATCACCGAATCAGCGCATGTAAATCTTCATGGCCGCAAAATTATTTTTTTTTAATTTTTTTTCCTTATAGGATTTGAACGTAAGAACTTATAAGAATTTATGAAGCATTAGGTCACCGACCTTTCAGTTACGGCAAATTATAAGATGTTAATATTTATCAAAATCAAAAGGTATATAAGTTAGGCATTTATGTCATTGCTTATTATTCTTGCAAATTGCATGCCTAATTAAAATAGTGATATTAAATATATTGGTTATTAAAGTTTTGCATTATCCTATTTAGTGGCAGGTTTGTCTTGGAATAAGAGATTTTTCTTTTAAACTTGTAGGGCGGGGTCATTTTCTTTTCTCTATCTTGGTCTTCCTACCGGATGCTCCATGAATAGAACCGCATGAATAGAACCGAATTCTGGGAGCAAATAATCAATAAATTTACATCAAAGCTCTTAAATGGAAGGCTTCATCTCTTTCTTCCGGTGGAAGATTGTCAACCATTAAATCGGTTCTAGGTAATCTCGGCTTATATTTCTTCTCCTTATTTAAAGTTTCTGAAAAAATTCTAAACAAATTAGAAAGTTTGCGTCTCAATTTTTTTTGGGGATCTAAAGAGGGCCATAAAAAAATTCCTTGGGTGGCTTGGGACCTATTATTAAATGTGAAAGAAAAAGGCGGATTAGGGATAGGGAGCTTGAAGGCTTTAAATTTAGCTCTCTTGTCCAAGTGGTGGTGGCGATTCAAAACTGAAAACAATACTCTATGGAAATCAGTGATTCAAGAAATTCATGGTCCTCACGGTGGGATTGATCTTACTATTCCCGTTGGTAGAACAGCAAGCGTTTGGAATAATGTTCTCAAAATACACAAATCGCTAGAAAAGTTGAATATATCGCTAAAATCGTGCTTTGCTCCCCAGGCAGTTCAATCCGATGATGGTATTGGGCCGAGAGTAAATTGGGCCCTGGACCCACAGGTTTATTCACTGCCCGATCAATAAGAAAGAAAATCGATGATCATTTGTTGATGAGCTCGGATAAAGGGGACTTCCCGTGGATTAAATGGGTTCCTTCTAAGGTGGGTATAATGGCTTGGCAGGCATATAATGCTCGTCTCCCGTCCAAGGCAAATCTCCAACATCGCAACATCCCTATTGTCTCCCCCGATTGTGTCCTTTGTGGTTCGGAGATTGAGTCAGAGGAGCATCTTTTTGTTCACTGCGCAGTTTCAAGGCAGCTTATTTTTTAGTTCGGTAGGTGGTGGGGTGCAAACCCTCAAGCTGTTATCAGTATTACAAGCTTGCTAAAATGGGGTCATGATATCGGTCTTTCGGGGAAGAAATGGAATGCTTTTTCTACATCAATTCAATGTCTCATGTGGTGTATTTGGAAGTTCAGAAATGCTAAAATATTTTGTTCTCATATCAGGGGAAGGGAGGCGCTAATCTTCAGTGAGGTGCAAAGTATCACATACTTTTGGATCAAGAATAGAGCAAAGTCTAGTTTTTTGAATAATAAATGGGTTGAGTGGTGTTCTAACCCTATGTTTTGCTTGTAATTTCTTTTCCGTATTTTCGTTTAATTTTTCTATTTTTGTTTTTTTCCTAGCTTCTTGCTAGTTTTATAATGAAGCCGTTCAAAAAAAAAAAAAGACTCCTGCCAATCATTCTGTCACTTTTGATTTCTTTCAACTGGCGGCATCCCCTCCGTGCCAACGGTGGGATCAGTTTATAGCGCCAGTTGAGTGGCGCCGGGTTGGAGACGAGAATGAGGGTGAGATTAGTTGGTGTGTGGGGCCTAAAGAGGTATTTTGTGTATGTGTGTGTATTTTGTAATGGTGGGTCCCAAAAAACTGAAGGGAAGAGGTATCATTGGCATGGGTACATCAATTTAGTGTCGGTTGAAGGGTGAGCTGACGTGACACTGATTTGGAAACAACTGACGGTATGACCATTGGGAGTGGTCTAAGGTCACTATTGATGTAGACGTTTACTTTCACATAATAAGCTCATCTTATAGGTTTTATTGAATTATGTGGTGGATTTTTGCATGCAAATACAAGCCAAAGTAGTCATATAAGATTACCCGTAAAGGATGATAAGTGTAATAGTGGTCACCCTTGTTATATAAGCGACACATTCGTTTTATTTGCCTATAACTAAACTGCAACTAAACTCATGTAAGGAGCGACCAAACCCCTTTTATTCCTTTCCCTTTCTTTTCACCACGAGCCACAAAGGTCGACTGGACGACCAAATCGCCTTACGCGACGCGTCGAATGAGAGGTGTCAAGGGAGGGACGCGTCTTGAATGCGGACGCAATGGGCGATGGAGGGCGCGACCTGTCACACCCCGCCAAAAATGAGTTTTACTTCATTTAAAACGTTTTGCGGAAGAACGGAGGTGTAACGTTCATGACAACATAGCAAAAATTAAGTAAACAAACAACCACTCAATAACGAAAAATAAAAGTAGTTTCACTTTTCAAAAATAGAAAGTTCCCAAAAATAGCAAGTTTTCCTAAAATAGAAATTGTTTGAAATGAAATGATTGTTCGTAAACTTAATGTTTTATTCATGGCTCACGACAATCCCACTGCTCATATCCTCCTGTTCCACTGCACCTAATCACCTGGAAAAACATAAATATAAAAGGGTCAACAATAATGTTGAGTGAATCCACATGGTTAACGTTGAAATAAAAGTAAAGTGTTTTGCTACTCCAAATGGTTGTGTTGAAAATAGTTTTATGACTGAAAAGTATAAGGTTCAACACTCATATAATATGAGAAGTAAGTACGAAAAGTAAAGTGTAATTGTAGAAGAATCTACAATTACTAGTTTGTTTATGAAAATGTGTTGAACAAGTTGTTATGTTTAACATCGCATGACCGTATCCCCAACAGGTAGCTAGTCTATTGAGTTAATATACCAACCCCTAAGTCCACAATCAACACTTCAACTCCAGTATGTTATGTTCTTTTATGGATATACACTCCCGGTAGCACTGGATAAACCAGCAATGATCAAATATCGTTGGGAGGATGAGTGTTAGCCAATAGTACTATTTGTATATCCATGGTCTAGATCCACTAGTTAATGATTGCTGGCACCTTAGTCCGGCATAATAATTGTTTGTCATACCAACGCGATGATCGAAAATGTAAATGTTGTTGTACAGTCATAATAAAATAGTAGCGTTTGTTTATGTTTTCCGCCCCAATAGTTTATAAAAGCAGTAAAAAGAGTAAAAGGGGTCTGTGGACTCACCTGGGCTAAGCTTAGCAACGGTTAGGACATAGGATCCCTCAAAGGCTCCTAGCTTCCTAAACAATATGACTTTCTAATTAGACTAAGCTAACACAGGCGATTCTAGTTACGATATAAGACATATGATATACGTTAAATGTTATGTTATATGTTTTGTGACATCGAATGAACTTGGATTAATAAAATGAAATGAAATGAAATGCATTGAGTTTTATAAAATGAAATGGGTTCCAAAAAGAAATGACATGAAATGAAATGGATCTTGAAATGAAATTATATGAAATGAAATGGGTTTGGCTTAATGGGCCTAGATTGGGCCTAATGGGCTTAATGGGCCACTAGGTGGGCCACTTGGGCCTCATATTGGGCTTAGGTCAAATAGAGTTGGGCCACGGATTGGGCTTGGGCCCAATAGGTTCGGTTTGGGTATAAGTGGGCCAAAGGTTTGGGCTTTGGTCCAATGGGCTTGGGTACTAATGGGCCAACTAAGATTTGGGCCCGATGGACTAAGATAGATCGAATTGGGCCAAGTACGGGCCTTGGCCCGATTAGGTACTTGGGTTTAGGTCACACGGTTTGGGTCAAGATCCGGCCTTGACCCGATTAGACTTTTGGGTCAAATCTAGTCCATTCTAGAAGTCAACATAGTCAACAAAGTCAACATGGGAGCTCTAGATTTCGGTTAGGGTTAGGGTTTCTGAGTTGGGGTTTAGTCTAGCATAGATTTTGGTCAACAAAAGTCAATGCAAGGTCAATTAGGGTTTGGTGTGTACGGTTTTAGGATTAGGGTTCGGGTTGCTTTAGGGTACCGTATTAGGGTTAGAGTTTAGCACAAGTTTTGGTCAACCAAGGTCAAATCTAGTCAACCTAGGTCACTAGGGTTCGAGTTTGATCAAGGGTTCGGCTAGGGTTGGCCGAAGGCCAAAACCCTTCGGGTTTCATGCTAGATCGGGCTAGAGTTCGGGATTAGTGGCTAGATTTGGCTAGATCTATGGTTAAGCATAACAAGGGTTCTAGATCTAGAGTTCGAGCATCACAAATAATACATCAACAATTTTATAACCGAACTAACATACACACACATGCATGCGATCGGATCTAGGTATGCATGTGTGCTTCGGCTTTGGGAATCAATGTATAACCGAGACCATATGGCCTAGGCCATGGTCTCGGGTTCTAGCCACTACCGAAACAAGGAAGGAAAACAACAAAAGGGGCTTAGATATACCTTGCTATGGATGATCAAGGGAGAACCGAACAAGAAAACAAGTGGAGATGCTTGCGAATTGCTTGATCTTGACGAACAAGGGGTTCGGGTCTTGGGTGTGCTTTTGGCCGAGTTCAACAAATGAACAAGGGTTTGATGTGGTGAGGTATTTATAAGGTGGATATCTAGGGTTAGAGGAGGTGTTTGAGTAGGATTCAACTTGTTTCAAATCAAGGAAAAGATAGACTCAATCAATCAAACAAGATAAGACCAAGGAATGTTCAACCTCACACCCCTTGGGGTGTTCGGCCGAGTGTGGGCACGCATGGGGAGGGAAGGCCGGCCACATGGGTGCTCGATCATGGTTCGGTTTACAAGCTAGTTCATATCGTGTCACGTTTATTTAATTTAAGTTGTTTATTGTGTAACCAATATAAGGTTACCATTTTAAGAAATGTTTTAGCTAAAGTGTGTCACCATAAGAAATTGTAACACCCGAGACCCAGTCTGGTATTTTAATAATATCTTTAAGTATTATTTTATTATTTTCTAATTTATTGGATTTTATTAGAATTATTTGAATTATTTGTATTTTTAATCACGGGGTTAAAAATTAGCAAATACTAAGATTGATATATATTAGAATGATTTTTATATATCTATTTTCTATTTTGAACATGGATTCCAACGGTATTTTCAGAATTAAAAACAGAGTTCGTTTAGAGTTCCAAATTAAACATCGAAATTTCTTTATTATACTGATAAAAATGAATTTTGGTCAGCTCCAGCTGACCATTCAGGCTGACCACGTTTTTGTCTTGGGCTAAATTAGAATTGTTCTTATCTCAATCTCATTTTTGGCTCGTTCTCTGCTCTCTTTCGTTACACACTCAAAACACACACATAACTTGATTTCTTCATCTTTCTTCAAATTGAAACTTGAAACCTTGGAGATTCTTAACCCTAAATTCATTTTTAACATTATAATCAAGTAAGTAAGCTTATTTTCATAACTAGGGTTTAGTTTCTTGAATATTGAAGAATTAGGGTTTTGGTGTTCTTGATAGTTATTGACCTAAAAACTGAAATTGATGAATTCTATAGGTTTTAGAGCATTAGAAAAGTGTTATAACATCTTAATTGCTAGTTGTATTCATTGTTTAGATGTTTGTTTCATAAATCACCATTAGAGGTGATTTATGAAGAAGATGAAGTGAACACTAATTCTTGGACTTATAATTTATGTGATAATTATGGTCGTTATAAGTTATGATTAGGGTTGTAATTGTTATTAGAAACTAGTCATAATATCAATTTGATCAATTGTTAAGTTTGAGTAAAATTTATCAAGTAATAAAAACTAGTTAAATGAGTTGTGGACTTTTGACCTAAAATGGGTTAAAGTCTTCTAATTTAATTGATCATAAGTTGTAGGAAATACAAAAGGATGGCGAATGAGATCCAAAGATACACATTTGTTAAGTTATAGGTTAAAGTGGGCCTATTTGACCCGTTTGGGTGTTCTTCTAATTAAAGTGGGCCTATTTGACCCGTTTGGGCATTTTGTTAATTAAAGTGGGCCTATTTGACCCGTTTGGGTATTCTTTTATTTAAAGTGGGCCTATTTGACCCGTTTTGGGCATTTTGATAATTAAAGTGGGCCTATTTGACCCGTTTGAGTATTCTTTTAATTAAAGTGGGCCTAATTGACCCGTTTGGGTATTTTTAATTAATTAAAGTGGGCTTTTTGATCCATTTGGGTAAGCATGAATAATTTTACAAGAATGAATCGGGTTTGACTTTTGTAACTCAAAATGTCAAATTGGGGGTTATATAAGTGCAAGTTTTGGATTGTATACTTGTTGTTATGATATTATAGTATATTGTATAGTTTTGCACATTTCGGGTCAAAACGGTTATTAATTCGGGTGTTTAGTTGTGTTGCAGGAAATGGTAAAGGAACTACGTAACATAAGACCACTGAGTATCAAGGAGCTTTTGCTAAGGTGAGTGGATTTATAACCATTAGATAGTATAACTTGCAATGGTTTCGGGTTCCACTTGGGTTAGTGCAGTATATGCAAGATTTTTTATCTGCAGAATTGTTTTCGATACGGTTCTTGTTTGGGTGTTAGTTAATTAGAAGTTATGTGTAATTAACTGCAATATGCGCATGATACACGGAAAGATGTCAGCCCGTGCAGTTAGTGGCTGAGCATCGTTAGCTATTGGAGACAATACCAGGACTCCTTGGACAAAGGTAGGTCGAGGAGCACTGGTATTGTACCAAGTAGCTTAGGGCTATCGGTAAACTGTTGTTGGGCCGACAACAGTTGTGAGTTGGGCCGAACTGCCGTGCCTCTGGTTATTTGCTAGTTGCAAAGGGTGTTAGTTGATTAAGGGTGATAACTTAAATTGTTGTAGTTATACAATTTAATGTTTATAATTTCATTCACTTAGCGTTATGCTAATCCCTCTCTTGTTGACTCTTTACAGGTTTGACTGGGTGGACTTTAGAGTTGGGATTTGAAGGAAGGTTTTGTCAATTACTCTGAGATTTTAGTAAAATGGTCAAGCCTTGGATTTAGTAACACCGGATATTTTTAAAATTGTTTGTGTTGGTTTGTAAATTATTAATGGTTGGTAAGTCTTTTGATAAACTGTGTTAGTTGGGATTGCTTCCGTTAGGTTAAGTTTAGTTTAAAAAAAATGGCTTGAATTTTTGTGGTGTTACAGTTTGGTATCAGAGCAAGATTTAGCAATGATTGCACCGTGAGTGTAGCATTCCTAAATCTTGGCTTGAGTTTTGACAAACATTCCTTCTTGGGGAAGGGTTAGTTGATAAGTGAATTAGTTGGTAGAGGTTAGTATAGAATTTACTAACGGATAATTAAAACTAAATGTTTGTGAGATGTTGTGTATGATACAGATATGACTGACCGTGGTGATATTCTAGTGACCTAATCGACCAAAGAGACAAGTAATGCGGGTACTTCTGGGGATAGTAATACTGAAAGCGAAGAATATATTGCAAGAATGGAAAGTCGTATGGAAGGGATGCAAAGAATGATTGATGAATTACAAAATCGACCAAATCCACCACCCCAATACTATTATCCTTATCCACCACAAGGCACTGTACAACAACCTTTTCAATCTTTACAAAAACCATCATGTACCTATAAACAATTCCTTGATTGTAAACCATCCGAATACCCGGGTAGTACAAACCCGACAGTTACCTTAAATTGGTTAAGGGATATGGAAATAGCCCTTGATGCCTGTAGTTGTGAGGATCATTTAAAAGTGAAGTATGCTTCAAGAATGGTGAAGGAAGATGCAAGGGTTTGGTGGGATACTTGGACTAAGCATTACTCACCAGATGAGTTAAATGAGATAGGGTGGGGAGAATTTAGTCAAAGAGTTTGTGATCATTACTGTAGTACTTTTGAAATGAACAAAATTAGAAAGGAATTTATGAGTTTACAGATGAATGAACGTATGTCGGTGGAAGATTTAATTAAACAATTCAATGATAAGTTAAGATTTGTGAAAGATTGGGTACCTGATGAGCGAGCACAAGTACAACATTTTGTTGAAGCTTTATTACCGGCATATAGGGGAACGGTTAGAACTGCAAGTACATTAACTCAGGCATTTACTATAGCCAAATCAGCTGAAGCCGATAGTAAAGCTCAAGAAAGAATGAACAGGGATAAAGTAACTACTCAAAGATCCAGATTTGATCAATCCAGTTCCCAACAAAACAAAAGATGGCAAGGGAATCAGAAACAAAGTTCCCAGAGTTCTAACGTTCGAAGTCAAACTAGTACCGGTTCGAGTCAAAAGTCTCAGTGGTGTAACAAGTGCAAGTCTTCTCATTATGGGGCTTGTACTATTCAGACAATGAGGTGTTTGAGGTGCGGTCAACACGGGGCATGAAACGAAAGATTGTAGGCTCCCGAGAAATGTTTCTTGGAACTGTCAGAAAGAAGGTCATAGGGCGGGAGATTGTCCATCTGGTAGAAGAACGGGTTCGGGGTCGGTATCGGGGTCGGTAGGTGGGTCTATGTCATCCACGGGCCAGAAAAGGAAGAATCCTCCTCCACCTGAGGGACGGGCGTTTCAGATGACGGTGGAAGATGCAACTACCACCGATGACGTTATTACCGGTATGTTCCTGATAAATAATATACCTGCTCGCTTATTATATAATTCTGGAGCTAACCGTTCTTTTATATCTGTAAATTTTTATGATAAATTGGGTTTACCTGCTACTGTTGTGTCTAACTCTTTAGAGATAGAAGTAGCTGATGGTAAAGTGGTTCCGGTCACATCATGTGTGTCCGGAGCATATATTGATATAGATGGCGTTAAATTTATAACTTCCTTGTTGTTAATGCCAATATCTGGCTTTGATGTAGTCCTTGGTATGGATTGGTTAAGTACCAATAGGGCTAGTATAAAATGTCATAAGAAATTAATTTCTTTTCCTTTATCGAACGGGTCACATGTAGTGGCTCGTGGTGATCGAGTTAATTCTTATTTCCCGATCATTTCATTTATGAAAGCCAGGAAATCCTTGGCTAAAGGGTGTGAGTCTTTTCTAGCTTATGCTGTTGATACCCGAAAAGAAAAACGGGTGGTTCGTGATATCCGGGTGGTTTCGGAATACCCAGAGGTTTTTCCCGATGATTTACCTGGGTTACCTCCTATTCGGGAGGTAAAATTCAAAATTGATTTGGTTCCGGGAGCCAGTCCCGTGGCTCGAGCTCCGTATCGGTTGGCACCTTCAGAAATCCGTGAAATGATGACTCAGATTCAGGAGTTACTCGACAAAGGCTTTATTCGACCAAGTTCCTCACCTTGGGGAGCTCCGGTATTATTTGTAAAGAAAAAGGATGGTACTCTCCGGATGTGTATTGATTACCGGGAGTTGAATAAACGAACAGTGAAGAACAAATATCCGTTACCTCGAATCGATGACTTGTTCGATCAGTTACAAGGTTCTTCTTGTTATTCAAAAATTGATTTACGATCCGGGTATCATCAAGTTCGTGTTCATGAAGACGATGTTCATAAGACGGCTTTTCGAACTCGGTACGGTCATTATGAGTTTTTAGTTATGCCGTTTGGGTTAACAAATGCCCCGGCGATATTCATGGATCTTATGAATCGGGTGTGTCGATCATTTAAAGATAAATTTGTAATCGTTTTTATTGATGATATATTGATATACTCGAAAACCGAATCAGATCACGAAGAACATTTAAGACAAGTTTTAGATACTTTGAAACGGGAACAACTTTATGCTAAGTTTTCAAAGTGTGAGTTTTGGTTACGGGAGGTGCAATTTTTGGGTCATGTTATTTGTGCTGACGGGGTTAAAGTAGATCCGGCCAAAATTACCGCAGTTATGAATTGGAATGCACCAAAGACACCATCCGAAATTAAGAGTTTTCTCGGGTTGGCGGGGTATTATCGAAGATTTATTAAAGATTTTTCAAAAATTGCGGGCCCGTTAACTAAGTTGACCCGTAAAGATGTACCGTATCGGTGGAGTGACGAACAAGAAAATGCATTTCAAACTTTAAAGAATTTATTATGTCAAGCTCCAATTCTCGCGTTACCGGAGGGTTCAGAAGACTTTATTGTATATTGTGATGCTTCATTCTCGGGTTTGGGTTGTGTACTTATGCAACGAGATCGGGTGATAGCTTATGCTTCAAGACAGTTAAAGACACACGAAAGAAACTATCCAACACACGATCTCGAAATGGCGGCGGTTATTTTTGCATTAAAGTTGTGGAGACATTATCTCTACGGAACGAAATGTATTATTTGTACCGACCGCAAAAGTTTACAGTATGTGTTTACTCAGAAAGATTTAAATATGATACAAAGACGGTGGCTAGAATTAATCAAAGATTATGATTGTGAAATTCGATATCATCCCGGGAAAGCCAATATAGTCGCCGATGCATTAAGTCGTAAAGAAAATTCAAATAATATACGATTTATGCGAATGGAGATCGTCTCTGATTTGATAGATCGATTGAAGATATGTCAATTAGAAGCTTTAAAAGATGAAAACCTAAAATCTGAAATAATGCTTGAACGTAAAGACGATTTAGTTAATGATTCACGAGGGTTAAAGACGTTTCAGGCTCGAGTTTGGGTTCCAATACTTGGGGGTCTTAGGGATTTGATTTTAGCCGAGGCCCACAAGTCTAGATTATCGGTTCACCCGGGAAGTACTAAAATGTATAATGAACTTAAAGTATTATATTGGTGGCCGACTTTGAAATCGGATGTGGCATTATTTGTAGAAAAATGTCATATTTGTGCTCAAGTTAAAGCCGAACATCAGAAACCATACGGATCTTTGAAACAATTAGAAATTCCCGAGTGTAAATGGGATAATATCACAATGGATTTTGTGACTAAATTACCACGAACACAAAAAGGTCACAATATGATTTGGGTTAGGGGTGTTGATCGGGTATATTTTTCGGGTATCGGGTAGTCCGGGTCGGGTGGTTCCGGTTTTTATAAATATAAAAAATAACCAATACCCAACCCAAATTAAATTCGGGTATTTGGGTATGGGTAGTTCGGGTAATGGGTCGGATACGGGTATATCCACTAATACCCGAGAATTGATATAGTTGTATTGCCGACAACCACAACGTTTATATTTTGATCTCAATACGCCATCTTTGTCCGTAATTTTATCAAATTCCAACCAACATTGGGCTCTATCGTTGACTTTTATATGAAATTAATGAATTACAAGTATAACGATCGTATTTTATTTATATAATCATAATATGTTACCTTTAAATAAAGCCTTTTAAAAACATTCGGGTATTCGGGTATAACCGTCCACTTGAAATATTACCTTATACCCGAACCGCTTTATTTTCGGGTTACCCGATACCCAAATATTTCTACCCGATACCCGAACTACATGACCCGTTCTACCCAAATTCGAAACGGGTCGGGCGGGTAGAACGGGTTTCGGTTATTTTCGACAGCCCTAATTTGGGTTGTGATAGACCGGTTGACAAAGAGTGCTCATTTTCTAGCTATAAACGAGACAGATTCACTCGGAAAGTTAGCACAAAATTTGTATTAACGAGGTTGTTTCGCGACACGGTGTGCCATTGTCAATAGTTTCTGATCGGGATCCAAGAATTGTATCAAAATTTTGGAATAGTTTACAACGAGAATTAGGTACACGGGTAAATTTGAGTACTGCTTATCATCCGCAGACACACGGTCAATCAGAGAGGACGATTCAGACTCTCGAAGATATGTTACGAGCGTGTATTTTAGAATATGGTGGTTCTTGGGATTCTCACTTACCGTTGATTGAATTTGCTTACAATAATTCTTATCACTCAAGTATCAAGATGCCACCATATGAGATGTTATATGGTAGGCGATGTCGAACTCCCACGTGTTGGTTAGAAGCGGGGGAGAAACAATTTGCGGGTCCCGAGATCATCCAAATGACTACAGATAAAGTGGTGATTGCTCGGGAAAAGTTAAAAGATGCCCGTGATAGGCAAAAGATGTACGCAGATCCGAAAAGAAGACCAGTGACTTTCGAGGTTAATGAGATGGTTTATTTAAAGGTTTCACCTTGGAAAGGGGTAATTCGATTTGGGAAACAGGGAAAGTTAGCACCAAGGTATATCGGCCCATTCCGTATTCGTCGGATTGTGTAACACCCTGAATCCCGACCTAGTATTTTTATTACTTTTGCTGAGTGATAAATATTATTTATTAACTTATTTGAATTAATTGTTATTTTAACCAAGGGGTTAAAATTAGTTGAAATTAAAATATGTAGGTATTTTAATGATTTTTATATCCTTAGATTCATTTTTGAACCAAAGTTCCAAATATATCTTCGTTATTGGAAACAGAGTTTGTTAGGTATTTTAAATGAATTAACTACGAATCAGATTTACATATTATACTGTATTAATTAAATTGTTGGTCCTATCTTTAGTAGACACGTAAGGTGCACGTGTGTGGGTGTAGGATGTCAAAAGAAAGTTTGCATTTTTCTTCTTTGGTTCCCTGTTGCGTTCCATATACACATATACACATAGTAAAAGTTTAATTTTCATCTTTTCTTGATATCAAGTTTGAAATCTTATTAATCTCAGCCTTAACTCGAAATTCTTCAAGGATTCAAGTGAGTAATCTTCTTTTCTTTGTTAGGCTTCTAATTATGTGTTCTAGTTCAAGTTGGTGAAATAGGGTTTATGTGTTCTTGGTGGGTTTTGACTAAAAAACCGAAATTGATGATTCTATTAGGTTAGAATATGTTAGTGAAGTGTTATAGTAACTAATAGAATGATTGAAACTTTGATTTGAACCAAAATCACCATGGGTGATCTTGGAGATGAATGGGTCAAGAACCCTAATTTCTAGAATTGGGGGTTTTGTGTTAATCATGGTTATGTTAGGTTAAGTGGTTATGTTTAGGATTATAATTGATGTTGGTAACTAGTTATAACCTAAATTAGATAGAATTGTTAAATTTGAATGAAATTATCTTGTGTTTGGAAATGAAGAACTAGTAAGTGAGTTGCTTGACTTTTGACATAATAAAAAGGTCAAAGTCTTGTAAATTGATACTTGATTATGTTATATGATAATTGGATGAATTGTGAGATTATTAATTGATGTTTTAAGTGTTTTAGAAAAGAATTGAGTTTTGACCCGTTTGGGTCAAGATAGTTGAATTTGGTTAAATGCAAACTTAACTAGTTAGACTTTGACTTTATTTATGTCAAAATGATCAAGAAGTTGAAATGGTAATTGAATTATATGATTTGGAGGTATTAAAATGAAATAGTAAGTTTATTAGGGAAAGTGGTGTTGTATAAGTTAGCGTTTGATAAAGATGTTCACTTTGTATTGTGCTGCGTTTTGGGATAGCTTGCTGTCATTATGTTCTGGTCTGTTTTCGACCCTGTTCGGGAAAGAATCCGGGCTCCTGGTCTTCTAGACTATTGTAGCCCGATGAGTTAGCTTTCCATGGACGCTGACCGATCGTCAGTAGTACTTACGGTCTGTGAGTTACGACAATTTTCGTGAAGTGTCACAGTGCTGAAAACACTGTGCGTTCCTGCAGTGTTGTGAGGCCGTTTCGAGGCCTTTCGGGTCAGATTCGAGCTGAGCGTTCGGAATATGAGTTGTAGAATTATGAGTCTAACGTAAGCTGTGAAAATTTGGTAAAAAAAAGGATGAATGGTTTGAAAGTTATGGCAGTTGCGGTGAGCTGTCGCGGGTTTGGCAGATTCTGGTTTTTATCTATGGTTATAATTTAAGTTGTTGACTTTGTATTAAGTCAAACCTGGGATTTTATTATTAATTGAATGATAATTATGATTTGGTAATTGTATTGTAAATTAGTTGTAATAGTAAGGTAATAAGATAGACTTTTGACCCGTTTGGGTATTTTTGGTTAAATTGGACCAACTGTGTAAGTTTTGATCAGATTTGACTTTCATGAGTCAAAGTTTCAATGTGCAGGATTGTAGTGCAGATTTTGAGTTAGTACACTTGTTGTTATGTCTGTATAGTGTATTGTGCAGTTTTACACATTTCGGGTCAAATGATTACTAATTCGAGTGTTACTTGTGATTGCAGGAAAGGGAAAAGAGGCTCAGTGATATTAGACAACTAAGTGGAAAGAGATTTGGCAAAGGTGAGTGGATTTATAACCTTTGTATTGTTTAAATTGCAATGGTTTTGGGTGAAATTGAAAGTGTTTAGTGCTGATTAGTTAAGTTTTGACCCCGTAAATGCTGATCAGCTAGTGCTGATTCAGTTAGTGCTGATCTGTTAGTACTGCTCCCTTACTTCTAGACTGGTATTAATGGTATAATGATAATTTACTGGCTATGTGTTAATTGAATGATATGTGCTCATGGAATCTGATATGTGCACATGGAAAAGAGTAGAGGACAGTCTGCGTGGGGGGCTGGGCTTTCGTTTACTGTTAGACAACGGTAATTGTACCTTGACATATGTGTTGTGTTTGAAGGAAGCTTTACCGTTGCTAATGAGTAAAGGGCTTCCGGTAAGCTGTTGTTAGGCCCACAACAGTTGTAAGGTTCTGCAAAACCGCCGGTCCTTTCGTTATTTGTGAATCTGTGAAGATTGTGAATCTGTGAAGATTGTGAATCTGTTAAGATTGTGAATCCGTAAAAATTGTGAATCGAGATTGTTGTACTTAGACAATATAAAATGTTATATTTTCATTCACTTAGCTTCGTGCTAATCCCCCACTATGTTGAATCTTTTACAGGTTGTAGACGGATGGGTCTTTTGGAGAATATGATTAGGAATGATTGACCAAGACTTACAGAAATGATTTTGATGTCGAGCCGTAATATAAAGTAACACTGTTTTGAAAATTTAACTTTTATAAAATCATACATCTTATGTTTTTTTATAACTTGTGAAGAACGAGTTATATACATATATAATTTTGAAACGCTTCCGTATTTGTTGTAAAAAAAATGGTTCAGATTTAGCGGTGTACAGATTGTTAATGATCAGTCGGTTACTTTAGATTTACCACCGGAATTGTCGGGAATACATGACACTTTCAATGTATGTTATTTAAGGAAATGTAATCCTGAGAATATAGATCAAGTGTTACCGGTTCGGGGATTGAAGGTTGATTCGAAGA
Source organism: Calendula officinalis (assembly GCA_963853835.1). Classification (NCBI taxonomy): domain Eukaryota; kingdom Viridiplantae; phylum Streptophyta; class Magnoliopsida; order Asterales; family Asteraceae; genus Calendula; species Calendula officinalis. The sequence goes on from OY970830.1 coordinate 56,482,324, forward strand.
AACGGTTAGTTGAAGAACCGGTAGAATTATTAGATCGAAAGGTAACTAAATTACGAAAGAAACAAATTCCAATGGTATTGGTTAAGTGGAAACATAGTCTCGGTGCGGATATGACGTGGGAAACTAAGGCGGAGATGAGGGATCGATACCCGACTTTATTTGACCGAGTAGAGATTCCGGGGACGGAATCTTCCTAAGGGGAGGATATTTGTAACACCCGAGACCCAGTCTGGTATTTTAATAATATCTGTAAGTATTATTTTATTATTTTCTAATTTATTGGATTTTACTAGAATTATTTGAATTATTTGTATTTTTAACCGCGGGGTTAAAAATTAGCAAATACTGAGATTGATATATATTAGAATGATTTTTATATATCTATGTTCTATTTTGAACATGGATTCCAACGGTATTTTCAAAATTAAAAACAGAGTTCGTTTAGAGTTCCAAATTAAACATCGAAATTTCTTTATTATACTGATAAAAACGAATTTTGGTCAGCTCCAGCTGACCCTTCAGGCTGACCACGTTTTTGTCTTGGGCTAAATTAGAATTGTTCTTATCTCAATCTCATTTCCAGCTCGTTCTCTGCTCTCTTTCGTTACACACTCAAAACACACACATAACTTGATTTCTTCATCTTTCTACAAATTGGAACTTGAAACCTTGGAGATTCTTAACCCTAAATTCGTTTTTAACATCATAATCAAGTAAGTAAGCTTATTTTCATAACTAGGGTTTAGTTTCTTGAATATTGAAGAATTAGGGTTTTGGTGTTCTTGATAGTTATTGACCTAAAAACTGAAATTGATGAATTCTATAGGTTTTGGAGCATTAGAAAAGTGTTATAACATCTTAATTGCTAGTTGTATTCATTGTTTAGATGTTTGTTTCATAAATCACCATTAGAGGTGATTTATGAAGAAGATGAAGTGAACACTAATTCTTGGACTTATAATTTATGTGATAATTATGGTCGTTATAAGTTATGATTAGGGTTGTAATTGTTATTAGAAACTAGTCATAATATCAATTTGATCAATTGTTAAGTTTGAGTAAAATTTATCAAGTAATAGAAACTAGTTAAATGAGTTGTGGACTTTTGACCTAAAATGGGTTAAAGTCTTCTAATTTAATTGATCATAAGTTGTAAGAAATACAAAAGGATGGCGAATGAGATCCAAAGATACACATTTGTTAAGTTATAGGTTAAAGTGGGCCTATTTGACCCGTTTGGGTGTTCTTTTAATTAAAGTGGGCCTATTTGACCCGTTTGGCCATTTTGTTAATTAAAGTGGCCTATTTGACCCGTTTGGGTATTCTTTTAATTAAAGTGGGCCTATTTGACCTGTTTGGGCATTTTGATAATTAAAGTGGGCCTATTTGACCCGTTTGAGTATTCTTTTAATTAAAGTGGGCCTAATTGACCCGTTTGGGTATTTTTAATTAATTAAAGTGGGCTTTTTGACCCATTTGGGTAAGCATGAATAATTTTACAAGAATGAATCGGGTTTGACTTTTGTAACTCAAAATGTCAAATTGGGGGTTATATAAGTGCAAGTTTTGGATTGTATACTTGTTGTTATGATATTATAGTATATTGTATAGTTTTGCACATTTCGGGTCAAAACGGTTATTAATTCGGGTGTTTAATTGTGTTGCAGGAAATGGTAAAGGAACTAAGTAACATAAGACCACTGAGTATCAAGGAGGTTTTGCTAAGGTGAGTGGATTTATAACCATTAGATAGTATAACTTGCAATGGTTTCGGGTTCCACTTGGGTTAGTGCAGTATATGCAAGATTTTTTATCTGCAGAATTGTTTTCGATACGGTTCTTGTTTGGGTGTTAGTTAATTAGAAGTTATGTGTAATTAACTGCAATATGCGCATGATACACGGAAAGAGGTCAGCCCGTGCAGTTAGTGGCTGAGCATCGTTAGCTATTGGAGACAATACCATGACTCCTTGGACACGGGTAGGTCGAGGAGCACTGGTATTGTACCAAGTAGCTTAGGGCTATCGGTAAACTGTTGTTGGGCCGACAACAGTTGTGAGTTGGGCCGAACTGCCGTGCCTCTGGTTATTTGCTAGTTGCAAAGGGTGTTAGTTGATTAAGGGTGATAACTTAAATTGTTGTATTTATACAATTTAATGTTTATAATTTCATTCACTTAGCGTTATGCAAATCCCTCTCTTGTTGACTCTTTACAGGTTTGACTGGGTGGACTTTAGAGTTGGGATTTGAAGGAAGGTTTTGTCAATTACTCTGATATTTTAGTAAAATGGTCAACCCTTGGATTTAGTAACACCGAATATTTTTAAAATAGTTTGTGTTGGTTTGTAAATTATTAATGGTTGGTAAGTCTTTTGATAAACTGTGTTAGTTGGGATTGCTTCCGTTAGGTTAAGTTTAGTTAAAAAAAATGGCTTGAATTTTTATGTTGTTACAGAAATGATAAAGTTTGTGTTGACTAAAATAGTCAAACACTGATGCATGGTGTAAAAATAGATGTTTTGTTGTGTGTATGGATGCCAAAAATAGAAATGTCTAAAAGTAGAAACTTTCTAAATAAGGAAAGTTTTAGAAATGAAATGAGATTACATACCGGAAATATCGAGTTGTCACACGACCCCTCGCTTTACACTCAGTCTAAGCCCTATAGCTTTAGGTATGGTTATATATTACATTCATGTTATATGTGTTTTGATTTTTAATATATTTTTTTTGAACAACAAAAAAAGAAGGCAACGGGTCGAGCTTCGGCAATGCCATCACCCTCCCGATGACCTTCAAAAATATTAAAAAAACACTTGAGTCTAGCAAATTGCTAGACTAAAAGTACAAAAACGTTACAAAGGGCAACACAACCAATCAACCCATGAGATCTTAATATGATTTCGATGGGTGAACCAATTAAAAGAAAACAATTTAATGCTATCAACTAATTCCGATCTACGCATTTTCCCGCCATCAAAAACTAACGAATTCCTATATCTCCAAAGAACCCAACAAGAAGTCAACCCGATCACTTGAGCCTTTTTCCTCCGATGATTATAGGTCGACGTGTCATCGCATTTAACCCACCAATTGTCTAACGAGCATGGCACGTCTCCTTGTAAGTCGCACCACCTGTACACCGATGTCCAAACATCTCTGGCAACATTGCAAGTAAATATAGAATGGTTTATCGACTCAACACTAATATTACAAACAGGGCATAAAATGGATTGAACTTCTAACCCTCTTTTTGAGAGGTTTAAACGAGATGGAAGACGATCATTTTGTAATCTCCAAATAAACACATTAACTTTGATCGGGATGCTTTTGCACCAAATGAAAGACGAATTAGATGACAAACCCGGAAAAAGAGTCTTATTAATGTGGCTTCTATCTTCACTAACCGTGAATTCATATTGATCTCCCAAAGTCCATCTCACGTTATCTTTTCCTTCGGAAGGGCTATAACTATTAATAATCGACAAGAGAGATTCTAATTGTTCTTGTTCTACACCACCTCTAATGGCCCGTCTCCAATTGAAACACCAGTCACCATTTGACCACCTATTAATAATTTTGCAAATCGGATTCATCTCCAACTTATACAATCTGTTAAACGTGTTTTTGAGCGGGATTGGGCTACACCAACAATCGGACCAAAAATTTATAGAATCACCGCTCACTAGGTTGAATTGAATGGAATTTTGGTCTATCACTTGTCTTTCATGTAAAAAATTTACGGATCCAACTATTTGGCCCCAAACACCGGTACGAGCTCGAGCGTTCAAGTTTTTATAAAAACTACCATCTTCACCATAAATAGACTTAATAATCCGACACCATAGAGCAACTTTCTCCTTAAAAAATCTCCATCTCCATTTTAAAAGGAGAGCCAAGTTTAATACATCATAACTAGATATGCCTAGCCCACCCGACTCTACATCGGCCAAGCAATCATCTCATTTGATCCAATGCATTTTTTTTCATTATGGGAGCCTCCCCAAAAGAATCTAGCTCTCATTTGCTCTAACTTTTTGATCACTGAAGATGGAGCTCGAAATATAGACATCCAATATATGGCCATGCTTCCTAACACTGATTTGATGAGTGTTAGACGACCCCCAAAAGAGAGCATCTTTGCTTTCCAAGAAGAAAGCCGTTTGCAAACCCTTTGAATAATGTCGGCCCACTTACCAACTGAACGACCATTCTGACCCACCGACACTCCTAAATAACCGAATGGGATTGTCCCATTAACACACCCGTAAGATGAACACATTTGCTCCTGCTCACTCGAAGAAACTCCAATACCCGACATGTTAGACTTGTGAAGGTTGATTTTAAGACCTGATTGTTTATGAAAGTCAGAAAGAATACTTACTATGGCTTGAGTATTTTGGTGATTCCAATCCGCAATAAAAACGACGTCGTCTGCATAGAAGAGGTGAGAAGTATTGATATTTGCATGCCCCACCGTAGCACCACTAAACTTTTTGTCTGACACCGCTTTTTCTATCAAAGAGTGTAAACCTTCCATAGCCAAAATAAATAAAAAAGGGGATAAAGGGTCACCTTGTCGTAACCCACGAAACATCTTGAACTCCTCCGTTGGGCTCCCATTTATAAGAACTGAAACTCTAGCCGAATCTAAACATTCATTTATCAACTTTCTCCATTTAGACCCAAACCCCATGTTCAACATAATATAATCAATATATTCCCAACAAACCGAATCATATGCCTTTTCAAAATCAACTTTGAACAATAATAATTTTTTCCGACGAGATTTGTACCAATCAATAATTTCGCTAATCATGAGCGGGCCATCTAAAATTTGCCTCCCTTTAATGAAAGCGGATTGTTCACAACTAACCAATTTGTCCATCACCTTAGCTAAAAGAGAGGCAAGCAATTTAGCGATTATCTTATATTGGATGCCAATAAGAGCTATGGGACGATAATCCTTCACTAAAGATGTGTTATGAATTTTTGGGATAAGTGTAATAAATGATGAATTACAACCAATAGGAATCATCCCAAGCTTAAAAAATTCTTTAACAGAACTAAACACATCATCTTTAAACAACTCCCAATATTTTTTTTAAAAATTGAATGTTATTCCATCCGGACCCGGGGCTTTGTTACTACCACAACTCCAAACAGCTTGTTTTACTTCTTCCATCGTACACGTTTTTTCAAGATCAATTCTCTCCTCTTCATTTAGACGAACAAAAGAGGGGTTCGGAATGACCGGAATTTCAGCATCTATACAATTAAATTTGTCTTTAAAATAGTTAAAAAATATATTTTTTACCACTCTCGGTTCACTTTGCCACACGCCATCCTCCATAACACCTTGAACCATTTGATACTTTCGTCTTTGATACAATAACCCGTGAAAACATTTTGAATTTTCATCCCCTTCGACATCCCATTTCAACTTAAATTTTTGAATAAGATCGATGTTGGCAAGTCGCTCTTTTTCCTTCAATTCATTTAAAAGACGAAGACGAAGATCAATCTCATCGACCGAAGCACATCCGTCATCTATCTTTTTCTCAATAACCTCGATATTATTATGGATCCAAGCACCACGGTTGGAGTCCGCCTCTTTCTGGTCCATGACCCATTTGCGACATTTATCTTTTAAGAATTTTAGTTTGTTCTTGTATCGCACAATACACGAATGATGCTTTTGATTGAATTCATTACACCAACCTTTGAACAGCTCATCAAATTTTTCCGATTCCAACCAAGAATGAGCAAATTTAAATGGAATAGGACCATAATCATCATACTTGGAATGCAAAAAAATAGGGAGATGATCAGATAAATTCCGCTCTAAGGCGTCAACTTTCAAACACGGATCAATAATACACAAATTATCCGAAATCAAAAACCTATCCAACTTACTCATTTTGGTAGCTTTTTTATTCATCCATGTGAATTTACGACACCCAATAGGAAGATCAATATGGTGATTACGATCAACGAATTGATTAAATAGCTCCGCCCCTTGTTCATTAAAAATAGACCCGAATCTTTCCGATTCAAACCGGACTTCATTAAAATCTCCAAATATCACCACGTATCCGACCACACTTTGGATATACGCACTAATATCATCCCAAACCCGCCTACGAGCGTCTACACTTGGGGCGCGTAAACGTTTATCAAATGAACATTTTCTTGTAACCCCATCCATTTTCCTTCAACTATGACATAATTAACCCCACAACAAATGTTCACTTTACTAACACCGCAGGGTCCCAAATAGATAAAATGCCTCCCGAATGACCTCGAGCCGTACTACAAGCAAAATCGAATTTATAGTTACCCCAAAGAGCTTTAATTTTAAATAAATCAACCTTAGTCATAAGCGTTTCCTGCACACCTAGAAACATAACGCCATTTTGAAAGCAAAGACGTTTAATCCACTTCCGTTTCTCTCTATCCCCAATGCCTCCAATACATTTTGCCACAGGACTTATGGATTTATGACCTTGAGTACTCCAATACATTTTGCCACAGGACTTATGGATTTACCAATTTTCTGACGACCAAAAAATGTTCCACATGATCTAGACTGAGAATCTTCTGGCAAATTAGGAAGTTTGAATCTCATGCAATTCTCGAAACCCGGTGGGCAGCTAACCGAGCCTGATTCAGGTTTATCAATCGTGATATTAGGAGATCGGGGAACCTCCACGTTCCCATCTGTAGACGCAGAAGATTCATAATCTGCATCTATTTTCTGGTTCACCTTTTCATCTTCATCACCCCCAATATTATTTGATAACTCAACCCCATCAGGTTCACAATCGGATTTGGGTGATTGGAATTGAACGTTGATCTCGTTAACAAGATCGTGAATCAAGAGATCCTCCTCTTCTGCCTCCTCACTGAATACCGACTCAGTTTCTGATTTTGTTTTAAGAATTTTGCATTTCCATGTCTCCGTTTCCTTTACCCTAACCATATAAGAGACATCTTCCACAACCACTTTAATAGATTCATTAATACTTTTTGGATCAGAAACACTAATGCATAATTTACCCCGACTAGGATTATCATCAAATTCATCAAAGAAAAGGAATTTTCCCCATAAACCACCAATCTTTTTGTACACGTCAGAGTCCCATGCACACGAGGGTTAAAATCTGAAATAATGCTTAAACGTAAAGACGATTTAGTTAATGATTCACGAGGGTTAAAGACGTTTCAGTCTCGAGTTTGGGTTCCACTACTTGGGGGTCTTAGGGATTTGATTTTAGCCAGTCCCATTTGTTGCCGCCTTCTTGGCCGTCGAAGCCCTTTCCCGACCATTGGTGAATGCCAAAGCCCTGGCGATTTCGAGTTGGTGAGCAATTGGCGAGGGGAACAGTGGTGATCAAATTAATTTTGATTATTAGTGCTATATAACTTTTCTTTCTTCAGACCAAATCAATCATTAAACTTCCATAATAATGACCAGACACATACCAAACAAAAAAAGGGCCGCAACGCAGCACAATAAGTCGGTTGCCTAGGCGACCTAACCAGCAAAAGAGGTTGGAGACACATCGTGTAGTGTGCTCGTTAGGGGGTGGGACGCGTCGCCCATGGGAGACACACTCGGTCACCCCATTACGCATTGTCTAATGATCATAAGAAAGTTGTTTTACGTGATTTTATAACGTGACTTTATAAATCTTATTCTCGTTCAAAATTTATGCTTTATAGGTCTTATTCTCGTTCAAAATTTGTGTAGTAGTTAACACATTTAAGGACGCCAAATTGTTTTTGGTATTTTATTTTGTCAAATTTCAAATAGTTTTCACAAAGAAACATGAAGTTTTGTTGCGAGTTCATAATTTGAGATACTATCGTTGTTTCGAATCCTTATTTGCCAATAGAGAAGTTACCGATTATAGTTGTGTATACGTTGGGCTGTAAATGGGCCCAAGTTTGTTGGATACATGACAACGATGAACCCAAAGCTCTAAAACTTTGGAATATCCATAAGCCCACAAGGCCACAACTAACCCAGAGGCCCAACAATTTAAATTAGTTGCAATGCCTAGAACTGTTTTTCAGTCATTTGATTTTCATATACTTCCTCTGATACATTTTTTTTTTAGGGTGATTCACAATAAATTATATACTTTAAAAAATTATCTTATTTGATAAAAAAAACAGTGGGTTATAAACTATCTACTTTAATATAGTGAAATGACTCTTTTACCATTACTTTACTTTTAAACATTATTAACCTTATTTTATTTAAAAGGTGTGGACCCATTACTTACTAACTATCCAATTAATTTAATTTAACCATCATTATAATCTTTTGCCTGAAAAACCATGAAAACAACAATGTATCACTTATCTTGAATCAAAGAAAATATATATATTTATAGGATATCCGTATTCCTACTAAATCTTTCTACTTATCTGCATACTCATTTAATCAATACAATATTAAATTCAAATAACGTAATTAGAAAAGATAATTAGTGAATTACACATGTTAAATATTTTATAGGTAAAAAATTTAAACCGAGCTAATCCCCGAGCCAAAAAGAAGTCCTAAAACCCGATATTCTTTCAATAAAACCCCAAATACCTATTTCATAATGATTTTTTATATAAATATATTAGTGTTCATTGAAAATACATCATAAAATATTGTGTTGCTTTTATATAAATGTTGAATATCATCTATCACCTTTTTAAACTTCAAAATAACATAGAAACCCAACTAATTAACATAGAATCGTATCGTCATTAATATCATACGAGCGAATGTGGTTTACCACTTATGGCAGCCACAGTTCTTAAACTTCATTAAGTACATTGGGAGTCCCGTGTTGCCATTTTGTTGCACCCGTAGTCCCTGAACCAAACGGACGTTTATTAGAGCTTTTAAATCCCCCATGTGCACATCACATGATTGGTAGTATGGTAATTGTCCACCCCTTCCTTATATTTAAACCCGAGTAAATTACATGGAAGTCCCTGTGGTATACTACTTATTACAGCCTTAGTCCATGAACTTCATTTATTACACCGGAAGTCCCTAGTGTATACACTTTGTTACACCCATTGTCCCTGATGCGCTCATTTTTTTTTAAATGATCAAAATACCCTTATGGCCTTTTGTAATAAAACATATATAAAGAACTTTGAATGTAATAAGTGATAAACCTCGTGGACCATCCATGATATTTATTATGTTAATTGACTTTTTTTTCCTTTTTTTCTCTTGGATTCATATTCTTCAACCTTTATTGTAGCGCCACCAACCCCCAGAAAAGTCGATCCATCCCAAACTCCTAGACGCGGTTGGCTTCTCCAGATGTCCGGTCGCCAGTGACGCTCTATCGACCTGCCTGTGCAAAATACCAACTCCTCTGGCAACGTGCATCAATTGTCTGAATCAATTCAGGTCGAGAGAACGTCATTGTCAACTGCTGGCAGAAGGCAAACCACATGTAAGAGTTTGAGATGTACGACTTTTCAGGGGTTGGTGGCGCGACAATAAAAGTGGAAGAATATGGATCCAAAAGAAAAAAGAAAAAAATCAATTAACATAAATGCAGTTCAGGGCAACAGGGACCATGGGTGTAACAAAGTGTATACACCAGGGACTTCCGGTGTAATAAATGAAGTTCAGGGACTAAGGCTGTAATAAGTAGTATACCACATGGACCTTCCATGTAATTTACTCAGGTTTAAATATGAGGAAGAGATGGACAATTACCATACTACCCATCATGTGATGTGCACATGGGGGATTTAACAGCTCTAATAAACGTCTGTTTGCTTCAAGGACTACGGGTGCAACAAAATGGAAACACCAGGGAGTCTCAGTGTACTTAATGAAGTTTAGAGACTATGGTTGCAATAAGTAGTAAACCACATGGACCTTAGATGTAATTCGCTCATATCATACGGTTCTTAATTACAATTATACCACAAAATCAATGATTTGCTGGTTTAATTCCTTGTATTGTATCTCTAGTGAGCATATATTAGCAATATGTAAGATCACGTCATCATGTATAAGCTACATTGTCATTTTTACTATTTAGAAACGTTTTTTGGTGGTTAAATTACCTAGCTTTTAACAACTATTACGGTATAACTATGTAGTGAGAACTAACAAAAAGTTTGTGCGCACGTTTGCTATATTCAACCCATCTTCCTTTTAGTTAGAGATCAACCATAAGAGTGGTGCCATTGATACTTTGAGTTTGTTCCAACCATTGGCATCATGCCTCCTTTGGTTGGAGAGAGATTGTTGATTCCTTCAGCTATCCAAAGTAAAGTAAATAGAAAAATAAGAGTATTTTAATAAGGTATTAGTGTTTTCTGTGTATATTTTATAACGATGTGACCCAAAAAACTGAAGTGAAGGAACAATTTTAGGACGGATGTGTTAGTTAAAGTATGAAATGACATGACGTTAGTGAGACAATAACTGAAGATATTAATTAATGTCACAGTTGACAACAGTCTAACTAAAATGATGCATATATCAATGAGTCAAAACCGTCACTTCTAATGATAAATATTATACTCGATAATCGATCCAAAATCATAGCAAAACGCTTCAGAATCTTTAACCATAGTCTTAACAAAAAATTAGAGACACAAAAACCCGATTTCTTTTTTCTTAAAGACGATCGACAATAACAGGTGGAGTGAGGCCGTTTGTTTTCAACTGCTTATACATCCATTGCCAATTTTCAGGTGCCACCTCACCACCAAGTGACTGAATCACCGAACCACCACTACACGAACCAATTTTGCAACATTCTTCAAGACTCATTCCTTTTACTAAACCGTACAAAAACCCGCCAGCAAAAAGGTCTCCTGCACCAGTTGCATCAACCGCCGTTGCTTGCCCTATAGCCGCCACTCTAACAACCTACAATATTTTATAAAGAGTAAATTACACAAAATGGCCCTTTAGGTTTGTACCATATTACATATTTGGTCATTTAGTTTCATAAATTACACTGGTAGTTCTATTTAAGAAACTATCGACACGTTTGGTCCTTTACCTAGACAGACGTTAACTTTCCCCGTCAAACAAACGGGTTTTTATGGGTTTCAAATTGGTGAAGGGAAAGGGAAATAACAAATTTACCCCCTCGTGTATCACACGTGACTATACTTGACGAGAAAAATAAACGTCTGTTTAGGTAAAGGACCAAACATGTTAATAGTTTCAGAAATAAGGACTACCAGTATAATTTATAAAACTAAATGACTAAATATGAACCTAAAGGACTATTTTTGTAATTGACTCTTTTATAAATTTCGTTAATATAATTTAAATTTAAATATGTAAATAAAAAAGTTGAATTTTGAGGGTGACCTCTTTTTTATGTCGTGCAATACATCCGTTTGCACCTAATGTTACCACGGCCCATTGGCAGTATTTTCCCAACACATTAACTGCATCCTCGGGTTGACCAACATGCTCGCCACTACAACAGTAAATAATAAAACATGAAAACAGGTGCAAATGGTAATAAAATTATTCGATAACAAATTAATAATGAATTAAAATGTGACCTTAAAATTTCGGCAGCTTCATCTTCATTAGCAAAGCAAAGATCAATGTTACCCGATTCCAATAGTTGTAAAAGCGGTGCCTTGAATTTTCTGACCATCTGCATATGTAATATAAATATAATAATGTCAATTAAAATATGTTAAACATAATGTTTATATTTTTTGTTATATGAATTAATAATTTACCTCAAAACTAGCCAAATCTAGAGATACAAGAAGACCTTCTTGTTTGGCAATTTGGATAGCTGCATTAATAACTTCTAGATTGTATATACTATATCTCAACACCAACCACTGTACCATAAAACAAATTTACCAAAAGACAAAATTACCCTTAAATGGGTCAAAATTGGACCCGTTTCCCCATAATGGGTCAAAAGCTAGAAAGATGCATTATTTATTACCTTGGAGCCTTTAAAATCCTCCCTCTTGAGTTCACCTGCCTGAAAATGAATTAAAAAAAACCATGTGAATAATAATAACAATATTAAAAATTAAAATATAAGGTTAAATTGTGAAAGATTTTATAAAGATATGAAAACAGAGTGTTACATGTATTTTGGCAGCAGTAGCAATACAAGGTCGCATAGTACGATTGCCCAATGGATCAACCAAGCAAACACACTGTGACAGTGCCACGTCATCAGCTAATTAAGTTTTCCCACCCAAAAATTGAAAATGAAAATGTAGTAATTTTATGAAATCGGACCCACCTGACCCGTATGTTCCGGTTTGACCCGCAATCGTGAAATATTAACACCATAAAAAGTCATATTTTTCAAAAACAGAGCACCTTCTTCATCGTCCCCACAAGCTCCAATTACTCCACATGAAATCCCAAAACCTGCTGCAAGGCCTCTAATGGTGTTCGTCACACTACCACCAGCTATTGTTTTTATTGGAGATAAATCATTTGTTGAACATAAAATGTGTCGATCAATTTCCTTTACTATATCTTTCAATTCCTCAGCTGCAACCTAAAATATTTTATAAATTATCAATAATTCTCGAAATTCAAATTAAATCAAAATGCCAGATCTCATAGTTAATTTCCAAAATTGTTAGTGATATTTAAACAAATTTTGTGCGAATGACTCCTAAAACATGTAATTCACGTGATTGTACCATAAAAAGTACCATCACACTGATTCTTTGCACAGTAAAACTAAAAGCACAAAAGCCTCCATTTCATCATCCATCAAGAGATCCCAGATACTTAATTAAGTTTTACCCAAAAAGGAATGAAATTTAAGCAATTGATTACATGAATTTGTGATGTAATCAGTTAAATTAAGCAACAGAATTGTAAGTTGAAGAAATAAAGGGGAGGGAGTGTACGGGGAAAGAGCCACCAGGTTCGCCGGGAATTGTGGACAAAATTGCTGAATCAACCCTTGCTATGTGGTCAACTAGGGCAGCCGGAAGGAGGCCGATGATCAACGGAGCGCCGTCACAATCGCCGGAGATGTCACTAGGTTTTGGAACTATTTCGGCCCCCATTAATTAATAATTAATTGTAGGAAGGTTTTGTAATTGTGTGGGGGGAGAAAGATGGCTGCGTTATCTCTCCCTGCCCCCTTCTTGTTAAATGTTTTCTTGCCCTTTTATAGCTTTTCAGATCTTAATATTTTCTCTACAAAAATTGTATAGTTTACCTCTTAAATTTTCCTAATTCATATTTTTATTTTTAAAATAATTAATAAATTTTATTCACTAATTATTTTATATAATCTTATTCTTTATGAAGATTATCATTCTCTTTTACTCTTATGTAATCTTCATTCTCTTTTACTCTTTAGTAATTACATTGTCATTAAATTATATAAAATAAGTTATATTTACATCCTCCGATTCAAAATAAGTGATACACTTTGGGTTTCACGGTTTTGACGCAAAAGATTATAATGATAATTAAATTAGATTAAGTGGATGGTTAGTGGGGAATGAGTCTCACACTTTTTGAATAAAGTGAGGTTAATGATGTTTAAAAGTAAGGGTAAATGGGTCATTTCACTTTGTTAAAGTAGATAGTTAGTGGGTGAGGGTCTCACTTTTTTTTGTCAAATAAAGTAATTTTTCAAAGTATATCACCTATTTTGAATCACCCCAAAAAGGAAAGTGTAAGGAAGTATTAGAATTTGGCATGAAATTATTATGTTTTCTTTTGTAAATGTTTTCGGTATCCGCTCTATAGTAATTGTATTGTCGTTAGATTATATAATATGACATATATAGAATCTGACGTTAAATTATCTAATGCTTTCTTTTTGTAAATGTTTTCACTATAGTAAAGTAAGGTCCGAATCCGGTGAGGAGTTAAAAATCGGTGAGGACTCTAAAAAAAACTCCGAAAATGATCAAAAACAAATTTTTTTCAAAAAATGTTCTTTTTTAAACATAAAAATCGCAGCCTATTTGATCCAAAAAAAAATAAAAATTTTCAAAAATGATCAAAAAAAAATATAGATCATAATAATGATCCACAAAAAAAATATGGATCATTATTATGATCCATAAAAAAAAGTGGATCATAATTTTTTTTTCAATTTTTTTTTTTTGTCAAATGTAATAATAATCATGAGGAGTTATATATATTTTTTTCAGAATATTTTGAAATTATTTTGAGGTGTACTCGCGAGTCCTTATTGGATCCACTTCTAGTAAAGTAATAGTAATTGCACTATCATTCAATTATATATTGTTTTTTTAAATGTTTTTGGTTTCCGGTAATTGCATTATCATTAAGTTTATATAATATGATTTATATTTATAAGATCAAATCTAGCATTAAATTATATAATGATTTCTTTTTGTAAATATTTTCAGTATCCGCTATATCGTAATTGTATTATCATTAAATTATATAATATGCTTTATATTTTTAAAATTAAATCTGGCACGAAAAAGGAGATGGCAGGCTATTACATCTATGGGTATGTAATGGTATAAAATTGGACCGTATTTGGACCATCTCTGTCATATATTGATATTAAAAATCTGAGAAAATCGATAACGTATTATACAATGTAACTTGATTCTATAATGACGATACTTGGTGTAATGCTTTAATCCAAACTGTACCATGTACCGCGATGAAAATTCTAATGTTTTCATCAATATATAACATGGTCGTTTAGCTAAAGTGAAAAAAGAAAAAAAAGAGAGTTTCCTCGTACTGTAATAGTATTATACCCAGTTTTTTTTTCTACAGTTGAAAATGTATCGTAACATAATTGGTGTGAGATATAGTACGGTTTGATGGTACCACGTATTCGTCTTGATGTCTCCACAATAGGGCTATCGAAATTAACCGAAACCCGTTCTACCCGCCCGACTCGTTTCGAATTCGGGTAGTGCGGGTATCGGATAAAAACATTCGGGTATCGGGTAACCCGAAAATAATATGGATCGGGTATAAGGTAATATTTAAGTTGGCGGATATACCCGAATACCCGAATGTTTTAAAAAGGGTGTTTTTTAAAGGTAATATTTTATAGTTTTATTAATAAAATACGATTGTTATGAGTGTAATCCATGAATTTCATCTAAAAGTCAATGATAAAGTCCATGTTGGTTGCGTTTGATAAAAATAGTATATTAAGATCGAAATATAAACATTGTGGTCGTCGACAATACAAGTGTGCAAATTTTTGGATATTAATGAATATACCCGTACTCGACCTATTACCCGAACTACCCATACCCAAATACCCAAATTTAATTTGGTTCGGATATTGGGTATGTCTTATATTTGAAAAAATCCGAACCACCCGACCCGGAACCCGAAATTTATACCCGATGAACACCCCTTCTCCACAACCCTAGTTAGACCAATTTATAACCTTAATTAGTAGATTGGTTATTATAAGATTGTTAACAATGAAAGAAGGCACATATTTTCATTTCTAAGAAAGGTTTTGTTAATACTTCATCAGATTCAAATTAATTAGTATGGTTTTTCTTGATTTTTGAGACTAAAAATTATAATTAAATATATATTAGATTAAATTTGATAGTTATTAAATTTAATCGTCACATTGTGGAAGTATCATGCTAGTTATGTGAAGAAAGGGTAGTGATTGGTAGTGTACAAGAGGCAAGCATACTGCCACAATTGTCGCTTATGAACCACTTGACATACTTTTTTCCTTTCATATATTCTACTCATAATTTATCACCCAAAAAAGCTGCCTCATCCGCCGTATGCCTCCATCCAGAATATTACAAAGTTTGTAAATATTAGTTATTATGTTTAACTGACCTATATAAATAATTAATTATTGCAAAGGAATAATCAATACCATTAAAACAAATTATTACAAAATTGGTGTGAAACTAATAATGGTCTATAATCTTCCTTTTTTTTATGTTCTCATACTGTTGTTTTTTGCAATGAGCATTTACGTACAAGATTGCACTTATGAATGACCCGGCGTGTTTAAAGTGTAAAGCAAATGAAGCAACGATTGGTATGTCGATCCTATGAATTGGAGAGTTTGGGTTTCTCGTTGCACTGGTCGTTTGTTTTGTTTTCTTATGTGTCATGTACTTTGCTAACGTTGCTAGTTTGTTTTTATTGTATTTGGGTCTGTTAGTTCGGGGTGATGGCGTAGCTAAAACTTATTTTCTAGTCTTACTTTCATTTTCGTGTTAAAATAAAAATGAAGCAACGATTTTTGGTCACATATATAATGGTACATAATTGTTTTCAAAGATAGTTGTCTTAATCTTGAAAAACAAATTAAGACAATGATTGTTATGATATTAATGTTACATAATTGTTTTCAAAGTTAAGTGTTGAAAAAAGTCATTAATGTATAAAATGACAAACCAATTGATAGACTAGTATAAAAAATGATTTTTCCCCCCAAATGATTATATTGCGTACAAGATTATGTTAAATACTCTTGTGATGAGTACTTCAACAATTAAAATTCTCAAAACAAATTATTTAAGATCAATAATGTCAACGCAAAGTTAAATGGATTGGCTGCATTGAAAAACAGTTAGTAAACCAAACTTGTTTGTAATATGGCTAAGCAGGTTCATCTTAATTGAATCATTTTGTTATGTTAATCCTAATTTGGCTCGGTAACTTGTTTGTATTCTTTTCCTAGCTTTATGCTAGTTGCTATGACATAATTTAATGAAATTGTGTTGTTTAAAGAAAAGGTAACTAACTAAACTGGTTTTAATAAGTTAATTAAAAATCGTGTACGAAAAGACTAGGAAGATATATACTTTTAAAAAATGGAAAAATGAGTGTGTGACTGTCACATACCTACGTTTAGGTGTGGAACCATCTAAAACAACGTAATTTTTTGTTAAAACACTTGAAATTCATCACATAAACTCATTAGTGTATCAAAGTACGTCTAAACTCAAGCAATAGGTGATCAAAACCCATATAAACCCCTTGTTCAAAATCATCTTAATTATGTTTTTTATTGTAGTGGTGTTTCTAGCTTTATGTTTCTTGAATTATAATTTATATTGAACGCATATACATGTGTGTGTATGGTTTTTTATTTTTATTTTCTAGGTGTTTTAATATGATTGGATGTTGATAAATGTTTAAAAAAAATTACATAGTTGTAGGTTATTGTAAAGAAGACCCGTTTTAAAAGGATACTTTAGACTTCGAATGACCTTGAGTGGCCGTTAATTAAAGGTTATAATTTGAACCCTCAATAAAAGCATATTTATATATCACTAGTAGGGTACTCGCGCAATGCGGCGGCGGGTACCTGCGAACTATATTTTCTCGGCGATCAAAATGTTGTTTGGTTGCATTTTTTTTATAACGATTATAGTACAACAGCATGATAATTTGTATAATAGTAGATATATAAATCAAGAATGATCATCGGCGTGTAAAATTTGTTCAGTTACATGCTTTGATTTATAATAACACAAATGATGCATCTTCAATGTTACTGGCATTAAAAATAAAAGACCTAATTAAGTACAAATGGAGTTATAAAAAATCTTACTACTATATGATGCATCTTACTCATCATGTAGAATCTCTCGATACACCACGTTTCGCGTGTAAACTCCATCAAGATTAAAGTTTTTTGCTGGAGCTACTAATACTTTTGTTGTGTGACGTGAAATTCCTCTTGACAGGGAAACGTAAAGTTGCCCATGCGAAAACACCGATTCTAGAAGATAAACGCCCACGTTTGGAATTGTCTGTCCTTGGGCTTTGTTGATTGTCATGGCAAAGCTTTGCCTAACCGGTATATAAAAAGTATAATGTAACGACCCGAAATTTGTAAATAACTAAATTATGTAAAAATATGATAAATAAGGATAAATCGTTTAAAGAACGTGGAAATTGGTTTCGTGTCATTTGGACACCGTATGAGAAAGTTATGACCAAAACCGAGTAGAGACAAAGGTTAAAAACTGCAGCCCTGCTGCATTAAAGGGTTCGCGGCGCGAACTATTATTCGCGTTCGCGAACTTGAAGCAGTGAGTTGGGATTTTTGGTGATCAAGTTCACGGCCAGCTCCCGATCGGGAAGAGTTCGCGACAGGGGAAGTTCGCGGCGCGAACGGCTTGTTCGCGGCGCGAACTCTGTCGACCAGGCATTAAATTCGGGATTTCAGCCATAAATGCAAAACACAAACCCTTGTTTTCTCTCTTGGCGATTTTCGAGCATAGCAGCTGATTTTGGACGATTCCCTCACAAATCCTTGGTAGATTTCTCTCCTAGTGGAAGATTAAAGGTATATCTTCACTCTTTCATCTTGGTAGCTCAAGATCTATGGATCTTGAAGCTAGGATTTGATACCCTAGTTCTTGGGTTGGTGATTTATGGTGAAATTAAGCATGAATATGCTTAGTAAGTGGTATTTTAACAAAGGATTCAATGGTATGGTTAAGATTTGTAAGAATCTTAAGGGTTGGTTAAACCTAGGGTTTGGTAAATCACCATAATTGGGGGAAATGTGTTAGTGAGTGTTATCTAGTGATAGATGGACACATTATTAGTAGAATGTGATGTTGAACAACTTGTGATTGTCATATTAGGCTTTTGGTGAAGTCTTGGAAGGTTGATTGATTTTGAAGCAAGAGATTGGGTGTCAAGAATACGGTTGGAGCATCATATTGCTAAGGTGAGTACGTGTGGACTTTATTGAGTACATAGCCTTTGAATTACTTTCTTACTTGTGTTATGGTCCATTTGCTTATTTGTGTAGACTTGTAGTATGTTGAGTTAGTGATATATATTATTGATAATATTAAACTAACTTGTTGATGATTGATGTGATAGCCGAGAGCTAGATTGACATGACTGTTGAGTCATGGTAAGATTGAGATGATGTGATGACACGGGCGACTCTCGGTCATGAGGTGTGGAGTGAGGGGTAGTTGGGTGGATTCCCATCGACTCATCCACGTTAGTAGTCTTGCTAACTGGACGTATTCCGGCGAGTAAGGCAGGTATCGGTAGATTGGGCGACTCCCTCTTGCCGGTATCTTATTTCTAGTTAGTTCGGGGGCAACCCGATAACTAGATATGTGTGTGCTTCTAGCTAGTTCGGGGGCAACACGATAGTTAGATATGGTTGTTAGGAAAAGCAAGATTGATAGGACCACATTTAGGTGGCCGAATCGGATTGGTAGATTATACATATACATATATCTATATATGATTGCTTGACATGTGACGTTTTACTATTGTTGGGTCTAAACCATGTAGCTCACGAGACTTCTTGTCTCACGTACTCCTTGTTGTTTTTACTATGTACTCAGGTTCGGGATCGAAGGTATAGGTGCGCATGGATAGAGATGCGGGGCCTAGAGTAGAAGAACACTAGAACGGATTTAGACTTAACTTTGGTTTTGATCTATTTTGTAACACCAACTTTATACTCTGATTTTCATACCAAAGGTTTTTGTAAATCCGTATTTTGGGATAGTTCTCCTCTATATTAAATGATTATTTTGGTCAAATGTTTTTGTTATAAAATTCGAGGTGTTACATGTAATGGCGTAAATGGTATATAAAAATCGTTGCCCATTTAAATTTGGGAATTTTGAGGTAATAAAAGTGTAAGACGGTTAGCATTTAATATGAAAATGAAATACAGTAGATACGTTTTGATGTAAATTCGAGTTAGATGCAAGGATACATCATAATTAAAAGGATATCTTTTTGGTAACCAAACAACAGTAATTGGGAAAGTTGAGAATTTTATATAATTTTGCTTGACAGGATCATAAAAATTTTCATTTTATTGTTGCATAAATGCATTTGGGATACATTTTATTAGTGGTGCTGAATTCATTGATTGTGTGTTTAGATGTTGCGGTGGTAAACGCGAAGATGTTTATTTCCAAACAACGAAGTTCTTGAGCGGGTGAAATAACTTGTTGGCTGAGGCTCGGGTGGCACTTCGGGTTCTTCACCACTCATATCGACATCATCGACGTCTCGTACTATCGGATGGATAAGTTGAAGTGCAAATGCTTCTGGCATTACAGGATTGAATTCAATGTTTGCAACGTCGGTAGAATCAAGAATGTTGCCTGAAATGTACAAAAAAAAAGGGTTATCAATAAATTTTGTATAACAATCGAAAAATGCATTTAATTTAACCGGTGACATTAGAAAATCATTTCCCTTAAAAAAACCCATCCGTTGAATTAAGGGTTATTTAAAACCAATCTTTAATGAGTTGACCATCTATATAAACTTTTTCTATTTAAAAAAATCATGTATTTAACGCATATGTTAGGGGTGTTTTTTACATTAATTATGTTTTAAATGTTTAGTAGTAAAATGTTGCTTAAAATGAGCACTCGATTAATTTTATTTAATACCTCCATCTATTCGAACCAGTTTAACGCGCGCTGCGTATACGCTTATGTTTTCTGTAGATGATCTTCCAATCATGGTGGCTGTGGATGCTGGTATATGATACAAGATTATCTTTATGTGTTTGCCCCTGCGGGAGACAAAATTACAATGAGTTAATTCCAAGTTCATGTACGCATGTAAAGTATTTATAAACACTTACCGACAATCATGTAAAAGAAACGCGCACGATATCCGACAGTTGGTAAAAAAAAAAAAAACCAACCGTTCGACATGTTCCCAGCAACATCTATGATAGCGGCATTAATGAAAAGAAGATGGTTAAGCAAAAGATATAGACAAGTTATTAAACATATTATTTTTAATTAAAAAAAGGTATACAAAATAGTTGTACCAATCAACATTTTTCGCCTTGAGTGATCATTCAAGAGCCATGTGGGAGATCTGACCAACGGGTACCTAAGAAACCAGGCATCTTCTCTATTCGTAGTCTCGGCAAGGACGATCTTTATGTTGATTATTATGGCACATTCATTGCGAACAAAGCTACAGTTGTCTAGTCGTGGAAAGTCATCGACGTCGTTGTAATCAATCTTGAAATTTTTCAGTGAAAACAGACCACCTTGTAGTTTTCATCCCTGATAGGCAGGTATTAAAGTGGAGGGAATTACCGCTGAAATTTTGTTTCTCTAAAAAGAAAGGGTTATTCGTAATACATATTTAACGCGCACAATTATTGATAACTTGTTAAATTTGTTAAATAAATTTGAATATGTATTACATCATTGTGCACTTTAATTCAACGTTACTAAAGATACGAATACTTCCTTATTTTTTTACTATAAAAAGAAATGGTTATTTAATACATAAGTATCTTGCACAATTAGCGGTTACTTACAAATCTGTCAAGCAAAAACAAATACAGTTTGTTTTGTTTGTGGTCAAACCAAACATATTCAACGCGCAAGCATCTGCATTTGTACCAGTACTGAGGTTTCCAGAGGTCTTGAAAGTTTTCAATTGTCTCGTATGGTCCAAAAGCCTTGCAAAAATAGAATGAATAAATTTATTAGAATAAAATACCCCTGATATATACACACCTATTGATCGCAATGCTCCATAATAGTATTTCTAAATTTGTTATGAAAGTTGTACCTCTTGAGCCTCAAAAGTTGAATCCCCTGCAACCGGATGAGGTGGTGCAGTGAGCATTGAAGTACTAATATGTGTGGTTGAAGACATTTTAGTAAGATTAGTATGATAAGATAACAATCGGTTGTTAATATATATATGATCGCAAACCGACAAGAAACCTTAACATCAGAGCTTATGTCATGGGTAAAACGTCGCCTGATTTGTAGTATCGTTTTTATGTGTAGGTTGTGGTCGAAAATAAAAAACGTAGGTTGGAAATAAAAGATGGTAAGAAAGGTCAAAACTGATTAATAAAAGATGATAAGATAGTTTCCGGAAATAAAAAGCAAAATGGAAATAAAAGATGGTAAGAAAGGTCAATTAATTAATTTCCGGAAATACAAATAGAAACCGAAAAGCTCAATTAATTAAGTTCTGTAAATACAAGGGCAGGTCAAATGTTTGGAATTACATCGTATTATAAGGAGATTTTCCGGAAATACAAACCGAAACCGAAAAGGTACATTAATGGACTTCCGGAAATATAAGGTGTTGTGGTCAAATGCTCGGAATTACACCTTAAGGCATTTAGTGTTGGTGGTTTGAAATAAAGTGTAAGTTATAGCAAGTGGTTAACACATAGTGACTACTTAGGAGAGGTCTTGTGTTCGAATCTTGTAAGCCATACTTTATTTTTTTTAGTTAAAGAACTTACTAAAAATGGAAATCTCCTTAAACTTAAGTTTAAGGAGCTCCTTAAACTTACTAAAAGAGGTAGGCCTAAATACATTACTAAGTAGTAAGATGTGTGTAACTACTCAGCTCTAAAAATATATATTTTTGTTAATGGGACACTCTAAATTACATAATATCTATAATATTTCATATAGGAAATACTAGTATTAATTTATAGTAATTCCTCCGATTTAAAATAAGTGATACATTCTTGATTTCATGATTTGTGAGACAAACGATTATAATGAGGTTAAATTACATTAGGTAGATTGTTAGTGGAGAATGTGCCCCACAGTCTTTGAATGAAGTAAGGTTAATGATGTTTAAATAGTAAAAGTAAGGGTAAAGTGGTTATTTCACTTTATTAAAGTAAGTAGTTAGTGGGTGTGAGGTCCACTATTTTTTACCAAATAAGGTAAAATTTCAAAGTGTATCACTTATTATGATACACTCAAATATAAAAAGTGTATCACTTATTTTGAATCGAATGAAGTATATGAATATTCTTTAAGTAATAATATAAATATGTTAGTTTATAAATATAATTTGTATTTTTATAAACTCATCATAAAATACAATATATAGTAAGATAATAAAAAATGTAAAATTAAAATCACAATATAAGATAAAATCATAGTTTAATACTTCCTCCGATTCAAAATAAGTTATACAGTTTGGGTTTTATCTTTTTTTAGGCAAAAGATTATAATGATGATTAAATTAGATTAATTGGATGATTAGTGGGTAATAGGTTTCACACCTTTTGAATAAAGTGGAATTAAAGATGTTTAAAAGTAAAAATTAAGGGTAAATGAGTCATTTCACTTGTTAAAGTAGATAGCTAGTGATAAAGTTTTATTATTTTTTATCAAATAATATAATTTTTTAAAATGTATCACTTATTTTGAATTATCATTAAAAGAAAATTATATCACTTATTTTGAATTGAAGGTATAAAGGTGCACGTATGAGAGTGTACAGTAGACGACAAAATTTCAAAGATTTGTAAATAAACATGATACCTTCCTTTGTCCAATTACAAGCCAACCTTAAATCACGGATACCTACTATTTTAATATCCCTTTTTACATTATTTCTAGAGTAATCGTACATCTTTTTATCAATCATTTCAAAAGATACCCGATAAGATTACACAATCAATTTATACAAATGAACTATGTCATTTTACGTTTATCAACTATCCAAATAGTCTAAAAATTTGTTTGCATCTAACTCATTTGGAAGGAAGAACCAATAAATTTGACATTCTATGACAAAATTTGCTATAAAAGTATGTGAGGTGATTTTATTATCACATATCATTTCAACCACAAGAATTATTATCTTAGTACGTTGTACAATTTATGATAAATATACATTATAGTATTTGAAATAATTTATGTGTTGTTAAAATCACATTCTTATTCTACCTTTAATACAATTGTGATACTGGGTACTGTTCATTGAAAGGTGATTGGTGGAGCTTTAATTAATCTACAGCTGATTGGTGGAGCTTTAATTAAGGTATCTATATCTATAAAACATAAAAAATTGAGTTTCATTTTGAAGTTGCATTTAATAACAAGCATTTAAACCTACATTTAATCTTCATTTAACCACAAGAAAACTCTATAAATTTAACTCTTCATTTAACCAAAAGAAAACTCTATAAATTCAACCATTTAATAAACAATTCAACCGTTTAATAAACATTTCTAACTGCTGGGGAGAATCCAACCGTCACCTCTTTCAACTTTTTAAAGTTGCATTAATAACTTGCATTTAACCATACATTCAATCTTTATTGAACACACAAGAAAAGTCTATAAATTCCTCTCCTTTTACCACAATTGAATACAAACTTCAGAGATGATGACTTTATGGGATCATTTCCATGGTCTGTAAATTATTTGATTGTGTGGTACATCAAAATATTGGTAGGAATTTGAAAACTTTGGTGCTCTTTCATTTGTTTTTCTTTTGTGTGTTATATTTTCAGGTTTTAGGGAAGAGTGAAAGAATAGTTTGGGTTGTGCTACTATAAGGTTGAAAGAGGTATTGTGATGCACTCAATGCGAAAGAGTGAAAGAATAGTGTGGGTTGTCTATGAGGTTGAAAGAGGTATTGTGATGCACTCAATGCATATTCCATTTGTACATTTGATGTTTATCATGTTGACTTATGTTTTACTTTTTGGTTCCATGTGGCATGTTGTGTGTTTTTCTAACTGTAGGGCTGATTTTTCAAGTTAAATTTTCAGTATTAAAATTGAAGTTTATAGCATTACTAAAAACAGAGTATTGATGCTAAATTTGTAACATAATCCTTATCAACTTCACATTTGAAAAACTAGATTTTTCAGGAGGTAGATTGAAGTTGGAGTTTTATGAGTATAATATTTAAGTACTTACAATATTTATATTATTTATAAAGCGTATTATATTTTTTTATAAAATCGGTAACTCGATGTATAATATATGCACGTCGACTAATACAAAAGCTTATTAATTCTATACTTTCTACAATGTAAAATAAAAATAACTTTACGAAAAGTGTCCATATTCTCTGCATAATAAGAAAAGCTAAAATTATGAAATATTTTATTTTTCCTATTATTAAGCTTTGTTATTCAGAAAATGAGTTTTAGAAGGGTAAACTGAAACATTATTTGACTTAAGTTTTTATAATAACATGTTCCTAATCATCAAATATTATATTATCAAAGATTTTGATTTTACAATATTTTTAAACTATATAAACGAAGAAAAAAATTCCGCAGCGAAGCGCGGCTGCTATTACGCTCGTTAGTATACATATATGGTTAAGCCTTTTGTAGACAGTAGGATGATATCATATTTATATATCGGACGAAATGATATATTCTTGATAGTTGTCTTGATTGTAGATAGTGAAAGAACCGGCTACACCCAATAAAGCCTCGTTATGAACAGTAGAAAATGACGTTGAAAAGCCTTATACTGACGTTTTTCCTAGGTGAATGTATATAGGAACTATTAGGAAGCATTCATCTTAATTTGTAATTTGTAATCTGTAGAGTATAATCAAGAGCGCTAACCTGGAGTTACAGCTTTTAACCAAAAAAATGTAAATTAAAGTTAAAATCTTTTTTATACGGATTGATAATCTTAAGATAGCTTTTGAAGATTCCACAAGACAAACTAATAATGGAGATGGTGGAGACCACTGAGTATAAATCTAGTGTGTGAGTGGGTGTGTATTATTGCAAAGCATGATACCTCATAAATCTAGTCTAGACCTATCTACTGCTGGCCTCAATATTTCGTGTCCCTACACACTAGCTAAATACGACAACAATAACAATTATATCTAATTCATTCAAATATGAGATATACGAGATGTAAGATCTAAACAGTTATACATCTTAATGTCATTAACGAGACTTGAACTCACAACCTCTAAGTTGCAGGTTACTGATATATCGCGCGTTAGGCTAAAGACACTTTGGTAAAACAAATGTTTTATATATGTGCAATGTTCGGTGGAGTTAATTTTAAGAGAAATTGTATTGATCCGTATTATTTATTATTACTTCATGTTACTGCTTACCATAAGATAACATGTGTAATCCACTAATTCTTTCCTAATATTATGCCTTGATTTTGACACTTGTTTTGATCAAGTGGGTAGACACATACGACTATACGAGGCCTGGGGTGACATTGAGAAAGAAGGAACTTGAGGTGTTTTTATTGGGTATTTTATGAGTAAGAGGTATTTAAGTGGGTCACAAATGAGTATTTTAGGTTGAGTAGTTATGGTAGAGATGGTATTTAGGGTTTTGAATACGAAATGTAAAATTATGACGTGACGCTGAGGTGACGCTGAGATGGACATTTGGCTTGAGGCACCATGCCCACCTCTCTTAAGTAGGCAAAATAATATGCACAAATACCATTTCTCTAATTTTAATTGTGCTAGCTTATAATTTTGTAGCGTACTCTATATAGTTGATTAAAATTGAAGTGCTCTAAATTTGGGACCATCCTCTAATCATTCATGAATATAGACATCAGATGACAATGTAAATTTGTGAAATTCAGCTCTGGATTCAGATTCAAGAATACTTATAAGAGGGCTGTTTGCTCTTTTGAAGATCTTAATGATCAATATGTCTCATTCGTTATATGAGCAATTGACCATCGACTGCAGTTGTTGAATTTGTTTCATTTCGTTGATTAAGATTTGAATGGGCCTAAGAAAATCTGATTCATTAAGCTAAATAAAAAGCCCGGAAGAAAAGAGAGAATCTTAATACTAGTATCATTTTTGGATCAATAATTAGGCCCAACATTTAAATATTCTTTGGCCCGCTTGTTATCTGTCAAAAGAAAATCATGAATATAAATATAAAAAAGTAGAAGTATATAACTATATATACTTCCACCAATTTTATTCAAGTGGTTGTTTTTTTGGGTTTTAAGCTACAATGAAGATTATAATAAATTAAATTAGATGTAAATGTAAAGATATCAATGATCTAAAATGTTTTAATAATTTTTAAGGTAAAAATAAAGATAAGAATATTTTTACAACATTGAATGAAATAGCTGGTGGATATATCCTCTACTACCTTTTACGAATAAGATAATTTATCAAAACATATCATTTATTTTGAGATTGACAAAAATATAAAGTGTATTATTTAAAAAAAAAGGATAGAAGGGAGTATAAGATATTAACATAAGTTTTAGATATCCACCACCGGAATATATCCTTATATTTTACATTATCATCTAGAAAAGTACCAAAACGACACCAAAGTTTAACACATCATGTACGTACATACACGACACATGTCACAATATATTTAACAAAACGTTAAAAAGCAAGGCACACAAAGGACTTAAAAACCAGTTCAAGATCTAGTGCCGTTGTTGGAGTCATGTTATTTTTTCTGAGCAACAACATGGAATTGTGAGGCATATCTGAATGGTGTTTCCGATGCAATGACAGGTGGCTCGTTCAAAAACGCCCATCTGCTGTTTATCCACCTGCATAGGAAATTCTGTTATTAGCACAATCACGAGTTGAAGAATTTCTAGGTGATTAAAGTATGTGTCCTGTTTCATGTATAGCTAGCAAAATATTCAGAGTTACAAAAATACCGTCGTTCATAGGTGACAACATATAAGTTAATTTAAGTTAGGCACATAAATGAATCGAACATTTAGTGAACCGCTCATAAACCATTCAACATGCAATTTATTTATGTTCGTTTACTTTTACTATATAAAATGTTTTTGAGAATTTTTTAAATTAACAAGACTTAATTTCCAGACAACACACTATATATCTTGAGACAAAATTATGATTAATAAATAGGGTTTTGCTAACAAGTGCCCTTAGGGAAATGGTTAAGGGTACGAATGTACAAGTCTTGAAGCATAACTACCTCGAGATGGTTATGAAATTCAGGGGCGGTTATTTTTTATGGTTAATTTACAATAAATTAAAGCTTCCTTTTTCCCTTTAACCATTGCCCTAAGGGTACTTATTAGCATTTCCCTAATAAATATTATCTACCATATAAGACTTAAATTGTGAGCTCTATGTTATTAGCAAAATTACATAACTAAACATGTGTTTATTAGTTAACTATAATTATCTTTATTAATTTCTTATAATTTTAAAAAGTTGTAATTATCACCACCACTAATCATTATCACCACTAGCCACCACACCACCACTAGTGACCAATATACTATGTACAAAATAACAGTATATATTTTGTATTGGTTCATATATGAATGAGCATAAAAATAGTTCGTGTTCATAAACAGTTTATAAACATTTATTTTTGTAAGCAACAAACACAAATATTTATTTGGTTGGGCCTATAGCAAAGGTTGAATACTCGTGAACCTCTATATATTAACTCGAAATTAATTCATTAATTTGCATTTTTGCTGTTCAGGAAAGAATCTGAAGGGGAAATTATAATTAATTACCATCCATGCTTCAAGAAAAGTTTCTCCCGATCTTCTTCTTCAGCCACTTCTATGATGGAATTTTCCTTCGTGATCGGAAGGGAATTTGATCTCCTGTATCTCTTTTCAATTTCGTTTTTCTGCCATAAAAAAATAATTTTATTTAAAGCATCATTAAAAAGTGACCGATAAAACATCTTTTGTAAGAACTATGCAAATTTATTTACACTTTACACCCTCAAGTTGATATGAATTAAAAGTTAACCTGGTGTAGGTCTCCTTTGGAAAATGTGTGACAAGTTTTAAGAACACCATGTACTTCATCAACGTTCTTCTTTGATCTCCAATAAGTTGCAATTACATCCTTTGTCATCGACCTGTTCCTCTCGAACTTTCCTAAAAACAGAAATTTACATAAATTGTGTAAATTCTTATAACGACATTGTTTTGAATATAAGACTATTCATCATGGTCACCAAACTCGAGTTTAGTTATCAGTTTCACATCGTGTCACATCAGTTTTCTCTCTTTAGAACAAGCACATGATCAAACTTTATAGTGGTAAACATACTTACTACCAAATTTTAAAATTGATTTTATTAATACATGTACCACTTACCATGTATAATGTACAAGCAATCATTGCACATTCAGTCACCTGGACGACCAAATAGAAGGGGAAAAAAAGGTTGGTCACGGTCGTAGTAACGGAATTTTATCGCGGTCAGCCAGACCAAGTATTATGGTTAGTCTAAGCATCATACCATATAAAGAGAATAAAACTTACTAGATTTAGGATCATCAACATGAGAGTCCCAACCTGCCATTAAAGAACCCATTTTTGCTTAAAGCTATGTGAAATATGTTCTTTTGTTTTACACAAGTGGTGTCACCTTTTATTTATATATATATATATATATAATTTTTCTTAAGATATGGTTGAAACGTAGAAACAGATGTTGGCTGCAAATGTCAATGGATATGTCATATACTCATATGTCTTTTTGTACTTTGATCTTATCTTTTGGAATTATTTAAATATACTGTTTGAAATTAATTGAAAGAGTGAAAAATCTGTGGGTTAAAACCATCCGGTTTTCCATCTTAGAAAATCGAATGTTGTGCTTCGGTTAAGGGTTTGGAAAGAAAACTAACAGAGTTTGTTGTTACTGACAAGGCCGGTAAATGTTCACCTCAAAATTTTTCTGATTAGTATAATTTTTTTAAGGTTCGGTTCATTATTTGGCTTTGCTCATCCAAATATACATAATATATATCTGAGCGATAACAATACACGTCATATATTAACTTAGTGGTTAACTTATGTATCTTAAAACATATAACCAGGCCCGGCCCAAGGCCTGTGCAGTATGGGCTTGGGCACAGGGCATCGATAAATTAAAGGGCATCAAAATTTAGTAGGCTTCCAATATGCCTAGGTCCAATTTATATTTTTTGATCTGCTAGCTCTCAAACCTAAGCCCATTTTAAGTTTTCTTCTATCCGTGTTGTTGCCATTAGCCCATCGATATTCAGACGGACATGCCGTTTACGTCGTTTCTGTCTCTACATCTTCTCCATTTGTTGAATTGTTCCATCAAACCGACAGTCGACAGACCATTCATTAGTCGTTGCCTTTCGTTACCTTCACGCCGTCGCTGCCATCGTCCACGTTTTCTCAGATTCTCTCCTCTATAGGTGGAAGAAGTTGGAATTTCTTCCAATCATACGACAATACAAAACCTAGGTAAAGTTTTTGTTCAAATCTGGATCGTTTATGAATTACTTATCACTAATGAAATTAAAGTAAGATCAAATTACTAATGTATGGATTTATTTACACTAAAATATCTATACCTCTAAATTATGTCTTAGGAATTTGATTATAGTTGTAACTGGAACCCTACTCATGTTAAATATGGTACTAGAAATTAATATAAATTGTTATTCGTAAACACCTTTGTTGTTTAAGAAACTGCTGCATACTATGTTATATAATAATTGCTGTAAATCTGCAACTATTTTGTAGTTTACTTGATTACATAAATGGATCTAAAAAATTTGAAGTCTCCCTTTATGATTTTTCGCATATAGAAGAAAAAAAAGGGACAGTAGCTTCGATTAGGTATATGCAGACTTGAACCAAGAAACGACCAGGACCAGTGGACCACAAGCGAGCTGTTTTTTTGTCCCGATCAGGTTCTGTCTTTCTAATCCTGAGTATTACTTCTATATTCTTTTTAATATGGCCCTCGATCATAACCCGGGTGCTCAAAATAGAAAACATATGAGAAGAAAACACGAACATGTTAATTTATTTCAAGAATATTTGAATAAATATTTTGTTAGACAAGAAAATGAAAAATACTCGTGTTAAAGAATTTGATAATAAATCTAATGAATTTGCTTCAAAAAAATGCACGTCAACGTTATTTTAGGTAGTTGGCAAGTATTTTTGTAAGGGTTTAAACTTTTTGTAATGTTATATTGTTTTTCATGTATCGTCAAGTTTACAAGTGGGCATTTTTTCTGCACTTTGCCCAGGGCATCAAAAGTCATTGGACCGGCCCTGCATATAACATTTAGTTTGAGTCCCTTCCATATGCATATATATTTTTTAAATCTTTTTTTCTTTCCAGTTAAGTTTCTTTTACTCTAACTTACACTCCAAAATTTTACCCACCTTTAAATTTTAGTCTGGTACCGCCCGGTTACTGGGGATTCTAGGCTAAGAATCTAAGATAGATTTTTAGTTATAAAAACAAATATTAATGAAAAATGTAATATTATCATAACCTATTTTTATATAAAACTCATTTTTAATACTAACTTATATATATATAAATTGCGTATATCATATACTCCCTCCGTCCCACATAGAAGTTTCCTTTTTTCTTGGGCACAAGTATTTAGGTGATAGTTAGTGGTGTGGTGCTTTGTAATATTTTTGATTAAAATATAAGGTTATGTGGAAAGAGAAAGTGTTTTTAAGAGATACTCCCTCCGTCCCTAAATAAAGTTCCCATTTGTGTTGGGCACAACATTTTAGGAGATAGTTAGTGGTGAGGTATTTGGTATTACTTTTGATTAAAATATAAGGTTTGATTGGAGAGAGAAAGTGTTTTAAGAGATAGTTAGTGGTGAAAGTATTGGTAATAATATTATTATATTAAGTGGGCCCCTTATGTTTGAGAAATGGGAACTTTATTTAGGGACAAAACTTGAAGGGCAAATGAGAACTTTATTTAGGGACGGAGGGAGTAGTTAGTAGTGAAGTACATGATAATAATATTATTTTATTAAGTGGACCCTCATATTTGAGAAAGATGGTGATTTTTACACCACATATTTTAATACATCTACCACAATACTTGCATTACTTATTTGTACAATATGCAGAAGTACTTGTACAGAGTGGTATAAGCATCAAAATGTGTGGTAGCAAAATTAATTCCCATTTGAGAAATGAGAATTTTTTTTATGAGACAAAATTTAGAGGGGAAAGGAGAATTTTTTGTGGGATGGGGAAGTATAATTTTGTTTCTATCCTGCAACCCTAATTTAAAAATCTATTGTAAATTTGTGCCATCTCATATCCCCTAATGACCGGCCTGGACCAGAAGACAATTTTATCCTTAAATAGTTAGGCTACGGGGTATGGGTACAACACCCACATCATTTTTTTCTGCCACATCATCTGCCATCTCAGCAACCACCACACCCCCCACACCACATCATTTGGTGGAAATACCCACCACACCACACCATTTTAATTTCCATCTCATCATTTCATTTCCATATATTTTACACACAACTAATACTTTATATAATTTAAAATTACAATACTTTAAATTAAAATTAAAACTAAAAATTACAATAATTAAATTAAAATTATTACTCTTCATCGTCGGCATTTGCATTGTCGTAGAGATGCTCCGCTAAGTCCCGTCGAAGTTGTTCATGTGTTGTTTGGTCTTGAATGTCGACAACCCTATGCAAATATTCTGGCGTTCCCGATATATACAACGCATACCGGGGACCGTCCGCCACATATGGAGAAGCCATCCGACCTTTCTCTTCCACAACCATATTATGCATAATATCACATGCATTCAAAATATATCTTAACCTTTCGAGGTCATATGGACGGGCCGCGTTTTTGACAATGAGCCACTTCGCCTTTAGAACTCCAAAAGCCCGTTCCACATCCTTACGAGCGGATTCTTGTTTTTTGGTAAACAACTGCTCTTTTGGCTCTACTGGATGTCGGTAAGCTTTCACAAATGTCGCATGACGAGGATATATATCATCGGTAAGGTAATAACCGAATCTATATTGATTGTCATTCACCGTATAAGGAGCATCTGGTGTCTTTCCTGATAACAGGTCGTTGAATATTGGTGATTGATCAAGCACGTTAATATCATTATTATAACCCGCAGCACCAAAGTAAGCATGTCAAAACCATAAATCTTGGGAAGCAACAGCTTCTAATATCAACGACGGTACTCCATTATTATAACCCGCAGCACCAAAGTGTACTCACCTCTCCACGATTGCGGACAATACCTCCAATCCTAGTGCATACAATCAATGCTACCAAGCATTCCAGGAAACCATGCCTCTCTTCGTGTGCCTCGTATAATTTTTAACATCGGTTACTGTTGGTTTTCGCAAATAAATAGGTATGAATAATTCCAAAACACCTTGTGAAAAATTATACATACTTTCCCCAGCAGTTCTTTCAGACATGCGTAGGTATTCGTCAAGAGAATCAGGGGATTGCCCGCAAGCCATAGCTCGAACTGTTGCAGTACATATTTGCAACACAGTGAATCCCGGCCTACCTCTAGCATCATATCTCAATTGAAAAAACGGATACTTGTTTTCTAATGCGCTACATATGCGTAGAAGTAAATTTTTGCTCAGACGAAACCTTCGTTTGAAATCCTTCTCGTCATAAACAGAATCATCCGCAAAATAATCTCGATATAGCTGTTGGTGTCCAGCTGCTCGATTTCTATTTTGCTTCGCAGTTCTAGTGTCAAAGACTTCACTTTCATCATCATCGTCAAATTCTTCGAGGAGTTCTTCGTATATTGTTAGCATAAACAAATCATCATCGTCAGATGATGAACCAAGATAATCCATTATTTGTATGTTGTGGTGTTTTGATAGAGTTGTAGTGTGTTTTGATAATGTTTGATTGTGTTTATATAGGAAATAAATAAATTAAATAAATTAATTATTATATTTTTTTTAAATTTATGACCGTTCAACGGTCTTATTTGCTCTAAACCATCACCCCCACACACGTTACTCGGTGTCGTCCGTGGCCCCTCCCCACTCCACCCCCGCGCCATACTTCCTCTGTCCCATACCTACCAGCCTTAAAATATGATGTTATTTTTAACCTCTTATATTCCTAGTTTTACAATTTTAACTTTTTTTTTAGCTATTTTATTGTTGAAATCTGAATTATTGATCGGCTGTTCGATCATTTTGTAGAAATCTATTTTGTTTTTAGACAAGTATTTAGAGTAAATTACAGAAATTGCAAGTTCAAGAATAAAATCGGATAATTTAGAAGACCACATGGATAATTTCTGTAATTTACTCGAAATACTGATTTAAAAACCGGTTTACGTGCTCCAACAGATATATCCAGTTTAAAAACAGGTACTTCAATTTTTTTTTACCTCTCCATCTAGTAACAAAAAGAAGTTTTATGGCCTTGCGTGACACTATTATTTTAAGTGTTTTAACATTATAATTGTTAAAATAAGTCGGCTAAGAACATATAATCAATGTTTTAAAACCAGGGTCAACCCGGCCGGTTCAACCCGGTTAACCCGGGACCCGGGAAAGAGAGCGGGTCAAAAGCATCCAGGTTTTTGCTCATTACCGACCCGTTGAGACCAGGCCGGTTTTTGTCAAACCCGGTGACCCGGAAATTGTTTCGTGACCCGGACAATGTATAAAGTTGTGAATTTTATAGCAAACAGAATCACTAAACAAACTGATTGATGATTATGTCAGATTTAGCACAAACTAGACAACAATAATCCAACAAAAACATCAAATTACAAGCTAAAGAGAGTTGAGAAATTGGTTTTAGCTTCTAGTTTAGACAAAAATTACAAGCAGAAACTTTAAAACTCAAAAGTTTCCTCATTTATAGAGAACACACCCATTTCAACCTACACTGTAAAAACTCTTGAAAACAAGCCTAGTCATGACTCATGATCATACAAAATTAAATTAGTAAATAAAACAGGTAATGAAACAACAATAAAACATTAACTCTCGTTATTAGCATCATGCAAAAAAAATAAAAAAAATAAAATAACAGCACGAAAATAGCGTAACATAAGTTTATAAAATTAATTCCAACAAATAACTAACTTACCAGAATCATCAAACTACTTGATCATCGATGATCTGGTACCCTTGAATATCTGAGAAGCTTGCAAACTCATCATCAGCCCTTTAGACAGAGCAAACCCTTGGCCCGCCATCAACTTAACCATTCTCTCAGAATCCTGAAAAAACCCGCCATCTTTCAGCCCGTTTATAACTCTCTCAAATTCATCAGCCCGCAATTTCTCCTTATTTGCTTCCACAACACCAAGTGCCTGAAGCGCCTTTTTCTCATCCCGAGCCCGAGAATACATATCACACAAACTCACATAAACACCAACCGAAGGCGACAAATTTTTCTCACTCAAAATTACCAAAATACCCTCCACTTCATCGACTAATTGCAACTTACATAACCAATCGATCAAAACCGAATACGTCAAAACACCATATTCGATCCCGTCTTTTTCAAGTGTTAGTAACAGATGTAAGCCTTTATCTAACAGATTCTTAACAGAATATGCTGACATCATCCTTGAAATGCATTCATCATCCGGTTTCAAACCGAGCTCAAATATTTCATCAAAATGTTTTCTTGCTTCATCTGGAATGCCTTTTCGGCTATTTGCTTCAACTAAACATTTGCACGATTCAAGACTCGGTTTATATCCTGCAAATTGCATTTTGTTCCAGATTCTATTTGAACCGGTTAAATCGCCATCTTTAGCATATGAATTTAGTAATGCTAAATATGTGGTTTCAGATGGTTTAATACTTTTCTTTTCTAAATCACTAATTAATAACTCACATGATTTTCGGTCACCAGCATTAAGATAAGCCATGATCATGGAGTTGTAAACTTTAAGATCGGGTTGGAATCCTTGTGTTCTTAGGGTTTCAAATGCTTCTTTTGCAAGATTTAGGTTTCCTGATTTGCTGTACATATGAACCATACTTGTTTTCATTAAAATATCGGGTGTAACGCCTTTTTCACTCATTTTTTTAATGATTCTTTCTGCATCGGTTAGTTGGTTATTCTTGGCATAGGCGTCCACTAGTTGTGAATAATCTCTTATATCGGTTTGGAATGATTCTTCATCAAGTAGATGTTCTGCCACCTGTACAACAAAGCTAAAATTAAATAAAATAATAATAATAATATAAAACCAAGAATTAGAATAAAAAGTAGTACCTTAAAGTACAACTGATGATTCTGTTGTTTCAATCTATCAAGAAGTGCAATCCAATCAACCTTTGTAGGTTGTAACAGCTCAACCCATTCAGCAATCAATGGTGATGGATCTTCATCCAATTTTAAAGAAAGTATTTTCTCAGTAACAATTTTGCATTTTCCAGAAATCGGTTTTGGTTCTTGAGGCCAAATAGATTCGCCTTTTTCATGAATCTGTTCAGCAACTTCAGCCCACTTAGGTTTTGATAAATCGAGCCCATAAATATTATATTTAATCTTTCCACTCCTTTTAGGTAAGGAAATGGACTTATCTTCATCATTTTCTGATTTTTCTCCATTAACATCACTTTCAGAAGCTTCTAGAAATTTGGTTTCTGGTTCATTTGCATCTTCTCGCATACGTTCTAATGATTCATAAAATTCACTATCTTCCAATTTCTCACGGGCCCATTTAAACCTAAGTTCTCTTAACAAATCTCCTCGAATCCCTATTTCACCAGCAAATCTTGCCATTTCTTTAACTTTTTCAGATTGAAGAAAACTCTTCATTTTTTCCTTCTTTTTCGCGTTCTTCATATCTTCAATAACAATACTACTAACTTCCTTAACTGTTTTCCACAAATCTTCACTGAAATCCTCTGAAGCTGAAGCTTCTGCAGAGTCAATGAAATAGTCAAGACTGCCTTCTTCCATTTCTGTTACAACTTTTTCAACAATAATATGAAGCATAGCATCAATCTCTTTCTTATCAGCATCTGTATAAACTTCAGTAAGTTTTCCTCTCATAATCCACACGAATCGAGACAAGAATTCGTTCATAACTGCATCCTCATCATTCTCTGTGTCTACAGAAACAGTCTGCACACTTTTGATATCATTCAAAACAGTTGCTTGACCAGAATGCAGAAATCTACAGAATAACGAATTTGCAATTGGGGATTTAGGGTTTTCAATTCGAGTGTTTGGTAGATCAAGCATAGTGCAAATCCCTCTGTGATTCCATGAAGGAGTTCTTCTATAGTTAAACCTTGATATCTTGTTAATTGGCAGTCTCGATAAGAAATGCTTCAGATTCATTGTGCTACACCCTTGATTTTGCAATTAATCTGATTTATTTAGATTCCAGAAAACCTAATTTGCAATCGGAAAAGGTGCAAAATAATTCTTTGGCCCGCTTGTTATCTGTCAAGAAGAAAACCATGAATATAAATATAAAAAGAATAAATATATACCGTATATATACATATACTTCCACCAATTTTATTTAAGTGATACATTGTAATTTTTGCGGATTTTATGTCAATATATTATAACAAAGGTTACATGTTTTACAAAATTAGACCTGCATAATATTTAAAGCTTTTAAGCTGCATATCTTCATAAAACGGAATTAAACCCCAAAATATGTGAATTTATTATTCTGATTTTTTTTTTAAATCATCAAATTTCTTTAAATTCAAAGAATCATGAGAGTTTTACCGCAATTAGGGTGTCTGATCAAGGAATTTGAGAGTTTACTACAAAAGTTTGAAATATTTTATTCAAAAATATAAAGCTTATATACCTGGAACAGTTCCACTTTCATTTTTAGCTCTAACCATAAACTATAAACCCTAAAATTTTGATGTTTTCACTTCTTTTCTTTTTATTTGTTCTCAAAACAACCTCATTTTTAGCTCTTACAGCCTATAAACCCTAAAATTTTGATGTTTTGATTTCTTTATTTTTCTTCTCAAAACAACCTCATTTTTAGCCCTTATAAACCTCATATTTGCTGAAACACCTATTTTGCATAATCTGTGAATGTATTATTTTGATATATATTTAAAATTTACCAATTTTTATTAACTTTTAAAATAATCAGCAATAAAAAAAAACATCATATTCTCATATTTGTTTATTTACATACAGATTAGAGAATCTTATTTTTTGTTGATATGCAAGCAAATAAAATTTTACTATAATAGATTTCACATATGATAATCCATTTGTGATGACTCATGACTACATGCATTTTTTCTGATAAATTTGACTATAATAGTCAACCATGTTAGTGTTTAGGCAATTTTTACCAGCAATCCATTTTTTGGTTATAATTTGACTAAAAGTCAAATTCTTGCATACTCTTTCAATCAGTATTATGTATCATTTTGGACAGTTTGACTTTAAAACTCAAACTGTCATTTGAGAAAATTTGGAAGCACTATAAGAACTAACTAAACAAAATCTGTTTTAGACCAAAAAGGTTTAGGGTTCTGATCAGGTTAAAATGGGAAAAAAATTAGTAAAATTTGGACAGTTTGACTTTAAAAGTCAAACTGTCATGCTTTTTCAAATTTTGAAAAACTATAAAAACTCACTAAACAAAATCTGTTTTGAACCAAAAAGTTTTAGGGTTAGGGTTCTGGACATGTCAAAAATAAAATAAAAGTTTAGTGCATTTTAGACAGGGCTGTGGTACCTGGTAGATACTGGAAAGGGAAAAAGTTGAAAATAAACATAATTAAAAAAAGAATGGTTAGGGTTCTGGACAGGAAACTAATTGTAAAAAAAAGGGGGAAATGGTATTGAGTTAATAAGTCAAACCTTATTTAAACCAAAAAGGTTTAGGGTTAGGTTTTAGACAGGGTGCTGTTTTTTTTTTTTTTTTTGGCAAAATGTAACAAAATGAAAATTTAATATGTCTAAACATTAATTGTTAAACATTTTGTTAGCCCTTATAAATGCAGTTGACGATTCTATACAACAGTTTACCCAAAAAAAAAAAGTAACCCTATTTAAAAAACTAAAAAAATATGATAAAATCATTAAAAATGAAAATATATATATATAAATCAACTACAATGTGCCAGATATAGCCATTTAGTTATTAAAAATTATCCTGCTAACAGAAATTCTAATAAAATACAAATAACAATTGTTTTTTTTTCCAGCATATTTGTATTTGAAATTGCAATTTAACTGCATATTCTTTGTTTTTGTTTTCAGTTTCTAAATACATTGTAAACTTTATGTGACAGCAAGCACAACAATCATGCAGCGCTGCAGTCACAGAATTATGCATTATACGTACAGTCTAACAAAGATATATGCAGAACATGACATTAAAATTCTAAAAACATGTTTAGAAACTGACCTTGAGTGTTTGGATTGTGCAGAGAATAATGATATGCATGCTTGGATTTTCAAAAATCAGATTGTTTAGCATCAATGGTATATAAGCAGGTAAAAAGTTTAAATACTACGATCTTAAATAGTACCATTGATATATATCATCAATAGTATCTTTTAAAAAAGAAAAGTTTAAATCCTGCATGTGTTAAAGAAATTAGGGTAAACCCTAATTCAATGTTTAATACTAAAACATAACAATATCTAATCTCTCCAATTGAAGAAAGTGTATACAATCAATATATGTAACACAAAGTGAAAAATCACGGATTGTGCTACACCCTTGATTTTGCAATTAATCTGATTTATCTAGATTCCAGAAAGCCTAAAACAAATTGTGTTAAGCACGAAATGCACTATCGATTGAGATGATACTAATCAGATATCCGTTGAATTCAAAAGTACGAAATGCTTGAATAAACTCTAATGCTCCAATTTGCAATCGAAAAAGGTGCAAAATAATTAGAAAAAGGTAATCAGAAACGCACAAATTGATCAGTAAAACATACGTATGTATATATATAAATTGTATTTGCATAAGAGTGTCTGAATTCTCACCTGAAAGCAATCAAGCAGCGAGTTCCGATTTCGTCAAGTCCAGAGATCAGTGCACCATGGAGGGAGTGAAGGCTTTTTGTCTAGGGTTTTTCGGTTCCTGCTTTTCACACCGAACGGTGTAAACAGAAAAGTTAAAAACCACTCTTTACTTTCAACAATAGTTCATTTTAACCCTTAAAGTTTTAAAATATTTTCAATTATTTTTCGCATTTTGTATTTTCACTTTAACTTTTACATCTTTCGGAAGCATTCGAAGATAATCTCATTGTATTTTACGGTATCTATTTATTTAAGAAAAATGATAATCACAGCCCTAAGGACTGTCAATAAAAGTACAAATGATTTATGCACGTAACCACCTCTTAATGATAGCTCTAAAGGCTGTCATTAACAAAACTCTTTATTTAATATTGAATTTAGTTTTTTATAATTAATAATCTGAATAATTAATATAATTGAGTATTTTTTATTATAACCAATTTTTTATTCAATATAATTTTTAACGTATGAATCAATAAGAGCTGAGAGCTTATTATCTTAGTCTTATCAACTTATTTCATAGAGGTTTTAATAAGCCCAAGTATTATAGCTAATAAGCTTATTTTTTGGGCTTAAACTTATTAAAGATAAGTAGTTTATAGCTTATAACATGCACGCAAAATGTTTATAAAAATCTTCACTTTGATCTTTGTGGTGGTCATAAAATTAAATCTTGTGTAGACAAAAACCATACTAAAATTGTAGAGATGCAGCCCCGGGTCTTTTTAAAAACGATGTCGTTTCTGAATTTAAGCCATATGGTCGTAAATAAGGCTGCAAAAAATTGTTGTGATTTAATTTTAGACAGCCTATCCCGGTTATTCCATGAGAGCAGCTTTCCCACACCTCGTATAAGTGGGCCTCATTTTCCAGAATAAGTGGGCCTCATTTGCACAAAAGAGCACTGTTTTGGGCTTTTGAGGCTTGACACATTCAAACCACCCGATTTAATAGGAGAATTATATCGGTTCGAACTACAATTTAAACCAAACTCTTATGAACAATTGTGTAATTTACTCTAAATTAAAATATAAAAATAAGGGTGATTTAGTGACTCTAAGACGACTATAATGATGAAAAATACTAATATAAAATTGGAAATCATAGCATCCGTAAAAATATGAGCAAACCTCAGGGTCGAAAACAGTCTTGAATATTGAAAGGACAATAGCAACGTAATTAAAAAAATAAAAAGAATAAGAATTTTGTAGTACAAAACCAAATGAGAAGTAATGAAAAAGACGTTATCATTTAAGAGGCAAACAGAAACAGGTATAAATAAAAACTTTAAATTTTTTTACTTTTATATAACAGTACACTGAAAGTTCTATATTAATTTTAAAAAGATTAAATGAATTAGCAGATCTATACTTTTTTTTTTTACTTTTAACTGTTCATGTACGGATAATTAATGTAATGACTTTGATACAAGAAATATAATTTTTTAATTATTTAAGGGATGTTATTTGACATGGTAAAACTTAATTTATATACTACCTCTATGTTAAAATAGGGATAAATCAAAATAAGTGATACATTTTTAAAATTTATCTTATTTGATAAGAAAGTGAGATTCATTCTTTACTAACTATCTACTTTAATAAAGTGAAATTACTCTTTTACCCATATTTTTACTTTTAAACATCATTAATATTACTTTATTCAAAAGAAGTATGACTCATTATCCAATAACTATCCATTTTAATCTATCTTATCTTTTAATCTTTTTCCTAAAAAAACATAATTCTTTAAATGTATCACTTATTTTAATACGGAGGTAGTATAATGATTTGAAGAAAATATGAATTATTTTCGTGTACAAATTATCTGTTATAAGAAAATTTATTAGTTGAGTTTATATACAGAAAGTAAATTTCCAATCTAACTGCATAAATTAATCGAGAACAAGTTGAGTATTGAAAACGAAGTTTATTTTCACAAAGGGACTAAATACTTAATTTTGATTAAAATTCAACAGTGAGTTTTTTAACTCTATTAGTTTTATTAAATCAATGTTATATTATCCTCTTCACTATTGACAAGAAATTGTCAAGTTCATCCCAACAATATCTCATCCTTAACTCATTAATTTTTTCAAATCACTATTTTTTTAACCGGCCATGGTTGGGAAATGATGGTTTATTGAAGAAATATGTTAAAGGTTTATTCTCAATTCCCAAAGTTCCATAGGAACAACTGAAGAATATTACATTGAGATGATTTTTATAGAAGACTCTGTTGGTGTATATATATATATCTTTTTTTTTAAGAAGACTTTATTGGTGTATGAAGAATACACTAAATAGAGTTTCTCCATCATTCTAAACTTTTTGGAGAAGTCTATATAATTAATTAACAATGAATAATGTGGTTAACATATAGTTACTGAACTATAAACACCTTAGGTGATTAATCCTTTTTATATAAATTTCTTATATATCCTTGTAAAAGTAATAAATTATTTTTATATCCTTTCAAAATTTAAAAATTATTTTTATATCCTTACAAATTTTTGAATTATCTTTATATCCTTCCAAACTTTTACAATTATCCTATATATATCCAAAAACCTATTTTATTATTTATTAAATCATTATAATATCAATAAACATTATTATCAAATTTAGATAATGAAGAAGGGCTTTTATTAGATATTTGATTTGATAATAATGATTATTGATATTATAATGATTTAATAAATAATAAAATAAGTTTTTAGATATAAAGGAAATTTTTAAATGTTTGGAAGGATATAGGAATAATTCAAAAGTTTAAAAAGATATAGAAATAATTTTTAAATTTTGAAAGGATATAAAAACAATTTATAACTTTTACAAGGACATATAAGAAATTTCCCTTTATTTATCTAAAGACAGTGAATTTAATAATGAAAGTTATATGCAAGTTAAAAGCTTTAGTTAGCAAAATCTAAAAATATATGTAGAGAAAGCAACATCCCAAGGAAACCTTGGCCTACCAAAAAAACCGTACAAAAACAAAGAACCCATCCTAACCTAAAACGAAACGAAAAAGAAATGATCGAGAATATTCAACATGGTCCCGATCAACTTTACGTCTTTTAGTCAATCCGGGGTATTCTCTAAAGAAAACGAGAAATGTTCTATATATTTAACTAAATAGATTGTAAAACATGCTTAAATGTAGTGATTTTTACACAATATTTTTCGATCTATACATCATAATAGTTGTTTTATATGTTTGTACAATCTGAGAAAATGATATATATATATATATATATATATATATATATATATATATATATATATATATATATATATATATATATATATATATATATATATATATATATATATATATATATGGGATAGTGAGTGTGTGGTTGTCACGTACCTAGGCTTAGGTGTGGAACCACCCATAACTATATAATTTTGGTTAGAAAAACTCAAAACAATTATTTTTTATGAAAGTCTTGTGACTTTTCCACCATATTAGAACACTTACACAATAAAAAAAAGTATACACACATATGGATATGCATTCAATATAAACATCATTTCATGAAACATGAAGCTTCAAAACACCATTTTAACAAAAACATAATTAAGGTTCAAGATAAGTGATGAGTTTTAGATGAGATATGATTCATTTGATACACTAGTAAGTTTATGTGTTGAGTTATAAATTTTTTTTGATCAATACAACCTAGTTTTGGGTGGTTTCACATCTAAGCTTAGGTATGTGACAGCCACACATTCACTTTTCCCATATATATATATATATATATATATCATGTATTTGACAGCGTAGACATATCGTTAAACTCATGTTTTAGACACATGCTGACCCTACTAAAAAAATGATCGGATTAAAGGCACATTCAAATATGAGATTTAAATATGTATTACATAAATGATTTTTTCTAATATATGTGACATATACACGTATAGTAAATGTTAAATGTATTTTATGTCGTTGCATTTAATAAATTATCATTTTTCATTTTTAATTATGGTAAAGATAAAATTAATATAACACAAATGCATTAATAACTCATTAATATCATTTTACTCTAACTAAAGAAATTTTGGTTTATTTAACGTTCGTTATTGTATGCCTAACGGGCACATATTAGCAAAATCTTTTATGAATAGTTTTTTTTCAAATGTATGCGCTAGTGTACACATTAGATTGCATTTAATTAATGAAGTAATTATTTCATAATATGTTTTGAATAACATTAATGAACTATAATTTCTACATGATTTTCGCAGGTTTAAATGGAAATTTAATTTCTATTGAACATGATTTTCGATTTAAATGGAAATTTAATTTTCATAAATTGTAACTAATGTAGAAAAACTCTTTTGTAAAACATCAATTGGCCCAGTAGCCTAATCTAACCCATGGGCTAAAAAAAGCTAACAATTAACTTTATTAATTAGTGTTATAAAAGTGTTATCAAATGCTAACCCTAGAATTAAGCTGATGAGAGAGAGAAGGAGATGGCTTGTAAACCTGGGCGAGGGTTTATCAGTGGTCAGTTGCTGCATGTAGTAGTACAATGGCAGCACTTAATAGCCAAGTACCAATGCACAGACATGGAGGAAGGTGAAATTTGCATGTGTGTGTTGTATCAAGGTGTGATTACTATGTGTAAGAGAAAACATCAAAAAAAATAATTAAAAAAAAAAGAAGGTAAAAGACATATTAGGTTTGGGGTGAAAGCATGGGAAAATGGCAGAGAAATTGCAGAAGGCACACTACACACCACAGTTTTTGTGTGATTGAGAAAGAGAAAGTGAATAGTGGTCTCTTCTGCTTCTTCTGTTTATGCAGACACCGGTGGACCAATCCTTCATTTACTCCTTTCTCAATTACACATCATCTTCTTTATTAATATCACTTGATTTTCTACAATAATTAATCAATTCTTTACATATATACTTACTTCCTCGAGTTTACATGTTCGATAAAAGATAGTGTCTATTTTGAGTTTATGATTATGTGCCTGTGATAATAAATTTAATAGTTTCCGACGCTTAGCGCCAATATTGTACTAAACATTGCCCATCAACTTCAAAAAGGTACGTGTTGGAAAGATACGGAAAATATATTATCATAGATGTAC
The DNA here is from genome assembly GCA_963853835.1 of Calendula officinalis. Lineage (NCBI taxonomy): Eukaryota > Viridiplantae > Streptophyta > Magnoliopsida > Asterales > Asteraceae > Calendula > Calendula officinalis. The sequence continues at coordinate 56,526,990 of OY970830.1, forward strand.
ATGGGTACGTGGTTTATGTTTCCGCCACCCAAACAATATATGTACAATGTCTACATTCTTATATACATATGTAATTAGTTTTCACCCGTCATATTTACGTTAAATGACCAATATACGAGGTTGGATTTATATGCCCGCATGTTGCGAAGGTATGAATTTAATATTACCAAAATTATCAATTGTAGATAACATTGTTGCTAAATGTATGATCGATAAACGTGTGTGACATGTCATATTTTTGGCCACTTAATCCTTCATATTTCATACACTAACAAGAATTGGTGATAATCAGTAGAGATAAACTATGTTAAGAATTGAAGCACATTCTAGTGTTCAAGATTAACTAGTATTTGTATCTGTTTTGCGTCAATTAACAAGAGTTGATATCCATTAGACAATAACAATATCCAATCCAACTGAATGCGAGTTATGTAAAAACTAAAAATTGAGATGTAAATAATTATAACTTTACCTGAAGTAGTAAAGTTAAGCTTAAAAATATACAAAATGGAAGATTATAAAAGTTGATGATGGGTCACCTCAAACTGTAAAAAAGAATCAAAATGAGAGGTGGAGTGAGAAGGTAGAGAACACTTTTATGATTTAAAAATAAAAATAAGTTAAGTGTCAAAGTAAAAAGGGGTAAGAGAGAGGGGGAAAAGGCAATAATGAAAGGAAGGAGGGGTTTTGTGAAATGGGACCTAGTTTGCAGGGCGTGGGTTAGTAAACCCAACGTGACTTTGTCGGGTTTTTTGTCCATTTTCCTATCACATTTTTTCACCCTCTTTATTTTACTTTCTAATGGCAATTAGGGCTTCAAATTAGTTAGCTTGTTATAAGGAAAACAACTTGAAAAAGTAAAAGGATTGCGAGTGTTTACCATGCCGTGACCAAACATCACTATCAATGTTTTACTTTTTATTATATAGATCAAACGTATCACAGGGGCGGTACTAGAAATTCTTTTAAAGGTGGACAAAATTTAGAGTGTAAATCAGGTTTTTTGAGTAAAGTTTTTTTAAAGTCAAATCGTAAATCAAATCAAATCAATTTTTATATGAAGAAAGTTTAATCGAAAATTAAAGCAGTCAAAATCAAGGGTAAATGTCAGAAATTATCCATGTGGTCTTGCATTTTCTACTTTTTTATCCCTAAACTTTTTTTTTCGGGATTTTTGTCCCTGTACTCTTTAAAATTCTGTTTTTATGTCCTTCCGTCAAATTTGACTGTTAACTAACGGAATATGCCAAAAAATTGAGGGTATTTTCGTCCAATTTTTCTTTTCCCTTTTAATTCAAATTTTTTAATCCTTTTCTTGTATTCTTCTTCTTCCGTCCCTCAATGAGCCCTAATTTTTTTAGTCATTTTCTGTCAATGCTTTAGGAAAACAAATAAATCATCACCAAACATTAATTTCATTTCTTTGTGAAAACATATTTGTGGAATGTTGCTGTGAAAAATCGTGAAATCCTCCTTTACTGGGCAGACAAATCAAACCATAAGCTTCATCTTCTTCATGAGATTTGAACTCTACATCGGATTCCGGCATAAGACGACAATCTTTCTCCGACCATCTTCTTCGTCCCCAACAATCGTCTCCTACAAGCTCAGATCTGCGATTTTTGGGTGGTTGTTGCTGCCCAGATCTGCGATTTGCTGGATACATCGGATCTGTCGTTGTTGCCCAGATCTGCAGGCCCCGCTTAAAGTTTTTCTGGTCGGAGGTCGAGGTGGTCAGAGGTGTGACGGAGGTGACGGGATCGGTGAGGTTCATCTTCAAGATCTGCCCAGATTTGTGATCGATCTTCAAAGATTTGTGATCCATCTTCATGTTCTTATTTGTCGAAGAAGATTCCCATTTTTTATTTTGGGTTTGTTTTGATTAGCCTTATGTTGTTAATTATTGCACGTAGGAAGACGATTTTGGGTTTGTTTTGACTATCCCCAACAATCGTCAAACTTGACTTAATCGACCATCTTCTTTGTTTTGATTTCTGGGTTTGTTTTGATTTTGGGTGTTCTTGATGATAATGATGGATAAGAAAGCAAATATGAAGGTACAATTCCTAAGGCATATGGTACAAGAAATTCGGTTAAAATGACCAAAATGCCCTCACATGTTCGGCATGTGGGGTTACATAACAGCCAAATTTGGACGGAAGGACATAAAAACAGAATTTTAAAGAGCACGGGGACAAAAATCCAGAAAAAAAAAGTTTAGGGACAAAAAAGAAGAAAACACAAGACCACAGGGACAATTTCTGACATTTACCCCAAAATCAAACTTCGCATGTTAGTTTATTCAAGAAAAAAATCTTAAAATTTAGCAATATAAGAAATAGAATGCAATTTTTTTGTAGTGGTAGATTTCGTATATAAAGCTTGTATTCTTAATCCATATTCGTATTCAATTTTGTAATAACGTTCAAGTCAATTATTTAAAGTGTTTGACGTGGACTAATATGTCAACAGTTATAATACATGTGTAATCAAATAAACATTAAACATAACATTTTTAAACCGATAAAAATAAGGGAAAAATAAGTCAAATGAAAATAAAAATTTTAATGGAAAATAAAGTAAAAAAACATTAAACAAGAAAAACGAAAAAAAAGATTTTAAAAGAATATATATGCATATGGATGGAACTTGAACTAAAAGTATGTTTTTAAAATAAATGAGTTAATCATTAAGTTAATACACTACTTGTATTAGTTATCGTCCATATATTATGTATATTTGGATGGGCCCACCCCTTGCTACCGCCACTGCGTATTAGGGATGGAATCGGGTCCGGAACCGACCTGGATGGACCCGGACCCGAAATACGCAAGAACCGATTTAGAAGGATTAGTAGACCCGAGAACCGATTTAGGAGGATTTGTAGACCCGAGAACCGAACCATTTTATAGAATACGGTTCCGGTTCGGTTCCGGGTAAATCGGGTATAGACCCGATTGGAACCCAAATAGTAATTTGAGCCGATTTTGGGTGTTTTTATCATATATGTTAGTTTATACATGTAATATTATAATGATTTACAAATAACAATTGTATAATTAATATAAATCGAATACTAGTAATAGTATTATACATTTACACCACAACAAATTACAAGTACATAGTTAATTATTTTCGGTTCCGGGTCTTAGACCCGATCTGTCCTATACCCGATGTACCTGGACCCGATTTACCCGTACCCGAAATACCCGATACCCGATTTCACGGAAATGTTGGACCCGATACCTGCACCGAGTTTTGGTAATCCGGTTCCGGTTCGGTATGAGTACGGGTTCGGGTTTTCGGTTCTATGTCCCTTCCCTACTGCGTATGACCAAACTACTTGTGATCAAACTCTCATCAGTTTATTATCAAAGGATAAAAGTAAATCACCTTATTCATAATACACCACACATCTTTCGCAAAAATTTGGTCGCCTAAGCGACTAAACCTACATGAAAAATAGAGAGAGGACGCGTCCTCTTTGATCATGTCATAAGAGGGACGCGGTTGGGGTGGAACGACGGAATGACCGCGTGGTCAGGTCATCCATTACGGGTGATCTCGGACCGCCTTTATTTTTGCCCCCCACAAACTCAAATCAGTTTAGGTTTTATATTATTTCTGGCAATTTATATCAAATTTAATGTAATCCTCTTACAACAACAATAAAGATACTCAAATATCATATGAGGAGTGTAGTGATACATGGGATTTAGATAGTGATGCTTCGACTTGGAACTAAAAAGACCGAGTAGATAATATGTAATGCTATTAATATGCTTAGTTGCATATAAAAATTACTCCCTTCGTCCCTTCAAAAAATTTCTCATTTGGATTTTACCTAATTTTGTAGGTGATAGTTAGTGGTGCGATCATTGAAAATACTTTTGATTAAAATATAAAGTTGGATTGGAGAAAGAAAGATAGTTAGTGGATATTAGTGGTGTAGTCTTTAGTAATAATAGTTTTTTATTGTGTGTAGCCTATCAAATATGGGAAATGAGAAGTTTTTTGTGGGATAAAAATTTAGAGAGAAATGAGAAGTTTTTTGTGGGACGGAGGGAGTATTAATTATTATTCTTTTAAACTATTTGGTATATATATTATTAAAATAAAATAAATAAGATAAAAGTAACAAGTAAAGTTAAGCGAAGTGAATAACTATTTTTAACACTATCCTTTTTTACTATAATTTAAACATTACATATCTAAAAACATTAATTTGAACCAATACCACTACGTGTGTTCTTTGATTTGAAACATATATATTAATTGGGTCTGAAGGTGAAACAATATGTCATTCATACAAGTTTAACCGATCTTAAAACCTACGACTTGATGCACTCATCGAATATCTACGGAACTAGTGGTGGATCCACATGTTTGATACAAGATTTAATAGATTTGAAAACCAAAAGGTTTATAACCTAGTAATATAAGGTGTTGCAATATGTTACTCATATGGTCCATTTAGTTTGAGAAACAAGTTTAACAGATCTTAAAACCTACGACTTGATGCACTCATCGAATATCTACGGAATTAGTGGTGGATCGACATGTTTGATATACAAGATTTAATAGATTTGAAAATCAAAGGGCTTATAACCTAGTAATATAAGGTGTTGCTATATGTTACTCGTTAAACTGTAGTCATAAGTTTGAGTTCCGTTGCGGACTATATGGAATATGTTTAGGAATAATTTAGAGGTGGTATATTCTCCCTAACTTGTTTCTAATAATAAAAAGAAAAACAGAAAATAAAGTTCTAAGGTAAGTGATAAATATGTGCTTCATATGTTTCACTTATTACGATTTTCATAATACACTCACTGAAACATTGTCAATGTTGGATAAATCTATTTTGTAGACCATAAAACGAAAAGATTGAGAAAATCGAATAAATAATACTCCATCCGTCTCATAAAAAAGTTCTCATTTCTCCTTTAAATTTTGTGTCACAAAAAGTTATCATTTCTCCAATTTAAAGGGTCCACTTAATAAAATAATATTATTACTAATGATTTCACCAATAAAACACTTTCTCTCTCCAATCTAACCTTATATTTTAATCAAAGGTATTTACAAGGACTCCACCACTAAGACTATTCCCATTGGGAAGGGTTGGGTTGGGTTGGGTCATAGATATAATAATAAAAAATTATTAGGGTCACTAGAAATGGGTGACCTAGGTCACTCAAGAGAACCAGGTCACCATAAGGTCACACAAATATTTTATTGTTTAATATTTGAATACATGAAGTGTAATTTTTTAATTGGTTGTTTGGTTTGGGTTGGGTTGGGTTGTTAATGGGGGTGGAAATTTAAGGAGGATTGGGTTGTGTAGGTGGAAGAAAGAGAAAATGATTTTTTAATAAAAAGTTAGGTTGGGTTGGGTTGTGAATGGGGATAGTCTAATAACAATATCCTAAAAGCTTGTGTTCATGAGAAATGCGAACTTTTTTATGGGGCGAAGAGAGTAAAACACGGAGAGCTTAGGATTTAGTTTTCTGAAACTCGGGCCGTTTAGCTTATTAAATTATTTCATATATATTACCCCTTTTATACAAATGTGAAAGTGAAATCACTGTTCACAAATCTCTTATTGGCTTAAATTTTTACTTAATATTATATATAGGAGTGGATATGAAATCATTCTGTAAAGATTCTTGCAGTTGGGTTGGTAAGTACCTTGCCTCCTCCACAAAGCTCAAAGGTTCAAGCCCTTATTCCACAATATTTTAGGCATTTTTTTTTTCATTATAGTTGTTAATAAAGCATTTATATTTCACTCCCTAAACTCATATAATTTCTTATTATGAACCCTAAACTTTTATCATTTACACTATTAATAAATTTTTTAATATTTTATTACTTAAACACTTTACCTTTAAACTTTTATCTATCATACTTTTAATTCCTAACCCTTTATAATTTTACTCAACCTCATTTATAATATTCAATTCACTTTGCTAAAATCATAAAAATTTATATACTTCGATAAACTTAAAGTTGAATAATATTCAAATCAAGTAAAGCATAACAATTTGGCGTAATTAAATTAATAAGTTGGAGAGTAAAACGAAACATTATAACAATGTGTCACTAAAAGTAAAATAAATATATGATAGAAAATTTTGATACACACTATCATACTAATAAACATGATATTATCGAAACTTTTGATATTATTGTTGTAACTACTATATATGTTCCTACATATTTCTTTTCTTCCTTTCTTTATAATACAGATTTAAAGCCGACATAAAAATGCATATTTTAAAATCCGCAGCATCGCGCGGGAACCACAGTGCTTGTTTTATTAATATTACTGAAATGTATTCAAAATAGTCTTTAATTTTTATGTAATCTTAAGAGATCAATCTTAACTATTGATTAATTATAAGTAATGGTTAAAATTAATAATATATTTTACATGAAGGAGTATTTTGGTGTTTTTATAAAAAAAAGTAATTATTTATTTTTATAATAATAATAATAATAATATTTTTAAGATCAAATATTTTTTTTTTTCCGTGAATAACACATAATGATAATATAACCCGATGAAGATGAACTCGAGTTGACCCGACCCAGATAGATCTAACTCACTAGTTAAATAACCCGCTGGTCCATTGCCCACCCGTTTTAATTACCACTTTTTTTATTCTCTTAACATATTTGATATATATCTTTATTTTCCCAAAGAAAGATTATTTGTCTGTAACAATCCACATGTAGAGTTAAACATATTATGTCATCTTTCTCTTGGGGTTGAGTTGTTTCCCACTCTCTCTCTCTTATCTCTCTCTCTCTTAACTTCATCTTAGGCAACCAAGCTGTCTCTTGTTGCCTTCATACTTGTCTTGTTGGAACCTCTGCAACACCCTCTCACTCTCTCTCCTTCTTTCTCTCTCTAAACTCCATGGATCCATCACCATAACCCTAATTCCTCCACCCTCCTCCTGCTGGTTCTCAGGTAAAAAATCTATCTTTTTAGGGTTTTTCAACACATTTGGTTTCTGGGTTTTCAAGATTAAAGTTAAATCTGTATTGGGTTTTTTCCTTTTTTGAATCTTGTTGATAATTAAGCATGTTTTTAGGGTGTGATTTAAGCAGTCATTTATGGCGTTGAGTGGCAATCATGAGAAAGAGTTAGGAATGCAGACTTCACCTCCTTACAACAACAACAATAACAGTCACTTGATTAGAGAGTCATCTTCTGAAACTGTGGATCATGGGTCGGATCCGGATCGGTTTCCCGGCACCGGAGCTTCCGTCACGCCGATTTCAGTCGGATATAAGCTGTTAAAGTCGCCGGTGCAACATCCGAGGTACCGAGAATGTCTCAAGAACCATGCGGCTAACATGGGCGGAAATATCACCGACGGTTGCGGTGAGTTCATGCCGTCAGGTGACGACGGAACCCTAGAAGCACTGAAATGCGCCGCCTGTAACTGCCACCGTAACTTCCACCGTAAAGAATACCCCACCACCAGTCCCACCGCCGGACCTTTCCTCCAACTCCCACCACCCTTACCTTCACCATCACCTTCGCCGTCATTCCACCACCACCACCGTACCCCACCGGCAATCTCTCTCCACCACCACCCTAACTGGGCTTCCTCCATCAACGCTCCGCCGGTGAAAATGGCGTTCGGAGGAACCATTGGAGGTGGTGGTGGTGGTGCAGCCACCGAATCCTCAAGTGAGGAGCTGAATTTCACGACGGCTGGTGTTACTCCGCCGTACGGGGTGGCGAAAAAGAGATTCAGAACAAAATTTACACAAGATCAAAAGGAGAAAATGCTTGAGTTTGCTGAAAAAGTTGGTTGGCGGATTCCAAGAGAAGATGATCCTGAAGTTCAAAGGTTTTGTGCAGAAGTTGGAGTTAAAAGACAAGTCCTCAAGGTTTGGATGCATAATAATAAAGCCACTTCTGGGAAAAAGCAAGTTCAAGACTCCAATGAGAGCATTGATTGATTGTACGGTACAACTTAATTATGCATAAATATGGGGTAGAATGTTGTAGTGTGTATACCAGGAGCTAGAACTAGATAGAGATGCATTGTATTTGCATCTTCATGGTGTTCTATTTTCATTTTTTTTTGGTTGGGTTGAATTTTTATCAATGTCATTTTAGTTTATTAAAAAATTCTACCACTAGTCTCCTTGATAAATTTAAAATACATACATATCATGTTACCAATGAGTTATAAAATTATAAATATTCGTTTTAGAAAGAAATCCAATTAAACAAATACCGATTATTTAATTGGGAGGAAGTACTTGGTAGATTTCATTGGGATTTTCCAAATTATGTTTTTTTTTGGTTTCCAAGACCTAATGAATCTACTAAACAAAAGTAGTTTAGAACATGGAAGGGGGAGTGGGCTAACACTTCCTTGCAAGTACTAACCCTTTACCCAATATGAAAAGTAAGGTTGTGCTCCACAACTCACAAGTATTCTGGTGGGTATACATTGTGCTTCTTATGTTATACATTGTGTTTCTTCTGTTGTATATTGTGCAACTTTTGTTGTACATTGTTAGATCTACTAATTAAAACTACTAGCAGGGTACCCGCGTAATACGGCGTCTGTAATTATATTTTGTGGTGGCATAAAGATGAGGGTGGGTGGTGGTGCGTAGTGATGGTGAGAGCATTGATTGATTGTACGGTACAACTTAAGTATTGTATTCATTTAATCAATATCTGCCTTAGTATAGTATCTCAGTTGATTAGAGTCCCTTTTCTATAACATGAAAGTCATAACTTCGAATCTTGGGGTTGTTAATTTTTAAAAAACATAGATATTTTTTGAAATAACAAGTGTATTGGATGAAAATTAAGATTTATGAAGGTTAAAATTTATTATATAAATATGAGTATGTTGGAAATGGATGTGATTTGTATATTTGGATATTATAGTTCCATCTTCTTTATAGTTTTTTTTGTATGTCGATGTAACTTAATGTATATTTAGTAAAGTAATTATTTAGGGATAATCACAAAAATAGCCGATTTTAGACGGGTCTAACTTGCTTTTGATCAACTTTATAAGATCTGTTTTATAATAGTCACCCATCATATGAAAGTGTTTTTGTGATAGCCACAAATTTTGTGAATGTAGTACGAATGGTTGTTTTAGGTTACATGAAGGGCCATGTCGTGAAAAAGTGAATCCCCAATAAGCCTTGGCAAGATATTTAATGTTACACTTGAAGATTGTTAATATAAAAAATTGTATTGATTTATTAAAAATTGTAGGAATTAATATTATTACACTATACCGTTCAAAAAAAATAATAATACTCCTTCCATCTCACAAAAAACTTCTCATTTTACTCAAAATTTTTGTCTCACCAAAAACTTATCATTTCATACATTTGATGGGCTCCACATAATAAAATACTATTATACTAAAGATCCCACCACTAATTATCCACTAACTATCTATCTTTCTTCAAACTAATCTTATATTTTAATCAAAATTATTACCAATGACTACACAACTAATTATCACCTTAAAATTTGTGCCAAAATGAAATGAGAAGTTTTTGTGCGACAGAGGGAATATTACACTATATTAAATATTCATACTTTATTTTTTTTTATCATAAAATACTTTACATGTGAAAATTCATTAATTATTTTTTTTAATCTTATCATTTTATTTAAACATTTATCATAGTATGAATAAATATAATTATCCTTTTTTTTTAGTTTTAATTTTATAATGTATCATATTTTCCTTGTTAAAATATAAATCAAGCAGATATTTTGTATATTTGTATATCTAATCAACCGATTAATGTACAAACACATAATTAATGATTGACCCTATGGTTGGCCAATTTTCCTTGATCATCAATTCATCATATGTTTTTTCTTGTTTCGAGATAGTCAATGTCACGTAGAAACATCTACGATCCATCACAGCCAAACACAATTAGCCACGTCATCACACCATCAATCATCACTCACCAGTCACATCGCAAGTCCACCTGTCTTCACCATTGCTTCTTTCACTTGTTCTCCCATCAACCTTTCTCTCACGCAATTCATCGAACACCTGGTGTTCATATTCATTCCGTGAACTAAACAACACATATTTTATGTAATTGCAAAGATCAAAGAGAGCAACAATGAGTTTCAGAGACGAAAATGAAGACGGTAGAGATCTAAGAAAACCGTTTCTTCATACTGGTAGTTGGTATCGTATGGGCTCCAGACAATCGAGTATGATGACGTCATCTCAGATGATCAGAGATCGCTCTGTTTCTGTGCTCGCTTGTGTTCTCATCGTTGCATTAGGCCCGATTCAGTTCGGTTTCACTGTAAGCAATCTTATATATAATGCAAAGTTATGTTGATCCGAGATTTGAATTATTGAAGTTAAACTATTACTTTATGAATGCAAAATTATATTGATTTATTTCAACTTTAACAACAGTTTTTTTAATCAACTTGGCAATATGACATTATTTTTAATCAAAAGTATAAGATCCGTACCAATTTTAGGATTTGATGAGTGACTTGAACTTATAAAGTTTAAAATCTTTTAATCATCATGTGTTTGGATAATTGCAGGGTGGCTATTCTTCACCTACACAACTGGATATTAGTAGAGATCTTAATCTTACAGTCTCTGAGGTTTGCTTATCTATGATTTATCCCATTTAGGGAAAATTGTCAAGAAAGTTAACTTTTTAGATTACAGTGTGGGTACCCAAATTTTCTAGCTCATCAAACTACTAAAATCTCGGTTTTGTATCAAAACTGAACTTTATTTGGGTCCCAAAAATCAAACGTTGGTTCTAGATTTGTTAAAAGATAAACTTTTAGCCGAAAATTGAACCTTCACACCTTTTGGGATCTTTGGTTACCTTTTTTTGGTGATTTAAAAATGGAATTTGAGGTTTGTTTTCTTATAACGAATGTAGAAATGATATAAAATATTGTGTTTCAGTTCTCATTATTTGGCTCATTATCGAATGTTGGTGCTATGGTTGGTGCAATAGCTAGTGGTCAAATTGCAGAGTATATAGGCCGAAAAGGGGTACGCTTGATTATGTATTTTCAATATTAAATTTCTCAGAATTATATAATTGCAATTTAATTTGATTATTAATTGTTGTGTTATTGTAGTCTTTGATGATTGCAGCAATCCCTAATATAATTGGGTGGCTGGCCATATCATTTGCCAAAGTTAGCTTCTGTTTCTTACGAACTCAAATTACATTTTGTCAGCTTATTTTTTAACTCAAATTGGCTTAATTTTTCTCAGGATTCATCGTTTCTTTATATGGGAAGATTACTAGAAGGATTTGGTGTTGGGATTATATCTTATACGGTAATTTTTTATATATGTTTTACATTACTTCTTGTTTGCAAAAAAAAAAAAACAACTTACTAAATTGAAATATCTTTTTTTTTTTGGTTTATTACAAAGGTTCCTGTATATATTGCTGAGATAGCACCTCAAAACATGAGAGGGGGGTTAGGTTCTGTTAATCAGGTAATATTATTTATTTCATTTTCTAATTCTTTGATATATACAAAAAAACTTTATAATATACATCTTTTTACTTATTTTATCTTTCTTTCTTTTTTTTTTAGCTTTCGGTTACTATTGGGATTATTCTCTCTTATTTGTTGGGACTTTTTGTTAATTGGAGAATACTTGCAATTTTGGGTAATTCTCGAGAATATTAAAAAATATTAGGTTATAGTTAACCAAAATATTGAATTAAAAATTTGTTTTTTTCAGGAACGTTGCCTTGTTTAATTTTAATACCGGGTCTCTTTTTCATCCCAGAGTCTCCTAGGTGGTTGGTATGCTTAATCAACTGTTTTATTTTGTAATTTGATGTTTTTAAATTTTAATAATAGAAATTAGTAGTTAAGTGTTATGTTTTTCAGGCTAAAATGGGAATGACAGAAGATTTTGAAGCTTCTTTACAAGTTCTTCGCGGTTTTGACACTGATATTACCCAGGAAGTAAACGATATTAAGGTAAATCTTTTGTGAAAAATCTTTTAGTATTATTTATTATTTTCTGTATTAATTCTGAAATTTAGAACATGATTGGTGATTTTTATTTTATGTATTCATTTATTTAATTTTTTTTTTTGTGCAAATTACAGAGGTCTGTAGCATCATCAAACAGAAAAACTGCAATTCGTTTCACAGATCTCAAACATAGAAGATATTGGTTTCCACTGATGGTATTATGTAACTGTTATGTTGTATTGAATGTAAATATTTAAGTATTTTAAAACTTAATTATATATTTTTATTTTGTAGATAGGAATCGGCTTACTTGTTCTTCAACAGTCAACTGGAACCAATGGTGTTCTGTTTTACTCCAGTACCATTTTCCAATCTGCAGGTCAGTGTTCAACATTTTTAATTAAATTAGTGATAGTGATCTATAACTATGTGATTATTTATTTATTTATTCTATTAAACAGGAATTTCTAATAGTAATATTGCTACATTTGGACTTGGTGCTGTCCAAGTAAGTGCCAAAAATATTACACTTAAATTCGTCAGTTATATTATATTCTGTTAATATAATATTTGTTATCATTTCAGGTCATTGCAACTGCAATTTCAACATGGTTGGTTGACAAAACAGGCCGAAGGATTCTGCTTATTGTAAGGATATAAATTAATATAAATTAAATATATAATGTGAACTTTTTATTTTTTTGATTTTCTGAAAAGGATAACAAAACAATCTTTTGTAGGTCTCTTCTTCTGGAATGACTCTCAGTCTCATACTCGTTGCAGCATCCTTCTTCATTAAGGTAATCATTTATTTTCTATTATTTATTATTATAATGTGCATAAAAATATAAATAAAAATTATATTAATGCATAGAACCTACAAAATCATTTTGTTAAAAACGTTACATTATTGTTGAAGTAATATAATTTTTTTAAATCATAATTGACACACTACTTACATATAAAAAAATAAATTCTCTGGACAAAAATATTTCAGGTCAACCAACCCATTAAAAAAATAACCGTTTTTGACCCGAACCCGTTTCAACCCTTTTCCCAACCCGCCCATTTTACTACATCCAATTGTAACTAATAGTCAGAAAGAACATTTTCAGGGTTATGTGGAGGATGGTTCCACCATGTATACTGTAATGGGCATCTTGTCAGTTATTGGAGTTGTGGTACTTTTTTATTTATTTATTTTTAATATACTAATGTGGTTATCACTAATATTTCTCTATTATAACCTTTTGTATTTAGGGTATGATAATTGGTTTTTCTCTTGGAATGGGCCCAATTCCATGGATTATTATGTCTGAGGTAATCAATTACATTATATATTCTTATGGTATATATTAATTACCATTTGTGTGTTTTTTTATTAATTAATTAATATTTTTTGGTTGTATTACAGATTCTTCCTGTGAACATAAAAGGACTTGCTGGTAGTATAGCAACATTAGCCAATTGGTTTATTTGTTGGCTAGTTACATTAACCGCACCCTTGCTTTTATCATGGAGTAGTGGAGGTTTGTGTTTAATGCATACAATGCTTTATAAAAAAAAAAAAAAACTTATATCATCAATATAATAACATAGTTTTTGGTCATCATATTTAAAACATTAATCATTTATTAAATATATGTAAAAAGGATGGACTAGAAAGTGTCTCAAGCCCATTTGTGATTTTTATGATTGTATAAATGGTTAATTTTCACAATTTTTATTTGTAACAGGAACCTTCACTCTTTACATGCTTATGTGTGCTATAACTGTCGTTTTTTCTGCACTTTTGGTACCGGAGACCAAGGGCAAAACCTTGGAGGAGATTCAGTTTTCATTTAGATGATGTGTTTCTTGTTGTATTTAAATCATGAATTATTAAGTTATATACTAGAAAAATCATAAAACAAGAGAATGAATACAACTTCTATTTATATTAAGTGTAGAGGTAAAATTATTAATAGTCTTACATCTTTTGAATATATTCTTTAAGGTGTAAAATTTAGTGCAACAATTGTTTAAGTAATGAACAACTTTTATTAAAGTAATAAAGATAAAACAAAACATCGTCAAAATGTTAATTTTGTAGAATGAAAGCTTAGCTGAGTTATACGATACACATTTAGCTAAAAGAATCGACACCATATTCAAAATATATACCTTATACTCCCTCCGTCCCACAAAAAACTTCCCATTTTACTGTGATAAAAGTTTTAAGGTGATAGTTAGTGGTGATGTCATTAATAATAATTTTGATTAAAATATAAGATTAATTTAGAGAGGGAAAGATAATTAGTGGATATTAGTGGTGCAATCTATAATAATAATAATATTTTATTATGTGGAGCCCATCAAATGTAAGAAATGAGAAATTTTTTTTGAAATAAAAATTTAGAGTGAAATGAGAAATTTTTTGTGGGACGGAGGGAGTAATAAACATCATGTGGTTTCAATAGTTATATTGAAAGAACTCTATTTGTAACCAACTAGCACTGTGGTTCCCGTGCGATGCTGCGGATTTTAAAACATGCATTTTTATGTCGGCTTTAAATTTGTATTATAAAGAAAGAAAAAAAGAAATATGTAGGAACATATAATGGTAGTCACAATAATAATATCAAAAGTTTCGATAATATCATGTTTATTAGTATGATAGTGTGTATCAAAATTTTCTATCATATATTTATTTCACTTTTAGTGACACATTATTGTAACGTTTCGTTTTACTCTCCAACTTATTAATTTAATTACGCCAAATTGTTATGGTACTTGATTTGAATATTATTCAACTTTAAGTTTATCGAAGTATATAAATTTTCATGATTTTAGCAAAGTGAATTGAATATTTTAAATGAGGTTGAGTAAAATTATAAAGGGTTAGGAATTAAAAGTATGGTAGATAAAAGTTTAAGGGAAAAGTGCTTAAGTAATAAAATATTAAAAAAATTATTAATAGTGTAAATGTCAAAAGTTTAGGGTTCATAATAAGAAATTATATGAGTTTAGGGAGTGAAGTGCAAATTCTTTATTAATAACTATAATGAAAAAAAAGCCTAAAATATTGTGGAATAAGGGCTTGAACCTTCGAGCTTTGTGGAGGAGACAAGGTACTTACCAACTCAAGTACTCAACTGCAAAAATCTTTTACACATAATTTCATATCCACTGGGATATATAATATTACTTAAAAATTTCAGTCAATCAGAGATTTGTGAACAGTGATTTCACTTTCACATTTGTATAAAAGGGGTAATATTATAATATTAGGCATATTCTTATTATAATTCAGTAAATCTTTTAGTAATTTTTTTTTATAAAGATATCATTTTGTCAAAATAAATATTAACTTAAAGATAGTGGTTATATCTTTTGTGTCACTAATATATATTTCAAGGGTAAACTTTGAAATTTTAATACTTCGTAGATATTTATTATAACCACCCTATTTTAGGGGTTATTTGAAAGTATTACAAAATCCCATATTAACTTTAAGATAGTGGTTATATCTTTTGTGTCACTAATATATATTTCTAAGGGTAAACTTTGAAATTTTAATAGATATTTATTATAACCACCCTATTTTAGGGGTTATCTGAAAGTATTACAAAATCCCGTTTTGACTTTTGAGTCCCATTTAACTTTTGAGCATCCCGTTCAAGTTTCTTATTAGTGATTGTATATATAGGAGACTGACATAGCTAAAACACAAGAATCATAGCTACCAAATAAATGACATTTTGTATCATGTAAACGCACACTTTCCTTAATTAACTCTTTTCACGAAAACCTTTATCAAGATCCTTTCTTTAACATATTTTTTTAGGAAAATATATTTGCTAAACATTGCCTTTAGAGATAAACTTAAGATAGAGAAAATTATATTTAAAATAATCTTATAATAATCAACTTTTTACGGTAGTTCATATGAATTTGATGTTACTAAAAAGCTTATGTTGATACAAGTCAAAACTTTTTTGAGAATATGATTTGATTTGCCAATTCGTGAAATTAATGTCCAATGCGAGCTTAGATAGGAAACCTAAGAAACCTCGAAACTGTGACCATATTAAGACTAACAATGAGCTATGCAACTTATATAATGTATTATTTCTATCATTCCAAAATTAGTGTATGACGAATTCAGAATGTAAAAACAAATAAATCAATGTAATTTTATTTAGCTTTATTCAAACTTTGTACTGGGGTAATGGCACTAGGCCCAACTCAATTAGCAACAAACCTCGAACCAGCCGTTGATACTGAATCTTAACTTCTTCGACAGTTTTCCCAGTAACCTTTGAAATGTTTTACCACCTGTCAGGATCATTCTCGTCTTGTACAGCCAACTCATTCTCAAACAATTTGTTTTCGTCCCATGTCCATGTCGTGTTTGAATCTGTTGTCTCTTGGATCTGAAAACAAAAATAATCGATAATTGAATAAAAACATTGATCTACAACTCGTAAAATACAACGGGATCAAATTTACCTACCGGTACACTTGTCGTTACATCAACGGTTGTTGATCCGGAACCTATTAGCCGATATACTTGAAGATTGTGTATATCTTATTATAGTTTTGTATTATATTAGTTTCCTTGTATTTATCCCTTAAGTTAGGTAATTAGTTTTGTATTGTACACTATATATATTTTGGTAATCAATGAGAATAAACCATCTTCTCTCATAAAACTTTATGGTATCAGAGCATCTCTAAACCCTAACCGGTTCCTCATTCGTGATAGCCTCGGCATCACAATTTTTTTTTTCGTTTCGTTTGTTTCTTCGATCTCTCACTCATTGCCGAACATCATGCCTGGTGATGATGATCATGCGAAACCATTGCACCCCGTTTACACTGTTACCAACATTCAATCCAAGGTTCGCATCTTGGACGGCGTCAAAGTCACCTACTCATCTTGGGTGAAACTTTTTCGCCTTCATGCCCAAGGGTATCGAGTCCTGTCGCATATTGATGGTACACCACCTCCGACCGGAAATAGCACCGCCTTCACTCAATGGTCCGAAATTGATGCCATTGTCCTCCAATGGATATACGGCACACTATCGGACGACGTTTTAATCCGAGTTCTTGAACCTGACACCACCGCCTACAAAGCTTGGGAGAAAATCAAACAGATTTTTCTCAACAACAAGGGATCTCGAGCCGCCGCCCTAGAGCATGAGTTCACCAATCTCACTCTTCGTGCGTTTGCCTCGCTCGATGAATACTGTCAAAAGTTAAAAGATCTGGCAGATCAACTAACCGATGTTGACAATCCCGTTAGTGAACAACGACGTGTGCTTCAACTTGTTCGTGGGTTACCTCCGGAATATGATACCGCCGCAGCTTACATAAATCAGACACTACCGGATTGGGATACCGCCCGGAACATGCTCCTACTCGAACACAATAGGCAACAAGCCCGTGACGGTACGCTCAACAACAATCCCACTCCCGAAGCCAACGTCGCAACAGGTGATTCCCGCCAGAATCGGTCTTCCCGCGGTCCCCCGTCAAACAGGTCACACAACCGCAGCTACAACAACCAACGTGGCCCCGGTCGTTCCAACTCAAACGGGCAGTCAAACCGTGACGGACCGCCGCCCTCGCACTCCCAACAGCACCGCAACAGCGGTTCAAGCAACTCGAGCCAAAACCGCCCGCAAGTCCCGTACTGGTGGACTATGATGCCTCCCCCGTGCCCATATCCGACTCAACCGGGGTGGCCCTACCCGTGGTATCCGCCGCAGCCGCAACGACAACCCGAACAGCAGCCCCCTCGCCGATCCTCCAATGGTCAGCCCGATCAAAACCGCAACCGTGATCCACCGCAAGCTAACGCAGCCGTTGACTACAATGCGCTCAACCCCACGGATATCGGTGTCGCCTTTCAAGCAATGACGTTGGAGCCACTGGATGACTCGCAATGGTACATGGATACGGGAGCAACATCGCACCTCACGGGTGACTCAGGTATACTCCACCAATTCTCTAATCAAAGTTATATAAAATCTATATTTGTTGGGAATGGCAATTCTATTCCAGTTCAAGGTGCAGGTAACCACACCCTACTTCACCACCCAAAACCATACCAACTCAAAAACGTTTTATACACCCCCGACATTATCAAAAACCTCGTATCCATACGTAAATTTACCATTGATAATCGTGTTTCACTTGAGTTTGACCCTTATGGTTTTTTTGTGAAGGACTATCAGAGTGGGAAGATCCTTACACGCCACAATAGCACCGGCACCCTCTACCCGTTTACCGCACCGGAGCCACCTCAACAATCGTTTATTTCCGTTTCTAGCTTTGATTTATGGCATTCTCGGCTCGGTCATCCGGCCGGGAATATTTTAGATTGTTTACGTTCAAATAATATTATTTCGTGTAATAAAAATGCTAGTTGTTAGGTATTAAATATGTTGTAATAGTTAGTCTAGGGGCTAAAGTGTAACATTGTATATAGGTTAGTTTTTATTACCAAAATGGTCCTAACTAACCAAGAATTGAGCCATGGTATAAATACCAAGATGTAAGGCTCAATTCTCTAACTTTTGCCATTAATCTCATTTCAATTTCACAGCAATTGTTCACTCTCTCTCTCTCTCTCTTGTTTCTCTCTCTAAAACCCTAATCTCTCTCTTCACTTTTATCACCAAAATCATCATCAAACCTCTCTAAATGGATTGAATCAGTGTTATTGTGCTTTTCAATTGGTATCAGAGCATAATTTCATCTTGAAAACGATCCAAATCCATCAATTGGTGTTAAAATCAGAAGAATAAGTGGGTTTTTGAAGGTTTTTGAAGAAAAAGGGGTTTAAGATCAAAAATCAGATTTAAGGTACTATTTCTTGTTATTATGGATTGAATAGCTTCCTTTTATTGATATATTAAGCTTAGAATCAAGCTAGGATCGAATCTAATCCATACTGATGAAGAATTAAGGGTTTTAGGAAAAACCATTAAAGCTTCAAAAACCCTTTAAATTCAAATTTTCGAATAGATCTAGGTTGTTTTTGAGTAATATAGTTGCAATGGATTGAAGAAAATAGTATTTGGGTTAGTTTGCTATAAGAATCAGTGAATTTGGGTAAGAAACGAGCATTTTAGGATCAAATTAGTGGGTTTTTCAGGTCTGCTCGTAACTGTTCTGTTCAAGAAATTGTTCGGCCCGAGAACAGTAACAAGTTCGGCCCGAACTTCATCAACAACTTCGGCCCGAACTTCATCACTACTTCGGCCCGAACTTCATCACTACTTCGGCCCGAACTTCACACCACAACTTCGACCCGAACTACTACCCAACTTCGGCCCGAACTTCAAACCCCACTTCGGCTCGAACTTCTTTCACAAACTCGGCCCGAACTTCTTTTGAACTTCGGCCCGAACTTCCTTTACACTTCGACCCGAACTTCACCAGTACTTCGGCCCGAACTTCTTCTGCACCTCGGCCCGAACTTCTTTGTACTTCGGCCCGAACTTCTTTTCCAAATTTAAATATTTTTTTTCGGTCGTTCTTTCTTCCAACTAGATATGACTTCCAAAGACGCCTTGTCTATTGGATCAGACACGAAACCACCTGTTCTCTACCGAGGAGAATACGGTCAATGGAAGAAACGGTTTCTCCATTTCATCCTGAGCCAACAAGCTGGTCCATCTATCCTTGAATCCCTTACAACCGGACCCGCTAAGTTCTATCGTGCAGTGGCTCCAGCCCTAAACACCGAACCAGCAATACCTGGAGGTGTAATCGAAATTCCCCCGGCGGAATACAATCAAGAGCAAAAGGATAGGGCTAGGGCGGATGTGCTTGCACACTCCTACATGCTACAAGGCATAACAAATGAAATCTACAGCAGCCTTGATAGCTTCAGCACGGGGAAAGAGCTTTGGGATGAAATTCAAAAGCAAATGGAGGGTACCGACCTGGGTAATAAAGCAAAGATGGTTTCGACCTTAAACGCCTATGGTCAATTCAAAGCTACCCCAATGGAAGAACTAGGGGAAACGTATCTTAGATTCTGCAACATGCTCAACGATCTCCGAAAGAACAACCTCATCAAAGAGAAACTTGAGATCAACATCAAATTCATCCAATCCCTACTACCGGAGTGGGAGATGTTTGGAAACAGTGCAATGCAGCACAAAGATTTGAGCTCCATAGATATTCATGAACTATATGAGTACCTACATCAAAACGAGCCAATGGTGAAAGGAATCGTCAAAAACAGGCAAGATATGACAGACACCTTGGCAATGTTGACCAAACAAAATCTGGCTCTTAACAAAGGTATCAACGAAGCAATGGTTGCAGCACAAACAAAAGAGGTGGTACATGAAGAACCAGAAACTCTGATCCCAGCGGGGACACAAGATGAAATCGACTCTGTTCGTCAAGCCTTGGCTCTCATTTCCACCTATAACAAAAAGTACTATAAGAAACCAACCAACAACAATCTTAGATCATCCTCAAATTTCAAATTCAATTCCTCTTCTCAAACCCCGAACAACAAATCCTCATCCTCCTCCACCGAGCCACCTAAGAAATGTTACAACTGTGGTCTGACTGGCCATTTTGCCAAAGAATGCCAGAAGCCAAAGGTGAAGGACTCAGAATACTTTAAACGGAAAATGCTCATGGCCAAACAAGTTGAAAATGGGAAAGTTCTACTGGCTGAGGATCTACAGTGGTTGGAGGACTCTGATGATCAAGAGGAAGAGGAATGCACAGCAAGCCTGGCACTCATGGCGAGATCTAACGAACTCAGAGCTGCACTGGGCATTCCTGAGAATGATGAAAATGAGGTACACCCTTCTTCCTCTGACCCTTTATTAACTGATTCAGACACTGATGAATCAGAAAATTCCTTGTTTAATGAAAAACTCTTTACTAAAATTGATGAGAAATCACACTTGACAAAACAAATAACTGATTTGGAATCTGAAAAAGATCAACTCTTAAATGATTTGAGTGAATTAAGTCAAGTTTCTCTTCAAATAACTCAAGTAAACAAGGACTTACAAAATCAGTTGTCTACATCAAAATCAGCTTTTCAATTTCAAATTACTGAGTTACAAAATGATCTACAAACACAAATAAATACAACGAATGTATCAAACACACAAATCCAAAAATTAAAAGATGAAAATTTAACCTTCCGTCGCCAACTTGAAACTCTTGTTCCTCAAGTAAATCAAATTAATAACTCAAATCAAAAAACACAAGAGTTACAACAACAGTTGTCAACATTTCATGCTGCTCACACCAGTGAAGTAAATCGTCTAAATCACATCATTAATACAAAAAATCTTGAAATATCAAACCTAAAAATGATGAAGACGGTATCAAAAGACAAAGATGACTCCAAGCAGCTGATAAGTGACTTAGCTATCCAACTCAGTCGAGAGCAAACATGGATGAAGTCTGCTGACATCAAGATGAAGGATTACCAAGATAAGTTGAAGGCAGCTGATAACGAAATTCAAAAACTAAATGAACAAATCACAAACATCACAAACAATTTTAACAAGGAAATCGATGACAAATCAGCAACCATACACAGTCTTACTGTCAAGAAAGAAAATGCTGAAGAACACATCTCCAAACTGGAGCAGACGATTGTGAAAGCTGGTCACACTGAACAAACAATAAAATTAAATCAACCAAAAGAGTTCAGATCTTTCAAATCAAAAGTGGGTCTCGGCGCTGAGAACTCCCGTCCTCTGGAAAAAGCTGCTGATGTTGTTCCCACACTATACAATTACGATTACATGAACTTGGGAATATGGCAAAGCTTTCTTCATATGCCGGACGAGGAAGCAGAAATCGAGAAATTCAACAGAGAAAAGAAGGAATACGCTCAAATCAGCTTTAACTATTCTGAATTAAACTATACCTATGAAAAGAATAAAGCAAAATTTGAAAACAATGAGTACTTCCCGATTGTCACTCCAGAAGAATTTTCCATTTCTGATAATGAAGTTTTAAAACAAACAATTGAACCAAAGCTTTATGTTCCACCGTTGATTTTAGAAAAGAAAATTGTTCAACTTGAATCTGAAATTGACGACACTCACAAGGCATTTGATAAAGAAAAGGAAAAACTTCAAATCAAAATACATAATTTAGAGGACACCATTTTAGAATTAAAAACTAAAACAAGCAATGCTGTTTCCAAAAATTCTAAAGCCTCTCTATTAGGGCCAGCACCGACAAACCCAGTTCCAACGATCTTGAAGAGAAGCTCTAATCCACCTATTTTGAATCTTGCAGATGGAAGATTAGAGTCCGGAGGGAAGAAGTCCATGAAGCAACAAGAAGTCAACAGAGCCACACAGTCAAAGAAGTCTATTCAGACTGGATCCAGTATGCTTAAGAAGCCTAGTCTACTTAAGAAGTCTAGTCCACCTAAGTCTGTAGTTTCATCTTTTTCTGTTCAAAATAAATGTAATGACTCTAGACAGTTTATTTCTCCAAAAGAAGCTCATGGCATGTGTAAAAACTCTAATTTTGTGAAAACTATTTTAACAGCTTTTAGAACGGACTATGATTCTACTGTTTATCGTCCTGTCCGTTACTCTCCTGATTTTGGTAATGTGTATGTTAAAACTGACAAACATGGAACAAAAAGATTTTTTGACAAAATTACAAAGAAACAGATAACTCAAACTGATAAACGTTTTTTTGTAAAACTTGGTGCACCTTGCAGTATTCATAAGAACATCGTCTATCATCAATCTGGTAAACTTACAAACACATGCAGAACGTGCTATCCATATCTATGCAAATCACACGTCACTAAACCACAAATTTCTGTTTCTAACAAAAGATCAAAAGCTCAAAAGCTACCCTCGAAACAATCAAAGATGCCGTCTAAACAACCACAAATTTCTGTTTCTCACTTCTCTTCTAGTCGCACATCTCCTCAGGTTAAAGCTGCACAAAAGCCAAAACCGTCAATTCTCCCCAAATTCGACAAACCATCCATTAAAACGTCTACTCATGTGAAATATACTTGGGTTAAGAATGAAAAATCTCAATGGATTATCCAATCCTCTGAAAAATCTCTCAAATGGATCATCAAATCTGAACTGCCTCCTAGCAGTTCCCAAAAGCTCTAAACTGATCATCTCATAAAATCTGCATAAAACATATGTTTCTAATCGTTCTGGACCCATACAAGATTGGGTACCTAAAATGTTTTATTTGTTTTATGTAGAATGTGTGGTACCTCGACTCGGGCTGTTCGAGGCACATGACAGGAAACAAAAATCTCCTGACCAACTTTCGGGAAAAATACTTAGGAACGGTCAAATTTGGAAATGATCACTTAGCAGCCATCTTAGGTCTTGGTGATCTTATCTGCCATAACCTGATAATCAGAAATGTTGCATTTGTCGAAGATCTCTCACATAATCTCTTCAGCATCGGAAAATTCTGTGACAAGACTCTAGAAGTAAACTTTCGCACAAAGAAGTGTGCCATTCGGACATATGACGGGGATGAACTTCTAACTGGAACTCGTGACACAAACCTCTTCACTATTGATCTTAATGACCTTAGTACAACCGAAGAAGTCTGTCTCGTGTCAAAAGCTACTGCCAATGAGTCATGGTTATGGCATCGACGTTTGTCTCATCTCAACTTTAAAACAATGAACAAACTCGTAAAAGGAGGTCATGTGTCGGGATTACCTGATGTTGCCTTTGACAAAGATCACAAATGTTCTTCGTGTGAAAAAGGGAAAATGACCAAAAAGTCTCACAAACCTAAACCTGCTCCCAGTACTTCCAAACCTCTTGAACTCCTACATATGGACTTATGTGGTCCAATGAGCGTTCACAGTCTTGCAGGAAAACGTTATGTTTTGGTTATTGTTGATGACTACTCCAGATACACATGGGTCTATTTTCTTCGTTCAAAGGATGAAGCCGCAGAGATCATAATCTCATTTATCAAGAAAACTCAAGTTAACCTGGAATTAAATGTTCAAACCATCCGTACCGACAATGGTACTGAATTCAAGGATCGGGTTCTTGACTCTTATCTTGAATCTGCTGGCATCACCCATCAATTTTCCGCTGCACGAACTCCTCAACAGAACGGTGTTGTTGAAAGACGAAACCGCACTTTAGTGGAAGCTGCTCGTACGATGCTTTCATTTTCAAAACTTCCTCTGTCGTTATGGGCAGAAGCCATCAGCACCGCCTGTTTTACACAGAACCGCTCAATCATAAACAAAACATACAACAAAACTCCTTATGAGCTAATCAACAATCGAATACCAAATGTTAACTTCTTCCACATCTTTGGTAGTCGATGCTTCATCCTATCTGATAACGAGAAACTCAACAAGTTTGAAGAGAAAGCCAAGGAAGGAGTCTTTATAGGCTATTCAAAGGATTCAGCCTCATTCAGAGTATACAACCGCTCTACAAGAATGGTCAGAGAAATTGTCAATGTCTCATTTGATGAAACATTCTTGCTTGATTCAAGCTCAACTGGCATTGAAAGACCTCTACCCACAACCTCCACTAACCATTCATACTCTCTGAATGATCTTGAAATCCTATTCCAACACTTCCATGATGAATACCACAACGTCAGACACCCAACCCCACCTCCACCCCCACCCCCACCCCCACCCCCACACCCACCCCCACCCCCACCCCCACCCCCACCACACCCCCACCCCCACCTCCACCCCCACCTACACCCCCACCTCCACCCCCACCTCCGGCTGATGCTCAATCAATCACAGCTCCGGAAATCAACACTCCATCCCCAAATGAGACCCCATCACCTACCTCACCTGCTCCAAACTCACCAATACCCACATCAAGTGCAGGTCCTTCAACATCGACACAAGGAACTCAATCTTCACCAGTCGATCCCCCACCTCCCTCAGATACTATCGCTCCACTGGTGATTGATTTCTCTAAATTTCATCTTCCTCGAGTCGATCCACCACCTCCGATCAATCCTCACAATACTGAAACTGCAATCATACCACATCCCGCTTTCACTGATAATTCCAACGTTAACCCTGGTCAACTCCCACTTCCTCATTCTACGAAGTGGACAAAGGAACATCCTTTGGACCAAATCATCGGAAACCCAGCCTCCTCGGTCCAAACCAGACGGGCTTCAGCAGATGAATGTCATCATGCATCATTCTTAAGCTCCACTGAACCGAAGAAAGTCTGTGAAGCGCTTACCGATCCAGACTGGATAATTGCGATGCAGGAAGAGATTAATCAATTCGAAAGATTAAAGGTCTGGCGCTTAGTTCCTAAAACCCCGGGATCATCAGTAATCGGAACTAAGTGGATTTTTAAGAACAAGAAAGATGAAAATGGAATCGTCATTCGTAACAAAGCAAGGTTGGTAGCTAAGGGTTACGCTCAACAGGAAGGCATTGATTACGAAGAAACATTTGCTCCTGTTGCCCGCATAGAAGCCATTCGCATTTTCTTAGCATATGCAGCTCACAAAAACTTTACTATCTATCAGATGGATGTAAAGACTGCATTCTTAAATGGTATTCTAAAAGAGGAGGTGTTTGTTCATCAACCTGAAGGGTTTGTAAATCCCAAACATCCAGATTATGTCTATGTTCTCGACAAAGCTCTATATGGCTTGAAACAGGCCCCTAGGGCATGGTATGATGTCCTTTCCCAATTCTTAGTTGATACTGGCTTTTCAAAGGGAAAAGTTGATACCACATTGTTTATCAAACGACACGGGGAAGACATCATACTAATTCAGATCTATGTCGATGACATTATTTTTGGGTCTACAAATCCGAAATATTGCAAGCGTTTTTCCGATCTCATGGTAAAACGCTTCGATATGAGCATGATGGGTGAGATGAACTTCTTCCTAGGTCTTCAAGTTCGTCAACTTCCAACTGGCATCTTCATCAATCAATCAAAGTACATCTCTGATCTGTTGAAGAAGTATCTCATGGACGATTGTAAACCTATCTCAACACCGATGTCCACGACCGCCAAACTACATGCCGATCTAGATGGTAAACCGGTAGATGTCACAAACTATCGGGGTATGATTGGATCACTCCTTTACTTAACGGCGAGTCGTCCGGATATCATGTTTTCAACATGCATCTGTGCTCGGTATCAGGCTGCTCCCAAAGAATCTCATTTTCTGGCAGTCAAACGAATCTTCCGCTACCTGAAAGGCACCAGAGATCTTGGTCTTTGGTATCCCAAGGAGACTTCGTTTGATCTTTCTGCCTTCTCTGATGCTGATCATGCTGGGTGCATGTTGGACAGGAAGAGTACATCTGGGGGAGTTCAATTTTTGGGAGATAAGCTAGTCAGCTGGTCATCAAGAAAGCAAAACTGCGTCTCACTATCAACCGCTGAAGCAGAATATGTTGCCGCCGCTAGCTGTCTATCCCCGGTGATATGGATGCAATCACAATTAAAGGACTACGGCTTTTCCTATAGCCGCATTCCTTTATATTGTGATTCCAGAAGTGCAATTGCAATATCTTGCAATCCAGTTCAACATTCTAAAACCAAACATATCGATCTTCGATATCACTTTATCAAAGATCATGTTGAACTGGGCAATGTTGAATTGTACTTCGTCTCCACCGATTTTCAATTAGCAGATTTGTTTACCAAGGCTCTGGACGAAAAACGTTTTAATTATCTTGTCTCAAAGCTTGGTATGCTAAATCTCAAAACTTAATTGTCTTCAATTCGTATTTTTCAAATTGTTAAATCGTTGCATTCTTCGTATCATCACAATGGCTTTCAAGAAACTCGTCTTGAAACCCGGTCGTCAAACAATCGTCAAATGTCGAAGGAGAGATTCAACTCATCTCATCAGTATCGGGGGAACTGATGCTGCGTTACTTAAATTCCGTCTCTCGACATTAATTAGGATTTTTCTAGATTTTCACCTAATTTTTAATTTTTAACTGCTTAAATTTTCTTTTATTTTAATTATCGTTTAATTTAAAAAAAAAAAAAAAAAAAGGGGGTGAAAAGTCTTCGGGCCGAACTACACACTGTTCCAGGCCCGAAGTTCTAAGTCGGCTTACAAGTTCGGCCCGAATTTATGTCCTATAAAAGACACCGAACTTCACTATTCTCGTCTTCTCTTTCTCGAACACACACACCAAAAACACCTACGAAAACACACAGTCATCGTTCCTCTTCGATTCTTCGTCATCCTAGCTCGAATCTGCTTCACAACACTCGATTCCCCTTTTTCAATCGATTTCGGTATGCTTTAACCTATCAATTTCACCATATTATTCATCGATTTCCAAAATAGGGACTGAAATTGCTCGAACCGATCGAACTTAGGGTTTGCAAGTCATTTCATCGATCTAGGGACACATAGGTAGTATTATGTCATCTAGAATGTTCGCTTAGGAGAATCGATCCACTATTGGCCAGTTTTTCATGATAGAATCGATCTAGGAATGCCTGCTATTAAAATCTTGTGAAAAACCCTCGATCGTAAAAGTCTTCGGCCCGAACTTGTGTTACAAGTTCGGCCCGAAGTTGTTTCACAAGTTCGGCTCGAGCTTGTGTCAAATGCTTAAACAACTTCGGCCCGAAGTTCTTCACCAACGTTGTTTCGGCCCGAAGTTGTTACTGTAGCTCGGCCCGAACTTCTTTTAAGTTTTTTTATTTTTATTTTTATTTTAATTTTATTTTCTTTATAATTATAATTTACTAATTTTTATTTATTAAATATTTTTAATAAATTTAAAATTTTTATATTATTCTTATATTTTAAATACTATTAAAATTCCTTTGAACCTTCTCGTCTCGATTAGTGTGAAACATCATCGTTAAATTTCTTTTATTAACACTGTGCACTAACTTTAATCATTTTGTGCCATGTGTTCTTAGTGTCTAAATCACAGATGGCAGCACAACATATCATTGACGAGAACACCCTGGTTCCTCCATACAGGCTCAAACCCATGGCGGAGAACAACCCCTACTGGTCACCGGAAGAAGAAGTCTCATTCTCCATCAACTACCCGATTCATTCTCATGTTCTCCAACGCCATCCTCTCTTCTACTCAATAAATGCCAGACCATCGGTTCCAGCGGTGTATGTACAACAGTTCTTTGCCAACCTAACCTTGGTGACATCAACAACCCCCTCACATTTCGAAACCATAATTGATGAACAACAAATTCACTTTACAAAAGATGATCTTTATGACATCTTCCACTTACCTCGTGCCGACTCTAGACCACCACTGACTGCATTTGAACCACAGCTGCCATTCGAGGAAGTGTATCTCGGAATACACGACCTAGGTCTAGATCTTCCTCGGCACACTATTGACCTCAGAGAATTCAAGAAGAAAAATATGGCACGGAGCTGGTCCCATGTCTTCACGATCTTTAACCGCTGCATGACAGCAAAGAAAGGTGGTCACGACAGGGCATCAAAAGAAGTTCACCATGCCTATCATGCCATGTGCTACAACCGCCACTTTGACTATGCTGCCTACTTGTGGGAAGAATTCAAGCTCTCCAAATCAAAGGAACCGGCATTTCTGCCATACCCGAGGTTCTGGGCAATTATGATAGAACATTTCATGGAGAGATACCAAAACATTCATACCAGAGATGTTGCAAGAAAATTCATACCATCGAGCGTTAATTTTCTAAGGGGCAACAGTGGTACAACTGCAGTCAATGATGCCGCGATCCCACTCCCACTTCTTAAAATCGCAAACTTCAATCTTGATAGTGTGAACCATTACCGGGCTCTTCATTATCCTGACTGGACACCTGAAGGAGCACCTCCTGCTCCAGCTCAACCAGCTGCTCCTGCACAACAAGCTGCCCCAGTACAACAACCACCAGCTCAACCACACCAACCACCACCTCAACCACGGCCTAGACGTAGACAGGCTGAACAGCAACAACCACCGACTCACCAACGTGCTAAACGACCTCGAATTTTATCCAGCGGTGCCTCAGGAAGTGGGTCGGTTGCCACTACATCATCTGAACAAGTTCCACCTCCGCCAACTCGACCCATCATACGACAACCACAACAACCAGCTGAACCGTCCTCTTCTTCATCATCAACAGACTCAGCTGCAACGATATCTGATCGACCAGGTTCACCACCATCACCACACGGTCCACCTTCACCACCACAACAAGGTCCACCTTCACCACCACAACAAGGTCCACCGTCACCGCCACCACAAGGATCCCCAAATCCTTTTGATGATCCTATCTTCACGGATCCTTCTCCACCACGCATTCAACAACCAATCACATCAACAATTCCCGCTACCACAACCTCCGTTCCTCCTATCTCATCCACCATCCCAACAACTGCAACCTCCGAACTACCAATCACGTCAACCATCACAACTACCACAACAACAGTCCCCCCACTATCATCCACAATTCCAGCCTCCACAATCACTTCTCCACCAGTTACCACAACTCCACCAGTCACCACCATAACTCCACCAGTAACAACCACTTCTCCACCAGTTACCACAACTCCACCAGTCACCACCATAACTCCACCAGTAACAACCACAACTCCACCAGTCGCCACCACAACCCCACCAGTAACAACCACAACACCGCCAGTCACAATCACAACACCTCCAATTGACACCTCACTTCCCTCGTTTACCATCATTACTGGTACTGCCTCGAGGGTCGTTACAACTTCATCTACAACGGTTGTTATGACCCTCCCTCAATAGACTACACCATCTGAGGCTACCACCACCACCACAACTGCAATGCCAAATCCTGAAATGCAGCTTATCCCTCATCTCACCTCAACAATCCAATCACTAAGTACGAGGTTGGAGAACATTGAGAGTAGGCTGACAACTGTTGCTCCTCTTCCACCGACTTCTGATCCACTAAACAGAGAAATGCTCCTGGAAGCATCCCGTTCTTTTACAATTGAACAAATTAAAGCGATGTTCAACTATCGCTTAGAAGAACTGGTCGAGCCATGCAGGCAAGGATCCCTTATATACAGAAGACCGGGAGACCCTGAGGATGATCCTCAGGGAGGAGGAGGACAGAGGAGAATTCTGGAACGTGGTGGATCCAGTTCTCAAACTCAAGGAGGTGCAAGTCATTCTCAACAACAACCCAGCTCCTCTCATCAAACACAGGGAGGAGGACAACAAGACTATGAATACTTTCATGACTGGGCGGTTGTTGAGTTTGATTACGATCAGGTGCTGAACGTTGAACCACTCAACCAGTGGCGAGTAGATGAGAGTGAAGACATCTTGCCCCAAAATAACCGTAAATCCAGTGAGATGACTGAAGCCGAAAAACTTGAATCTATGTGTCATCTCCAATCTATAAATTTTGAGGTTGAGAACAATAAAAACGACAATGTTCAACAGGTCCTGAGAAAAGAGGCGGACACAGTGATTGATTTACCTAGTGACCCGGAAGAAGACAACATTGTGAGGGATGCTTTTAACGAATCAACTCAACCTGCCACCTCCCCTTCAAACGATGACTCCGACAGCGACAAAGCAGGGGAAGATGAACAATTTGACGTCAAAAGATATCCTTTCACCCGAGAAAATTATCACCGTTACTTCCGGAACTACGATCAACTGGTTGCCGCCAGAACTCCAGCACCGGAACCACCAACTGCCTCTCCTACACATGATGTGCCGGTTTTATCATATAGCGAGAAGAGGGCGGCGGAAAAAGCTAACAAACGCCGCCTAAAGATCTCCAAAGCGTGCCTCTTTCAACAAGTCAAAATGCCATTTGTTGAAGATCGCTTCTCTGCTATTTTCCAGGAGACAGAGCTGCCTGTAATTTATCAGGATTTGTACAAAGAAGTGGTACTGCCTTTCAGAGAAAAGAAAATGTATTACCTTACAATGCATTACCTTAGGGGCAAAACCGATCGCTACAGCAAATTCCCGATAACACAACTCCTGGAGATAACGACCGACCACTTCTCAGGCTACTACTGGTACACAATCTTCCATATTCGCAGAGCAGATGATCAACTGTACACAATTACTGAAGGAGACTTCTATATTCTTGAACCTCGGGATATAGAATTTCTTTACAACACAGTACGCTTACTACCAGACACGCCTCATCCAGTTAAAAATCATGCGAGAAATTTCGCTCAGGCTGCTCTGAAGCGCTTCATGCTTGTTAAAACATTAGCTGCTCGAATGGAAGATGTGCAGATGGCTGTTGAGAGTGGTACAGCAAAGGTTCACTTAGCTGCTCCTTACAGATCACTTCCCTCCGAGATTAAAACTCGGAGAACAGTTGTGCTAGGTGAACCCAACTTGGGAATGACTTACACAAACTACTTCAAAGAACGAGTATTCTTCCGTGTGTCTGACATTGCCAAGTACTGTGACGGCACATTGAACATCCTTAAGAAGAAAGTGGAGAAAAAGGGGAGGCACATGAACAGAGATCCCAGCATCCCAGAAAACACCTCTCTTCGAAGCAATATTGACACACTAATCACTGCCATTAAGGAAAGACTAAGCTGGCGAATAGTGATTAGACATTTTGAGGTTCACCTGGGTGTACGAGAAAGAAGAAACACGCCTACCTACACAACTGAAGTTCCCAACATGCCACTACCTTTCGGTCAATATCATGGGCTAAGATGGCAGGACGAATCAGTTAATCGCCAAAAACCGTATGAAAGACGTGGGCGGCATTAACATTCAAATGCTGGGATGCACTTCACATGTTCCACAATGGCTTCTGATCAAAACAGATTCAGGACCCGCTCTTATAGGAATCCACAAATATCAATCAAGCTTAACCGCAAAACCTCTCCTTCAACTCTCCGACGATGTATAAGGTACGTTTCTACAACTGACAACTTTTCAATATCTTTGTTTTGTCGAGGGGGAGAAATATTAATTCTAGGGGGAGAATTATTATTTCTAGGGGGAGAAAATTCAGAAAAACCAAAAATAAATTACCCAAATAAAAAGTTTTATGTTTGTAACGCTAATTATAAGTCGTTGTAATATCCGTAAACGATCTCTTTACTTGTTCTCTAGTAAAGATTGCATCTGTTTATTACAAATTCTTTTAATTCTCGTTACTCACTACTTCAAAAGACATACCTTCCCATGGTTTGCCAGATCCGGCCACACCTTCCCAGGGAAATATTTCAGCCAACTGGTAAATGTGAGGGTTTAGGTCTAGGGTATAGTAATAGGTGAGTGCAAGGTGATGTGAAAACATGATAAATCAAAGAAAACACACCTTATGAGTGCATCCAAACCGAAAACAAACCGAGCAACCAATTAAATAGGTGATCATTCATTCGTTGAATGTTTCACTAGACTTTACTGGCCCAGTAAAGCAAATGCACGCCACCACCAACTACTCAAATTCCTCTCAACAGGGATTTGTTTCATTTCATCAGGGGACGTAGCACAAAAGCTACTGACTACTCATTCGGAGTATGTCGGTATTGAATAATAATAACCTCCTGCCCCGGGTTAAGTCTCATTTGTATGCACAGTGTGTCTAGTTCTCACCCTCAAGAACCTTCCAATATAGGACACTTGCACTATAAAAATGGATCTCAGTGAATCCATCGGAACACTCGTAGTGGCATCACAATCTGATGTTTCACGAGGATCGAGTGGAAATCCTGCTAGAGCTAAAATCACGCCAACTCTAAACGCAGGTCACACATTTGAATCAACGGTTGTGCAAACGACTACCGATTCATACCGTGTGCTAACGGATACTCTAAGTGAGTCCGGTGTTACCCAAAATCCATGTGAAACTCCTAAAATGAAACATCTTCAAAAAGCTGATTAAAATTGCACATGAGCGTAATAGTCCACTCTCAAATAACTCCTATGATCTGCTAAACCCAACATGATCTTCCCCGGAGCCACCGACAATATAGGAACTAAAAGGTGAGGGTCCTAGGTCTAGGTGAGCAGAATCAAGTATCGTGGGATCTTGATTGGGGTGCGTTGAGGTAAAAATTGAGAGGGGGTATGAAGTATGGGGTGCAAATCAGCTTATCACATGGTAAAAACAAAAATGAGGGTGTGGTTGGAAAAGAAAAAGTGTGTTGAGTGAGGAGCGTGTGTGAAAGGGTTAAAGAAAACGTAAAACCCTCCCTAAACCGAACAAATGACCGGGTAGCCACATCTAAATCAGACTGCATGAGTTGCTTTCTGATTAAGACATCATGGACCCAGTGATGCAATGCACAACCCCCACTGACCACTCAAGTACAAAAAGTACTTGTTTCAATATCACGGAGATTACCACATCTACTATCGACATCTCATTTGGAGATTGTTGATATTGAAAAAGAGGACTCACCTCCAGTCCTCGCCTTCGTTTGTCCACGTATAGAGTCTAGAACCGAATTAAATTTCTCTAGGACACAGGCACTCTACCAAGCATATCTTTGAGATATTGCCGGAACATTCATAGTGATACCAAAAATATTGGTATTCCACGATGATTGAATGGAAATCCTACCAGTGCTAACATCAATGCCAACACTGAACGTAGGTCACACAGTTTATGTAACTGTTGTGCAAACAGGCAATCTATGTGATCCTGGGTTACCCTTATACCTTCTCGTGCGAAGATCAGACGACCGTACTCCATTGTTATCAACAACGGTCACTATGTCTGATGGAAGATCTGATGACTGTATTTCAATCTTATCAACAACAGTCAACACATCAGATAAGGGATTTTATGACCGTACTCCAACATTATCAACAACGGTCAGAAAATCCTTAACATATCAACATTCCGCACTGCTTCAACTTCAACAAACATCAGGAACCAAGGATCTGCAGCAAATCGACAAACGCCACAACTTCAAGAAAGGACTTCCGCTGCTAACTGCTCTATCTATGGGTCTGCATTCAGTCGATTTGCATGAAGTCTTCTGGAATACTTTATATTGGTTGAAAAGCCGATTAAAAGTATATCTGTCACTGATGATCAAAGGCTGATGCTGTTTTATCAACATAACTGCTCAACGGTTCAATTCTCAGCTCCAGCCTTACAATCACAGAAGTCTTCAAAGATATGCAACCTAGTCTACTATTACAAAGGGGGAGATTGTTAGGTATTAAATATGTTGTAATAGTTAGTCTAGGGGCTAAAGTGTAACATTGTATATAGGTTAGTTTTTATTACCAAAATGGTCCTAACTAACCAAGAATTGAGCCATGGTATAAATACCAAGATGTAAGGCTCAATTCTCCAACTTTTGCCATTAATCTCATTTCAATTTCACAGCAATTGTTCACTCTCTCTCTCTCTCTTGTTTCTCTCTCTAAAACCCTAATCTCTCTCTTCACTTTTATCACCAAAATCATCATCAAACCTCTCTAAATGGATTGAATCAGTGTTATTGTGCTTTTCACTAGTTCTCATTCTCTTTGTCACTCGTGCCAAATATCAAAACACAAACGCCTACCTTTTTATGAATCAACCTCCACCACTCTACTACCCTTTGACATTATCCATTGTGACTTATGGACATCTCCCATCCTAAGCAAAAACGGGTATAAATATTACATGGTCTTAATTGATAATTTCACAAAATATGTTTGGGTCTACCCTCTTAAACTAAAATCAGAAACATTTACTAAATTCGCCCAATTTCACACTTATATTAAGACCCAATTTAACACCAATATTAAAAGCTTCCAATGTGACATGGGTGGGGAATTTGATAACACCCACTTCAAAAATTTTGCGTCTACCAATGGCTTACAATTCCGTTTTTCTTGCCCTCATACCTCCCCCCAAAACGGCAAGGCCGAACGAATGATCCGTCGCTTAAATGAAATCATACTCGTCCTCCTTGCCCACGCCTCACTTCCACCTCAATTTTGGGTAGACGCCCTCCATGCCGCCGCTTATCTTCACAACATCACCCCCACCAAATCACTTCACAAAAACTCTCCCACCTACGCCTTATACCGCCTACACCCCACATATAACCACCTCCGTGTCTTCGGATGTGCTTGCTACCCCAACCTCTCCGCTAACCGCAACCATAAACTCAACACACGTTCCATACGATGTGTGTTCCTCGGATACCCGACAAACTATCGCGGGTATCGGTGTCTTGACCCTTCCACCGGCAAGATTCACGTATCTCGTCATGTTACCTTTGACGAGACCACCTTTCCATATGCCACTACACCCACACCACCTTCCTCCTCCTACGACTTCCTCCAACACGACACCAACCTTCCGTCCACCCTCCACCACTTCCGCACCCCCCCTCGTAACACGCAGCCTTCCAACCCGACACCCCCTCACTCTCCACCTCCGATCCCACCACCCGACGACAATCTGCCCACCACCAACACCAACCCAACCCCTAATCTGCGGCCCCTCAACCCGCCACCACCTAACCACCCACAAAACACTACGCCTAACACTCCGCCACCACCACCCCCACTCCAACCTATACCAGCCCCCCTACACCTAACCTTGCACCCCCTACCACATCTACCCACCCCATGACCACCCGTTCCCGTGACGGTATCACCAAGCCCACTCAGCGCCTAAACCTTCACACCACCAACCTATCTCCCATTCCCAAAAACCCACACCTAGCCCTCCATGACCCTAACTGGAAAATTGCCATGAACGATGAATATAGAGCTTTATGTGATAATGATACATGGGAATTGGTACCGAGGCCATCGAACGCACACATTATACGTTGCATATGGCTCTATCACCATAAATTTCATGCTGATGGTTCGTTGGCCCGTTACAAAGCTCGTCTAGTCGTAAATGGAAAATCTCAACAAGTAGGCATAGACTGTGACGAGACCTTTAGTCCCGTGGTCAAACCAACCACCATACGCACGGTTCTAACATTAGCCGTAGCCCGGTCATGGTCAATACATCAACTAGACGTTAAAAATGCTTTCTTGCACGGGAACCTAACAGAAACGGTATACATGCATCAACCACCTGGATACGTTAACCGTGATTACCCTGATTTTGTTTGCAGGTTAAAGAAGTCTTTATATGGTCTTAAACAGGCACCCCGAGCATGGTATCAACGTTTTGCAACATACATTACTTCTACGGGATTTAAAAGTGCCGCCACTGACACTTCTTTGTTTGTATACCGCAACGGTCTAGACACTACGTACTTACTCTTATATGTTGATGATATTATACTCACAGCCTCCAGCGATATATTCTTACGTAACATCATCAACAATTTATCAAAAGAATTTGCAATGACCGATTTGGGGAAGCTTCATCATTTCCTCGGCATCAACGTGTCTCACACCGAAAAAGGATTATTTTTGTCACAATCACATTACATCGATGACATACTTCAACGAGCAAATATGACAAACTGTAATCCGGTTGCCACACCCGTCGACACATCATCAAAACTCAGTGCCACCTCCGGGGAACTAATGACTGATCCCACACTTTATCGGAGCTTTGCCGGTGCACTACAATACTTAACATTCACAAGGCCAGACATACAATATGCAGTACAACAAGTGTGCCTATTTATGCATGCACCTCGAGTCCCTCATTTCAACTTCATCAAACGGATCCTCCGGTACTTAAAAGGCACTTCCAATCAAGGTCTTTCTATCGTAAAATCTCCAAATTTAAACATCACGGCCTATTCAGACGCTGATTGGGGGGGGGGGGGGGGGGGGGTGCCCCGACTCACGAAGATCCACATCGGGATATTGTGTCTTCCTCGGGGACAACTTAGTTTCTTGGTCATCTAAACGGCAACCTACGGTATCTAGATCAAGCGCTGAGGCGGAATACAAGGGAGTAGCAAATGCTACGGCTGAAACTAGCTGGCTACGCAATCTTCTTCTCGAACTCCATGTACCGGTAACCAAGGCAATGCTCGTTTATTGTGATAACATTTCTGCAGTATACTTATCAGACAACCCGGTACAACATCAACGTACTAAACATGTGGAAATTGATATTCATTTTGTTCGAGAACTTGTAAAGATTGGCCGCATCCGCGTTATACACGTCCCAACGGAACACAAGTATGCGGACATCTTCACCAAAGGACTTCCCCGGCATCTATTTCAAAAATTCAAGACCAGTTTGTGCATTCGTTCTCCTCCAGCTCCAAACTGAAGGGGAGTATTAGCCGATATACTTGAAGATTGTGTATATCTTATTATAGTTTTGTATTATATTAGTTTCCTTGTATTTATCCCTTAAGTTAGGTAATTAGTTTTGTATTGTACACTATATATATTTTGGTAATCAATGAGAATAAACCATCTTCTCTCATAAAACTTTAGAACCAACATTCCCATTCGAAATCGGCAACTGGTTGGAAAACACAAGTAGCGAAAACAAATGTAACCTATGCATCTCTTTTGAATTTGGTTTACTCAAGTGATTAGTTGAATAAGAATATAAATGTTTGATGGTTTGAGGGTCATGTATATATATACTCCAATAATTAGGTGTTACTTGGGTAAGACGATAGATCTTGCACGTTTTTAATAGTTGTATATATCAAGACTCATGGTAATCCATCCCTAAATTAGATAGATATACGATCTCATCAACACAAACAAACCACAAAGACTCGTTCAATATTTCAAATATACGCTTTCCTTAATGCCAGCTATACAGATTTAAGGAAATTTTGGAAAGAAATGATATCAACGGGGTAATAGAATCGGGCAACGGAAATAAAAGATTCATTATATTGTTCAAATGAAAGTTCAAATATTGTATTTTTGGTTTATCGTTTTCTTGTTTTTTTTTTTCATATGAACTACTGTTTATTAGACGTGACATTTTCAAAATATATTTTTATATTTACATAACAAGGGTTAAGATCTGATGAAAATTTAAAATTTTGTGAGAACTGTGAGAACAATTCTCAACCAATCATTTTAAATTTTTTGGATTATCGTTAGAAATTTTGGATCTCGATGAGGAAACATTTTTTGAAAATGATCCAAAATATCTGAAAATGATCCACATTTTTTAAATTATTTGGTTGAGAATTATCCTTACAGTCCTCGCTAAAATTGAAGTATTCACCCGATCCCACTTCTACATAACAATACATGCTAATTTATTTATATGAGTAGGATATATAATTTAAAAGGAATACTATAAAATTTCACATCTGAAAATTTTAAATTTTAACAGGAAAACAAATATAAGAAAAAGGATATAATGAAAATAGATTTGTTAGTTAAAACTTAATATATTAGGTTAAATCTATTATATCAAGAATGGGAATAATCTTTACGATTAACATAATATATTGTTTCTTGTTATTATAAGTTAATAATAATCTTGTAAATAAAATTAAATGAGGTAATAGAATCCGCCTAAGAAATTAGTTTTGTTGTTACCTCATTCGAGTTAAAATAAATTAGTTATTATAAAATTTATGAAATTATAAATTAGAGGGTGAAAATATTGCACTTTTTCATTAATTTTTTTATAAATTCAATTTTTTTTTTTTTTTTTGTTTTTTTTAGTCGCCTCCATCTACTCCTTTGAACTTTGTTTCCCATTTCTAACCTATGCCTCACTTTCACTTAATGTTACTCAACCATCATAATATTACTATGAGTTTTTCTAACATGTGCCCCTTAGGCATGTTAGAGTGCATTAATGAACTTTAATCTTCTAAAAAAATCACAAAAATTATTGAATGCATTATCTAAATCACTTCAAATTTGACTTTATTAATGTTTATTACTACACTTTTAGAAACTTTGGACTTCATTAATGCACCCTAACATGTGCCTAGAGGACACATGTTAGAAAACCCTATTACTATTCATATTTATTTAATATTAGAGATAGATATATATGCACATAAGATTGTTGACTTTAATGATGAATCAAAGTTTGTATATATTATTCATTCACTTGGAGGCAAAAAAATAGAAAGCGATAAACATGATATGTGTTGCATATAGTTTTTGCAAAAATCAAAGTGACTGTATAATACGTTAAATCATTATATCATATCATTTTGCCAAATTTATAGAGAGATGACATCAAACTCATGGGCCATGAAATCTTCACTTGGCCTATAGTATTTCGTAGGGGAATATAGCCTTAGATTACCAACTTGACCCGTATAAAGACATGCAAATCGCTCAACCTACATCACAAAAAAATGGATCGATTTGTGCTATAATTTACCTAAAACGGGCCAACTCATAAAATTGGCTACAAAGGAAGACACGTTGAAAGTCGTTCAAAGTGTATTTGTAATAGGTGTTTAAAAAAATCCTGTAAAAAGCAGACAAAAGGATAAGCGGCTATATAAGAAGGAAGGAATATGGTTAAAACCTGGTGAGCAAAGCTTGAGTTATGGTACCCAGTTTTCATCAGCTGTCCCCACACCTTGTGGAACTATCATTTAAAAAAAAAAAAATACAAGTTTTGATTCAAGTACTTGACTATGAGTTTCAAAAAATATATGGTTATTGTCACATTTTATAAAGAGAATCAGTTTAAAGGATGTTACCTTCTCGTGAAATTTTTTTTGGGCTTCTTGATGTCTTACCCGAACACGTTCGCGTTGTGCCTATACACATCATAAATTGAAAAGACTTCAATAAGTAGTTTGAGTAAAGGGTTAAAATGGGCCGGGTTGAAGTAGGTTGACTGTGATATGAATCGTGAAATTGATGAACACGTAATAAATAGATAAACACAGAAAATAGAAGATGATTAAATGAAATTAGAATTTATAAACTGAAACTGAAACTACAAGGATAGTGATCATTCATTCACAATCTAATGATTACCCATGGATAATCCCTCTCTCACGATGCACACATCAAGAGTCACAGGGTGTTTGGGATATCTTATGTAAAGGGGTTTATGGCTTATAAGCTTATATAAGCTTTAATAATCCCTTTAAATCCCTTTAAAAAAGGGATTATTAAGACTTATATAAGCTTATAAGCCATAAGCTCATCTAAATAAGCTTTCCCAAATACCCCATCAATCTCAATCTAAAAGACTATACGTATCAAATATCAAAACCTCATCTCTCTCCCTCACCCCTTCCCTAATTATATAAGCAAACCTTTAACAACTCTAACTTATTTAACCTTACTATTTAATAACTATCCAATAACATATGAGACTGCCACTTTTGAGTTCGTTTCTAAGTTCTAAAAATTAATTTATGTGTTAATTATAAATATAAAAGTCTAAATCTTTCAATGCAACAATTACGGGGTTGTATGTGTTAGAAATGGGTAGTAATTTTAACACCACACAAATTACTTCACCCACCACACTATACAACATTTATAGTATATTATACAAGTACTGTAAAATAGTAATTGTGGTGTTTAGATTAATTTATGTAGTCTCAAAATCACTTCCTGTTAGAAATGGACTATTTGCAACTTTCCATTTGTCATGTTTAGCTAACTTTTTTTTTTTCATTTGGAGATTAAAAATAAACAACCCAAAACAACGTTGATGACTTTTTAATTTTCAAATCACAAAAAGAATATTTGATTTGAAAGAAAAACACAGTATCATTCCGTAGACCAACCTCAAGTAAGTCGAGCTTTGATGACACCTTTTGTGTTTCATGAGCATCCACACTCTCACGCCTGCAAACATGAACAACATTAGTAACACTTTTATTCAAATATTCACTAGTTTAAATATAATCATATCCAAGGCATTAAGTAATTATAAAAATACTAATATGTACATACTCAGTGGACCATTTTAAATGATGGATTTGATCTTCTATCTCATCTCGTTCACTCCTCATCAATATAAGTTTCTACGCAAAAAGGCATTACAAATGTTATTCAAATATACTTTTGCAATTAACCCGACACGTTTCGACCGTACCAAGAATTACCCGTTTTTCAAACCCGACATTACCTTGCGAGTCTCGCGTAAGCACCATAGAAGATGGACTTCCTTTCCAAGTTCCGGAACAATAAGCATTGTCCTCCAACCTACGCCGTATAATTAATTATATTACATAATGACATCATCATCTATAAATGTACATAAAGAATAAAATAAACTCCCATAAGAAACTAAACTTATTGAAAAATGCTACTTCCTTTATATTGCATTAATTAGATTTAGAAAATCATAGAGAGTTATACCCAACGATTTTTTGCTCCGCAAAATATCCCCGTATATATGATCTCCAACATATAGAACCTGAAAACATTAAACAATATGTCAATCACAAACTTCTTCAAAAAAAAAAAAAAAAAATTGATTCATGAAATCTACCTAGCATTTCTGGCGAGATTGTAAATTATGGATATGAATTAATAATAAATAATAAAACCTGTGAACTTGATTTGATACTGAGTAGTTTATGAAGATGTCCAACATTGCCTCCCTGAAAAAGTGAGACTCGCATATGTCAACAACAATTTGTATTCCCTAATATAGATTTTTATTAAATAATAATATTATTTTAATAATATAACTTTCGCAATAATACTAACATTGATTATTAACTACCTGAAATACTTTATGTGGCATCTGATCTGGCAATTCTACACAAGGACTCCCAACCTAAATAATGAAAAATAATAATTAAGATAAATAATGCACGGGAAAATAAATAAAGTAGAAAAATTATAAACCTGAGCCATAGGACTTCCATTATCAGTATTTATAAGCATTCCTGAATCAGTGTCAACAGCAAAAATATTAGCACAGTTTTCATCATGGAAGAATTCCGGCTTCGCACTACCGGTTATGACAACATCAAAGTGTTTGAGCCAATCAAGAGTCAGTAATGAGCTGGCATCAAGCTTTTGGGGCCCACATACAAAATTCATCACAATATTTGTGTAATCCCAAAGGCTGCATCAACCAAAAAATTGTCCATTAACTCACTTATTTAACTAAATTACAATTTTAAGTAATTTTTATTTATGAACATACCTGTTTGTCACTATGAATACAGCAAGACCATAACTTCTAAGCAACTGAAGCATCGGGACTAAGGAATTGTCTTCATTGATGTACCTAATTTTTAAAATTCTCAAATAAAATTTTCAAAAAAAAAAAAAACATTTTGCACAAAAAGCCATAACCCATACTTCTATTTAGGGATGGAATCGGGTCCGGAACCGACCTGGATGGACCCGTACCCGAAATACCCGAGAACCGATTTAGGAGGATTAGTAGATCCGAGAACCGAACCGTTTTACAGTATACGGTTCCGGTTCGGTTCGTGTATAGACCCGATTGGAACCGAAATAGTAATTGGAGCCGGTTTTGGGTGTTTTTATCATATATGTTAGTTTATACATCTAATATTATAATAATTTACAAATAACAATTGTGTAATTAATATAAACCGAATACTATTAATGGTATTATACCACAACAAATTCCAAATACATAGTTAATTAATTTCGGTTCCGGATCTTTGACCCGATTTGTCCTAAACCCAATGTACTCGGACCTGATTTACCCGACCCGAAATATCCGAGACCCGATTTCACGAAAATGTTGGACCCGATACCCGAACCGATTTTTGGTAATCTGGTTCCAACCGGTTCCGGTTCCGGTTCGGTACGGACACGGGTTCGGGTTTTCGGTTCTGTGTCTCATCCCTACTTCTATTTA
The DNA here is from genome assembly GCA_963853835.1 of Calendula officinalis. Classification (NCBI taxonomy): domain Eukaryota; kingdom Viridiplantae; phylum Streptophyta; class Magnoliopsida; order Asterales; family Asteraceae; genus Calendula; species Calendula officinalis. The sequence goes on from OY970830.1 coordinate 56,569,677, forward strand.
TAAGAATTAAAAAAGGCATACTTTTTTGGATCAAGTGCAACCATCTGCTTCAATGTTCCATCACAATGACAAAGACCAACAGCATATCGAACATCCATATACATACGTAAGTAGCTGCAAAAACATATTTACCAAATTACCATATAAAATCAGACATAATAATCATTAAACATTTGCTATAGAATCTAGTAATAGACACCCTTACTCCTTTTCTTGTGAGATTTTTTGTGGATTGTTATCCTTGAAATCGACTAATTGAGCAAATAAAAAAGTTCCAGGTAGTGAAAAAAGGGTATCAATGAGTGCGTAATCAGGTCCATCAAATGCATCACGAACTAAAGTGTTTCCATACGTAGCAACTTTTTCATCTTTTGATAATAATCTAAATCCATGATATGCTACTTTCATGTATTTATGTTTGTCCATCTGCAAAATTAAAATATAAATGCATTATAATATAAAATACTTCCTTTGTTTCAAATAAGTGATATATTGTTGGTTTGCTTTTTAAGACAAAATATTACTATAATAAACGTTAGATTAGATTAAACTGAATAATTATTGGGAATGAGTCTCACATATTTTGAGTAAAGTTAATTATATTTAAAAGTAAAAGAATCTGATTATATTAAAGGAGATAATTAGTGGTTGTGAACCCCACTAATGTTTACACACGGATATTATTCGTATTAAAAGCTGATTACAAGGGGTTTTATTGGTGAAAATTTTAAATTTTTTAAAGTAAAGAGTATTTTGGTCATCTTTAAAAATATTTAACAACCAAATTTAATGTCTGTTAATATTATTGATTAAAAGCGTGACTAGTTTTAAACTACAATAATCATTCGTCTAATTTCTAAGACTTACTAATGTAATTTAAAACTTTTAACAAACCACATTGACTATCCCCAGACCAAATGTTTAAAATACGTATTAACCTTTAATATATTTCCTCTCTTTTTGTCAATAACAAGTCCTCTGATCATGTATGTCCAATCAAATGACCAATCAATTAACTGCATCAAATAATAAGGGCTCAATTTTTTTTATAACATTTGCGCTAATTTTAATGACCATATTCAATCCAAGATCAAAATAATCAAACCTCGTTAGGATATCCCATGTTAACCACCAACTTTTGAACTGCGCCATGATACGCAATGGACTCGAATGTTTCAGGCTTGTACTGTGCAAGTGTGTAATCCATATCAAAACCAACCGCAACAATATTTTTCATATTAACAGCCCGATTACAGAAAATATGTTTTCCGATATCTGATTTAACTCCAACTCCACTAGGGGAATCCATTTTAAACAAAAACACGTGCGTAAAAAGAATCCCTAACAACAAAGAATAATAAATTATTACATAAGTTCCAACAACTCAGTTATACTATCATAGAATATAGTCTTAAAAGCAGTGACAGTTAAGTTCACATGAAACATGCATGAAATGTAACGTTTAAAAAGTCAGTAGTGAAGAAATTAAGTACATAGTAACAGCTAAATTCATCATGACGCATAAACAAATGATCATAAAAATGTTAATGGATGATTAAATTCTTGAGACCTTTTGGTAGTGAAGAACAAAACCCAAAATCTTCAACTAGAGAAGGAAATTGGGGGTAGAAAATTGAAGCAAAATGAAACCGTCAGTGTTTTGGGAATACGTACGCATCTTACGACTGGTATTAAATAGGCATTTATGAAGGGATTACCTATTTGAACACCCTTCAAATCTATTCAAACACGCCTAATAAATTATTATTATTAAATATTTATTAATTAAGTCATTATTAATTTTACTAAATTCTTTTTTATAACTTCTAATTTATAATTTTTATTTTATATTATAATTTTATTTTTTTAATTTTTAATTTTTTTATTTTTTATTTTATAATAATAAAAAAATTAAATAAATACGACAAATTTTCATTTTAAAAAAATGGTGACGACTTTTTTTCCAAAAATTAATATTTTTCAGTAATTACTATAAATTATAAAAGTAATATTTAATTTTAAATAAAAAATAAAACAGAAATAAAATTCATAACTATTTATAATATTTGAAAACATAAAGATATAAGAGTAGTTGGTAAGAAAAATAAAAATAAAAATAATAAAAATGAAAATGAAAATTGATAATCACCATGTCATCTCTTAATTTTCATTAGTTTTGAACACAATTTCCAAGATAAAAAGTATGTGAACTTTGATTAAGGATGTGTAGTTGGTAGATATGGGTATTTAAATAGGAGGACCTATGCACAATGTGAAAACATGAATTCGATACGGGAATTCTTTTCGTTTTTCACCTTTTTGGTTAATTCCTATTTTGCAACTTTGCAGGAATGTTGATGATGGAGTCATTAAATTGCGCATACCAATCAAATTTGGATGAACTATATTCTCCTACTACGTCATTTTTGTTACTTATAAAATTAATTATCCTACCCATAAAAATGATAAACACATATAATTAACAAATTCTTTTTCTTAATATCATTATTTGATTTGAACACTTGTATTAATTAAATAAACAAGAATATAAGTATACAAATTTAGCAATAATTAATAATAATTTTCAATTTGGATTCTTGTGATTATAGGGGTGAGCTCGGTCCAAAAACTCAACCGAACCGAAACCGAAAAAATCGAAACTGGAAACCGAAAAAATCGAAACTGAAAACGATGATTTTTCAAAACCGAACCGATATCATGTTATCGGTTTTGGTTCAGTTTCGGTTTGGGTTTTTAGGCCAAATGTTCATCCTTACTCGAAAACCGAACCGAAACCGAAAACGAGGAATTTTCAAAACCGAACCGATAACATGTTATCGGTTTCGGTTCGGTTCGATTTCGGTCGGTTTTCGATTCGGTTCGGTTTTCTCGATCCAAATGCTCACCCCTACTTGTGAGTAATAGTTCGATTGTTGTCATTATCTAGAATTGCGATTAGAGACTTAGGTATGTTGGCACGCCATCCTCTGTGGCCCTCCAAAATGGGCGCCGTTGCCATCCGCCACCACATCGTCCGTGACTTTAGCCATTTGCTACGCCACTTTGTTGGCGGAGGAGAGAGGAAAGAGAGATGTTTTTTTTAATATATTTTATGAGTGATGAGTATTTTAGTGGATTTTAAAAAAGAGTAATTTGAGTTGAGTTATGAGTAAATGGTTATTTGAAGTTGTGAATGTGAAATAGAGAATGATGATGTGGCGTTGATGTGATGATGAGGTGCTAGTTTGGATTGAGCCACCACACCGGGTGCTCTTAGGTCATTCATTTCTGGACCCGAATCAAATTCTTCGGAATATATTCGATCTTATGGGAGATGATATCTACGCCACGGAAATTTATTGATGAACCACAAATTATATTTTGATATGATTATATACTCTGCTTTAAAATATGTACAATGTAGTGAGAAAAATAGTTTTTGTCGTGTGGATATTATATTTTATTTCTATAATTTTACTAACTTGGACTAAAATGATTGTTGGTTTGACTGATAATGATTTTTTTAGTAATACCTCATATTTATGTTATTTCCTTTTCCCATAAAAAAGGGTCATTTTCTATTATTACGTCATATTTATATTACTCTATTCGTCTCAGTTTTATTGTCCATATTTATTTTTTGATATATCCTGAAATTATTGTCAACTTAAAAATTCTACAAATCAAAAAACAATTAATTAAATGGAAAAAATAGAATTTTATTGGTTGCACATCGTAATAAATGCACTTTTCTTGAACTCTGTACTTTTTGTTCGTGGACTATAATTTTAGGACGGGGGTAATATTTTTTTAGAGTAATGATATTTAGTCCTACCATTTGATTGAACTCATAATTCTACTCATTATATGAAAACATGTGTCGAAATCAAGAGATAATATTATGAGAGAGAATTAATGGATTACACATGTCCATCACTCATCATATCAAGTAGGTAGGACTATAAGTAGGACCAAATATTATGACTAAATATTAGTTCTCTATTTCTTATTTCATAAAAGAGTTTTTCAACATGACCCTCTACGCACATATTTAGGTGCATTAAATTATTCAAATATTCATAATAAAATCTTAGCATATATTAATGAACCTTATATTTTACATTTTCAAAAAATGTATTAAATGCATTGCTTAGTTTTAATGGAAAGTTTAAATGATATAATGCACTTATTAAACATGTGCCCTTAGAACACATGTTAAAAAACCTTAAAAGTAAATTAATGGGACCACGTATATCATGACATAAGTCATTCATGTATTGATTCCACTTAGTTAGACTATAATATGATAAGATATTGATATAAATAATCATTTATACTTCAAAAGAGGGCAAAAAGTTTCTGCTATTTCCTTCTTGATACTTCCTCCGATTTTAAATAAGTGATACACTTTTCTTATATGGGTGATTCAAAATAAGTGCTATATTTTGAAAAATTATCTTATTTAACAAAAAATAGTAGGACCCACAACCACTATCTATCTACTTTAACAAAGTGAAATGACTCATTTACCCTTACTTTTTAATTCATCATTAACCCCACTTTATTCAAAAGGTGTGAGACTAATTATCCATTAACCATTCAATTAATATAATTTAACCTTCATTATAATCTTTTGTCTCAAAAACCGTGAAACCCAAAATTTAGCACTTATTTTGAATCGGAGGAAGTATTAGGTATTTTCCAATGATGACGTGTTTCATAACTCGTCAGTAACGTAACGTCACATCACCATTTTCTCTACTGATGAGTTACTTTTAAGGTCTTGCCAACAGAAACTCATCATTAACTCATCCCCACCTTAAAAAAAGTACATGCCTTGTCGACGAGGAGGAGCAACTCGTCGTGTAGGGGACGAGTTGCCTACCGTCGAGATGGAGGAATTGGTCGTGCCAATGGCGTCAGCTAAAGACGAGAAAAAATTCCTACCAATGAGGTGCACAACATGAACGCTGGCACCGTTCTTTGATATTGAGCCAAGGAATCAGTAGCCCTAATATTATATTAAAGTTTTACTTGAATCATTCTTTCTACTTATAAAAATGACTATTATTTTGGATTCATTATTTTCTTTTTTAATATCATCTTTTGATTATAACACTTATATTTATCAAATAAGTAAGAAGATAAGTAGAAAATTTAGTAGAATACAATATTATTTTCCCAATGATACATTCTCTTGTGAACATCTAATTGATATCGATATTTTAATACAATCATGTTCACCGCCATAGTTTGTAGCTTGTTGCTAACATTGATATATGAGCTTCCTCCTTTCTACCGATACGTAAAAAAGTAAAAACGATATGTTCTTTGTATACTAACTTAATGGATAAGGATTCTTTTTCCCTTTGGTGTCTCAATTATCGCTAACGATAATTTTAAGGGCGTATGTTTTTGAAACAAATCTCCGTGTGTAAATTGTTTCATTTGGAAGCTACTTATAAATAGGATCCCTACAAAATCAAATTTAAATTAAAGAGATATTCTTAATAATTTTTTAATTTGTCAGGTATGCAATGGGTATCAGATGCCCTCATGTGGTTGATATCACGGCTTGGATTTTCATTGGTGTGGTATTCCAACTCCCACATACAACACGGTGGTGGAATTAATTGAATTTGATGCCGGATGGGGAAATTGTCCCAAGAAAAAAAAAGATTCTTAACATGATCATTCAATGCACATTATGGTGTTTTTGGAAATCAAGAAACGAGGCGATCTTCAACAAGGTGCATAAATCACATACAACCATTGCGGCGAAATCATTTCTACCTCTTACTTGTGGCTTAAACATAGGAGAAAATTTCAATGTAATTGGCTTGATTGGTATATTTCTCCTTTTATGTTTCTAATGTAACTTTGTCCTTTAGCTCCTTGCTAAGTTGGTCGTTTTTCTATATATATATATTTGCCATTTCTAAAAAAAGGTATGCAATGGGTAGGTTGAAGATAGAGATCATATATATTTTATATTTTATCATTGTAAAGTAAGTCTGGAATTATGGGTGTGGTTCCAAAGATGGTGTCAAATCGACGATGGTCATCAATCATCATAACTCTTTTATGCAACTTTTTCTTGGCATTATTGACTCGGCAAAATCTAAACGGCGAAGATTATTTGGCTAGCAAGAAATAATATATGGTCTTCAATAGTGTTAATGTTTCGGTTTTAAAAATTGGGTTCTCATGATGACAGTCCTAATAAGATCGGATAAGAATAAGCAGTTTTGATTTTGATTGGAGGAGGAATTTGAATGTTGCTAAAAAGAAGGGATATAATTTGCCTAATGGAGTTAAAAGGGAATAAATATAAAAATATTCTTCTTATTATGTGTCTTGTTAACAATCCTAAATGATGTCATTATCAAAATCCTTAAAAGTTCAGGAGGAGTTAAAAGTTACCCTATTTACATGGATGAAATATAGGGCTATATGTAGCAATTTATCTTGGACTTTATTGTGTTTTTGTCCTACTTGTATTTCTAATTTCTATGTATTGTACTTTGCTAGTAGTTTCTTGCTAGTTTTTCTGTTCTTGTTAGAGCATCTTCAATGCAAGTTTTTTACAAAAATTTTTTATATTTTGTGTAGGTTATTTAAAGGTACCTGACTTTCTAAAAAAAAAAAAAAACTTCTGTTTCACAAGCTTTTTATTCTAAAGCCTTTTGCAAAATTTAAAAAAAAAAGCTTTATCTATATATATATATATGCATTGGACCAAAAATATTTTTGAAAAATTATTTATCAATATTGAGTGGAAAATTTAGGTGGTAAGTTTTTAATAAGTAATGACTTCATTTGAGATGCTCAAAGGATTTGGAGGGGTGATGGTAATATGGTAACAAATTTCACCGTGCTTATTAAAGGAATTTTATCGCTTGAAATTGTGTGTGGAGTCGAAGAACAATGCTTATAATGGTGGATCTAACATGTCTACATTTCCCGAAAAATTCTGTATAATTTACGATTCGTTGTTGTAAGTTTAGGATTTGAATTTTTTCTTTTCTGAAGTAAATTTTCTGGTCCGTGAAATGATTATGTTCTATTGAATTTGAAGTGGTTTAACCAACGTGTGTTCATATTATTTGAAACCTTGTGTTAGTTATGGAATTTAAAATGTCCTGGGTTTAAAATTGTGCTTTTGCTCTGTGACTTTGAAATTTGAGGATTTTAGGTTTGTTAGGGGATTTGGTGGATTATGTGAAGGGTAGTTATAAATTACTTTACCCACCACCTTGTATAAGATTTAAAGCATATTATACAAGTATTGTAAAACAGATATTGTGGTGTTTAAAGTAATTTATGTGCCCAAAATCAGTTCCGTGAATGGCTCCAGATAATAATGAGAGTAAATTACATGAATGATCCTTGTGGTTTGTGAAAAGTTTTTGATTTGATCATTAAGTCTTAGAAGTTATATAGATGGTCTCTAACTCCGAAACTTTGTTGCACTTTTAGCCTCTAATCCTAACTTCTGTTAAAATTTGCTCTTAAACTTTTCTGAATGACTAAAATTACCAGAATCACAACAACGATTGTTGGAACTATAACCAGTATTAGCTCAAAAGAATTCAATGGATCGATGGATTGTCATTGCAGATTCTCGATGGATTGTGACCATAGCTCTCTGGCTTCATCAAAACATCAAGCAACGATCAGAAACCTAAAATCGTTTGGGCTCGGATTCTCGGAGTGCCACCTCAGCTCCGGCGTTATAAAAACATCAAGTTCCGTTGGCAATTCATGTAATCGACAATCAAACTCCATTTTTTTGTTGTTGAAGGTTTTCCTGCAATTGCAGATGGGTGAGGCCAATAACCACCACTTCTCAACCATTTGCTTCTTTTCCTTCTTCTTCTAACACCGCCGCATTTTCGTAGATGTGAATTTGGAATCCAATTTGAAATTAGGCACTGTTTGATATTAATTTCACAAACCCTAACTTACAATAATTTGATATCTAGTTTCAATCCTAGTACCTCCCTGATGCAAAATTGACATAAATTGCTTCAAATATGAGTCCGGCATTAAACTCAGAATTAAGATTTTTGTTTGTGTATTTAGATGCAAAGATTGGAGAAATTAGGGCAATATTGGGTCAAATTTACAGATGGAATGGTGGGGGCTGGGATTTGTTTTGTTCTTTTTTAAATTAGAGTAAATTAAAAATTATATAGAAAAGGTATTTTAGTCATTTAGAAAATTTTAACAGTCATATTAACAGGGGTTAGTATTAGGGATCAAAAGCGTGACAAAGTTATGATATTAGGAACCTTCCGTATAATTTTTAAGATTTAAGGACCAAATCCAAAACTTTTGGCAAACTACAAGGACCATCCGTGTAATTTACTCTAATAATAATATTGACATGATTCCTTATGATTTTGCTATGTGTCATTTGACTCTGACTTTGAGTTAGGTAGAAAAGGGCTACTTGATGATTTGCAAGGTTTTCTTTCATCAAATTCTGAAATAGGAATCGTGGGTAATACTAATAAGGATAATGATTCTAAAGGAAAAAAAGAGGAAATTACCATGTGAATCTTTGAGCAATCAATCTGAATCATTTGGTGAAGAATAAACCAGGTAGTTCAAATTCAAAGAGTGTTTTAATTGTATATGATGATAAGACTGGTGCCAATGGTGACGAAAACTGACGCCGTCAGTTGCTGCCAACTCAGTGCCACGTCAGCATACAAACTAACTAACACTAAACTGACGTACCCATGCCAACAACACTCCGTCACTTCACCAAATTTGGGCCCCACCATTACTTTTCTTTTTCTAATAAAAATATATAACTAATTAAAACATATAACTAATAAAAATACATTTCATTAATTAAAAAAACATTAAATAAAAAAGACATTAATAAAAAAAAAAAGACATTAAAATAATTAAAAAAAAAGACATTAATAAAAAAAAGACATTAAAATAATAAAAAAGACATTAATAATTAAAAAAAAGACATTCAAACTAAAAAAAACTACTAGTCAAGAGATTCATTGTCGTCTTCGTCTTCGTCTTCGTCAACCGGTCCTTGTGTTCCCGAACCCTCACCGTCACCGTCCTCGGCATCCTCGTGAAAAATCGCCAAATCCTTATGAAATTGCTTTGCAATTGAATCTTGAGCGTTTTCAAGCATTTGCTTACGACTTTCATCAAGGTCGTTCGGTACTTTTGTGGCTAGGAATTTCCAAGTTTTCAAAATCAAGTTTTTATGTGCCATTTTTGCAACCTTAGCGATAATGTTTGTATGCTTATCGGAGGTTTTTCTAACCACGTCCAAAGTGTCCAACTTAATGGACCTTCGGGAACTTGCGGCATCGGACGAACACCATCTTCAGAGTTATGAATCCAACGTTGGGCTAAAATCACCTCGTCAGGGGTTGACCACTTTGTTTGTGCCCTTTTTGTCGCCGCTTTTTCTTTCCCTTTTCCACCCTTTTTTCTTTCCCTTTTCTTGTGGGTGTCGGTTCTGGTTGGGTGTCCCCCACATTTTGGGTGTCGGTTGGTGATGGTGATTGAAAATTTTGTGAATAGATAGGTGTGTTTGGAGGAGGTTGTTGGAATTGGAAGTTGGGTGGTGGTTGTTGGTATTGAAAGTTTGGAGGTGGTTGTTGGTATTGAAAGTTTGGTGGTTGAGAGTAATGGAAGTTGGGTGGTGGTTGTTGGTATTGAAAGTTGGGTGGTGGTTGTTGGTATTGGTAGTTTGGTTGTGGTTGAGAGTAAGCCCCAAAACCAAGCGATGGTGCCGGGTTGCTTATTTGACCCGACGAAGAACCGGCCGGTGAGGGTGGGGCGTCAACCGGTGATGAATTAAATAGCTCCCACATGTCGTTGGATACCGATGATTGACGTCTTTTGGACATTTTTGAAAAGTTTGGGAGGAGGTATGATTTTTTTGAGAGAGAAAGAAGGTGAATGTGGTGTAAAAAATAGAAGAAATGAGTGGGTATTTATAGATGTAAATGAGGAGAATTTTTTTTTGAATTTTTTTGAATTTTTTCGGATTTTTTTGAATTTATTACCGTTTTTTTGAATTTATTACCATTTATTTCGAAATTTATTACCGTTTAAAAAAAAAAAGCTTTTTTTTTTATTGGTCGAAAGGTACACGCGGGCCCCACTCGGACGCTCCTCCTCCGTCTCTTCTCTCGTCTCGAAACCGGCTGGCGGAAAACCGGCGGAACAACCGGCGGTCCGTGACAACGGCGTCGGAACCGACGGTGGCCAACCGGCGGACCGTTGGCACTGGTCTAATTCACTACAATTGAGTACAAACAAATGTACAAGAATAGAAATTTGGGCACGACAACGTTTAGCTTTAGAAAGAGTGTGTGATATTTATCAACATTTAATGTGGATAATAACATAATTACTTTGAAAAAATCACATATGAAATGAATATTATAAAAAATATATAAATTTTTGTGCAGATTAGACACGACTTACGGAACTACATAGAGAAGAAGGATAGTATTCAACAAACAATCATGAATCTTTCATATTTTGGGTAAATTATACAACATAAAATCCTTTGTTTAGTTACTAAGAATTAATTAGTTTTTATAAGAATCAATTAGTGATATATATTTGAGCTTGCTACATTAACAAATCAGTGACCACTTGAAAGCTGGGCTCTTCTTCGTCTTAGAGATGCAAAAGAGGTACTCATCAAAGACCACTAGAATTAATTAATGATTATTATAGCTTGGTCCGCTGCAGAGGAGACAAAAATGGGGAAAAAGCTGTTGACTTTTTGGTCAACGGAAAATACCCATCTATGAATTTTCTTACAATATGACTTTTGGATTAATTTGATGAATTATTTTTATGCTATGACGCGTAAAAGATATACATGACAACTAGAGGTAATCTTCAAAGACTTATGCCAAAAGAAGTCCGGATTGTTAAGTATCCTCTTATATTTGTTACTTTGGTACTATTTACATATAAACACAAATTTGTTTGAATATAGGTTGCTTCAAGGGATGCAAACAACATCCTCTGCCCATATTTTGATGAAAAGTTGAAATCATTATATGAATCGCAATTAGAGTTTCAATCGCTAAATATGAAGAACAAGAAGAATTACAGCTTCTTTAATTATTAAGGTCATTGTTTCCTCATGATTATTCTATAACTAGCTTCACTACATAACATGAAAATGGATTTGCCATATGTCATTACATTGCCTGTGCCTTGTGAACTGCCTCACAGCATTACTATTCTCAAGGTTAGATAACTTCTTTTTTTAGTTTAATATAAATAAATAAATAAATGTTATTATTAACAAATTGATATTAGAGCCTTAAAAGTTTGTGTTACGTTTTTATATTTGGGAACTATGCAAGGGTAAGATTTTGGAGTTCTAGTTAAGCTGTTGTTTTTTTGGTTCACTAAATTCAGATGATTTTGGTAACAAATTGAAAAACGGCTACATACTAATAATAAATTAACGGCATTGCATAAATAAACAAAAATGTTATATGATTAAAGTAACTACACCAAAAGTGTTGCCATTTGGTATATTTTCCAATTAAAAATGAGAAATCCACTAGTGTCATTCCAACACTTTAACGGAATAACTTCATAAAAGAACACTCTTAACATAAAATGCAAAGTATGTACACTCGTAACTAATTAGACTACGACCCCTTTCAAAGTCTGTAGCAACCTCCGTGTCTCGTAACAAATATGGTATCAATAACGTCGGTGGTTCCTTGAGCATAGTGTAATATTTTGATTGTTCATCGCCTAGTTTAGCCGGTTGATCCACACAATAATTCTCATCACTTCTTGTATGAATGATGCAACACTTTAACTCAATCAACATCTTTTCAATAGCATCCATAATAGCCTTCAATGCACGACTAATTTTATCAAGAAAGTCGGCCTCTAAGCCTTATAAGAATTTCACAATCAGTTTCAATGAGAATGTTTGACTGATTCTTGTCTTTGATTAAAGTCAACCATCTATATATGCTCATAGTTTCTGCCTTAAGACTCGTATACGATCTTCCATTCATCTTCTCCATATAACCACACAACCAATATCCTTTACCGTTTCTTATCAACCCTCCAAACTTGATAGACGATTCCCCTTTAAACTTTCATCCATGGTTAACTTCAACATATTACCCCCTGGAAACATCCAGATGGATTTCATCATCACCTCCTTCTTGACGTTGATTTCTCTACCTACATTCAGTTTTAGCTATTCAGGATTTTTGTCTAAAATTCCATCGACGTGTTTAACAGCTTCACCATATTTTCCCCTGAGAACATCCACTTGGAACTCATGATAATCCTATTCTTGATTTCTCTACTTACATTCGGGTTATCATCCTATTCTTGATTACTCTACTTACATTCGGGTAATTACTAGTAATAACCCGAATGTAAGTAGAGTAATCAATAATAGGATGATCATGAGTTCCAAGTGGATGTTCCCAGGGGAAAATATGGTGAAGCTGTTAAACACATCGATGGAATTTCAAACAAGAATCCTGAATAAGTAAAACCGGATGTAGGTGGATAAATCAACGTCAAGAAGGAGGTGATGATGAAATCCATCTAGATGTTTCCAAGGGGTAATATGTTGAAGATAAACACAGATGGAAGTTCAAAGGGTAATCCGGGTCCATCAAGTTTTGGCTGGATGATAAGAGATGGTAAAGGAAATTGGTTGTGCTGGTACATGGGGAAGATGAATGGAAGATCGTATACGAGTCTTGAGGCAGAAGGTGCAAGCTTATATAGACGGTTAACTTTAATCAAAGACAAGAATATGTCAAACATTCTCATGAAATTGATTGTGAAATTCTTCTAAGGCTTAGAGGCCGACTTCTTGATAAAATTAGTCGTGCATTATTGTGGATGCTATTGAAAAGACGTTGATTGATGTTAGGGTCAATTAGATTGTATTCAATAGTTAGGGGACTAGATGTGTAATATTGTAATAGTGTTAATCTAGTCTTAGCCTTAATCATGATGATTAGTGAGCTAGGTATTTAAGGAAAACCTTCACTCACTAATTGTAAGTTTTCCTCTCATTTGAATGTATTAACTTTTGAAAGCCTTCCCTCCATCTCCATATTCTCTCTCAACTACACACACTAAAACACACACTTGATTTTCAAACTTTGAACAATTCACCATGGATTAGCTTCATTTCGATTGCATTAGATCTCTCAATTTCTATCAGAGCATAAACTCTCTAAGAGTAGATCCAATTTCGTGGTGAATCGTTCCATATCTGAAAATTTGAAGAAAAAGTTTGATACGTGAGCTGGGAAATTAAGATGAAAATTTTTCGATTGGAATTGGCATTTTGATTGAAGATTCATGTTTCTCCAGTGATTCTAATAACAATAGAATCAAATTTCAATCAATTCCATCAACAATTGATCTCAATTTGATGATTTTAGTGAAAAATATGAAAACTCAAAAAGTCTATTGTGATCTCAAAATCGAAGGCTGATTTGATCTGTTTTGAACTGTTTGATTGTATCAAACTGTTAGAAAAGTGATTTCAAACGTTTGTGATTTGAATCATTGATTTTGATTAAGAATTGAAGAATCTAGGATCAATTCAGAGGAGTTTTTTGAAGTAAATGTTACGTACCTGTTCGGCGATTCAAGAACGATCTCGGCTGGAAGGCAGATCTCGGCTTCAACAGAATTGATCTCGACTCGACAACAAATTCATCTCGACTCGAGAACTATTGATACAGTTCCCGACTCCAATTGAACAGTTCTCGATACGAGAACAATTCCAATCCGTCTTGATTCGATCAATTGTTTCAATCCGACTCGACTCGGAATCTTAGTCGAAGGTTCTCAACTCGACACGACACGAGAACAATTCCAATTCCGTCAATTCGATCAACTGTTTCAATTGATTCCGTGTCGACTCGACTCGAGATCTTAGTCGAAGGTTCTCGACTCGAGAACTTCTGCAACTTCAATTCGATCTCAGCCTGTTGATCACGTCTAATAAGCCCAAAACCAAAACATTCTCAAGCCCAAAACATATTCAAGTCCATATCATTTTGAAGCCCAAATTCATTTTAAGCCCGATAGTCCACTTAACCACTACGAAAACCTCAAATCCAATTATAATATTACGACATAAATTCAAAACCAATATCATTTTGAACAATCACAAGTCACAAAAATTGAGATCACGTGTACAATACTTTGAACAAACAAAATTGATATCATTTGCTTGTGGGATTTAAAAAATCAGTATCAACTCAAAGAAATTAATCAGCCCAGATTCAATTCAATTCAATTCAATTCAAATTTGTTTTCAAAATCCAAATTTTAGTCTAAATAATACTCGATCAGATATTGTTTCAGCATTTAATGAACACAAATATTTTTATTCAATCATAACATAATACATAAAGCCCAATTATAGAGAAACTTTTCTTTTAAAACGATATCACTTTTCATTTTAATCAGTTTATTATTTTGGTCTAATAAATAGAACCGATATCATATTTTTTTTTTGTTTTTGCAAAAGCCCATCAACTAAAAGCCCATCAACTAAAACTGATATCATATCTTGTTGACACTCTTTTAGCCTGATATCGTTTACTAGCCCATCAACTACGACCCAAAACTATTAAACTTTTTATACTTCGAGATCTTATACTTTCAAACTCGAGAACCTGGTTACCACGAGATCTTCTACATATCAACACGAGAACTTTTACTCAAACCTGAAAATTTTTACACTTCTCGGCTCAGACTTTTACATTTTTAAAACTTTTAGATTTTCTACTTATCAACCGTTGACAAGTAAAAATGGAAAAACCTGCACAAGATTTTGATGATTTGGAAAAAGAACTTCAACAAGTATTACATTCTATGTCACTTATTTCCAACTATCAGAAGAAATGGTACTCAAAGCCTACAAACAACAATCTGAAATCTTCATCAAATTTTAAGCCTAATCTATCTGATACAATCTCAACTGATAAGCCAACTACAGTTCGTGATTCAGAGTATTATGAACGTAAGATGTTGAAGGCTAAACAAATTGAGACTGAAAAAGTGTTATTAGTTGAAGATCTTCAATGGATGGAAGATTCAGATCCTAAGGATGAAGAGAATAGTGAGGTTTCTGATCAATTCAATGCAGAATCCAACAAAGAAATTGAGGTAATCAGTTCTCTCTTGTCAAATTCTGATAATCTCATTGGTCCTGATACTTGTGTTGTTAAAACTCAGATATCTGAAATTATTCTTTAAAACAAAACCTTTTAGATGAAAAAGATTTAAATAATCAATTTCAAGAACGTTTAAATGATTTGCAAAATGAAAATGAACAACTTGTTCATTCATGTGAACAACTTGTTCAACAGATTAACCAAACCAAAAATTTCAAACTCGAGAATCTGGATTTACAAACTCAAGTATCAGAATTGAAGGCTAAATATGATAAGGATATTATGAATATGTCATATACAATTTCAGAAAAAGACATTGAAATACAGAATCTTAAAAATACACAAAATTCAATATCAAATGAACGAAATGATAAATATTACAAATTGTATATTGAAACATGACATGAATATCAAATCACTAAAAACTGGTTAGAACGTAAACAAAAATAATTCGATGATAATGAGAAACAGTTTAACTCTCTAAACGATCAAATTAAAGAACTATCTGAAACCTTACATGAAAATGACATCAAAACATCACGAGAATTAAACAGCAAACAGAATGTCATTCATCAACTTCAAAATGATAAAGTTCAATCGTCTTCCCACATCAAACCCCTTGAAGAAATAATCGCCAAACGAGGACAAACTGATCACACCATTCATTTGAATAAGCCTAAAGACTTTAAATATTCCAATTCAAAAGAAGGGTTAGGAGCTGACAACCCAGCATATCTCAGCAAAGCGTGTGATGTGCTTCCAACTCTATACGATTACAAATACATGCATCTAGATATTTGGCAGAGCTTCATTCGAATGACTGATGAGGAAGAAGAGATTGAGACATTCAACAGAGCAAAGAAGGAGAATATACAGATTAGTTTCAATTATGCTGAATTAAATAAAACATATGAAACTAAAAAGGCTCAATTTGAAAATGATTATTTTCCTATTATAAAAGCTAAAGAATTTGAAATTAAAGGAAATGCTGTTATTCAACAAAAGATTACACCAAAGATTTATGTAACACCGCATTTTTGAAAGCCATTTTTTTTTGAGTTAACCATTTTAGCAATAAATAGCAAGGTTGCGAAAACGATTAGTTTAGTACTTAAATAAGTTTACAGACCGGGGTCCCACAAAATAATACAATTCAAGGTATTAGTTTAAAAAAGCGATATTACAAAAACTAGGCTCCTTTCACAAAATACAATTTAAAACGTATGGTCAAACGCCCCGTCCAAGCCCGACCCGTTTCAAGCCTTCCAACCTGAAATGTGTCAATGAGGGAGGGATTAGCACACAAGCTAAGTGAATGAATAAAACTAACTACAAGCTATGCTAATCACAAAAGCACAAAAGCAAGTTTCATCTCCGAGGGCAATCACTTTGAGAGGATCGGCGGTTTTGCAGACCCTAAACCATGATTGGCCATAACCATGGTAACCGATAGCGCTGCACCCAACTCCCCGGGTAAACCCCCTTACGTGTAACGCATACAGGTAAGGTCCATTCCACCCATTAGTCGGTACACTATGCCCAGCCGTTATCCATCCGACACTGACCTCGTCCCGAGCATGCACGTTATCATGTATGGTAATCCTCTAACACTAGGCATACATATCAAGTAGGCTAGCTACCAAAAACACAACGAAAAGTGTCATAAAAAAGTTCCCCGTCGCGAACTTCAGTTCGCGTTCGCGAACCCGGGTTCGCGTCGGGAACTCATCCGCGAACAACCTCGCGATCGACACCTCAACTCTCTGTTCGTCCTTCGCGATCGGGAACGGGAGTTCGCGTCGCGAACTCCCCAGAGCTGCTATCCTTTCCTGCGTTTTCACTAGTATGCCAATACCAAAAGAATAAACCGAAACCCGAGTCGTAGGTTAAATCCACTCACCTTTCAACCTTTGATTCCTTTAACTCAGTGAGCTAGTATCACTGAGTCTCCTTCCTGGTTCCTGCAACAAGTATACCGAGTTAGTAACTTATTCCACCGAAATGCCAAAATCATCAATTTAACAAATCTCAACCCAAGGCTCGTAAAATACACATTTTATGATATTACCAACTAGTCTAACAATCACAACATGACAAGGAGTCATTTATACCCATCTAGTCCATTTTACCACTAGTTGACCCAAACGGGTCAAAACTCGAATATAGCCATATCATCCCAAATTCCACCACTAGCACATATTCTCTACATCTAGCAAGTCATTACACTTAACAATTCACCAAATTCATAACTACCAAGGATTCAAGTATTAAACTTCCCAAAATCACTAGTTCAACCTTTTTAACTCACACACTAGCTAGTTAATTTAACAAACACCAAATATGTGATTTCTCACATCCATAACTTAACAAGTATGATTTCTCAACCTAATGAACAAACCCAATCAACAAAAACCCAAGAAATCCAAGATTTACCAAAACCCACCTTCAACATCCACCATTAATGGAGGTTGAAGATGATTTCCACCAAACCTTGTCTTCCTACCAACAACTAACCATACAAATGATGTGAAAGCTTGTATAAACACATAAAACAACATCCATAACAAGATTCAACCACAAAACATCAAAGATCACAAACCCTAGTTCAAACCATAACTCAAGAACTTCATAAACAAGTCAAGGAGAAGATGTAACTTACTTCTAAGCTTCTTTTACACACACTCAAGTGTAGATTTCGGAATCTAGCACAAGAATCCTCAAGAAATGCTCAAGAACAAGTAGATGGGTGTTTTGGGAGAAAAGGCAATGAAATAGTGAAGATAAGGTTTGAAATGGTGAAGTGAGAAGGAAATCACCCTTCCTCCCTCTCAAAACCGGTAGACACAAGGGGTGGGGCCCCTTGGTTGGCCAAAAATCTTATTTTTCAGTATATGTCTAAAAGGTCCGGTTTGTAGTTAATTTATTTAAAATAGCAAACGAACTCCAATTTTCAAAACGAAAGTATTTCTGGAAACGAAATTTAACAAGGAATCTAAAAACATAAAAATCATATTTTCATTTAATAGATAACCCAAATCGGGTATTTTAACCCCTTAGTTAAAATACCACAAAAGACAAAAGGCTAAATAAATTCATATAACAATTAATCACATAATCATGTAATAAAATACCTTAGGGTCAATAAACTACTAGGCCGGGTTTTGGGATGTTACAACTCTCCCCCACTTAAGAAGATTCCGTCCCCGGAATCCCATCTTGATCAAATAAGGAGGGATAATGTTCCCGCATATCGGCCTCGGTCTCCCAAGTCATATCCGCACCCAAACTGTGCTTCCACTTTACCAATACCATCGGAATTTGTTTCTTTCTCAACTTTGTTACCTTTCGGTCCAACAACTCCACCGGTTCCTCTACTAACCTCTTTCTCGTATCAACCCGCAATTCTTGCATCGAAAAATTTGGCTTGGGTCTTCGATATTACACTTTCTCAAGTAGCAAACATTGAAAGTGTTATGGATTGCCGACAATTCCGGTGGCAATTCGAGCGTCACTGATTGATCATTCACCACCTTGATTATCCGAAATGGCCCGATAAATCTCGGGGCCAACTTCCCCCATTTGCCGAAACGAATAAGACCTTTCCAAGGTGACACCTGCAAGTAAACAATCTCATTTGCCGAGAACGTAACGGGCCTACGTCTCGGATCCGCATACATCTTTTGTCGGTCACGGGCGGCTTTTAACTTTTGCCGGGCAATGGCAACTTTATCCGCGGTCATTTGAACAATATCGGGTCCCGCATACTGTTTCTCACCCGCTTCCAATCAACACGTCGGGGTACGACTCCGACGCCCATACAACATCTCGTACGGTGGCATACCAATACTCGAGTGATATGAATTATTATAAGCAAATTCGATCAACGGTAGGTGAGAATCCCACGACCCGCCGTACTCTAATACACAAGCCCGCAACATATCCTCAAGAGTTTGTATTGTTCTTTCCGATTGCCTGTCGGTTTGAGGATGATACGCGGTGCTCAAATTCACCCGCGTCCCCAATTCTCGTTGCAAGCTATTCCAAAAGTTCGAAACAAAACGAGGATCCCTATCGGACACGATAGAAATCGGAACACCGTGTCGGGTTACCACTTCATCAACATACAATTTTGCTAATTTGCTAAGTGAGGCGGTCTCACTAGTAGCCAAAAAGTGAGCACTCTTCGTCAAACGATCAACTACAACCCAAATCATGTCGTGACCCCTTTGTGTACGGGGTAATTTCGTCACGAAATTCATAGTGATCCGGTCCCACTTCCACTCGGGAATCGGGGATTGAGTTAAAGTTCCATATGGCCTTTGGTGTTCGGCTTTAACTTGTGCACAAATATGACACCTACCCACATATCGAGCGATATCGGTCTTCATCGTCGACCACCAATAAAGTGCCTTTAGATCGTTATACATCTTCGTGCTATCCGGGTGAACCGATAACGGGGAATTGTGAGCCTCGGCTAAAATCAATTCCCGCAAACCCCCGAGTAACGGCACCCAAATCCGAGATTGATACGTCTTCAAACCCCGCGAGTCTTCTACTAAAGCATCCTTTCGTTTTATCAGGATCTCGGCCTTCAAATTTTCGACATTCAAGGCTTCCAATTGGGAAATCTTCAACCGGGACACCAAATCCGACACAATTTCCATCCGCATAAATTGTACCCTTCCCGGATCCTCCTTTCTACTCAAGGCATCGGCCACCACATTCGCCTTCCCGGGATGATATCGAATTTCACAATCATAATCTTTAATCAACTCTAACCATCTTCGTTGTCGCATATTCAATTCCTTTTGCGTGAACACGTATTGCAAGCTTTTATGATCCGTACAGATAACACATTTGGTACCGTATAAATAATGCCTCCATAATTTTAGTGCAAAAACCACCGCCGCCAACTCCATATCGTGAGTTGGATAATTCTTCTCGTGAGGTTTTAATTGCCTAGAAGCATAGGCAATGACCCGATCTCGTTGCATCAACACGCAACCTAGACCCGCGAGTGATGCATCACAATAAACAATAAAATCCTCCGGGCCTTCGGGTAAGGCAAGGATCGGGGCTTGACACAATAATTGTTTTAATGATTGAAAAGACTTTTCGTGTTCATCTCCCCACCGAAATGGTACGTCCTTGCGGGTCAATTTCATCATCAGGCCCGCTATCTTCGAAAAGTCTTTAATAAACCGGCGGTAATAACCCGCCAAACCCAAAAAGCTCTTGATTTCGGTTGGAGTCTTGTGGGCACTCCAATTCATGACCGCTTCTATCTTTACCGGGTCCACTTTTACCCCATTCGAACAAATAACATGGCCCAAAAAGTGGACCTCCCGAAGCCAAAATTCACACTTCGAGAATTTTGCATACAAATGTTCCCGCTTCAAGGTTTCTAACACTCGCCTCAAGTGTTCCTCGTGTTCTTCTTCGGTCTTGGAATAAATTAGGATGTCATCAATAAACACAATAACGAATTTGTCGAGGAAAGGCCGACAAACTCGGTTCATTAAATCCATAAATATTGCGGGAGCATTCGTCAACCCAAACGGCATCACCAAGAACTCGTAATGCCCATAACGAGTTCTAAAAGCAGTCTTGTGAATATCGCTTTCGTGAACCCGAACTTGGTGATAACCCGATCTCAAATCGATCTTTGAGAAATAAGAAGACCCTTGAAGTTGATCAAACAAATCCTCAATACGTGGCAAAGGATACCGATTCTTTACCGTTCTTTTGTTCAACTCCCTATAATAGATACACATATGAAGTGCACCGTCTTTCTTCTTCACGAACAAAACCGGAGCTCCCCAAGGTGAGGAACTCGACCGAATAAAACCCTTATCCAATAATTCTTGGATTTGTGTCATCATTTCCCGAATTTCAGATGGTGCCAACCGATACGGTGCTCTAGCCACGGGATTGGCCCCCGGCACCAAATCGATTTTGAATTCTACCTCCCGAACGGGAGGTAACCCAGGCAAATCTTCGGGGAACACCTCCGGGTATTCCGAAACCACCCGAAGATCACCAACCACTTTCTTATCTTTCTTCACATCGATCACATAGGCCAAATATGATTCACAACCCTTGGTCAAGGACTTACGGGCTTTCATCATGGAGATGATGGGTATGGTCGGGGTCACACGGTCTCCCCGGGCCACAACATGCGACCCGTCGGGTAAGGAAAAAGTAATTAACTTTTGGTGACAATTTATATTGGCCTTATTAACGCTTAACCAATCCATACCTAGAACCACATCAAAGCCGGATATTGGCATAACAAGTAAAAGAATTGAAAATTTCACGCCATCAATATCAATACTAGCCCCGGACACGGATGTCGTGACCGGAACCATCTCACCATCGGCCACCTCTACCTCTAGAGGTGCCTCGATCAAAGAATTAGGTAATTTCAATTTGTCACAAAAGTTCTTTGACGAAAATGAACAATTTGCACCCGAATCAAATAAAACACGAGCGGGTATGGAATTTATGAGGAACATACCCGTGATGACATCATCATTAGTGGTGGCATCCTCCACCGTCATTTTGAAAGCTCGACCCGTAGGTGGTGGGTGACTTTTCCTCTTATGGCCTCCCGATGACGCCGATCCCCCGCCCGGACCCTAACTCTTCTTTGTTGGACAATTCATGGCCCTATGGCCCTCTTTCTGACAGTTCCAACACACATTATTTTCCAACTTACACTCCGATGATTCATGCCCATGTTTCCCACACCTAACACACCTTTTGGTTTGTGTCGTACACGGGCCGGCATACGAAGACTTACATGGTAGGCACCACGGGTTCTTTTGGTTGGAACCTTGAAGTATTTGCTTTCGACGGTCATATCCTGACCTTTGGTTCCCTTGAGACTTCTTGTGGTTGTGTGAACCCGATTGTTCATATTTTCCTTTGTTAAACAGGGTCTTATCCCGATTCATTGCTCTTTGGGCCTTAATGTCACCCTCAGCGGACTTGGCTAGATCAAAGGCCTGTGAGAGTGTACACGCCAACCTAGCCACCTGTCGGTACTCGGGCAATAACGCCCCGATAAAGTGTTTGATTTGAGAAGGCTCATCAGGCACCCATTGCTTCACAAACCGGAGCTTAACATTAAACTGCTCGATAAGCTCATCCACGGTCATCCTATCGTTCATCTTCAACAACATGAACTCATTCCGAATTCGGTCTAATTCAAACGGGCTACAATACCTAGCCTCCACCTGCTCCCTGAATTGCTTCCAAGTGATAGCATCTAGCATCTCATTGCTAAAATTTGCGGTCAACCCGTCCCACCAATCCATGGCGGGTCCCGCCAACATCCGGGATGCATACCTGACCTTCAAGTGGTCCTCACAACTACAAGCACTAAGGGCTTTTTCGGTTGCCCTAAGCCAAGTTAAGGTTTCCGCCGGATCGGTGCTCCCTCGATACCCCGTCGGTTTACAATCGAGGAAGTTCTTGTAAGTGCACGGTTTCTTCTCGACTGGGAG
Organism: Calendula officinalis; assembly: GCA_963853835.1. Classification (NCBI taxonomy): domain Eukaryota; kingdom Viridiplantae; phylum Streptophyta; class Magnoliopsida; order Asterales; family Asteraceae; genus Calendula; species Calendula officinalis. Next base: position 56,592,388 of record OY970830.1, read on the forward strand.
GGGTTGGTAGAAGAATTGTTGATGTTGGGCATTAGCCAATGGTACGATACGTGTGGGGTTTGGTTGTGATATGCTTGTGTCAGGGGAGGGGGAGTCATTTTGGGGAACAACGGGTACATGAGTAGTTTGAGTGAAGTGTGGTGGGGGTTCGTTTGAGTAGTGGATCGGGGTAAAGTAGACCGAGCCGCGGGCCTCGGCTCGGGGTGTTGGTTTTGGCGGAGAGTCCTAACGGTCTCCTCAAGTTCCATATTTCGGTTCTCCAACAAGATGATGTATTCTTCATTCGGTATCTCACTCTCCCCGGAGCCCGTTGCTCCGTTGTTCTCGGGGTTCAAGTTCGGCGGGGCATCTTCCAACAAACTTCCATCTGTAGCCATTCCTGCTACAAACACAACAACTCACCAAGGCTTAGTTTTTTATCGTTAGTAACTACCTACTAACTACCAAACCTCATTCACAATTGCCCTAATCCCCCGTGTCCGGAATGTTTGACCAACTCGAGTCACGATTTGGGAATGAAGCACCTAAACGTGCATCCATCGCCAAACCGAAGCTCTGATACCAAGTTGTAACACCGCATTTTTGAAAGCCATTTTTTTTTAGTTAACCATTTTAGCAATAAATAGCAAGGTTGCGGAAACGATTAGTTTAGTACCTAAATAAGTTTACAGACCGGGGTCCCACAAAATAATACAATTCAAGGTATTAGTTTAAAAAAGCGATATTACAAAAACTAGGCTCATTTCACAAAATACAATTTAAAACGTATGGTCAAACGCCCCGTCCAAGCCCGACCCGTTTCAAGCCTTCCAACCTGAAATGTGTCAATGAGGGAGGGATTAGCACACAAGCTAAATGAATGAATAAAACTAACTACAAGCTATGCTAATCACAAAAGCACAAAAGCAAGTTTCATCTCCGAGGGCAATCACTTTGAGAGGATCGGCGGTTTTGCAAACCCTAAACCATGATTGGCCATAACCATGGTAACCGATAACGCTGCACCCAACTCCCCGGGTAAACCCCCTTACGTGTAACGCATACAGGTAAGGTCCATTCCACCCATTAGTCGGTACACTATGTCCAGCCGTTATCCATCTGACACTGACCTCGTCCCGAACGTGCACGTTATCATGTATGGTAATCCTCTAACACTAGGCATACATATCAAGTAGGCTAGCTACCAAAAACACAACGAAAAGTGTCATAAAAAAGTTCCCCGTCGTGAACTTCAGTTCGCGTTCGCGAACCCGGGTTCGCGTCGGGAACTCATCCGCGAACAACCTCGCGATCGACACCTCAACTCTCTGTTCGTCCTTCGCGATTGGGAAAGGGAGTTCGCGTCGCGAACTCCCCAGACATGCTATCCTTTCCTGCGTTTTCACTAGTATGCCAATACCAAAAGAATAAACCGAAACCCGAGTCGTAGGTTAAATCCACTCACCTTTCAACCTTTGATTCCTTTAACTCAGTGAGCTAGTATCACTGAGTCTCCTTCCCGGTTCCTGCAACAAGTATACCGAGTTAGTAACTTATTCCACCGAAATGCCAAAATCATCAATTTAACAAATCTCAACCCAAGGCTCGTAAAATACACATTTTATGATATTACCAACTAGTCTAACAATCACAACATGACAAGGAGTCATTTATACCCATCTAGTCCATTTTACCACTAGTTGACCCAAACGGGTCAAAACCCGAATATAGCCATATCATCCTAAATTCCACCACTAGCACACATTCTCTACATCTAGCAAGTCATTACACTTAACAATTCACCAAATTCATAACTACCAAGGATTCAAGTATTAAACTTCCCAAAATCACTAGTTCAACCTTTTTAACTCACACACTAGCTAGTTAATCTAACAAACACCAAATATGTGATTTCTCACATCCATAACTTAACAAGTATGATTTCTCAACCTAATGAACAAACCCAATCAACAAAAACCCAAGAAATCCAAGATTTACCAAAACCCACCTTCAACATCCACCATTAATGGAGGTTGAAGGTGATTTCCACCAAACCTTGTCTTCCTACCAATAACTAACCATGCAAATGATGTGAAAGCTTGTATAAACACATAAAACAACATCCATAACAAGATTTAACCACAAAACATCAAAGATCACAAACCCTAGTTCAAACCATAACTCAAGAACTTCATAAACAAGTCAAGGAGAAGATGTAACTTACTTCTAAGCTTCTTTTACACACACTCAAGTGTAGATTTCGGAATCTAGCACAAGAATCCTCAAGAAATGCTCAAGAACAAGTAGATGGGTGTTTTGGGAGAAAAGGCAATGAAATAGTGAAGATAAGGTTTGAAATGGTGAAGTGAGAAGGAAATCACCCTTCCTCCCTCTCAAAACCGGTAGACACAAGGGGTGGGGCCCCTTGGTTGGCCAAAAATCTTATTTTTCAGTATATGTCTAAAAGGCCCGGTTTGTAGTTAATTTATTTAAAATAGCAAACGAACTCCAATTTTCAAAACGAAAGTATTTCTGGAAACGAAATTTAACAAGGAATCTAAAAATATAAAAATCATATATTCATTTAAAAGATAACCCAAATCGGGTATTTTAACCCCTTGGTTAAAATACCACAAAAGACAAAAGGCTAAATAAATTCATATAACAATTAATCACATAATCATGTAATAAAATACCTTAGGGTCAATAAACTACTAGGCTGTAACACCTCAAATTTTAGTACCAAATATTGGCCAAAATAAAATATTTTTATAAATAGAAGAACATCCTCAATTTGGATTTACAAAAACCTTAGTATGAAATCAGAGTATAAAAGTAGGTGTTACAAAATAGATCATAACCAAGCTAAGACTAAATCCAATCTAGTGCTCTTCTAATCTAGGTCCCGCATCTCTATCCATGCGTACCTAAGCCTTCGATCCTGAACCTGAGTACATAGCAAAACAAACAAGGAGTACGTGAGACAAAACGTCTCGTGAGCCACATGGGTTTAGACCCGATAATAAAAAGAATGTCACGTTTCATATAACCAATCAATATACATATGTATAACCAACTATCCAGTCTAGTCACCTTAGTGTGACCCTATCAATCTTGCTTACCTAGCAATCACGTCTAACTATCGGGTTACCCCCGAACTAGCTAGAATCACATACATATCTAGTTATCGGGTCGCCCCCGAGCTAACTAGAAACAAGGTACCGGCAATAAGATCGCCCACGCTACCGATACATGCCTTGCCCACCGGAATACGTCCAATGAGTAAGACTACTATCGTGGTTGAGTCGATGGGAATCCACCCAACTGCCCCTCACACCACACCTATCGTGGATGAGCCGATGGGAATCCACCCAACTGCCCCTCACTCCACACCTCACGACCGGGAGTCGCCCGTGTCATCACATAACTAACGTGGAAGAGTCGATGGGAATCCACCCAACTGCCCCTCAATCCACACCTCATGATCGGGAGTCGCCCGTATAATCACTTCATCTCCATCTCATCATAACCCTATGGTTATGCAAATCTAGCTCTCGGCTATCACTTTCATCATCAACAAGTTAGTTCAATACTATCATAGGTATAACTAACGATCAACTACTAGTCTACACAATTAAGCAAATAGACCATAACACAAGTAATGAAAATATTTACAAGGGCTATGTACTCAGTAAATTCCACACGTACTCACCTTAGCAATAAGATGCTCAAACCGTGTTCTTGACACCCAATCTCTTGCTTCTCAATTCAATCAACTTTCCAAGACTTCACCAAAAGCCTAATACAATTATCACAATAAGATTATCATCACAAACTACTACCAATGTGTTCATCTACCTCTAGATAACACCCATCAATCCATTTCCCCCAAATATATTGATTTACCAAACCCTAGGTTTAACCAACCCGAAGATTCTTACAAATCGAAATCATACACTTGATTCCTTTGTTAATATACCATCTATTAAGTGTATACAACATTTATTTCACCATAAATCACCAACCCAAGAACTAGGGTTTCAAACCCTAGCTTCAAGATCCATAGATCTTGAGCTACAAAGATGAAAGAGTGAAGATATACCTTTAATCTTCCACTAGGAGTGAAATCTACCAAAGATTTGTGAAGAAATCAACCCTAACCAGATGCTATGCTCGAAAATCGCCAAGAGAGAAAACTAGGGTTTTGATATGGCAATTAATGAGCTCAACCCGTCTTTAATGCTGGTCGTCCAGAGTTCACGGCGCGAACATACTTCGCGTCGCTAACTTTGCTTGCTCGGCCATACTTAGCGATCGTTACCCATGCGCGAACTACTTAGCGACCCATGGCCAAACTCCCTGGCCCGAATTCCCGATCGTTATCTCGAGTTCGCGTCGCGAATTCCTTATGCAGCCAGGGCTGCACTTTTCCAACTTTGTCTCGACCCGGTTTCGCCCATAACTTTCTCGTACGGTGTCCAAACGACACGAAACCAATTTCCACGTGTTTTATATGATTTATCCGTAATTATCATATTTTTACATATTTTATTTATTTACAATTTCGGGTCGTTACAACTATCTACCCCTTAAGAAGATTCCGTCCTCGGAATCTCATCATAGTTCACGAAATCCGGGTACCTCTTCCGAATCTCGTCCTTGACTTCCCAAGTCAAATTCGGCCCAAGTGAATGCTTCCACTTGACCAACACCAACTCGATCTCCTTATTCCGAAGCTTCTTTGTTTTCGTCTCTAATATAGCCTCGGGCTCCTCAATCAACCGGTTCGGGCCGTCAACCCGCAACTCTTACAATGGAATAATATTTTCAACTTCCCCGATAAACTTCTTCAAATAACTCACGTGAAAGGTGTCATGCACACCTTGAAGCTCGGGTCGAAGTTCCAACTTAAAAGCTTGAAGCCCGACCCGTTTTAATATTTTAAACGGTCCAACATACCTTGGGCTTAACTTCCCTTTCTTACCAAACGACATTACACCTTTCCAAGGTGACACTTTCAACATGACCATATCACCGACATCCAAGTCGTATGGCCTTTTCTTCAAACCCGAATAACTTCGTTGTCTATCTTGGGCGACATTCATGTTGGTTTGAATAATACCGATCTTCTCATTTGTCACTCTCACGATCTCGGGACCCGTGAGTTTCGTCTCTCCCGCTTCCAACCAACAAGATGGAGTTCTACATTTTCTTCCATACAACGCCTCATAAGGCGGCATCTTGATAGTCGAGTGGTAACTATTATTATACGAAAACTCGACCAACGGTAAATGTTCATCACATTTACCATCGAAGTCTAACACACATGATCTCAACATGTCTTCGACCGTTTGAATTGTTCTTTCACTTTGACCGTCGGTTTGCGGATGATAGGTCGTGCTCAACCGCAACTTTGTACCCAACTCTTCTTGCAAAGATCGCCAAAATCTCGAGGAAAATCTCGCGTCTCTATCGGACACAATCGATAACGGAACCCCGTGGAGTCGAACTACCTCATCAACATATAACTTAGCCAACTTCTCAAGTGGCAACGTTTCCCGAATTGCTAAAAATAATGCACTCTTGGTCAACCGGTCAACTATGACCCAAATGGCATCGTGACCTCTACTCGTCTTCGGTAAACCTACTATGAAATCCATAGTTATATCTTCCCACTTCCCGGCCGGTACAACCAATGATTGAGCTACCCCATATGGTACTTGATGCTCGGCTTTCACTTGTGCACACGTGGCACACTTAGAGATATACTTTGCCACTCTCGCCTTCATTTTGGGCCACCAATAAACCCGTTTCATATCTTGATACGTCTTTGTACTTCCCGGGTGAATCGAATACTTTGACTTGTGCACATCATACAACAACTCTTTTCAGATGCCACCGAACTTAGGAACCCAAATGCGACCGCCTACGGTCTTCAACCCTTGTGCATTTTCGAGAAAGTGTTGGTTCTTACCTAACCGTTCTTGTCTTAGCTCGTCTTTCCCCATAACTTCTCGTTGGGCATTCTTGATCCTTTCGATAATACTCGATACGACTTCTATACGTGTTAAAATTCCCCGGTTCGGGTTCTCATAAACTTTCGGCTCAAAGCGTCGGCCACTACATTAGCCTTTCCCGCGTGATACACAATCTCACAATCATAATCGGCAATCAACTCGATCCACCTTCTTTGTCGCATATTAAGATCCTTTTGAGTAAACACATATTGTAAACTTTTATGATCCGTGTACAATGTACACCGAGTACCATACAAATAATGTCTCCACAACTTCAAGGCAAATATAATCGCCGCCAATTCCAAATCGTGTGTCGTGTACCTTAATTCCGCATTCTTCAATTGTCGCGAGGCATACGCGATCACCTTTCCTCTTTGCATCAACACACTACCGAGCCCTTGGTTCGAAGCATCACTATAAACCACAAAATCTTCCATACCATCCGGTAATGCAAGGATCGGCGCGTTACATAACTTTTCTTTTAACAACTTAAACGCCTCTTCTTGCTTCTTCTCCCACACAAACTTCTCACTTTTTCTCGTTAATTTCGTGAGTGGAATCGCGATTCTCGAGAAGTCTTGTATAAATCTTCGGTAGTAACTGGCTAATCCAAGAAAACTTCTAACCTCGGTAGGAGTCCTCGGAGGCTCCCAATTTGACACCGCTTCAATCTTGGACGGATCAACCTTAATACCATCACACGTCACCACGTGACCTAAGAATTGTTCTTCCCGCAACCAAAATTCACACTTCGAGAATTTTGCATATAATTTCTCCCGTTTCAACACGTCTAGAACAAGCCTCAAATGACCCTCGTGTTCTTCTTCGGTTTTCGAATAAATCAAAATGTCGTCAATAAACACGATCAAAAACTTATCAAGGAACGGTTTACAAACCCGATTCATCAAATCCATAAAAATAGCCGGCGCGTTTGTAAGACCAAACGGCATTACTAGAAATTCATAATGACCATAACGTGTACGAAAAGCCGTCTTCTCGGTGTCGCCTTCTTTCACCCGAATTTGGTGATAACCCGACCTCAAATCAATCTTTGAGAAGTAACTAGCACCTTGCAATTGATCAAACAAATCATCGATTCTCGGCAACGGGTAACGGTTCTTTATAGTTACCTTATTCAACTCTCGGTAGTCGATACACATTCTCATCGAACCGTCTTTCTTCTTAACAAATAACACCGGTGCACCCCACGGTGACGAACTCGGACGAATAAAACCTTTATCTAACAGATCTTGCAATTGGGTCATCAATTCCCGCATCTCGGTGGGAGCTAAACGGTAGGGAGCACGAGCAATCGGCGTCGCCCCCGGCACTAAATCAATTTTAAATTCGACTTGTCTCTCCGGTGGCAAACCGGGCAAGTCATCGGGAAATACCTCGGGGAAATCCCGAATAAATTTGACATCATCCATTGACTTCTTTTCCTTTCGGCCATCCAATACATATGCAATAAACGATGCACAACCCTTCGATATACTTTTCCTTGCCTTAATGGCGGTAATCACATTAGGCATGTGATGTCGTTTCTTCCGATACACATACACTTTCTCATTCTCGGGTGTCCTAATCGACACTATTTTCTTTCCACACAAAATCTTGGCTTGGTGCATGCCCAACCAATCCATACCGATAACCACATCAAACGCCCTAATTCCCATGGGCAACAAATCCACCTTAAACTTTCTATCGTCTATTTCTATTTCACAATTTCTATAAATACATTCGACCATAGACGTTTTCCCGTCGGCTACCTCTATCTCATAAACTTCATTTAACATCTCGGACGGCACATTCAATTTACAACCGAATTCATAAGACACAAACGAATAATTGGAACCCGAATCAAACAAAATATGAGTTGGCAAGGAGTTAATGAATAAAGTACCTGACACCACATCGTGTGCCTCCTTCGCCTCCTCCCGAGTGAGTTGGAAGGATCGCCCCTTCACCTTCGCCGGTTCCACTTTCTTTTGAGCCGTGGACACCATTGACTCGATTCCCTTCTTTGGGCACACATTGCTATAGTGCCCCTTCTCGTGACACGAGAAAACTCCACATCGGCCAACGACTTGGCCCTACAATCTCGGGCTATGTGCCCCGCCCTTCCACAATTAAAACAAGATTTCGACTCTCCTCGGCACGCGCCGGTATGATTCCTCCAGCATTTCTTGCAAGAGCCCACACTTCCTTGTTTAGAGAAGCTCGATGTGAACTTCCCCTTCTTATAAGTACCCGAGCCACTCTCGGCTTTCCTCTTCTCGCCCACATGGGCCCTCTCGGAAACCCGTGCCACATTAACCTCTTCTACACCACGGGCGGCACTAATGGCCTCATCTAGTGAAACCGCCCTCTTCACCTCCAACTGGTAGTCCCACGGTAACCCACTAGCGTACCGAACCACCCTCAACCTCTCATCCGAGTAGGTTTTAGCCACAAACGGGAGCAATCCCGTGAACTCCCTCGAGTATTCTTCGATTGACATATCACCCTTCTTAAGGGTCACAAACTTTTCGTGCATCTTTTTCCAAATCCCTCTCGGGACAAAACTTCTTTTTCAACCTCGTGGTGAACTCATCCCACGACATCTTTTCAACCACCTCCTTCCCGAGGGTCTCATACACAATATCCCACCAAACCATGGCATCTTCTTTTAGTAATTGTGACGCATACGTCACCATATCGGCATCCTTACACTTGCTACTACCGATAACCCTCTCGGTTTCCCGGATCCACCTCATCGTTACCTTCGGGTCCGAACTACCCGTATACACATTTGGCTTACAAGCCATGAAGGATTTAAACGAACAACCTTCTTGCACAATGGGCCTAGCCCTAGCATCACTTTGGCCACCCGTGGAGGATTTCCCTTCCCCGGTGCCACTACCTCCGGTTTTCTCATCCGACTTAGCCTCGGATTCCCGGTCTCCACCCGACCTCTCACGGTCTCCAATAATACGGTGCACTTCTTCGGCCACCGTTCCCATGATTTGATCGATAATAGTTTGGAGATCCGCCATGGTTAACGGAGTTCTATTAGCTCCGACCTCCGACTCATCAACTCGATGCATCGACGGTTGACTTTCTTGCTCAACCACCCTCTCGACAGGAGGTACTTCCTCCTCCCGGCCCTCCGGGGCTTTACCACTCCTACGTGTGGTCACCATTTCTTTCAATCAAGACTATACGAAAGACATTAAACATTTAGTACCTGGTGTACAACCCATTAGTCGCATAAGACTCAAAATCCAAAATCATATCAAATTCATCGGTCCCCTAGGTTCAACCCTAAACTTAATATAAAGTCTCAAGGTCAACCTATGTTCTCAAGAATCTTATATTCCTAATGCTACAGTCTAAGACTAGGATGGTCATCCAACCTAATTCACTTAAACTATAGCTCTGATACCAAGTTGTAACACCTCAAATTTTAGTACCAAATATTGGCCAAAATAAAACATTTTTATAAATAGAAGAACATCCTCAATTTGGATTTACAAAAACCTTGGTATGAAATCAGAGTATAAAAGTAGGTGTTACAAAATAGATCATAACCAAGCTAAGACTAAATCCAATCTAGTGCTCTTCTAATCTAGGTCCCGCATCTCTATCCATGCGTACCTAAGCCTTCGATCCTGAACCTGAGTACATAGTAAAACAAACAAGGAGTGCGTGAGACAAAACGTCTCGTGAGCTACATGGGTTTAGACCCGATAATAAAAAGAATGTCACGTTTCATATAACCAATCAATATACATATGTATAACCAACTATCCAGTCTAGTCACCTTAGTGTGACCCTATCAATCTTGCTTACCTAGCAATCACGTCTAACTATCGGGTTACCCCCGAACTAGCTAGAATCACATACATATCTAGTTATCGGGTCACCCCCGAGCTAACTAGAAACAAGGTACCGGCAATAGGATCGCCCACGCTACCGATACCTGCCTTGCCCACCGGAATACGTCCAATGAGTAAGACTACTATCGTGGTTGAGTCGATGGGAATCCACCCAACTGCCCCTCACACCACACCTATCGTGGATGAGTCGATGGGAATCCACCCAACTGCCCCTCACTCCACACCTCATGACCGGGAGTCGCCCGTGTCATCACATAACTAACGTGGAAGAGTCGATGGGAATCCACCCAACTGCCCCTCAATCCACACCTCATGATCGGGAGTCGCCCGTATCATCACATCATCTCCATCTCATCATAACCCTATGGTTATGCAAATCTAGCTCTCGGCTATCACTTTCATCATCAACAAGTTAGTTCAATACTATCATAGGTATAACTAACGATCAACTACTAGTCTACACAATTAAGCAAATAGACCATAACACAAGTAATGAAAATATATACAAGGGCTATGTACTCAGTAAATTCCACACGTACTCACCTTAGCAATAAGATGCTCAAACCGTGTTCTTGACACCTAATCTCTTGCTTCTCAATTCAATCAACTTTCCAAGACTTCACCAAAAGCCTAATATAATTATCACAATAAGATTATCATCACAAACTACTACCAATGTGTTCATCTACCTCTAGATAACACCCATCAATCCATTTCCCCCAAATATATTGATTTACCAAACCCTAGGTTTAACCAACCCGAAGATTCTTACAAATCGAAATCATACACTTGATTCCTTTGTTAATATACCATCTATTAAGTGTATACAACATTTATTTCACCATAAATCACCAACCCAAGAACTAGGGTTTCAAACCCTAGCTTCAAGATCCATAGATCTTGAGCTACAAAGATGAAAGAGTGAAGATATACCTTTAATCTTCCACTAGGAGTGAAATCTACCAAAGATTTGTGAAGAAATCAACCCAAACCAGATGGTATGCTCGAAAATCGCCAAGAGAGAAAACTAGGGTTTTGATATGGCAATTAATGAGCTCAACCCGTCTTTAATGCTGGTCGTCCAGAGTTCACGGCGCGAACATAGTTCGCGTCGCTAACTTTGCTTGCTCGGCCATACTTAGCGATCGTTACCCAGGCGCGAACTACTTAGCGACCCATGGCCAAACTCCCTGGCCCGACTTCCCGATCGTTATCTCGAGTTCGCGTCGCGAACTCCTTATGCAGCCAGGGCTGCACTTTTCCAACTTTGTCTCGACCCGGTTTCGCCCATAACTTTCTCGTACGGTGTCCAAACGACACGAAACCAATTTCCACGTGTTTTATATGATTTATCCGTAATTATCATATTTTTACATATTTTATTTATTTACAATTTCGGGTCGTTACATAGGCCGGGTGTTGGGATGTTACAATTTATGTTCCAAATCTAATTCTTGAAAAGAAAATTTGTCAATTGGAAACTGAAATAGATGAAACACATAAGACATTTGACAAAGAAAAATCAGATTTACAAACAAAAATTCATGAATTAGAAAATAAAATTGATGAATCACATAAATCTTTTGATGGAGAGAAACTAAAGTTGCAATTACAAATTAAAAATTTAGAATCTAACTCATCTCATCTTCAAAAGCTTAAGAAGCTTAGTGCATCTATTAACTTAGATTCTCCTTTAACTGCAACGAACAAATGTAATAAGTCCGGAATGTTTTCTCCTGTCATGGCATATCGTGAATTATATACAATCAAACAATCTCAGATTAATAGAGGAAATTCAAAACCTAAACCGAATTCACAAGTAAGTTCCTCTACCAAACCTAAGCCTAGGAGATCCACGGTTCCACCAAACTCTGATAAGAAATTGAATGCTCTCAAACAAGTTATTAGAGGAAATTTCGCACATAATACTCCTAATAAATTAGGTTCCTCTTCTAGACTTATGCATTCTCAGATGGATAAGACCAAACCATCAACCATGTTGAAACATTCTCATACTTCACAGAAAATCTTTTCCAAAACTAAATCTTTAAGACATTCAAGAAAAGATTTACTTTCATTGGCACCAATCACTATTTTTAATCAAGTGCCACATACAACTCCTTAAACACCCACTATCTTAGACGCAAAATGGGTTCCTAAAACTCCAACATCTCAAATAATTCCTCGAAAATTATTTGAAAGTGAAACATCGAGTTTCAGTTTATCTTGGAATTCTATATCTTTAAATCAAATAGATACAACTTATCGATGTTTTCTTTCTCATCCTAACACCATCGGACCCAAAACAAAATGGGTACCAAAAGTTGTTTGATGTGTTTTGCAGGAGGTATGACTTATACACAATTCATTGTATAACTCGTTTTTCAATAGATAATGACTTATACACAATTCAGTGTATAACTCGCTTTTCATCAGATGGTGGCTCTTACACAATTCAGTGTATGACCCGAGATTCAAAGCGATGGCTTTCAAGTACATCTGCTTGAAACCCGTTCTTTCATATCCTAATTGGTTGAGGGGAGAATTGTTTTTATATTCACTTGTCAAGGGGGAGAAAATAGACATTCATATGTCAAGGGGGAGCATAACTGCTTTATGATTTTTGAAAAACAACTGTCGAGGGGGAGCATCCTTTTATAATCATTATATACTGTTTCAATGCTCCTTTCAAGTTTTTTTTTTAATTATAAATATGGGGTATCAATTTTTGTAATATCCGTAAACGATCTCATTACCAATCTCAATTGGTATTGATTGCATCTGTTTATTACAAATTTTCTTATTCTATCTTGATAATAATTTTTTTTTTACCTCAAACAGTTTTTCAACCTCTTACAAATTTACAATCACACAAGGTTATCAATGTTGAGTATTAGCTTTTTCAATATTCGTAAACGATCTCTTTACCAGTCTAGGTTGGTACTGATTGCATCTGTTTATTGCAAATTCTCTTATTTCTCATTGCTACCTTTGTGTTCCTTCATTGTTAAAATCTTTTCAATTGTAAATCAAATTTTTCTCCTTTTACATACAATTTTCATTTTTCAAACTCGATACTCTATTAAAAATATTTTTTTTACTCATATTGAGTAGTTGACATCACATTCATATCAACTTTTTATTAATCAGTGATGCTCAATTTTTCAAAATTTTTTATCTTACTTTGTGCTCGCAATGATGTGTTCACAACGTATGATACAAATTTTTGTCATATTCGTAAATGATCTCTTTACTAGTCTCGATTAGTAAAGATTGCATATGTTTATGACAAATTTTTCGTCTCTTGCGTTGTGGCTCAATTTTTTCAAAAATCTGATTTTGCACCTAATTTTTTCATTTTTAAATGACTTGTTTGTAACACTCAACACAATTTGCTGTTAAATTCGTCGATCTCTTTACTGATTTCATTCAGTACTGATTGTATCTGGTTTTAACACCATCTTGGATTGATTGTTATTACCATTTTTCAAACGATTTTCATTCTTAAACGATCAATGGAGAAATCATTTTTCATTTTCTCCATACTGTTCAGATTTAATTCTGACGTCCTCATGTTCTCAAACACACAAAATTGTTTTTAATGCACTGTTAGATCATTGATCTTTGTATATCCGTCGATCTCTTCTCTGCACACGCTCAGAGAAGATTGCATCTTTGTAAGTGGTATACTTCACTGATCTTTGATATAACCACACAAATTGATTTCTTTTAAATCCCAAATATTTGATTAACAATGTCTCTAATCATCGTGTTTGTCATATCCGTAAACGATCTCTTTACTGAAGTTCTTCACTAAAGATTGCATCTGTTTATGACTTCACATGATTATTGACAATGCTATTCTTAATTTTTAAATATTTTTCTCCAATATTCTTGGATAAAATCAATTTGTCTCTGGTTCCTTCATGAGTACTACATGTTTCTGGTTCTCGATTCTGAAACTATCCTGTATTGGCTCTCGATTTACACCGACACACAATTTCCTCTCTTCGTTTCCACAACGTAACTATTTAGCTTTATCATGAGGACCCTGGTCATGATCCTCATGAGGGGGAGAAAAAGAGCAAGAAATAGTTCAAATATCAGATTTATAACTGAATATCATCAAAAAGAACCAAAAACATCCCATCAAAGAAGAAAATTCATAACTCATGTACTCAAATCAAATGGAAAATCAGAAATTGTGTATATCATGTGATTAAGAGGAACAGAAAATGATAATCAACGTATTAAACGGATAAACAAGTGAAGAAGAAGAAACATATTCCTCTACTGAAATCTCTCTCTAAATGTCAACCACATCTATCCAAAACTTAAACTGTACAAATCATTCTTTCCAAAATTCAAAACAACCACATATTCAAAACTTAACCGTTGAAATCATTCTTTCTAAAACACAAAACCTCAACCAATTCAATTCAAAACTTAATCATACAAATCATTCGTACACAAACAAACACACACATCCAAAACTTTAACTGTCAAAACATTCAAAATCATCATTATCCCATCCTCACAAAAAACCTCTACTACATCTTAGTCAAATCCTTACCTAACTGATGTTTCATTTCTAGAACCTTCTAATCTTCAATATATCAGTTTTAGGCATTTCTTACACCAACAAACTCAACGATAAAAATTTAGTTCCTTTGAAGGAAGACAGAGATGAAGTTCAAAGAGCTCAAAAAGAGGGAGATTGGATAATGATAAAGACATATTAAGTCAACAATTCATGAAATCTTCTGAGATACTTTATATTGGTTGAAAAGTCAATTGAAAGTATTATTTTTCACTATTCATTCAAAAGCTAAAGCTGATATTACATCAAAACTACTCAACGGACAATTCAGTTTCAGACTTTGCTAGAGAAGAAGATTTCAAGAACAGGCTAATCCAAACTATTGATACAAAGGGGGAGATTGTTAGGGTCAATTAGATTGTATTCAATAGTTAGGGGACTAGATGTGTAATATTGTAATAGTGTTAATCTAGTCTTAGCCTTAATCATGATGATTAGTGAGCTAGGTATTTAAGGAAAACTTTCAGTCACTAATTGTAAGCTTTCCTCTCATTTGAATGTATTAACTTTTGAAAGCCTTCCCTCCACCTCCATCTTCTATCTCAACTACACACACTAAAACACACACTTGATCTTCACACTTTGATCAAATCACCATGGATTAGCTTCATTTCGATTGCATTAGATCTCTCAGTTGAGTTAAAGTGTTGCATCATTCATATAAGAAGAGATGGGAATCATTGATGGCTAAACCAGGCGGTGAATAATCGGAAGATTACACTATGCTCGAGGAACCACCAGCGCTATTGATACCATATTTGTTATGAGACACGGAGGCTGCTACAGACTTTGAAAGGGATCATCAACACTGATGATCAATGGAATCGTAGTTTAATTAGTTACAAGTGTACATACTTTGCATTTTATGTTAACAATGGTCTTTTATGTAAGTTGTTGCCGTTAAAATATTGTTGCCGGTAAATTAATTTTTGTTTTCAAAGTCGAACAGAGATTCGGATCGCTCGGTTTCAGTTGATTCTATGTTTTTGAAGTTTTAGTTTTTATTTTAAAACAAAACCAGTTCCTATTTATCGTCGACGTATAATAAACTATTAATATGTAACTAATCTACCAAGAATTTGTAGATAAAATCCAAGGTATGAACTTGCACTTTTATTCTCGTGGACTGAAAGTGAAAACCCTTCACGTGTTCATTATTGCAGACAAATAAACATTTAGGGTATGTTTGTTTTTGTTTCTTGTTAAGTTATGTCTGCGTAAAGTTATTGTTTTGATATATATAGTATGTCTTGAATAAACAATAAATGAATAAATGTTACTTCATCCGATTGAAAATAAGTGACACACTTTAAAAAATTATATTATTTGGCAAAAAAAAAAAAAAATGAGACTCACACTCACTAACTATCTATTTTAACAAAGTGAAATGACTCATTTACCCTTACTTTTTACTTTAAACATCATTAAACCCCACTTTATTCAAAAGGTATAGTACCCATTCCCCACTAACCATCCAATTAATCTAATTTAATCATCATTATAATCTTTTACCTCAAAAACCGTGAAACCTTAAGTGTGTCACTTATTTTGAATTGGAGGAAGTATTTATTTTTAGACTGAATAACTATTAATTACTAATTTTGTCCTTTATTTAGAATAGAAGAAATGAAAGTAAATTATTTGTTTAATAAAAGTTTTAAATGATTAATAATGAAATGAAAAGATATGCAATGAAAAGATGGTATTTATGTTTCCGTTCTAAGTAGCAGGATGAGACATTTAAACATGTGTGGCTGGGATGATTTGTAATTTTGGGCTATAATTCGTGATGTGGTTTCAGGATACAGATGCCAAATTTGGATTATGGTGACAATAAATAGGGTGAGAATTGGTCATAAAAAAATAAGAAGTGAAAACCGAAAAGCCAAAGAAAGAGATACATGTATCATGGCATTATGGGCATTGGGGAAGTAAGGGTAAGAATGAAAAAAGTGAAAAAACTAAGGATTTAATGGGAAGACCCTTAACTCGGCTACTTTTTGTATTAAGTCAATCTTTATAGATTAAGGGTATGCATTTTTGTTTTAATCATTAAAAGGTAACCTATTTTCATTAAAGGTATATAAAAAGGTAAAATGTGACTTGTGAAACCGGTTACCGGTAATCAATTATACCATCTGTTTCTCACGTGACTCTTTAATGCTTATACAATTAGTTTTGTTTCACATCCTTCAATTCCTTCAAAGTCCAAAATTCCATCGTTCCTTGAATTAATGGTTAAGGTATGGAAACAAAATTAATCCAGTGATCCAAGTTGATCAAGTTTAAGACCCATCTTACCGAGAAGTTCAGCTTCAAGAACCAACACATGAGCATTATTTTGATTTATTGTTTGTGTAGAAGATAAATTTAGAAACAAAGAAATATATGTACTTTGAACTACTTTTTTTTGTAACACTTCATTTATTACACGGATAGTCCCTGTGGTTTGACCTGAGTTTTTTGATTTGGTTCTTAAGTTTCAGAAATTACACCGATGGTCACTAAGTATCGAACTTCGTGTCAGTTTTGGTTCCTAAACCTAACAACCGTTAAATTTGGCTGTTAAATCAGGTAATGTGCCTTGTACATGAGGGTAAATATGTCATTTTACATCTCTTTGTTATCTCCTTCCCCAACTCCTTCCACATCCCCCTCTTTCTCCCTTCTCTCACACCTCATCCCTCCCACAAACTGAAACACTAGATCCATTGTTCTCTGCTGCCATTGTTCTTAATTTCTTGCAAATATCTCACACAACAATTTATTGCAAATAAATTCTTTAAACAAACACCCCCAAATTTTAGATAAATGATGGAAACGAGAGCAGAAATGGATGTGTGAGAACTGAGAGCAAAAATTAATTCTTACAGAAATGGATGTGTGATGTGTACGAGGTACGTAGGTATCTAAGAGCAATGACGGAAACGAGAGACCCGGCCGGAGATAACATCGTGGTTTGAAGAATTGAGTTTATTAAATTTTGTTGTTGCTTCCATTCAACTCTCGCCGGAGATAACAGAGATGCGTCCGCCACCTGCAACCATGTTCGTCTTCTCCGGCATAAACCTCCGCCTGCGACCATGTTCGTCTTCTCCGGCATCAACCTCCGACTGCAAACATGGTCGTCTTCTTTCGTCCACCAGAAAAGATAGATGGATAGACCCGCCAGTAGACCCGTCATCACCGGAAGACATTGGCACCACCATTAGAGTCATTGCCGCCGCAAAATCTGTTACCGGAAACCCTCCGACCGCCGTCCAGATCCACTACCAGAAACCATCCAACCGCTTGATTCTTCTTTCCATCAAGATCTATATATTTAGAATTTTTGTTTTTTGTTCTAAGTTTGTTGTGTATATACTTGAATCTGAGATATTGTGTGGGAGGGATAGAGTATCCAGAGACGAGATCAGATCTGCAAGGGGTTAAAAAAAAAGAAAAAAAAAAGAAAAAAAAAGATAAAATGACATATTTGCCCTCATGTGGACTGTACATGATCATATTTAACGGACATTTTAAAGCCCGTTACACTTAGGGACTAAAAGCGAGACGTAGTCTCGATGTTAGTATGTTAGTGACCATCCGTGTAATTTCCGAAACTTAGGGACTAAATGCAAAACTCTTACCAAACCACAGGGACTATCTTTGTAATTTTCTCTTAATAGAATATGGATTTGTATACTAAGTTGCACGGAAACGGATACGGAAACGGGAAACGGATACGGAACGGATACGGGAAACGGCAAAACTAAAAAATTCAAGATACGGATACGGCGGAGATACGGCAAATATAAAATATAAAAAAATATATATATATTAAAGCAATTCCAATATTGTTTTATTAAAAAATGTGTATATATCAAAACTAATAATAAAAACTTTATTATTTTAAAACAATATTATATTAAAAACTTTAATTTTAGTACAACATTTATAATCCCCGTTTATTAATCAACAAATACGTGTGTATGGGGAAATAAAAACGCCTACTTTTCTCTCCATTTTTTTAAAACGCTTGAATATTTATGGGGAATAAGAAACGTTTTTGGGGAAAATAAAAAGAAACGGTGGTATTTACTCTTTAGTTTCAACTTTCAAGTGAAAAGTTTCAATCTTCAAGTTTCAAGTGATTCAAATGAAAACATTGTTTTTATGCGTCTTGTTTCTGGTTCATGTTCGTCGTCGGATCTCGTTTTCCGGCGATGGTTTTCCGGCAGTTATTGGTTGCGATGGTGTCGCGCCGGTCGTCTTCTCCGATCACATAAGCCCCCTTACTTTTCTGCCTTGGGAATAAACCTCCGATTCTTAACAAAAAAAAACCGAAATATTGCAGAAACTTCGCCGAAACTTCAAGGAAACTTCGCCCGAAACGTTTCTGGTCTGTTCGAAACGTATCCTGCGTTTCCAAGGAGTATCCGTTTCCCAGGAGTATCCGAAACGGGAACGGCACTATGTGAGGCGTTTCCGTGCATCATAGTTTTTATATAGGTTTCGAAACTAAAAAATATAAACTTAATTGAAAACATGTTTTCAAATTTTTTTAACTATTACCGTATTTATTTTGTATTTTTTAGCATTTGTACTCAATAATATTATCATCCTCTACAACCAGCCAAGCTAATTATTTCCAATTGATTTAACCGTATTTAGAACATTAGTCAATGCAAAAACCGATTAGTAAAATATTGTTGAAAACATTAACTCATATCTTACTACTATATAAAGCATTTAACCCTACCCCATTAGGCAAGTTTAAGGAGCTCCTTAAACTTAATTTTAAGGACCTTTCCACTTTTGTTAGTTAGTTCTCTACCTTAACTAAAAATAAATCGCGGCTAATAAGATTCGAACCCAAGACCTCTCCTAACTTATCACTATGTGTTAACCACTTGCTATACATTACACTTTGGTAACACCACCCACACTTAATAACAAAAGTCTGTTATTCGAAAACCATTTTACCCAATAACATTAAATATACGACGCTGTAAATCATCAACTCTTACCAAAATCCACATTTCCGTTTAATTATTTATTTCTAGCAACAATTGACTATTAATTACACAATTAATAGTGGCTGTAAATTGTTGCTTTTTATTCGAAAATTTTGTAGCAAGATTCAAAAAAATACATATTTTTCATCTCATTATTATAACACTGAAATTTGATAGGAGCTTGAACCTTGTGTACCAATTGAGAGCTTTGAGTCTCTCTGTAATCTTGAGTGGTGTTACAGCTGCAACTTTGTGCGGGTGGAGTCTGTTTGGAAGGAGGAAAAACATAACACACTCTGGTTGTTTTTGCTCGACAGATACGTAAGTAGATTTTAAAATTGTCACATGCACTCATGTACTGTTTCTTAATTTCACAATTAATAATACATTCGATTATCTAACTCATTTAACCTGCTAATCCTTTCTTATTAGAGGCACAAAATTGCAGCTATGATCCCCCACAATTTAATTCGTGCATACGAGGGACGGCAGTTAGAAGCTGGTGTCTTTTCGTTGAAGTGTTTCGACATAGATTACTATGTTCCCAACGACTATCCACGTTTTGACAACTACAGCTTCGTTTAAAATGATTGGGCAATACTATTTAGTAGAGAAACCAAGCTTGCCCCTAGAGGTGTTGACTATTCGGATATAACCGACTTGTCCAATTGAATATTTTGGATCGGATTATTTGGATTGGTTATTTGGTTTTTTGGATTGGTTTGGACTTGAACCAAATTAATAGTTTGGATTTCGGATTGGATTTTGTTTCCGTTGTGAAAATCGGATTGTCCAAAAAACCCGAATAGTAATATATAGTAAATTGATTTATATACTAACACTTGTTGGTTTCCATTGTAAGCAAATTATGGTACTCATTTTCTATTAATTTCTTATAGTAAATTGATTTATATACTAACACTTGTTCCATTTTATATTGTATCAGTTGGCGATATTCCAAATTTTTTGGAGTTTTTGATAAAGTTGATGTCAAGATTTTTGCATATATGATTGTAAATGTCATAAGCTATGAATTAGACTTGTTTTTATGTACAAAGTAGTTTATCTTTTTGGAATTTTACATATCGAACTTAATATTATTTATGTTATTTACTTTTGTAGTATTTTGAAAATTTTAAGGAAAACCCAAACGGATAATACCAAACCAACCAAATTGTTATTTGGTTCGGATCGGTTTGGTTTTCGAATTAGTTTGGACGGTTCGGTTTGAACTTTTGAAAACCGGACTTTATTTGGTTTCACCTATTTGGTTCGGATAAAACTAAACCGTCCAAACGAACACCCCTACTTACCCCCACTACTTATAGACCCAACGTCTAAAACCCGACCATCTGTCGCAATATCTGCGTTATGTGAACAATAATGTTACTTGATTTTTTTTTGTGCGACTTTATATTTCACGTGTTAAATTATTATTTCGGACCTAGATGTAATACATGTTAATTTGTATTTGTTTTTACTTTTATTTTTCCCAAACATTTACATCTTCAATATATGACACTACAAATAAAATATCAAGTAGTGGGTTTTGAACCCAATTAATCTTACTCCTTTATAATGTGTTTAGGACTACTAAATATAGAAATTATAATGTGTTTAGGACTACTAAATATAAAAATTATAATGTATTTAGGACTACTAAATATAGAAGTCCTTAAACTTAAACTTAAATTTTTTTCTACTTTTAGTAACATCTTAAACACCACTAAAAAAAATGTTGCTTACAGGATTCGACACACAAGACCTTTTCTGAGTACAGACTGTGTGTTAACCGATTGATCTAAATGACACTTTATTTTAGAATAAATAAACAACCAACTTTAAATAGAAAAATATTGTATCGAACTTTCCATGATCAATGTATTTGTTTGTGTGCTCACATATTCTTTAATTATAATGCTTAAGTTTCTTGAACTTGAATGTATTATTATGTTCTATATGATGATGATTACTAATTGCAATTTTTAAAGACGGAAAAAAATCATTCATTTGCGCAATTATTGTTGGAAAAACCGTGTAAACGAACAACACTTGCTCGCCACGAAATATAGTTTCTGGGTACCCGCCGCCGCATTGCGCGGGTACCCTACTAGTCTTAATAAATAGTGTACAACACCTGTGTGTAAGTCATCTTGAGGACATTCGACTTTGGAATGCACATTCAAGGATCATTTATGCAAGGGCGTGGTGCGATGAACCAGAAAGTGTGAGGATTATTTTAGTTATATAACAAAAGGTTAGGGGTTGGATGTAATGATTCCAAAACCAATGTTTTGCAACTTGTAAGCAATAGTCAATTCCTTCCTCTTGTCGTACGAATTAAAAAGTGAATGAATCAAAGTTAGTGTAAGGTATAAACAACACAATAAATTAAGAAACACCTTGATAATATTCATCAACATAAATCAATTAAATTACAATTCCTAAGTTTCCTTTTGAAAAAATAATTTAAAGGGAAATCTAACCACAAAAATTACTTCGATACTTATCATACATTTGACAAATCTATAAACATACTAAAACATAAGTTATGACTTATGATGTATGAAATAATTTGTATGACCTAAAAACCACTCTTTTTACGTTTAAAAATTCTAGCAACTCTTTCGGGGCTTGCTTTTTCTCCTGCTTCTTCTATGTTGAATATTATTAGCACTAGTAGTAGAAGATGGTATCTCTTTTGCTTCTTCTTTGACCAAATCTTCATTTGACTTTGCTTTCTTTGACTCCATTTCTTCTTGCAAATCTTGATATCTTTCTTCTTCTATTTCTTCTTCATCTTCTTCACTTTTCTCCACTATTTTCCTAGGTCTACCTCTCTTTCTTGGAGTAATTTGTTGTACTTGTTTCTGTTCCACTTGTACATCTCCAATAACTGATGATGATGATTCTGCTACGGTTAATGACAATTCCTTCGTTTTCATTGTTATCTTCTTCTTTCCCATCCCCCAAGAATAAAAACCCTCAAATCTTTTTCACCATCAAACACAAACCCACAAAAAAGTCAATCTTTTTGCTTCACTTGAATATTTAATCAATCTTTATGTAAAAAACAATCAATGCCCATTTGAACAAAATCGCAAAAAATCAACAAAAATATACGAAAGAAAATTGAAAACAAATAGAGAGAAAATTAAAGGAGATATGGGAACCATGCAAACGTTGCAGAAAGAAAAATAAAATAGGGTGAGGAGGAAATGAGGTCGAAAGACAGTGTAATATGATGATAAGTTGGGATAATGAGAAGACTACTACTATACTACTCATCCTTTGTCTTGGCTTTCGTTTTTTTTCTTTCGCTATTTCTTTTTTAGGCTTTTGTATAATATCACTATTAGTCCTCTAACATGTTGTATGTATTCTTTTCATGTCCTTAATTATTTTTTAGTTGCAGTGTGCGTACGGGTGTAAGTGAAGTGAGCTGTACGCGAGCTACATGAACTTGACTTGTTAAAAGATCAATTAAATTTCGAGTTTAATGAGTTCAAGTCGAGTTTGAGCTTATCTTAGAGCTCGTTTATTAACCGAGTTCGAGCTCGTACTTCAGACAAAGACTATATTTATGCTCGCGACACTAAACGGCCTAATATATAATAATTAATATTAGAAATATAATTATATGTTATTTACTTATATAATTATATGTGTCTATGTATATATTTCCACCTATATATGAAGCAAATGTATGATTTACCTTTGCTGACTAGATAAATATGACATATCAAAAGCAACCAATGAGAGTGCCACATGATGATGACATGAAATGCTGACTCAAATAGTATTTTTGTAAATTATGGTCATAATGGTCAATTAACATCTCCCTTATATGGAAACAGATTCATGTCTCATCACATTTTGTTTTTCGGTTATAACTTTTTTTTTCCTTGTAAAACAAAAAAAAAAAAAATTGAAACTTATTAAAATTAAATTATTATAAAATGAGTATAGCTATGAAAATTTGAAAAACAATTATCATGATTTTAACATATTACGAACCAAAAATCTTATAATCCAAAAATATAATGATCTAAATTTATCATGATCAAAAAATGTAATGATCCAAATATGTTATGATCCAAACTTATTATAATCCAAAGTTATTATAATCAATGATTAAAAATTATAATAATCCAAAAATGTTATAATCCAAACATATTATCATCAGCATCCACACACGAAATGGTTGACATGATCAATAAACGAATCCTTTCTATAATTCATGGAGATGAGAATATATATGAGTCTTCAGACTCTATTTTTGTTGTGGATATTGATGATACTCTGTTTATGTTGTGAACATGAAGTATACTTGATGACTAAATAAATGTGACTATGCATCACTTTGCATCTCATTGATAGATTATGATGACTTAATGACTTATAGTGATGACTTATAATGATGATTCAAAGAGCATTATGATAATTGAATTTCCTACATCATAATCAGACTTCAAATTCCGGAAAATAATTGTAAATTAACTTTTTCCTTATATTGATGGTGATTAATGTCTTCTCTCAACTTCTATTTTTCTCAACTTCTATTTTTCAGTCATAAGTTTGATTTTCTTTGTAAACAAAAAAATTAAAATGTCAATGTTTTTAAAATTAATTATTTACAAAATGAATTTAGCCATGAAATTTTGAAAAAAAATGTCATTCATATATATTCCGATCAGTAAATGTTATGATCCAAAAATATAAGTATCCACATTTATTATGATAGTAAATGTTATGATCCAAATTCATTACGATCCAATTTTATTATGATTCAAAGTTATTGTAATCAATGATTAAAAGGTATTATAATCCAAAAATGTTATAATGCAAACATATTATTATCAGCACCCACACAATAAATGATTGACATGATCAATAAATAGATATTTTCTTTAATTCCTACAGATGAGAATGTATACAAGTTTTCGGATTCAATTTCTGTTGCATAATATGTTGCATCAATAAACGGTTTTATGTAAAGTTCATCAATGGTTAAAATTATATTTTGGAAAATCCTTCTCGCTCTCCCAGCACCACTTACTTATGAGCTTCTGGTTGGCTCGGGTTTTTTTTCTCTCGTTTCGTTTTCCGATCATAATTTTTGATTCTTCGTAAAAAAATAAATCTAAAAATGACAGAATTTTTAAAATTAAATCCTCTATAAAATGAATATAGTCATGAAGATTAAAAAAAAGTTACGCTTTTAACATATTATGATCCAAAAACGTAATTATTAAAAAATGTAATGATCAAAATTTAATATGATCAAAAAAATTTATGATAGAAAATGTTATGATCTAAATTTATTATGATTCAAAGTTATTATAATCAATGATTCAAGAATATCATATTCCTAAACATATTATTATCTAGTATTTAACAATATTATTAACCTAACTTATCATGATCAAATGTTTTATAATCAACTATTCAAAAATATTATGATCCAAACTTATTATGATTTAAAATATTGTGTTATAATATTTTATGAGTATAACTTATTATAATTCAAAATACTATAATATATGATATGGAAATGTTACGATACAAAGTATAATAATTCAAAATGTTTATGATCCAAAATTATATGAATACAAAATATGTTAATGTTTAATGATATGATCCAGAATATTTATGTTCCACAACTTATTATAATCCAAAAGTATTATGCATAAACATGTTATGATTTGAAAACGAGTTTTAAACAAAAAGAAAGAAAAATTGTAAAAAAAAAAAAAAGAAAAACTAGTTTTGAAACTAAACAAATATGAAAAAAAAACTTCAAATAAATAAATAAATAAACCCAGAAAAATGAACAAGAAAAATTGGAAAAATGATTTTTAAAATATAAAAAATGAAAATTCAAATGTAAACTTTTTTTTGGTAAAAAAATAAAAATTGAAAAAAAAAAAACTAAAAGAAAAAACCCTAGCTAAATATTGTAGTAGGGACCGGACATGTGTAACATGTGATTATATCTGGAAGTACGCATTAAGCTCCGTGAGCAATGTACAAGGAATTAAGGATTATATATATATGGGTAAATTACAGAAATTGTTCCTGAGGTATTCCAGATTCTGGATTTTTGTCCCTAAACTTTTTTTGTCGGTTTTTTTGTCCCTAAAGTTTTTTGAATTTTACTTTTCTGTCATTCCGTCCAAAATCCTCCGTTAACTAACGGTATTTTTAGTCATTTCCCCAAATTACCCCTATTTTACATTTGTCATTTTCTTTTTCTATTTTTTTCTTTTTCAATCTTCATCTTCTCTTCAAGATGCATTTCTGCATTTCTTCAAGAAAAACCCGTGGACATCATCATTTCCAGACATCATCACCACCGCCATGGACATCATCATCATCATCATCATCATCATAAAGATAAAACCTTTCTTCACCAAATCCATTTATGCATTTCTTCACCACCGCCATGGATATCATCATCGCCGCCACCCTTGCGGTGGCCGGAAAACCATGTCGGAAATGAGATTGGGTTAAAGAACACGACTCAGCAAGGTGCAAGGAACATGGATTCGTTGAGTATGGGACCATCGGTGTAACGACTGGAATTTTGTAAATAAATAAATTGTACAAAAATATGATAAATAAGGATAAATCGTTTAAAGATCGTAGGAATTGGTTTCGTGTCATTTAGACACCGTTTGATATGGTTAAGGTCAAAACCGGGTCGAATTGGACAACAAAAAGTTGCAGCCTAGCTGCCTGGAGGAGTTCGCGGCGCGAACTAGGGGTTCGCGATCGCGAGGATGGAACAGTGAGTAGGGATTTTGAGGCTTGAAGTTCGCGGCTTGTTCCCGATCGCGAGGAGTTCACGACCGGGGAAGTGGAACGCGAACTGATACAGATCTATAAAAACGGATTTTGGGGCTAGGGTTTGGACACCTACACCCCCTATACCCTACCAGCCGTTATTTTGGAAGAAGTGCACGGATTTTGCTGTTCTTGAGCTCAAATCTTCATATTCCTTGGAGATTATTGATCTAAGGTAAGAATCATTGATTGTTTATGCATCTCTTTGATATTTCAAGCCTT
This sequence comes from Calendula officinalis, assembly GCA_963853835.1. Lineage (NCBI taxonomy): Eukaryota > Viridiplantae > Streptophyta > Magnoliopsida > Asterales > Asteraceae > Calendula > Calendula officinalis. The sequence goes on from OY970830.1 coordinate 56,618,927, forward strand.
ATTTGGGCATTAATGGTGGTTTGGACAACTCACCATGTCATCTTTGGGGAAGATGACCAAACATGAGTGTAAAACACTCATTGTAGACTTGTATTCAATGTGTACAAGTTGGATTTGGGGATTTTGATGAGAATCTTGAACTAGGGTTTGAGATTTCCACCATGTTGGTTGAACTTGGTGGTCATGAGCATAGTTATGGATTGTTTATGGTTAGTTATGGTTGATAACTAGATTATTTGTGTAAATGATGATTAGGTCTTAAAGGCTTAAGGATTTGGTGATTATTCCTTCATTCAAGGAGTAAGGATTTGTGTTTGCTAACACAATTTTGGATAGCACTGCTAAGGTGAGTACATGTGATCTTTCTGAGTACATAGTAAACCATGATTCATAGTTTGAATTGATTTCTTAGAGTCTTTATTAAATAATTGTTTTTAATAAAGAAAGTATTGAATTGAATTGACTTGAATTGAGTTGACTTGAATTGAATTGACTTGAGTTGAATTGACTTGAATTGTTCATTATGTGTTTAGTTACCACTAGTAGACATGAGTTATGATATGGGGTTTTGACCCAAGTTGATGATTTGTTATGTGGTAGCTAATCATTTGGATCCTAGTTAACCCACACAAGTTGGGGGAGTTAGTGGCTACTACTTAAGGCGGTACCACCCTGCGCAAGAGTAGTATGTCGAGAAATAGATAACCCGGAAAGCGGGGGAGTTTGAGATAACCCGGAAATCGGGGGAGCAAATAGATAACCCGGAAACGGGGGAGTTTACCTAGATAACCCATATCAGGGGAGTTTGTTTCGGGGAGGCCCGTTACGTATGTGTTGGGCTTATGGCAAGCCTTAGAGTATGATTGATTATGTGCAATGTGATAATTATTTAATTATTATTTTATTGCAATTATTTCTAACCGGGTCTAAAACTCATGTTTCTCACGAGATAATTTTGTCTCACGTACTACATTTCTTTTGACTATGTACTCAGGTTCAGGAGCTAAGGATTAGGCGGCCCGTAGTGTTAGCATTGGATGATTAGCTCGGTGTACCATTTGATTCCCTAAGACTATAGTTTTGTTATGATTGTAACACCGTTTTTGGCACTTGTAATCATTCCAAATGTTTGGTTTAAATTACTTTTAGATTTTTATGGATTTTAATTACCAAACTTGTTTATTCAAAAAAGGTTTAAATTTGGTTGGAAAATTGGTGTGTTACAACTTGGTATCAGAGCTTTAGTCTAAGTGAATTAGGTTGGTTACCCACCCTAGACTTAGACTTTGCTTTTGGGACATTATGTGCCATAAGAAGTTAGGTTGACCTTTGAGAATTAGGGTTGACCGTTTAGGGAATTGTTTTAAATCGAGATTTTCTTATGTCTTGTGTGACTATTTAGTCGAATAATTGGATTCTAATTGGTTGACATCTTATGTTAGTAAGATGGCTAGAACAAGAAGTGGTCGAGTTGTACCGGATGGAGAAGGGGATTCAAATGTGATTCCCAATGCACCCCGGAATGGAAATGGTGGGGACGTCTCCGGTGTTGGAAATAACAATGTACCGGTAACGGTAGAAGCTCTTCAATCCATGCTCACCCACATGAGGGAGGTGATGCAACAAGATGTTAACCGAATCATAAATGAACGGTTGAACTTTAATGATGAAGAAAGGGACGAGGATGAGGATCGTGATGAAGAAGAAAGGGAAGAGAGGGAGGATACTCCTCCTCTCATAAGGACCCGATCAACGGGAAATAGTGTCCCGACCGAGAAATCCTCCAATGAGGATAGAAGTGTTGACAAGATTGAACGTGAAGGATGTTCTTACAAGACATTCTTGGCATGCCGACCCGCCAACTATTACGGGAGTATGGAACCAAAGGATACTATGCATTGGATCCGGGATACGGAACACGTGCTTGAGAGTAGCAAGTGTAAAGAAGAAGACATGGTGACTTATGCCTCACGTTTGCTTAGGGATGATGCCTTAACTTGGTGGGTCACCGTGTATGAGTCGTTGGGAAAGAAAGCCGTTTACAAGATGTCTTAGGAAGAGTTCACTAGGAGACTCAAAGAAAAGTTTTGTCCCGAAAGGGAGTTGGAGGAGTTGTTGGAAGAGTTCTTGCACTTCAAGAAAGACAATTTAACCTTGGATGAGTATACCAAGAAGTTCACGGGATACCCCCCGTTTGTGATAAATGCCTACCCAACCGAACGTAGTCGTGTGGTTCGGTTTGCCAATGGGTTGCCATGGGAGTATGAACTTGAGGTGAAGCGGGCGACCACTCTTGATGAGGCCATTAATGTTGCCCGAAGTGTTGAGAAAGTGGGAAAAAGAAGAATTCAAGAGAGGTCGGTTGGAAACGAAAAGAGAAAGTTTGAAAGTTTTTCGGGGCCATCAAAGAAAAGCAAGTTCACCCCGAGCGGGTCAAAGCAAGGAAGTGTTGGTGGTTGTAGAAAGTGTGGTGGGGACCACAAGGGTGAATGTAAGGCGGATTCGGGTGGTTGCTTCAAGTGTGGGCATTTTGGCCACAAGGCAAAAGATTGCAAGGTGAGGAACCTTGATGAAGTGGAGTGTTTCTCATTCCATGAGAAGGGGCATTATAGTAATGTTTGCCCAAAGAAAGGAACCGAAACGTTGGTGTCAACCGCTCACAAGAAACCGGAGCCGTCGAATGTCAAAGGAAGAGCCTTCCAACTTACCCGAGAGGAAGCAAAAGAGACTCATGATGTCGTCTCAGGTACCTTATTCATAAACTCCATACCCACTTATGTGTTGATAGATTCGGGTTCTACTTATTCTTTCGTGTCTCATGAACTTGGTGCTAAGTTTAAGGTTCCACTAGAGTTACTTGATGATTTGTATGAAATAGAAGTAGCCGATGGGAAAACCTCTATGGTTCAACATATCTATAGAGATTGTGAATTAGAAATCGATAGTAAGAAGTTCAAGGTCGATTTGATGCCTATGGGAATTAAGGCTTTCGATGTAATTATTGGAATGGATTGGTTGGGAATCCACCAAGCCAAAATTTTGTGTGGAAAGAAGTTGGTGTCGATCAAGTCTCCCGAGAATGAGAAAGTGTATATTTATGGAGAAAAGAGGCATCATATGCCAAATCTTATTACCGCCATTAAAGCAAGAAAGTGTTTATCAAAGGGATGTTCGTCATTCATAGCCTATGTCCTAGATGGGAGAAAAGAGAAGAAGACGGTGGATAATGTGAAGATTATTAGGGATTTTCCCGAAGTATTTCCCGATGACTTGCCCGGTTTGCCACTGGAGAGACTAGTCGAGTTTCGTATTGATTTAGTTCCGGGGGCGACGCCGATTTCCCGAGCCCCGTATCGTCTAGCTCCAACCGAAATGCGTGAGCTAAAGTCTCAATTGCAAGAGTTACTTGATAAAGGTTTTATCCGTCCTAGTTCGTCACCGTGGGGTGCACCGGTTTTATTTGTGAAGAAGAAAGACGGTTCAATGAGAATGTGTATTGACTACCGAGAACTTAACAAAATGACGATTAAGAACCGATATCCTTTGCCAAGGATTGATGATTTGTTTGACCTACTTCAAGGAGCCGATTATTTCTCCAAGATTGATTTAAGATCGGGTTACCATCAAGTTCGAGTTAAAGAAGGTGATACCGAGAAGACGGCCTTTAGAACACGTTATGGGCATTACGAATTTTTGGTGATGCCATTTGGTTTGACGAATGCCCCGGCTATTTTTATGGATCTCATGAATAGGGTTTGTAAACCTTTTCTCGATAAATTTCTCATAGTATTTATTGATGATATTCTTATCTACTCCAAAACCGAAGAAGAACATGAAGAACATTTGAAGCAAATTTTAGAAGTGTTGAAACGAGAGAAAATGTATGCAAAATTCTCGAAGTGTAAATTTTGGTTGCGAGAAGTCCAATTCCTTGGTCATGTAGTATCTAGAAACGGGATAAAGGTTGACCCGTCTAAAATTGAAGCGGTAAAGAATTGGGAGGCACCGAAGACTCCAACCGAAGTAAGAAGTTTTCTTGGGTTAGCCGGTTACTACCGAAGGTTTATTGAAGACTTTTCCCGAGTGGCGGTACCACTCACGATGTTAACAAGAAAGGATGTGAAGTTTGATTGGGGGAAAAAGCAAGAAGATGCATTTGCCTTGTTAAAGGAGAAGTTGTGCAATGCACCGATCCTTACTCTACCCGATGGTATGGAAGACTTCGTGGTGTATAGTGACGCCTCGAATAAGGGTCTTGGATGTGTTTTGATGCAAAGAGGGAAGGTGATAGCTTATGCTTCAAGACAATTGAAGGATGCAGAAATGAGATGTACTACTCATGATTTGGAATTGGCGGCGATCGTTTTTGCCTTGAAGATTTGGAGGCATTACTTATATGGAACAAGGTGTACATTGTACACGGATCATAAAAGTCTTAAGTATGTGTTTACACAAAAGGATTTGAATATGAGGCGAAGAAGGTGGATTGAGTTGATTAATGATTATGATTGTGAAATCGTTTATCATGAAGGAAATGCTAATGTGGTGGCCGATGCCTTAAGTAGAAAAGTTTATGAGAAGTCGGTCAAGGCTAAGTTGATGCGGATTGAAGTGGTATCTAGTCTTATTGAAAGCATAAAAACCGCACAAACCGAAGTGATGGGAAAAGATGAGTATAGACAAGAAAGATTGGGAAAGAACCAAGTATTTGAAGACAATTCTCAAGGGTTGAAAACCGTGAATGGTCGGATTTGGGTTCCAAAATTTGGTGGGAACCGAAAAGTATTGTTAAATGATGCACACAAGTCCAAGTACTCGATTCATCCCGGAAGTACAAAGACTTATCAAGACTTGAAGAGAATGTATTGGTGTCCGGGGATGAAGTCGAGGGTAGCAAAGTACATTTTAAAGTGTGCCACGTGTGCACAAGTGAAAGCCGAGAACCAAGTGCCTTATGGGGTTGCACAATCGTTGCAAGTGCCGGCCGGGAAATGGGAAGACATCACCATGGATTTTATTGTGGGTCTTCCAAAGACAAGTAGAAATCATGATGCCATTTGGGTGATTGTTGATAGGTTAACGAAAAGTGCGTTATTCCTAGCTATTAGGGAAACTATGCCACTCGAGAAGTTGGCTAAATTGTATGTTGATGAGGTTGTTCGTTTGCATGGGGTGCCGATGTCTATTGTGTCCGATCGGGATGCAAGGTTTACCTCGAGATTTTGGAGATCACTCCAAGAAGAGTTGGGAACTAAGTTGAGATTGAGCACGACTTACCATCCGCAAACCGATGGTCAAAGTGAAAGGACGATCCAAACGGTAGAAGATATGTTGAGATCGTGTGTGATGGATTTTGGTGGTAAATGGGATGAACATTTACCGTTGGTTGAGTTTTCATATAACAATAGTTATCATGCAAGTATCCGATGCCACCGTTTGAGGCATTGTATGGGAGAAAGTGTAGGACGCCTTCTTGTTGGTTAGACGCGAGTGAGACGAAACTCACGGGTCCCGAGATCGTGAAAATAACAAATGAGAAAATTGGAATAATTCAAGCCAATATGAAAATAGCACAAGATCGTCAAAGAAGTTATTCGGGTTTGAAAAAGCGACCCTATGACTTGGATGTTGGTGATATGGTCATGTTGAAAGTGTCACCTTGGAAAGGTGTGATGAGATTTGGAAAGAAGGGCAAATTGAGCCCAAGGTATGTTGGCCCATTTAAGATCTTGAAACGGGTCGGTTTACAAGCATTTAAGCTAGAACTCCCACCCGAGTTGCAAGGTGTCCATGACACATTTCATGTTTGTAATTTGAAGAAATTTTTGGGTGAAGTGGAGAATGTGATCCCACTTCAAGATTTGCGGGTCGATGCACCCAATCGATTGATTGAAGAACCCGACGCTATATTGGAGGCCCAAACAAAGAAGTTGAGAAACAAAGAGATTGAATTGGTGTTGGTCAAGTGGAAGCATTCCCTTGGACCACATTTGACTTGGGAAGTCAAGGATGAGATGAAGAAACGCTACCCAAACTTTGTGGATTATGAGGCGACTGCGAGGACGGAATCCTCTTAAGGGGTAGGTAGTTGTAGCGACCCAAATTTTGTAAATAAATAAATTGTACAAAAATATGATAAATAAGGATAAATCGTTTAAAGATCGTAGGAATTGGTTTCGTGTCATTTGGACACCGTTTGATATGGTTAAGGTCAAAACCGGGTCGAAGTGGACAACAAAAAGTTGCAGCCTAGCTACCTGGAGGAGTTCGCGGCGCGAACTAGGGGTTCACGATCGCGAGGATGGAACAGTGAGTTGGGATTTTGAGGCTTGAAGTTCGCGGCTTGTTCCCGATCGCGAGGAGTTCACGACCGGGGAAGTTCGCGGCGCGAACTCGAGTTCGCGAACGCGAACTGATACAGATCTATAAAAACGGATTTTGGGGCTAGGGTTTGGACACCTACACCCCCTATACCCTACCAGCCGTTATTTTGGAAGAAGTGCACGGTTTTTGCTGTTCTTGAGCTCAAATCTTCATATTCCTTGGAGATTATTGATCTAAGGTAAGAATCATTAATTGTTTATGCATCTCTTTGATATTTCAAGCCTTATTTGGGCATTAATTGTGGTTTGGACAACTCACCATGTCATCTTTGGGGAAGATGACCAAACATGAGTGTAAAACACTCATTGTAGACTTGTATTCAATGTGTACAAGTTGGATTTGGGGATTTTGATGAGAATCTTGAACTAGGGTTTGAGATTTCCACCATGTTGGATGAACTTGGTGGTCATGAGCATAGTTATGGATTGTTTATGGTTAGTTATGGTTGATAACTAGATTATTTGTGTAAATGATGATTAGGTCTTAAAGGCTTAAGGATTTGGTGATTATTCCTTCATTCAAGGAGTAAGGATTTGTGTTTGCTAACACAATTTTGGATAGCACTGCTAAGGTGAGTACATGTGATCTTTCTGAGTACATAGTAAACCATGATTCATAGTTTGAATTGATTTCTTAGAGTCTTTATTATATAATTGTTTTTAATAAAGAAAGTATTGAATTGAATTGACTTGAATTGACTTGACTTGAATTGAATTGACTTGAGTTGAATTGACTTGAATTGTTCATTATGTGTTTAGTTATCACTAGTAGACATGAGTTGTGATATGGGGTTTTGACCCAAGTTGATGGTTTGTTATGTGGTAGCTAATCATTTGGATCCTAGATAACCCACACAAGTTGGGGGAGTTAGTGGCTACTACTTGGGGCGGTACCACCCTGCGCAAGAGTAGTATGTCGAGAAATAGATAACCCGAAAAGCGGGGGAGTTTGAGATAACCCGGAAATCGGGGGAGCAAATAGATAACCCAGAAAACGGGGGAGTTTACCTAGATAACCCATATCGGGGGAGTTTGTTTCGGGGAGGCCCGTTACGTATGTGTTGGGCTTATGGCAAGCCTTAGAGTATGATTGATTATGTGCAATGTGATAATTATTTAATTATTATTTTATTGCAATTATTTCTAACCGGGTCTAAAACTCATGTTTCTCACGAGACAACTTTGTCTCACGTACTACATTTCTTTTGACTATGTACTCAGGTTCGGGAGCTAAGGATTAGGCGGCCCGTAGTGTTAGCATTGGATGATTAGCTCGATGTACCATTTGATTCCCTAAGACTATAGTTTTGATATGATTGTAACACCGTTTTTGGCACTTGTAATCATTCCAAATGTTTGGTTTAAATTACTTTTAGATTTTTATGGATTTTAATTACCAAACTTGTTTATTCAAAAAAGGTTTAAATTTGGTTGGAAAATTGGTGTGTTACAATCGGCGTTCGTTTCTGTTCTAGATCTGAAAGAGGTAAAACCGTCGGGAATCGCATGGCCGTGATACGACGGTTTCCGGCGTCAGTATGGGTCGTGATAGTAGGGGTTTGCTCGGAATGTTGAGGGGAACAAAACCCCTAAGTTAATTTCGGATTCGGGTTCAGGTGTCGATTTGGGTGGTGTGACTGTTCCGCCGGAATTGGGCAGTTCGCCGGAAAATCGCGATTCCGGTGAGGTTGGAGTTCAAGGTTCTACTCGTAATTCAGGGGGGAACGTTTTGTGATGAAGGGTTTGCTGGATCGTTACTTTACTATGGGGTTTTTGTTGTGATATGTTGGAATTAGCTTTAAAAAAAGCTCAATGGTGGAAGATGATGGAGGAAGAAGAATGAATCAATGGAAATCAGATCTGGTATGGATTTTGGAGATGAAGAAATGTAAAAGATAAAAATACCCCTGCTTTTTTGGGATTTATCGTTAGTTAACGGCTAGAATTGGACGGAAGGATAAAAAAGTGAAATCCAAAAAACTTTAAGGACAAAAAAACCGAAAAAAAAAGTTTAGGGACAGAAATCCAGAATCTGGAATAGCACAGGGACAATTTCTGTAATTTACCCTATATATATACTTACAGTCGTTGATTTACTCTTAAGAGACTAAAAAGGGTTAAAAAAAACTTGAACGATATATGTTGAGGGTTTATTCAGCATAGCCATAGATTAAAAAAAAAGTTATCAATCTACTATATATTAGAGGGTCCAACCCAATTATGTAAATGAGCCAAAGTCCATTAGGGTTTATTATAATTAGAGTTTATATTTGCTATAATATATATGAGGTCTTGTAATGCTTATGAATCGATCAATACATTTATCATTTAATTGTCTTTCATGGTATCAGAGCCAATGATCTAGAGAGAACCTACCGGAGTAAATCATCCTCCGGTCTCCGGCTAATCACCGTTGATCCGGAGGGATCCAATCTTTTGTTTTCCTTTGTTATCTTTTGATCTCTTCGATTATAACGTAAGAAACTTCATATATAGTTAAAGTTCCTTACAAGTCTAATCTAGATATATTTTTTATTTTCTGTTTCTCTTTTGATTTTCTCGTTAGTACTTATAAGACTTGTAATTTCCTCAAATTTTAACAATTCCGCATTATGAATCAAAATATCATTGTTTTGAAGGCAAAATTTGTTCCCTGTTTGTTACAGTTGCAACATCATCATTATGCTTCACAATGGTCTCTTCATCTTTTTTTAGCAAACCCTAATTATTTATGGTCCTAATATCTTTTCATCTCTCTATTTTAATTGTTTATTTAACGGTTTTATGTTTTAATCTTATAATCCAAGTGCTACGGCTCTATTGCTTTTATTTTCTTTCGAAGCTACGTGCTTATAAACCTGTAATGTCCCACATTGGACAAATAACAAACATGTAATGTGCTTATAAAAGTCATGGGCTACTCCTCTTACAACCAATTGGTTTTAAAGATGAAACCCTACAAACTTACATGGTATTAGAGCTACGGCTCACCCATGGTTGGTCAAACGGCCACACGGACTCCACGTAACCCATAAATATCCACGTGTTAGGCGCGAAAAAAAAAGACGCCACACGTGAGGGGGCGTGTTGAGTATTGTCCCACATTGGACAAATAATAAACATGTAATGTGCTTATAAAAGTCATGGGATTACAACCAATTGGTTTTAAGATAGAACCCCACAAACTTACACTATATACTATAAGTACACCACATCATATTGGAGGGTCGACCTATGGGTTGATCGAGCCCATAGGACGCGTGCCTCTCGTACAAGAATTCTGACTGAACACTTTTGGAGTAGAAATGATTTGGTAATGCATTTGGTCATCATTAATTCATTACGAACATTTGATAATATGTTTGGTTAAATAGCAAGAAAACTAAAATGGCGTTAAAATGACATGAATGAACTTATCACATGGAATCACCGTTAATATTATTTGGTATGACAAATTAATTTAAATACCCATTTCTCATTTGAGGCTCAAGGCTCAAACCATCAAGGGCATGAATCTCTTTTTATTGAGGGCCCAATTTGTAGATGGCCTTAAAAAATGAATCAATCAATGTAATTTTCATTAAAAATTAACCCATAGAGGGCCATGGCCCCTGGCCCCTATTACGTACTGAAAAGAGCTCCCTAGGGTGTGACACCCGATTGATGGAACTAATTTCATGAAATACTTAGAAAACCATAAAAGAGAGTTGCTTTAAACTGAAGGAAAAGTGTCCCCATATGAAGCCAACTGTGTTGAGCTTAAACCGAGTGTTGTACAATCGCTAGTTTCATTGCTTACCGAGATTATGGATGGCTAAAAAGTATATGTATTCTGCCACTACATATGGAACCACTCTACCATCCAAAAAGAAGGGGAAGTCGGTCATATTACCCCTGTCTATCTATCTATCTCACTCGATCTCCAACTATTCATGTGAGGCAAGATGTTACATGTGATGTATTTCCATACGATTGTCTACGAACTACAAAAAGCTACATGGCCAAATAGTCAACAAGTGTAAAAATATAATAAGAGCATTTCATATTTCACATTCACATATTAAGTATTCATTGATTCATAACTCAACCTAAAATATCCTTTGGAACCCGCTAAATACCTCACACTCATAAAATATGGCCATTACCTCACTCACATCACTAGGGGTGTGGTGGTAGTGAGTTTGAAGAGTGCCACATAGGATTGGGGAGGTGGCGTCGCCACCATACTTCTTCCTCTAAAGAAAAATGATATAGCCTCTTAGTTTTTGACTTTTACCTCCACATTGTGAAGTGTGAAGGAGTCTACGTGGCAAACGATCATGGCATGGAGGCAAATGAAAAATGATATAGCCTCTTAGAGCACGGACATGAAGCAACAAATGATGAGTATGAACCATACGGAACATCGCCCCTCCAAAATTGGTAAGTATGGTCATATGGTGGGAATTTTCTCTAAAAATTGTGTTGTGTGGTTGCTTATCTTAGATAATAAAATTGGTATTGTTCTATGGGCTCATACCTAATAGTCTTATGTGATTATAACTAGGGGCTCAATCTCCGACACGACACAAATTAAACATGGAAATAAGCGGGCTAGGGTTGAAGTTTTCTAGATGGTTAATAAAACGACTTGGGTTAAAGTTGACAATTTCAACATGTTTAATAATGAGTTGGGTTTGGGTTGAGCTTTTCAACTTGTGTTATTACCCATCAAACCGTTTAAAAAAATACTATTAAAACGTTGTATTATATATATTATAAATGTAATTTTGTTTTTAGAAAAATCTCTTATTTTGTTTCTTAATATTTGTCATATACCTTCAAATTATAATATAATTATTTATGTTTATGCCTTATTTACTACTCACTCCGTCCCTAAATAAAGTTCTCATTTCTCTTTAAAGTTTTGTCCCTAAATAAAGTTCTCATTTCTCAAACTTAAGGGGACCACTTAATATAATAATATTATTATCAATATTTTCACCACTAACTATCTCCTAAAACACTTTCTCTCTCCAATCAAACATTATATTTTAATTAAAAGTAATACCAAATACCTCACCACTAACTATCTCCAAAAAAGTTGTGGCCAAGAGAAATGAGAACTTTATTTAGGACGGAGGGAGTATTATAGTATGCATTCAAAATATTTCTGACTCACATCTTTTAATAATTATCATATATCTTTTTTTATACTTATTGAGATCGTAAATAGGTCAAAATGACTAACTCGTTTAATTAAATGGGTCAGGTTAGAGTAGGGGGTGTGCCCCTGTTAAAGGCACTTTACAGGCAAAAAGCCCCATTTAACGATGCTATAGAGTAGGGGGTGTGCCCCCGTTAAAGCCACTTTACGGGGCAAAAAGCTCCATTTAACGATGCTAAACTGTACCGGCGGTTCGGGCAAAATGACCTTCGCCATACGCATGGCGGTTCGCCAAAGGGGTTTTCTTTTTCTTTTTTGTAAATTGTGACTAGTATGAGGTATTTTTTGTGGGTCCAAATGATTGTTATTAGCAGTGAGCATTTGGGCCGAAAAAACCGAACTGAAAAACCGACCGAAACCGAACCAAACCAAACCGAAACTGATAACATGTTATCGTTTCGGTTTCGGTTTTAAAATTTCATCGTTTCGGTTTCAGTTATATCGCTTTCGAGTCGGTTCGGTTCGGTCTTCGGATAAGGATGAACATTTGGCTTAAAAAAACCGAACCGAACCAAAACTAATAACATGTTATCAGTTCAGTTTCGGTTTTGAAAATTTATCATTTTTAGTTTCGGTTCGGTTTGGTTTTTGGACCGAGCTCACCCCTAGTTGTTATAGGATGTTAAACCAATATAGGTAATTATAAAATGGATGTTAAAAACATGTTAAATGACCAAAAAGCTTTTAACAAAGTTACGATTCCTTATTAGAACTTTTCAACAAGATACTTTTATAATGTTTTCACAAAGTTGTTGATTTACCCTTAGAAGAAAAATAATGAATAGTAAAAACAAACAATACGTTCAAAAACTTCTCACTGGAACAATTACTATTTCTTTCGATTATTTTTCATGCTTTATTATAATATAAAGTGCATTTGTAACGATATCGAGAATTCATATATCTTAAGATCTCTAACACCACGAACATTGCCAAGGGTGTTTCACATCATTCATCTAGCATACGTCTAGTCATCTACTATATAACTGAGACTAGATACACCATTACACTTATCATATATAACCTCTACAACAACAGTCAACTAACTAGTCAACTAACTAGTCAGCTAGCCAGCTCTGTCGGTCAGTCAACTAGTCAGAGCTGGCTAGCGGCTCTGGAGCAACTGCTCCAGCACTAGCATGACTGCCAATAGTTGCAACAGAAACCGTTTTTTCATCAAACCCCCAAAATTTTGCGGCTTTGAGATCATCCTTAACCATTAATTTCGAGAACTCTTCATGGACATACTTCATAGTCGCTTTCCCACCAAATTCGGTTGGAAGATTATCCACATCAAAATATGATCCCATGAGCTCCGCACTCTCTTTATTCTTCGTGTACACAAATTTGACCTTTTGGATCGTTTTTGGATCCAAAAAATACTTAACAATCTGCGTAACAATATCAATATTTTACAATTTTAAACAAAGAATTCTTACATATAAAAAAAAAGAGTAAATTACACAAATGGTCCTTTAAGTTTGTACCATATGTCCATATTATATATTTGGTCTTTTAATTTCATAAATTACACTGATAGTCCTTATATCTAAACTATTAAGACGTTTGGTCCTTTATCTAAACAACCTAAACAGACATAAACTTTTCCCGTCAAACAAACAGGTTTTTATGGGTTTGCAAATTGGTGAAGGGAAAGGAATTTACCCCATCATGAATCACAACTCACACGTGACCATACTTCACGGGAAAAATAAACTTCTGTTTCGGTAAAGGACCAAATGTGTCAATAGTTTCAGAAATAAGGACTACCAGTGTAATTTATGAAACTAAAGGACCAAATATATAATATGGTACAAACCTAAAGGACCATTTATGTAATTTACTCTAAATAAAACAAGACAAACCTTCCAAAATGCTTCAAATATTCGAGGAGGGCTGTATAAAATTGCTACACCGAGCCTTTGAGGATAGTGGTTTTGTAGTATAGTTATAGTTTCTCGAGCAGTTTTAATTGGCACATTGATGGTGAAAGATAATCCAGTGAAATCTATCAACCATACCATTTCTTCTTGGCCTTCCGGAAGATTCTGGATAGCATTTTCCATCATGTATACCAGACATCTGATCTGGCCGTCCATTGACGTTGTGTTCTGCAATGCAACGAGTGAAGTTTAATTATTAATGTTTCAAATATAAATGAATAAAATTTCATAACAGTTAGTATCATAGATTTATATAATCAGTTACCTGTAATGCAGGTCTCATTATCAGAACTGTCCTTCCAAAACGATCATGAAAATTTGCTCTGAATAGTTTGCCAGTTTCAGCTTCAACTGCCACTTCTTGCTAACAAGTCAAATAAAAAAAAAAGTTATTTTATATTGTTTTAAATGCATATTATTAGAGAGAAAGTAAATTTCACTTATTTACCCAACGGATTTGTTCTGGTTTATAGGTAGATCGCCACGTAAGCGTTTCCTCCAACATCTTTTTTGCTTTTTCTACATTCCAATTACGAGCTTCAAGATATCTTTTCAAGCATGCATCACTGCAATATAATAACTCTCGCCCAGAAAGCGTACCAAGAGCACCTTTCAGCTCACTCACCTGCCATGACAATAAATAAAATAAAAAAATCAATTAATTAATTTCAGAGATAATAAAATGTTTATTAAAGAATTCATCAAATTGAAAGCAAGATTATAATGTTAAACATCAACTTGTAGTCCCACATACTTTTATAACTCGTATTTAATTGGATTTAAAATAAAAATAAAAAACTTGTATTTAATTACCTTAACCTCGGGTTGCTGCTCATGATGCTCCTGCTCTTGTAGCTGAGATGATGCACGCCGGCGAAACATTGGTGTGGTCGTCAAAGGTGAAACTACAGATGAAAAATGCCTAATAATTGTTAAATAGTCTTATTATTTGTTATAAAAATACATTCTTAAGAGGAAAATGATCATTGGTAAAAATTAAAAATAAGCTAAATCATTCAAGAATTCTACATAAAAAAATCCGTTTGAATTTATACTCTGTTTCAACAATAAAACCGACAAACGAAAAGCTGCATTCGAGTTCTACTGAATTTAGATATTTCTGCAGTGACCACACACTGACACACTATAAATTCCACAACCCATATACTTCGTATATGGAAAAAAATTTACTATTTATGTTGCAATAATGAAATCGATATAAATTCTATAACTAATTTGAACAAGAACAACGGTGCAATTAATGTAAGATGGAGAAATTTGTAGGGGAAAGGAGTATCAATATTGAAAAATAAACACAAAGTGGTCCCAATTGAACTTTAACCTGGTCTGACCCATGGACCCGGATTTGCCCTAATTTCAAAAATGTCAGTATGAAATCCGTCGACATGTGATGTACCCTACCTACCAATTTTCTATGATAAATTACTAACAACAGAACTAATGCCACATTTACCAAAAGATAAGATTAAACAATTAAACACTTAAATCTTAGTTTCAATTCTCAAATTGAATTCTTTTTCAATTTCTTTTTCCAACTGTCATGAATAATCGAGAAGATCAATGTATAAACCTTAATGAATCGCGATATTTAAAACGGGCACCGTATAGAATTCGAAATTACTCAAATTAGATCGCTTAATTGGTAGTTGAATTAAGTTAACAAAAACGCATAAAAAGAATTACAAATACAATTCTTATAAAATGTATCTTCGATTTGGAGATTAAAAGAGAGAACGTACCTCTGGCAAATGGTAATGAAGAAGCAGAGCGAGTATGAGGGAGAGAGTTGAGTTTGCTACCTAAAATTTCTGGCAGGCGACAATAGCTATTTAAGGATTGCGTCATTTCTCAACAAGTACTCTTTCGTGTTGGAATACTTTAGATACATTTACTTTTAACTAACAAAAAAATAGTTTAAGGTACTCTATAATTTTTTTTAAGTGCTACGAGAAAAGTCTTAATTATTATCTATACTATATTATAAAGAGTTTACCCCTTACATAATTAGTAAGGCTGAAAATTCAGCCTACACACTTTCTATTTTTGTTTGAATTTGCATTTAAAAAATATGAAACTAATGAAACTCGAACTTGAGACGTCTGGAATTTGAGTTTGAACACTAACCAACTGACCTAAGAGGTCTCATGTGCGTTTGTTCAAGGTGACTAAATTTATACCTTTAACGCCAGTTATTTTTCAAATTCTTATCCCTAGGGCATCGAAACGTTGTCTGCAAATAGGGAAGAGGAACGGGCTGGTTAAATCGGGAACTGGAAGAGTTTGTATCGAGGCACATTGAGAACATAAAGATAAGTGATTAAACACACACTCTCTTCCTCCTCCTCTCTCTGCCGAATTGCTACCTCCACTACGAGGAGATCTCTAACCTCTGTCATGTATTTGAGGGCGTCAACTCGACTCTCCAACAAAACTTAGTCAGGTATCGAATTGAATCAATCAAACCTGTTTAACTATACGTATTTCTATCTGTACGTATCGAATCTGTTGATGTTAATGTGGTTAGTTGTACGGGTCTACTCTTGATTAGATAGTAGGGTTTCGGTGAATCGAAAACATTCGGATTAGGTTTGAGTTTCTGATACTAAAATAATTTTTCATTTTCTTATTTATCTGAAATTAGTAATGCGATGTTGATTTTATATCTGGAATTTTAATTGAACTTTGTATACTGTGGTGAAGGTGTATTTGGTTATTGATTTGATTTTTCAAGGGTCCATCGTATCCTGGTTATATTGCAATGGCGTTTATAAAAGAGGAACTTGGACAACCAGGATTCAACATTTATTCGGAACTCACGTCTTCCCCAATAACAGCAGGTGATTTTATATTATACTTATATCATACTTTTTTTTGCAACTTGTTAAAAAATAAGTACCTAAAATGTGCAACTTCACTTTGACAGGTGTACAAGCTGAACAAGGCCGGCTAAAGGAAAATGGGGATTTGGTAACTGTTAAATTACAAAGCTTTTTTGTGCTTGGAACAATAACCATAGATGTATTCATCATAAGGAACTTGAGACGAAGTCTGCAATTACTTGAATAAATTATATATGATTCTAATCTTGTGATAATAATGATTAATGGATTAAAATTTTCCTAGATACTGTTTTTTTGTTTGAATTTTGCAGTTTGTTGAACTTCATGGTGATCATGCATCAAATGCCAGTGGAGTTGCATTTTTTCGTTCTGTTGTTTTGCTTGTAAGTTGCAAAATCACTGATGAATTCAAATTTTTTACATATTCTTTGGAAAAAAAATTGATTGTCTTATGCTATGTTGGTTATCTGTTCCCTTGCAAAATATCTGAAATATCTGATATTTTGGCAGTTGATGGCTCTTCTGCTACTACGACATTCTTCATCTGTAATTGATTCTGATGGAGATGAAGATGCATCTACATTTTTAACTGTAAGTAGGAGTTTACTACTTTTTTCCACAATGCATAATGTGATATTGAATTATCAAAATCAACTCTATTTTGTGATATTGCCTTTTTTATTTGAAGTTAATGTTTGGGAAATTCTAATTATTTAAGAAGCATGACCGTATAACAACTCAATTAATCGACAATTTTTTTACAGCTTTTTCTTCTTTGGATTGTTAGTTTCTCATCTTGGTTTGGGACATCAGCATTCTTGAAATCCATAATCTTTTTTTGACGTTAAAAGATTTTATTTCAGGAGTTATATCAGGAGGCCATCTATACATCCGAGTTGATTTCGAGGGCGTTGATCAGAGTTGTACAACTTCAATTAATTGCTGGCATGTCTCTAGAAGTACTATGAACTTCGACTTTACCACTGTGATAAAAGGACCTTGTGTCGATCTTGGACTTTTTCTAATTTATTTTTCTATACAATTGTTAGCATGCCTTTTGTAATGCATTGATACTATATATGTTACTTGTTAAACGCATGTTTAGTTGGAGATAAAGCTCCCATTTAACGTGGAACTATGAACTTTTTTTTCCCACTTTTACAAATTGTTAATGTGTTAATTAGACCCGTCCTAACAGTGATAGGATTTGATACCGCCAATTTTTGTCAAATTAGGGCAACATCACATACCAATAACACCACTTCTCTTCATTTTTTTGGACCCACAATTACAAAATACACCTAAAATACCCATTTAGGCTCCACCCACCAACTCACGCCACCTCTCCTACCGTCTCCAAATTGACGGCTCACAACTGGCGGCCAAAGTGATCTAGGTGTGTCAATGGTGGGACGACGCCACTTCATGGGACGGCCAAATTGACGCATCCCATTAGGACCAGTCTTATGAACACAAAAGAAATATTATTCAGGTTAATTTTGCAAGCATTTCAACAATTTTAAGGCATAAACACGGTCATGTATTGGTGTCAAACAATACTCCAAATGGATGTTTTAAAATCATTTTGTTGTCTCTATCAAAATTTATCAATCCAGTTATGAAAATATAATTTTGTTTTCAGTCAAGATGTTAGTTTTAAGTCATTTCTTACCGCTTAGGTTGTTTTTAACGTTTGACATGTTTGACGTATAATGATACGTATTGGTCTATTGTGTCGATTGTCATATGTGTTCTTTTAGAAACACCGTGTAACCGAATAACATTTATACGCTGCAACATATAGTTACAGGGTACCTGCCGCCGCATTGCGCGGGTACCTGCTAGTCAATAATAATTAATAGAGTTAATTACACGTTTAGTCCTTTAAGTTGGTACCGGATTTCACATATGGTCCTAAACTTTCAATTCTGACAAGTGTATCCTTTACGTTGACATTTTTGTCAGGTTTGGTCCTTTAGGCCAAATGGTGTTAAATTTTTCTGTTAAGTGACCTCATTTGCAATGCACATTAGGGTATTTTTGTCTTTTCACATTATTTTATAACAAGTTAAAAAACTAAGCTTTAGTTTGGTAATTGCATATATTTTTAATTAATTAAAACTTCTCTTCTCTCCAAATCTTCCCACTTTTGGGAGGAAGATTAAGAGAGGAAAAACACCTAAAATTTCTTTTTTCTTCTCTTCACTTCTTTTAAAAACTGTACTCTGGAACACTATAAAAAAATTTATTTCTCTCTGTTTCCCTTCTCTTCTTTTCAAATTGAAACTCTGGAACACAAAAATACCCTTATGTGCATTGCACATGAGGTCACTTAACAGAAAAAGTTAACGTCGTTTGGTCTAAAGGATCAAACGTGACAAAATTGTCAACTTAAAGGATTACACTTGTCGGAATTGAAAGTTTAGGACCAAACATGAAATCTACTACCAACTTAAAGGACCAAACGTATAATTAACTCTAATTAATAAATAAAATTAATCATATATTTTATACAATGAATTGTATTTTAGTCATTTGACACCCGCATGAAAAGGTATTTTACACTTTATTTATTATTATTATTATTTTATTTTTTTTGTTAAAAAACAATATTATGTGATAAAGATACTGAAGGGTTTCATTGTAACTGATTGACCACTTGGGTCAATCACCTAGTCACACTGATTCGACCATAGACTGATAAGAACATGAACTTGTTCTTACCGGTTGAACCAACTAGCTAGTTTAATCCCTAAAGCGGAACTGAGATTAAACTTAATCCTTAAACCCTAAAGGATTGGGGATATTGGAAATCTAAACTAGATTAACAAGAAAGAAACCTTGTACGAAAAACCCGAACACACACACACACACTTGTGTGTGTTCGTCGACTACCAAGAACCCTAGGGTTCTTGGTGGTTTCGGTCGAACAAGAGGGGAGAGGGAAAAAGGGTTTCCCAAAAACATAACTTAGTTAATGCTTAAGATAAGTCCACTGATGATGAACACAACGAGCGACCTTCTAGTTGATCTAAGCAATGAACTTGATCTTCGAATACTCGAAGAACACGAAGAACGAAGAACAACAAACTTGGTGTTCTTGGGTTCGGCCGAAATCTCCAAGAGAGGGAGAGAGGATTTCGTGTAGGGTACAAGGAAAGTGAATGATTAGGTTTAAATTAAACCTTAAGCCTTCTATATATAATAGAATAAGTTTCATTTAAGTCACTCTAGTTTAATTAAGATTAATCTCTTAATTAAACTTATCCTCTTAGACTTTAAACCCTTGTAGTTTATCTAGTTATTATTGTTGCACTTAACTATTACATGTCTAGTATTTATACTTAATATATTTCGGTATTATACATACACGAAATATATACTTGTATTAATACTTTTAATAATTAATTATATAATAAACTTTATATAATCTTAACAATAATATTATCCAAATACCATATGATTTAATTATCTTAAATCATATTATGGATAATCTTTAATTAACACATTGTAAATTTGGGGCGGTTTGTTGAAACATTTGTTGTTGCATTTGCAAGAACGCAAGTTGTTCCGGGGTTAAGGGTTGGGTAAATGGATTTGCAAACGGTTGGCTAAATGGTGCGTTTGATGATTGTGGAGCCGAACTAGATGAGGCCGTTGACGGGAACTGGCTTTGGTAAGCAATCAATTGATTAATGAAATCGTTGGGGTTATTCATTGTGAAAGATTTGAGAAGAAGATTTGAGAAGATGGTATAAATTTTGGGTGAAAAAGATTGGTATTTATAAAAGTTTTGGTAAAAATTAAATATACTTTTTTTTTTGACCGTTACCCCCCCCCCCAATTCCGACCGTTACGACTTGTTTTTGAAATTTTCCAGCCGTTGCACGATATAACGACCCGTTAAAGCTTCAGCGGTGGCTCGATAACGACCGAATGGCGCCACCCATGGTGTGGGTTTGGCGCCGTTATCGGTGGATAACGGACGCAATAACGGACCGTACCCGGTGCTCTAACATTCTATCCAAATCAAGCGAATGTCCCCTAATTAGAGCAATAATCCAAATAGGTATCAAACAAACATACGCCTTCACAAGCTTCCTCCGTTTGGAATTGGGGAAACGTTTACCTTCACATGATTCTCAATACTTCAATAAACCCTAACCTAATTCCTCCGTATGTGTATACTGTTTATATTGGGAATCTTTTAAAACATTAAAAATACGGAGTAGTACATTAGTTATAGATATATGTACAAATCTTTTATGCATGTCTCATTTTAATGATAGCTATCAGTATAAAAAAAGCTAAAAATGAAATAAAAATTCAAATATTAAGATTATTTCGGCCATTTTGACGGCAGCTGGGCATAAATTGCAGAAATTGAAGACTAAACGAATGTAAATTGTAAAGAAATTTTGAAAATGATAAAACTTGAAAAGTTATTTTATAAATACGACCACCAACTAAATTAGAGTTTCGATAATGACAAAGGATGTCTCTAAATACATTAAAAATTATACAAATAAGTAATTCCTAAAATTTGGGAGTCGATTAAATTAAGAGAGAAGAGAAAAGATTTGAGAAGATTGTTCCAGAATTTGTTATTAAAAGAAGAGAGAGGAAGATGACGAAAATTTTTTGCCATTATTTCTCCTAATCTTCCTCCAAAAGTGGGAAGATTTGAAGAGAAATGAAGTTACAATTAATGAAAAAAAATTATATTTACCAAATTATCCCTCATATTTCCTAATTAATTTACATTTTAAGGATAAAACTATAAATTTAAAACCTTTCTTCTTTTTTCTCCAACTCGGGAACACAAAAAAATATTATTTCCCTTCCTTTTCTTTCCGACTCGGGAACACACAAAAGAACATTATTTTTTTTCATAAATTCCTTCCTTTCTCTTCTTTTCCTTAACTTTCTTCTCTTTTCTTTCATTTAAAAACTTAAAAACACAGTGTTAGAGATGGATGTACAATTCTTTTATAAATGTCTTATGACAGCTTAAGGGTTGTCATTATCAAAACCCACTAAGGCATGTTTGGGTAAGTTTATTAACGGGGCTTACGAGCTTATTAAGCTCAAATTTGCATGCTTATTTGAGCTTAATAAGCTAATAAGAGCATCCCCAATGGTTAAATCATTGCAATGACTTATTAGAATTGCCATGTAAACTTTCCATTCAACATTCATAAAAAGTTAGCAAAAAATCTTTTGCTCCAATGCATGTAAATGTAGAAAAAGTTTTTTGTGTGTCTAAAGAATGACTTATGGAAGAAAAATCTTTTGAAGCAAAAGCTTTTTCCTAAAAGGTCATTTACCTTTAAATGACCTAGAGAAAAGATAAAAGCTTTAGAAAAAGCTCTCATTGGATATGCTCTAAGCTCATAAGCTTACTCAAACATGCCCTAAATTAATATGTTATTTTCTACTAGTTGAACCAGTTTACATGGTGACGACTTGTGAAAAAGCGTATGCTAGAGATCCAGGTGGAATCGAACCACCGTCCTCCCATAAATACTACGGGCACTCTTACCATTTGAGCTTGTGGATCTATCATGTACCCAACCCAACCCATACCCTGCTGCTTATTTTATAATATTTAAAACCCACTTACATATACTATTTAACCCGTTGTGCCAATCTCCCTCGGGCCCTCGTGATATCAACCTTGTGAAGTCCGAATCTCAAGGGTGAACATTGGCTTGAAAAATCCAATCCAAACCAAACCAAAAACCAACTGAAACCAAACCAAAACTGAGAACATGTAATCGGTCCAGTTCTGTTTTAAAATTAATCATTTTCTGGTTCTTAGTTACGGTTCGGTTCTCAGATAGGGATGAACATTTGGGTTAAATAAAACTAAACCGAAACCAAACCTAACCAAAACCTAAAACATGTAATCAGTTCTCATCATTTTCGGTTTCGGTTGTATCTATTTCGTTCCGGTTTGGTACCGTTCTTAAACCATCTCACCCCTACCACCGAATCCGAAGCTACAACGAATTTTATTTTTAGGTGGATCAGGAAACAGGGGATTTACCATTTCAATATCCAAGAAATAGATAGAATGCGCTGGCTCAAGTCATAAAATAACGGCAATTTTATAAAAAATTCATCTGGATCCTGGACCAGATATCTCCAACAGCATTCAGCTATAACTAAACAATCTGTTAACAAAAAAAATCCTGATTGCATGAGCCAGTCGTTCTGTAAAAGAAAAAACTGCAAAATATCAATAGGTAAATTAATATGATTCCAATATCTACATGACTACATATAACTTAAAGAATAAATGTGACTAATGAAAAATTGAAAACAAAAGTAAGCAATTGCTAGTTGCTACATATGTAGCATTAAGATTTAGTACAACACATTCCCTAAAGCATCAATATCTTGACCGCTCGAGCTGGCTGCATCGTATAATACTTCATTTCATCCAACAAAGAAACTAAAAAAAACTATACAACTTTATTATATATTTAGATAAGATGTAAATCTGTTTAATTGTGAAAATAGAACATCAATAAGGATCACAACTACAGTAAGTTGTTCAAAGATATAAACGGGGTTGAAGAGTACCAGATCCATCTAAAAAACTGAATAAAAATCACATGAATACTAACTAAACGATTAAAACACACGAAAATTAAATCATCCCATAGCAGAAAGTGAAAAAGACATATTAGAGTTTGTGCGTGAATCTAACGATCTGAAGACTGCAGAGATTAAGGCTCGTTAGGTTCACGCACAAACACGAAATACAACTGTTTCATTAATTCTCCCAAAGACAATAGCTCAGTTATTTTTAATGTGCCAAATGATCACTGTCACAGCCCAAACCATTGTCATCCAAATCCCTGAATCTCGAAATTTTGAAGTAATAAACATGCCACATAATCATGTTTCTGAAGAGACCAATGATTGAATGGCAAAACCATATACAGATCAGATCATCTATGCCTTGTAAATAAAACTTGAATTGAAGAATTTGTGTGACATACAAAGATATCAACTCAGTGAATAAAACTTTCGTCGAAAGGTATTATTTCTAGAAATTGATTGATTAATGATGATAGAAATGTCATTACGCTCATTGCCAAGTGAAAAGTGTCATCGCCTACTTGAAATTTGTAAAAAATAAGCGACAGTTATAATTTGTAACGCAACAATACAAATGACAGTTTGTTTAATGATTGAATCCCAATCAATATATCTAAAGGAATTCATATTTGCGATTAAGTTGTAGTATGACACTATTATGAAAATGAATTTTTGTAAAACGAACTATATAGAAGGCTAGTTAAAGAGTGTATCGGAAAATATATTCGCTTTTAAATAAATTTGTACCTTAATCCTCTGTTACGATCTCTGATGTTTGCTGCGATATTTGATTTATGTTATGAGCATCAATCATGAGCGGGTTTATAGTTGCTGTATGGAAGACGTTATTAGCATATCACAGATTGATTAAACAATTTGTTACCGTTGTACTGTACGTTTGAAATATTTGATCAGGTCAGCTGCTATGGTGATGAAGGTAATGACAGAAAGGGAAAGCAAGACACTCACATGGAAGGAGAGCCGGGCAACCCCGTACCAACTCCTTCCACCAAACCAAAAGCAATAATTTCATTGACTTTTTGACCTGCTATGCAAGCGCACCTGACATAGCAAAGGCCGGACTCACAACGAAATTACCAACACATCTTACAAATTAAACTCTCACCAACTATCCCATCCTGCACAACTTTGTCGATTATATCTACATGATATATCTAAATCATCGCATCAAAGTTGAACAACAATCAATTTCGATACATCACGAACAGAAATCTTCTCCTGACAGATGCCAGATGACGAACGGCAGGAGTTTAAACCACACTTGATCAAATCCGTGATCTGTAAACAAAGTATATCTTCATTTCCAAACAATTGACTGTGAATTTCAATCAGGAAATCCAGCGCGACACAGATCTGAAGAAGGAACAGCAAAATAATCCGATTTAGCAAAACGAAATTGAATGCTTACAAAAATTCAGTAACTAGAAACAAAAAGAAAAAAAATCACAATCAATTAAACAACAGATTGTAATAAACAATATAATCGATTTGGATAAATGCAGAAATCGTATGAATAGTCAAATCACCAAAAGAGAAAAGTTCAGTATGAAAAGACAACAGAGAAGAATAGAGAGAGAAGATGCTAGACCAAATTCTACACACCCTCTAAAACATGACACTTGCTATTTTATATTTCAAATAATGAAATCCTTCAGACGTGAGCTAGCACTCCTCATTCTGTTGCTCATGCGCCTATCGTGTTGTCCCATTTCGGATGACTCGGAATTGTCTCCTTTTTGTCTTATTACAATACCATCCCCATTTAAGACAACCTTGTCCTCAAGGTTGAAGTCTGGAAAACTGAGTTTAAAGTCTTCCATCTCTTCCCATGTAGCCTCATTAGGTGTCATGTTTGACCACTGGATAAGGACTTGTGGTATTTTTAACTCACCCAGTTGGACCATGCGTGCCTCTAGCACTTTGTCAGGCAACACTATAGGTCCCATCTCAGTCATAGTTAAAGGTAGGGGTATGTATGGTACCTCGGGCCCCCCTTTGAATGGCTTCAGTTGTGATACATGGAAAATTGAGTGAATTTTGGCCTTTTCTGGTAGTTGCAATTTATAAGCAACCTCTCCCACTTTTGCTAAAATCTTGAAGGGTCCAAAAAATCTCATACCCAATTTCTGGTTCTTCCTCAAAGCAACAGAGTGTTGTCTATAAGGTTGTAGTCGAACCAATACCCAATCACCCACTTGCATTTCTACATCTCTTCTCTTTTTGTCAGCTTGGTTCTTCATATATACTTGTGATTTTTCTAAATTCCCTTTAAGTTGCTGCAAGATTCTGTCTCTTTCTCCCAACTGTTCTTGGACTGAAGTGGGGTCAGTAGGTTGTTGTTGGTACTTCACTATGGTTGGAGGTTCTCGTCCATAGAGAGCTTTGAAAGGGGTCATACCGATGCTGGTGTGATGAGCTGTATTGTACCAATACTCAGCCCACGTTAAAGCTTTGTACCAAGTTCTTGGGTTTTCAAAAGTAAAACATCGCAAAAACATCTCCAAACATTTGTTGAGAATCTCAGATTGTCCATCCGTTTGTGGATGGTATGCTGAGCTCATGGCAAGTGTTGTACCTTGCAATTCAAAAAGTTTTCTCCAAAAATGACTGGTGAAAACTTTGTCTCGGTCAGAAACTATAGATTTCGGGAGACCATGCAACTTCACTACATTGTTCATGAAAGCTTCTGCGACAATTTTACTACTATAATCACTTTTAAGTGGTACGAAATGTGCAAATTTCGTCAATCTATCAATTACTACCATTATCACAGTGTACCCGTACGAGAGAGGTAGACCTGTAATAAAATCCATGGCCACATCCTCCCATACTTGAGATGGTATCGGCAACGGCTGCAATAAGCCGGCTGGTAAGCTATGTGCAGATTTAGCTTGTTGGCATATGGTGCATTTTTGAACAAAGTCTTCAATGTCTTTCTTCATGTTGTGCCAAAAATATTGGTAATTAATTCTAGCCATTGTTCTTGAGTTACCTGAATGACCTCCTATAGGAGAGTTGTGATTCTCTTTCAAAATTATTTGAATCAATTCTGTATTTTCAGGAATAACTACTCGACCTTTCCAGTAAAGTAGTCCTCCTTTTGTTGTGTAATGTGGTTTCAAATGTGGTTGACTTTGGCACTCAGCAATAATTCTTTGCAATTTTTCACTCTTTTGTACCTCCTCCAAGAGTTGTTGCATGAAATGTGTTTTGGGTTCAGACCACGACATCATGAACATTCTGGATAAAGAATCAGCTGCGACATTCTCTTTGCCCGGTTTGTATTCTATGACAAAGTCATAACCCAAAAATTTATATAACCATTCTTGTTGTTCGGGAGTTTGAAGACTTTGCTCCATTAAACTTCTCAAACTCTTCTGATCGGTTCGAATAATGAACTTGCTCCCCAATAAATAATGCCTGAATTTAGCAATGGCTTCGGCAATTGCGAGCATTTCTCTAAAATATGCCGATTTCTTTTGGTTTCTCGGTGCTAGTTTCTTTGAGAAATACGCGATTGGGTGACCATTCTGGTGCAAAACTGCTCCAATTCCGATCCCCGAAGCATCTGTTTCTAATATAAAAGACTGTTGAAAATTTGGAAGTGCTAAGACCGGTGCCGAAGTGACTGCCCGTTGTAATTCTGCAAAAGATTGTTGTGCTGTTTCGTTCCAAAGGAAAGCATCTTTCTTCAACAGGTCGGTTAAAGGAGCTGCGATCTTAGCATATGATCTGATAAATCTCCTATAATATCCCGTCAACCCTAAAAAGCCTCGCAGTTGCTTCAAATTTTTAGGTGTTGGCCATTTGAGTACTGCTGCCACTTTGGTTGCTTCCATTTCCACCCCTTTACCTGATACAACATGCCCTAGATATTCAATCTCTTTTACCCCGAAGGCACATTTTTCTATTTTCACAAATAATGTATGTTGGGATAGGACTTGTAGTACTGTTTCCAAATGACTGAGATGTTCTTGCCAAGTATTACTATACACCAGAATGTCGTCAAAAAAGACTAACACATACTTCCGCAACACCTGCTGAAATATTTGATTCATAAGGCATTGAAAAGTGGCGGGTGCATTGGTTAACCCAAAGGGCATAACTAGCCATTCATAATGACCATGGTGAGTTCGAAATGCCGTTTTGTGTCTATCTTCTGGTTGAAGTAAGATTTGATGATATCCCGACCTTAAATCCAATTTAGAGAAGTATTGAGCTCCATATAATTCATCCAACAATTCGTCAACCGTAGGCATAGGAAAACTGTCTTTGACCGTGATAGCATTTAGGGCTCTATAATCTGTGCAAAATCTCCAGTTCCCATCTTTCTTCTTTACCAACACAATGGGAGACGAAAAGGGACTGTTGCTTGGTTGAATGATTCCTTGGTCTAACATTTCCTGTACCATTTTTTCAATCTGTTCTTTTTGACTATGCGGGTATCTATACGGTTTAACTTTAACCGGTTGAGAGCCCTCCTTCAAAGGAATAGCATGGTTTTGAAGCCTTTGAGGTGGTAACCCTTTTGGAGACGTGAATATCTCTTTATGTGTGTGAAGTAACATTGCTATCTCGGGATCCATGTTGGATGTAATGTCTTCACACGGTTCAGATTGAGTATCTGTGAGAATTCTTTCCACAGTGAACACTTCATCAATGCTTCTAGTGTTATGCATTCTTCTCAATTGGTGTAATTGAGCCTGACCTGGTACGATGTTACGGTCACCTTGTAAAGTGATGAATTTTCCATTTAAGAAAAATTTCAAGGTGAGGGCTGCATAATCAGCCACATGTGGTCCTAAAGTTGCCAACCAATCGGAGCCTAATATTAAATCTGCACCTGCAATCGGTAATAAGTACACCGGAATTAATATTTCATGGTCCTGAATGACCACTGGTAATTGTTTAATCACACCCTCAGCTGTCATTGTCTGTCCATTTCCCACCAGAACCTTAAAACAAGGGAATGGTTCTACTGGTAATTTCAAAAAGTGTGCAATTCGAGGCTGCACATAATTATCAGAGCTTCCCCCGTCAATCAATATTTGTACCTGTAATTTTCCAATTTTGCCCATAAAACGCATAGTTCCAACACTATTAGTGCCTTTTAACGCGTTTAATGACAGGTGATGTTCGGTGTCAATGGAGCCAAGGATAGGTTGTGGTGGATCTGGAGGGTCTGGTTCATCTGTACACCCATATTCAGAAGTCGGTTCATATTGAATAAGCATTAAATGTTTGTTTGGACATTTATGGCTAAAAGAAAACTTCTCATCACACCAGTAGCATAAACCTTTTTCTTTTCTCAGTTGCATCTCGGCTGGAGTAATTCTTTTAATGTTAGGATTCTTTTGATTTTGACTCATTGGTCTGGTAGGTGGTGTTGGTAATAATGGAGGGTTTAGTGGTTTTTGAGTAGTATCTGTTTTATTTGAATTGAAGGAAGATCGGTTAATGTGTGAATTGTTT
The DNA here is from genome assembly GCA_963853835.1 of Calendula officinalis. Classification (NCBI taxonomy): domain Eukaryota; kingdom Viridiplantae; phylum Streptophyta; class Magnoliopsida; order Asterales; family Asteraceae; genus Calendula; species Calendula officinalis. The sequence continues at coordinate 56,647,422 of OY970830.1, forward strand.
GAGTATTGGGTTTTTTGTGAAATGGGGTTTGATGTGTATTTTTCCTCATAAACTTTAGCTAGGGATACAGCTTTCACAATGTTAATGGGAGTGTGAATCATCACATCTCTCCTAATCTCTGAATTTAGACCACTAATAAAACAATCCACCAACGCATCATTGCTTAACCCATAAACTCGATTCGCTAGTGCTGTGAATTGTAAGTAATAATCATTCACAGTTCCAGTTTGAGTCAATTTAAATAGAGTAGATCTAGGGCAATCGTAAATTGATGGACCAAAATCCAATTCCAAAGCCCTAGTAAATTCAGACCAGGTTTTAAAAGGATGCGTACGTTGAATCATTTGAAACCATGGAACAACATCTTTATCTAAATGAACTGATGTAATAGTCAATCGATCCTTATCTGGGGTTTCGTAATAGTCAAAAAACTGTTCAGCTCTGAAGATCCATTCAAGTACATCTTTCCCATCAAAACGTGGAAATTCGAGTTTAATATTTCGTACCTGAAAAGGGTTTCTGATTGAGCTCGATGGACCATGGAGAGGAGGCTGTTGATTGTTGCGTAAAAGGGTAGAAAGAGCTTCATTAATACGATCTAATTTCCCATCAGTTGATGTTTGCAGAGTCTCCATCCGTTGAAAACGAGCATCACTAGCTGCCCCGAGATTTCCCAATTGAATCTGCAGCTCATCGTACAGTTTCTTACTATCCTCTGCATTTTTTGCTACAGTGGTTGTCAGCTCTTTCAATCTCGTGTTTTCCGCCATGGTACAGTGAAAGCACCAATGTAATAAACAATATAATCGATTTGGATAAATGCAGAAATCGTATGAATAGTCAAATCACCAAAAGAGAAAAGTTCAGTATGAAAAGACAACAGAGAAGAATAGAGAGAGAAGATGCTAGACCAAATTCTACACACCCTCTAAAACATGACACTTGCTATTTTATATTTCAAATAATGAAATCCTTCAGACGTGAGCTAGCACTCCTCATTCTGTTGCTCATGCGCCTATCGTGTTGTCCCATTTCGGATGACTCGGAATTGTCTCCTTTTTGTCTTATTACACAGATCTTCAATAAGATGTATAACGAACCTCATCCATGTGAAGCAGCAGATCGGGAGAATAAACTCCGATAACCGTTGACCGGGATCATTTCTTTTCATCGAAACACATCAAATCTATAACCAAAACGTAGATCGGGAAACGATCTACACGAACATATCAACATAATCGTCAGGAACGGAAAAATGAATCGAAAATCTACAGAAGACACAGGGAAGAACTCCGTCCACCAAAAAGAGAGATGGAGAAGAATGCAATGAATACGTTGTGATACAGGGGTTATTTATTGACCCTGTGGAAGGATCCAACGGCTGTGATGAAAGTTAGTAAGGGTTTGACGGTTAGATTATAATATGAGCTGGGCTGTTTGATGAAGACTCGGGCGGAGAGTTCTGGATGTTCGGTAAGACGTGTGCCAACAGCTTACGCCACTTTCCGCCACTTTTCCGCCACTTTTCCGCCACCATTGGCACGCCTCCGTCAGTCTTCCGCCACTTTACATGCAGCCACTTTGGAGACGGAGAGGAGAGGATGCGCCGGTTGGTGGGTGGGCCCAAAGGGGTATTTTGTGTGTGTGTGTGTTTTGTAATGGTGGGTCCCAAAAAATTAAAGGAAAGTGGTATTGTTGGCATGGGTACGTCAGTTTAATGTCGGTTGGAGAGTGAGCTGACGTGGCGCTGATTTGGCAACAACTGACGGTATCAGTTTGCCAAACCATTGGCACCGGTCTAAGTTTGAAATTGCAAACGTGGATGGTTGTTGTCCTCTCACGCAATTATAGCTATGAAATCGTGCTATCATTTCATATTTCTGAGTAATATGAAACAACATAAATTCATATTTCTCGAAAACAACACGACACAAAGTTATATTTTACTCCCTCTGTCCCACAAAAAACTTCTTGTTTGGCTTTTACACAAGTTTTATGTAATAGTTAGTGGTGAGTTCATTGATAATACTTTAGATTAAAATATAAGATTGGATTGGAGAGAGAAAAATAGTTAGTGAATATTAGTGGTGGGATATTTAGTAATAATAAATTTTTATTATGTGGAGCTCATCAAATATGGAAAATGAGAAGTTTTTTGTGGGATAAAAATTTAGAGTGAAATTAGAAGTTTTTTGTGGGACGCAGGGAATATATTGTTACCACTAACATGACCCAATTAAAAAACGATAAACACGACAACACGAGATTAATAACAAAAATATCAAATTTCTTAGTAGATGTTAAAAACCGATAAACACGACAAATATATAACATAAATTTCTAAATGTTCTTAAAATCATTACTATCGTATCAAATTCGTGTTAATCTCTGAACACGAACATGATACGACACGATTTCGTGTTTGTTTACACGACACGAACACAAATTCAAATTTTAATTTCGTCCCAATTTCGTTTCGTTTCGTGTATCTTTATCGTGTCGTGCTAGGTTTTGACAGCATTACGCAATACACATTTAAATTGCAGACGTGGATGGTTGTTATGGGAGATTTTAATTTAGAAAATCAGCCGAATCCAATATATTGGATGCAATAACCAATATATTATTATACTATATTTTTTTCATGACACATTTCATACTATCCCAATATATTATTGATTTTATAATTTTTAGAGTAAGTAATTATATAAAAGTTAGAATTGATTAAAGTAATTAGTTAGTAAATGATAGAATCTCATTTTAAAATAAAAAGGATAATAAGGCAGGCATGTATAGCTACTTGACAATGCTATATAGGGTGTGTAAACGAGTCGAGTCAAGTCGAGTTCTGTCAAGCTCAAGCTCAACTCGTCAATTAAAACTCGAGCTCGATAGTCGACGAGGTTTCATTTTTAAGCTCGAACTCAATTCGGTGAAAGTATCATTACTTTCGAGCTCGACTAGACTCGGTTCGAAAAATTTTGATTTTTTTAAAAAATGCACTTTTTGTTGTAAATATGTATATGAAAATAGGTAAGAAGATAATTATGTATATGAAAAAGGGTAAAAAGATAATTAAAATGAGAACTCGAAAAAGCTCATGAGCCTGCGAGCTGTGTATATTGGAACTCGAACTCAGATTAAAGCCCTACTCGAATAGCTCGAGCTCAACTCGGTTCACAACGAGTCGATTCCGACTATTCTTCGAGTCGGTATAAAGTAACTCATAAGCTATCTCGACTCGATTACACCACTAACGCTACAAATACAAAGTATGCTTATCCAGGATAAGGTATATATAGTAATTTGACATTTGACATTGCTTATCCAGGATAAGGTATATATAGTAATTTGACATTTGACATTGCTACGTAATTTGACATTTGACATTGCTACAAATACAAAGTATGCTTCTTGTTGATGTGCATTTAACTGCTTGCTGATGTGCATTTAAGAGGGTTTTGGTTTGCGTTTTCAACCAACTTATTTTATTAACACGTTTTCAAAACGTAAAAAGTCAGTCTTCAGTGTTTGGCAAAACATAATTGAAAATCACTTATCTGCTTTTTTAGGATATCAAAACACCGATTTTCAAAAGTATATGGGTACCTACTTTTATGAAATGTGATTTTACCTCATCATAAAATTTACCAAACTGACCTTAGCTTTTTGATAGATCATAACATTTACGTTACCGAAATCAGTAGTGTAAATATCAAGGTTCTAAATGACGCAAGACGCGGCGTGGCGGCACCATCAAGCCTGGAGCATGGCGAGCCGTAGCGAGTCATGGTGTTTTGTAAGGCGTGGTTTAAAACGGCAAATTTATTAATATAATTTATAATATATATATATATATATATATATATATATATATATATATATATATATATATATATATATTATATATATATATATATATATATATATATATATATATATATATATATATATATATATAAATATATATATATATAGCAACTTCAAAAAAAATATAGATGTATTGATTTTTATGATTTTTATATACGAAGTATGAAGTTTACAAAATATATCTTACGTCTACATTAATAATTGTATATCCCATCATTTTTTTCAAAAAGAATTATTTTTTCAAAAAAAAATTTTAATTTTACAAGGCACTTCGAAAAAATTTGCGCTAAGGCGCGCCTTACGCCGCCTTATCGCGTCTTTTCTTCGCCACACCTTACATCACCGCCATGGACTGTTTCGTAACGGCGGAACCGCGCCTCACACCTTGGCGCCGCCATGACGCATATTTTAGAACCTTGTTAAATATTACCAGGTCATGAAGGAACAAGAAGAAATAGTTTATTGAATTCGAAAAATTATGGCTGGGTGAAAAAATCGACAGCAACAAGAAGGCACAAGAAACGATATTCATCATGGTAAAAAACCTGCAACTGTGATCCTGAGCCAGATTTGAGATGCGACGATCCTGAGCTAGATTTGAGATGCGACCATCCTGAGCTAGATTTGAGATGCCATGAAATGAATAAAGGGTTAATTTTGAAAATTGAAATTGCAACGTGATTTCAATTTCAAGTGTCAATTTCTACGAAGATGAAATGGTTAATTTTGAAAATGAAAAATGTAGAGGTTTTTGGTAGATGGGTGGTTGGTGAAAATGGAAAATGGTATTTTAACATGGGGTGGGTGGTGAAATAAAAGAGATAACACGTATGAGATCACCATTGTGTATATTTTAGTAATTTTACATAGTAAAATGCTAGATAATCTTAATATGTGATTATAGTGATATGAAATCGCATAATCAAATCTAAACCCTATATTTCAAAATCACTAGTTATTTGATTATCTGTTTTCAAAACGGATAATCTATTTTTCGTAAACCCTATATTTCAAAATCACTAATTATTTGATGGGAAATGCTAACAAGTGCCCTTAGGGTAATGATTAAAGGAAAAAATGAAGTTTTACTTTATTGTAAATTAATCATAAAAAATAACCGCCCCCTGAATTTTGTAACCATCTCAAGGTAGTTATGCTTCAAGACTTGTATATTTGTACCCTTAACCATTACCCTAAAGGCACTTGTTAGCAAAACCCTTATTTGATTATCTGTTTTCAAAACGGATAATCTATTTGTCCTAAGCAATCTCAAACACCCGTGTTTAACTATGATGCAACACGACCGCATCTCTACATGGGTCTTTCACCAACCTTATTTTTGATTTGTTGAATGATCTAATCAACGTTAGTCTTTAGACAATGAATGATTTAACTTCAATTTAAATTATAAAACTTATATTAAATGTTCAGAGAGAATAATGTCCATCAGAACTCTATACATATGCCTAACAAGGACACTAACTAAATTATGCTATTTTGTGATACTTGTATAATTAACTACTACAAACATCTTTCAACTGTTTTCTAGTTGAATCAATTTAGATTGTGACTTATGAAAAAGCGTAGTTGTTAGAGATCCAGGTGGAATCGAACCACCATCCTCCCATAAATACTATGGGCGCTCATACCATTTGAGCTTGTGGATCTATCTATCATGCATCATCAACCATGTGATGTCCAAATTTGCTGGAATAATGAATTTTAATCTAAATGGATCTTAAGACAAGGGAATTTACCATTTCTACATCCAAGATACAGAATTTGCTGGCTCAAATCAATTAATGACGGCATTTTTATGAAAATTCATCAGGATTCTAGACCAAAGATCTCCAACTGCAGAATAGCTTTAACTAAACAATCTGTAAATACAGCATGAGCCACTTGTTCTGAAAAAGAAAAAAAAAATGCAAAATATCAACAGATAAATTAATAGAATTCCAAGATCTACATAAAACAAAGAATAAATATATAGCATTAAGATTTTGTACAACACATTCCCTAAAGCTAGTAAAGCATAAATATCTTGACCTCTCGAGCTGGCTGCATCATTCAATACTTTATTTCATCCAACAAAGAAACCAAAAATAGGGAAGTTGTTAAAAAAAAAAATGAAACAATAAAAATCACAACCACAGTAAGTTGTTCAAAAAAATAACTTGACCTGAAGAGTTCCAGATCCATCTAAAAACTAAATAAAGTTCACATGAATACACAAACTAAATGGTTAAAACAACGAAAATTAAAGGATCCAGTAGCACAAAGTGAAAAGACATATTACGAGTTTGTGCGTGAATCTAACGATCGGATAACTGCAGAGATCGTTAGGTTCACACACAAACACGAAATACAGCTGTTTCCATTATTTCTTCGAAAGACAATAACTCAGTTACTTTTAATGTGCCGAATGATCTTACAACCCAACCATTCTCATCCAAATCCCTAAATCTCAAAATTTTGAATTAATAAACATGACACATAAATACGTTTCTGAACACACCAGCGATTGAATGGCAAAACCATTAACAGATCATATGGACCTTGTAAATAAAACTGGAATTGAAGAATTTGTTTGATATACAAAGATATCAACTCAGTCACTCAGTGTATAAAACTTTCGCCAAAAGGTAATTTAAGAAACTGTTTGATTAATGACTATCGCAATGTCATTACGCTCCATTAACAAATTGCCAGGTGAAGAGTGCATTGCATAAATTTGTAAACAAATTATAAGCGACAAACAGTACAAATGACAGTCTGTCAAAGGATTAAATATCTATCAATATATTTAAAGGAATTCATATTTGTGATTAAGTCGTGGTATAACGTATTATGAGTTTCCTGTTTAAAATGAATGATTTCTTGTAGAACGAACTAAATTTAATGCTAATTAATGAAATTATGTGTATCGGAAAATATATTCGCTTTTAAATAAATTTGTACCTTAATCCTCTGTAATGATCTCCGATGTTTGCTGGATATTTGAATTATGTTATGAGCATCAATCATGAGCTGGTTTAGGAGATGCTGTATGGAAGACGTTATGAGAATATGATATGAGCATATCACAGACTAATTTAACAATTTGTTACGAAATTAGAACCACTCTGTGCGTTTAAGATATGTGATCAGGTCAGCTGCTATGGAGATGGTAATGAGAGAAAGGGAAAGTAAGACACACACATGGAAGGAGAGCCGGGCAACCCCGTACCAACTCCTCCACCAAACCAAAAGCAATAATTTCATTGACTTTTTGACCTGCTATGCAAGCGCACCTGACATAGCAAAGGCCGGACTCACAACGAAATTACCAACAGATCTTACAAATTAATCTCTCACCTACTATCCCTTCCTGCACAACTTTGTCGATTATATCTACATGATATATCTAAATCATCGCATCAAAGTTGAACAACAATCAATTTCGATACATCACGAACAGAAATCTTCTCCTGCAAGAGTGCCAGATGACGAACGCAAGGAGTCAAAACCACACTTGATCAAATCCGCGAGCTGCAAACAGAATATATCTTCATTTCTAATCAATTGACTGTGAATTTCAATCAGGAAATCCAGCGCGACAAAGATCTGAAGAAGAAACAGCAAAATAATTCGATTTAGCAAAACGAAGATTGACACGATTACAAAAATTCAGTAATTCGAAAAAAAAAAGCGCAATTAATTACAAAACGGAACTTGAATAAGATGTATAACGAACCTCATCGATCTGAAGCAGCAGATCGGGATAATAAACTCCGATAACCGTTGACCGAGATCATTTCTTTTCATCGAAACACATCAAATCTATAACCAAAACGTAGATCGGGAAACGATATACGCGAACATATCAACATAATCTTCGGGAACGGAAAAATGAATCGAAAATCTACAGAAGACACAGGGAATAACTCCGTCCACCAAAAAGAGAGATGGAGAAGAATGCAATGAATACGTTGTGATAAAGGGGTTATTTATTGACCCTGTGGAAGGATCCAACGGCTGTGATGAAAGTTAGTCAGGGGTTTGAACGGTTAGATTATAGTGTGAGCTGGGCTGTCTGATGGAGACTCGGCGGATGGTTCTGGATGTTCGGTAAGTTTGAAATTGCAAACGTGGATGGTTGTTGTCCTCTCACGCAATACACATTTTCGTACAGGTATATATATACTCTTTTTAGAGAGTGTTTAGAGCATCCCAATGGTTAACCTTACGATAGTTTATTACTTTTGTCACATTAATAATTTACTATTCAAAAATCTCTACATAAATAGCATCTCCAATTATTAACCTTTTTAAAAGTCTTTTCTTTAACAATATTTTCAATTTACTTTTATCTATCTTAAATGTTTTATATATACCCCTTATATAATTTGACACTTTTTATAACATCTTACTACATATAATATTTTTTAAAATATCTCATACAAAAATATTATAATAATTGACATTAAATATTATATAATTTATTTATTAACTAATAAAAATATAATAAAGAATTTATGTATAATATATCTAAAGTTTAAAATGAAAAACTATTAAACATAAAGAACTAAAAAAGACAATATTTGAAAGTACATTAAAAGGTTAGTAGAAAAAAAATCTTTGAATAAGCTTTTAAAAAAGCTAGTTATTCCAATGGGTAAAAAGTCATCCAAAGACTTATTTAAATAATAATAAGCTTTTAAAAAAGCTACCATTGGAGATGCTCTTAGGGATTGCGATTTTAAGTAAATTATCTGATTATTGCGTTTTGAAAACGCAAATAATCTAAAACTAGTGTGATTATCCGATTAGACGGCGGGCGGCGGTGGTCGGTGGCGGTGGTGGTCGGTGGCGGGCGGGCGGGCGGCGGTGGTCAGTGGTGGTGACCTGCGGTGGTGGGTGTAGTGTATTCAGTCACATGTTATTTGATAAAAGTGGTGGCTAAAAGATTGTGTATTCAATCACATGTGATTTGACAAATGTGGTGATTAAGAGATTCTATATTCAACTATATATGTTATTAACCACATGTGATTTTGTACTAAATCACATGTGATGGTACTACATACGTCTCTTTCAAGCATAAGTGATTTTGTATTGATTTGATAAATGTGGTGATTAAGAGATTATGTATTATATCAAATGTGATTTGATAAAGGTGGTGGGTAAGACATTATGTATTACTCATTTCGTCCCACAAAGAAGTTTACATTTCTCTTGGGCACAAGATTTTAAGTAATAGTTAGTGGTGGGGTCACTAGTAATACTTTTGATTAAAATATAAGGTTGAATTTGAGAGAGAAAATAGTTAGTGGATATTAATGGTGGGGTTCTTAGTAATAATAATATTTTATTATGTGGGGTCCCTCAAATGTGAGAAATGTAAACTTTTTTGTGGGACAAAAGGTTAGTGAGAAATGTAAACTTTTTTGCGGGGCGGGGGGAGTATATCACATGTGATTTGATAAAGGCGGTGGTTAAGAGATTATGTATTAATTCACATGTGATTGTGTATTCAATTACATGTGATTTGATAAAAGTGGTGGTTAAAAGATCGTGTATTCAATCACATGTGATTTGATAAATGTGGTGGTTAATAGAGTTTCTATATTAAATCATATGTGATATTAATCATTTGTGATTTTGTATTGAATCACATGTGATGGTACTATGGACGCCTCTTTCAAGCATATGTGATTTTGTATTAAATCACATGTGATTTGATAAAGGTGATGGCTAAGATATTATGTATTAAATCAAATGTGATTTGATAAAAGTGGTGGTTAAGAGATGTGTATTAAATAACATGTGATTCAATAGATTAAAAGCACCACCACCCCCCACTACCACTGCCCCCTGCACTACTGGTGCCGCCGCCCGACAGCGACGGTGGTTATGTTGAATCACATGTGATTTGATGATGGTGATTGTTTAGGAAATTTTTGATCTAATGTCTTGGATTTGTCCCTTGAAACTTTAAAATTTTGATGGACTACCTAAAACGCAACTCTTCATAGTCCTACTAATTAGATGAAGATTTGTGTTATAATCAATGGATAATATTATGAGAGAAAATTAGTTGATTACATATACATCCTATCAAATGGATATAATTCTTACTTTATTAATAGGAACAAATGATATGATTTCTATAAAATGAAACTGGAGAAATGATGTTATACTCTTTTTAGGCATTAAGATAAGATTCGGATAATTCAATTACGTCGGATTATTTTCATTGGGCAACATGACTATAGTTGTAAATTTTTGCAGTAAATCAACAATAAAAATAAGGGCATTGATTTGTTCAAGGTAAATTTTACTTATATAAGACAAATCAAATTTATTTGACATCTATATCCTTATTAATTTTTTACCCCTTTTTCTTTTAACCTTAACATCACATAAATTATCTCTTTCTTATGTTTGTGTCATGTAGGCTTGTGCAAAAAGAACTGGTACTTAGCAGAACTGACAAGGACGACGGAATCGAACCGAAACGAACCGGCACCGAATCGCAGTCGCCGGTCTGGAAGATAATTGTCAAAATCTTGGTTTCATGGTAAGAATAGTCATACCTGGATCCGGAAGCGCCTAATCGAACGTCCGTCCGCGTTGAACATTTGTTACTAATAATTGTCGAAATCTTGCATAATGCCGCATGATGAGCAGTCTAGGTTTCCGGTTACCGAGTCGACAACTAGAGTTTTGGACTTGCAATTTTTGCAAGAACTCATGAATTTAGGAATGGGTAAGTAGGGGTGGCCAAAGGGTTGACCCGACCCGACTTAACCCCGAACCCGATTATGCTAATCGGGTCGGGTCTATTCGGGTTCCATTTTATTATCGGGTTTTTAAACCCGACCCGTCCAACCCGATTCGTTATCACGTCGGGTTTCGGGTTAGAATTTCTTAACTTTGTCAGCAGGAAATCCCATCTCTTCTCCGCCGGAGTTACAAAATTCTATGACGGATGATCCTCCGAAACATGTTGCCTTAGCAATGGATCATTTGGCTCATGTTAAGAGACTCGTCCCCCACATTAGACTCGGTTCAGGCTGCCTCCTCGAAGCCCTCTTTATCACCGGACAACAGTCTCAACGTCCACTTCAAATAAACCCTTACGTATGATCCTTCAAGAGGAAGCTTCTATGCGTCAACACCTTCAGAATCTACGAACTATTGGTAACTATCTAATTTCAGTTTTCTGTTTATCAGCAATTATGGTTTCAATTCCCGTTTTGTCTTTTGGTTATTTTACTATTGAACACTAGGCATTTAAAGATTGTCCAAAATTAAATAATAAATCTTGTAAGTGATGGTTGTTTTACTGTATTTTAACGGTTTGAACTTTGAAGAAAAATGAGCGATCAAACTCCCAAATTATGTGAATTCAAATCGGGAAGTAGGTTTTGGAACTTGCAATTCGTTACACTTGAGATTTGTGTGTTCCATAACATCTGCTTCATCGGAGGTCCATCTTACTGCTCTTGGAGAATTTTAATGTATCGGGTACTTATTAGTTATTACTAAATTTTTGTATTTTTTTTCACAATTGTTTATATATTTGTGTGTGGAATTGTGGGTAATGTCGATGGTTTATATATATTGTCACTACTTTTTTTGTGCTTGTGGGTTAGGGTCAGATGGGTCTTATAGTTTTAGTTGATTATGATTTTAGTTGATAACATCTTGAGCTAGCTAGGATTGTGTTGTTACTCCTGATTTATATTTGATCATTGTTAAAATGCAGGGATCGACGATGCATAAGTCAGAGAAATCCAGCATCTTGAGTGCTAAGTCACTGAAGGATTTTGAACTTAGAGTAAATTCTACTAATTGTCACGCAGCCGGGAGGAAGTCTAGACAGTATGTTATGTTATACTTTTATACTTTATATATAAAAATATACTAAAACCTATAGCTTTTTGATGGCCAGCAGAAATGGGGGCACATAAAATACGCTGAGTGCAGAAAAAGATGCAGAAAAATGTGAAGTAACTTTTGAAGCAACTGAGAGAGAGCTTGAGTTAGAAGCTCAACTTGTCGAAAAATAAAATTCATATCAATTTATTTTACTTAATTTAGTAAATCTTTTTGTTTATATTGTTTCATCTTAATGTATTCAAAAACTGTTTTCCACTAGCCTCTTTTTTACTTGATATTAACGGTCTATGTTAAATTGTATTTTGGGATGGACTTTCTTACTTCTGGTTCTGTTGTTGGGTAGTTATTGAAAGAATTTTTGCAGCTTCATGATGCAATTTTGTGTTTCTTTTTGATGGTACATTTAATTACTCTTTTTAGAGTCTTGTTTCAGGTTTGATTTTTTAAAATTGTCATTAAGTTTTGTCTTTTTGTGTTTCAACTGCTTTGATGGTTTTTATTTTTGCCAACCAGACATGATTTGAATTAGTGGAGACAAACCTTGTGGCATTACAAGATATTAATTTTAGTAAACAAAATGTTTGATGAATTGGATCAGAAAGCATTATTTCCTGAATTTGCAAAGATAATGTAAGAATTATGATTCTGTAAATAATTAATTAAATAGTTACAATCTATAAAATAAAAACTTGATAAATATAATAAAATGTGTTGTATTTTTGGTTTTGCTTATTTGAAGGGTGGGATTGGTGTGTCGACATTGGGTCGTCGTTTCTCATATGAACTACCAATTCAAACAAAAGTTCAATGTCGTCTTTTGTCAAATGGTTGTTTATGTGATAAAAAATAATCATTATTGTTGCCACTTATCATTATTACGCACCACCATAGTCACTACCGTTGTCACTCAACATCATTACGCATCACCACCACCATCTTTATTGTCACCGTATAATATAGTTACATGGTAACCGCCGCCGCATTGCGCGGGTACCAGCTAGTATGTAAAGTATTCAATAAAAATCAATTAATAATTACAAGTGTTAAATAAAAACTCATAAAATTTAATATATTAAATAATTTCTTTAATTTTTATCAAAAATTCCTAACTAAAGTGTAACCCGACCAACCCGATAAACCCGAAACCTGACCAACCTGAACCCGACAAACCCGAATCCTTATCGGGTTGGGTTTTGGGTTAGGATTTTTTAAACCTCAAACCCGACGGACCCGACCCGATAAGAGCCGGGTCGGGTCGGGTTGACCCGTTGGGCACCCCTATGGGTAAGGTTGGATAATTGATTTCTGGTCTCAAATTTGCCTCAGAAATGCACCAATGATGACTCAACCGCTGTGGATTGTGTGTGCTGACGAAAAAGAGGGAATTGACGATGTCAATTGGGGATTTCTTGAACTTTTAAGAAATTGAAATTTTGCCTCTAAACTTGAAAAGATACAAAGGGGAATGATGGAGAAAATGCAAACCTTTACGTTGAGTTGTTAACTCCGGTGACTGTGGTTATGATGTGTATATTTCAGCAACGAAAGATTAGGGATGCACACTGCGTAGTAGGTCGGTCTACCTACAATGGTTTCACGATAAATATTAATTGTGGGACTAAAGTAGTTAAGGTGAAAAATTCATAAGGGTATAAATGTCAATAAAAAATTAATTTGCCTTATATAAGTAAAACTTGCCTTTAACAAATCAATTCCCTAAAAATAAATGCGAATTTTGAATTCTTCTTTAATTTTTGAATTCTTCTTTAAATGCAAATTTCGAATCACGTTCTAACAGGCTGCTGGCTAATGTAGCAGTATGGTGGAATGTTGATTCAGATCAGATTGACAGCTTAGAACAACTTTTGAATTGGGGCAATATTTTGAATTTTAAAGGTAATCGTTTTAAGTATGTGAAATAATGTTTTCCTTAATGATATTAGTGATTACATAGGAAGGTATATAAACACAATGATACACAACAATCATGCCTAATTTACAGTGATTTGATTTACACAAATCAAGCCTACAATTAATAATAATAAAGACAATATATTCGGTTATTACCCCCCGCAAGCGAAGAGGGGGATGGTCCAACTCGGAGCTTGGATCGAAAATCCTCAAACAATGGACGAGGAAGACTTTTGGTGAATATGTCCGCTAGTTGCAAGTGAGTAGAGACATATTTGGTGTGAAGTTTACCGGATAATACAAGTTCACGAACAAAATGATAGTCTATATCAATGTGTTTAGCCCGTTTATGAGAGATGGGATTTTGACTTAAGAAAAGTGCACTCCGGTTGTCACATAATAGAGTAGGACGACCGGCGGGAAGGACATTAAGTTCCCGTAGAAGATGAGTTAGCCATATAATCTCGGAAGCGGTGTTGGCTAAGGCTCGATATTCCGATTCACAACTTGATCGTGAGACAGTTGGTTGCTTCTTAGCACTCCATGATACAAGATTCCCACCAATAAATATAGAATAACCGTAAGTAGATCGCCGTGTCTCAATGCAACGAGCCCAATCGGCATCCGAGTAGCCCAAGATGGTAGGAGAGTGAGCGTGTGAAAAGGTAAGACCAAATGAGATGGTTCCTTTGACATATCGTAAAATCCTTTTGACCGCTAGAAAATGATCCTCCATTGGATTGTGTAAGAATTGGCTAACTTGGTTCACGGCATAAGAAAGATCGGGTCGTGTAATAGTTAGGTATTGAAGAGCACCTACTAATGACCGATAGTGCGTTGGATCGTGATGAATTTTTAAATTATTAAAATAATAATTTTAATTAATTTCAAACACTGTTTTTTAATTAATTATTATTATATGTTAGGTGCATTCAATTTGAGTGATTAAATTCGTGGCGATTTATTTAAATAACTAGAGTGTTAGTTAATCAATGTGTAATTATGAGGTTAATTAAATTTTATTAGGCATATTAATCTCGCGCTTCTATGTGATTCACGAGTGTGAGTGCCGAGGCCGGCCAAAGGCCAAGGCCGAGACTCGGGTTGCCATGCCGATAATTATAATCATCTATGTACTTGAGATTTAAGTCCATCTAGAGACTACATGTTCGAACCAGTAAGCTTAAAGAGGAGTCCGACCCATGGGTGTTGTTTGCGGGCTAGAGGCCCGAGATCCTCTTTGGATCATTAGCTGCGTATAAGACTTTTAATCACTTCTTAATTCAACCTAATCTCTCTAATCGGCCGACACCTCCTCCCCCAATCCCTTCGTCAAAAGTGAAGCAGCAAGGAGAGGCAAGCAAATATTTGTTTCGTCCTTCATGCGAGCAAGAGTAATTAGGACCACCAAATTTGTTGTAGAGTTTTGTTGTCTGTGAAAATTATTAATAAACAAAAGAGAGAGAGCTACCTTGCGTCATCACCACATGCGAGCAACATTCAAATATGTTTCCTTCTTTCTTTGCCCATACGTCATCACCACATTATCCCTTCATTTTGGACTCTCCCTTGCGTCAATCTGGCATCAAAAAGGGGACAGACGCAACTTTTAGGCTATGTTGGTTACTCGTTGTTTGTTGGTTCGACCGTTTGGTGATTCGGGTGTTCGTGTTTCTTGCATTGTGGATTGGAGGGTATAATCTTTAGTCCTTTTCTTTATCTTTTCCATATATTTATAAATAGTTGTTATCGGGTTATGTTTTGTGTGATTTTGAATTGAGGATGGCTATTACCGATGGAGACAAGTTTGGTTATGTTGTGGCTCGGTTAAATTAGTTATATAAACTTTTTATTAGAATCGCTCATTACATTTCCGTTTTATTAAGGGCTGTTTTAGTATTATTCATATATTATTTCCATCTAGATGCCGAGTTTTGAGTTACTGAAGTTTTATGGGAATCGGGTTAGGGTTGGGTGAAAATGGTTGTTGATGATTAAACGTTTTATTGATCGAAAAACCCGGAAAACTGAACCTTAGAGTTCTTGGTTTCCTAAACCGAGAAAGATTTTTTTTACAAGGACTAGATTACTTATAAACAGGTTTCTGAATTAAAAATGAGTTTCGGGGCTCTCGGGTGTCTCGGGAATAAAGGGGTTGATGTCGGGATTTAAAACGGGTTTAAACTACATGCTGAATTTTGGGCAGATTTTGTGGTCATATTCGGGTCTGTTTTTGTCACACTTAAAATACGTTTCTGGATTTTTGGCCCGTGTTGGTCTCTAGTTTTCCGAGTCCTCTTTCCAACGCCGCTGATGACTCGTTAATCTAACTTACCGTTTAAAAGATATTACAATTTTAATAAAGTGTCACAAAAAACTCTTTTGGTTTGGTTATTCTGTTTTGTAACCCGTTTTTGTGACACTTAGTGTCTGTTTTGGATAGGGGTCGTCAGACAGTAAATTGTAGTAATCTAAGTTTCCTATCAGTGGTTAAAATTTGATAATAATCTAACATACGGGTTGGGAGTTATAACAGTTTCCGCTGGGGTGTCGGGTTCTGGCAGATTGCTAGAAGTTGAGTCTTGAGCCGAGTTTTAATCCTAGCCCTATTATGTGATGTAGGACCTTCTAGGAACTGAGTTGCGACATGTACGTGCTGAGGATACTTCTAGGAGCTTACGTCTATTCGAGGTGGGTAATCTCACTCTAAACTTGCACTTACATTTGATTCATGATTACGTGCTATATGTCATGAACTGTGATTGATTGAGTTGAGCTTGTTGTTGTGAATGATATGTGTACTTGAGATTTGATTTTGAGTTGTTATGCACTTGGGTTGTGCTATGTGGTTATATATCTATGAGATGATATACTTGAGCTTGAGCTGTTAGTTTTATAAGAGTACATGTTGTAATGGGTCAACACGTTAATAAAACTAACTAACTATATTTGAGATTCATGAGGTTAGCCAACCCTTCCCAGAGTAAGCCAAGTACAATTCACGACTGTCAGTGTGGTACTGCAGGACACTGGTGGGTGTTGGAAGGGGGTGTTGCGGTGAGGCGCTGGTGGGCGTTGGGATCGTCCGGCATTGGCGAACCGAATGAAATTTAATAAAAGGCCTAATAATCGAGAATTGAGTAGAGTCTTTAGGGATCACTTATGTGGTGTGGATTATTTGTATGTGTATCTTTATTGTGTTGATTATTCACTCAGCGGTGGCTGACCCCAAACACTCCCTCCCATTTTGCAGGTACTAGAGCAAGTGCATTGGATGAGCTGTTACTCGATGAGTTTTTACGGATTTGGATTTCAAACGTGTATTTTGAGTCAAATGTTTTTAAAACAATTATTTTATTTGTTCCATATTTAAAAACCACGAGACGGTTCTTTATTTTTATTTATGAGTTGGGACCTTTGAGTTACTTGTACTTTTGGGGAAAATGTAATATTTTATTGATTAAAAATTTTTAAATTTCCCCTGATTTTTGGGATGTTACAAGTTGGTATCAGAGCTCTGACTTGAGAGAATTGGGTTCACAAGGGGTGGATTCCAAACTCAAGTCGAAGCACGAGTCTTCAAAATGAGTTTTTCAAAAGTGTTTTTTAATGAGTCCAAATCCAAATCGAGAAGCAGCGCATCACGATGACCTTATGCCTCTGGTACTGGTTTACGAGTTATTTAGTTTATTAAAAATGTCGCGAGTGAAATTGATTACTAAGAGAATAAAAGAGAATTAACTTGAGATGAGCGTGAATTGTGCGACTATATATATATATATATATATATATATATATATATATATATATATATATATATATATATATATATATATATATATATATATATATATATATATACACTTGTTGATGTGAACTACTTGTTGTGTGGATGGTATGAGGATGGGAGATCGTGGAATTTTTGAAACTGCCTCGAAACCATGACAATGGTAGGTGCGGATAATAATAGAGGGCCCCTATTATTATACGCACATGACTCGTGCCTATGTTTCGAAAAGGATTCAAGGAGACCATTGGTCAAGCATCTAAGTATCATGAAAACCCTCAATTATTATATATAAGTAGATAATAAAATCACTAAAAGAGATTCATGAGAAAACAGTGCAATCAATTGAATAAGAGAATCAACAAACACGAATTGATAAAGAGTTATCAAAACATGTAAAGAGAGAGACCAATAAATCAAATTGGGTTGAATTCGTTAAATGATGTAATCGAGTTATTAATATGTCGAGAACGATTGAGCAATCGTTAAAGCAAAATAAATGAGAGAATAAGAAAAATGTCAAATTCAATAAATCGAGATTTATGAGAAAATAATAAATAATTAAATAAGAGATTATTGATTTAATTTATAAGGAGTTATCCAAACAAACCAAGTAAAAGTTTATTAAAGCAGATTGAGTAAAAGTAAATGATTGAGAATAAACTAAATCAATGATAAATGAGAAATTATCCAAAACGAATTCAAATGAAGAGATCTATTTACTTGAGATTATTAAATTGAGATAGAAATATTATTAATCAAAGAAATCATTAATAAATCAAATGAGATTGCATGAAACAATGAGATACCACTAAATTTAAATTTTAATTGACCAGTAAAATATTAATGAGTAATAAGAGACATATTAACATTTTAATTGAAAATAGAGAATAATAATCGAATAATATAATTGAGAATAATTAATTCGTTTTAAATGAGAAGTTGTGAATTATGATTAATTAATAAATCAAGGGATGAATGAGCATTTATTTAATCGAATTAAATGGAAAATTATATTTAAAGTGATAAGTAACTACTAATTTGAGTTAAAAGGTTTGGTCTAATAAATAGTTGTGTCGAATAAATATAACTGGTTATTGGAAATTTTCAATGTAATAAATAGAGGAGATTATGTTTTATTCGTAAATGAGAACTAATGACTGGAATCGTTAACTGATAATAAGAAGTTATGCACTTATTGAACAATTAATTGAGTAAGAGATAAAACTTTGATAGAGTTAATAAAAGTTGTAAAGTTGAAATATCATTAAATGGAAGAGACGAGGAACCCAAAATGGGTTATTTAACAAGTTAAGAGACAAAATAATTTACGAAATTTATTCACTACGAACTTAATGAGAATTTTATTTAACGACAAAAATTATTATATGGTAATAATAATACGAGTAAACCAAAATGAGGATTAATACTCAGATTTGAACAAGAGATAATCGTGAATGTGTAACGCATAATAAAGAGTTGTGATGCTAAAACATGTAATAAGTTGACTTATGAGGAATCATAAAATGAATAATCATTAATGAGAAATAACCATGACACTATTAAAGGGTAACGAATTATAATTGGGGAAACCTAATAAGGATGCGAGAATCCATGAGAATGCTAACGAGAGAAAGCTAACATCCATTATAAGCAATGAATATTTTTTATATAAAGTGATAAAATTTAATGAGTAGGGGTGTGAGAGGGGCGTAAAGAGTATACGTTGGGACCGACTCACACCTGTGCATAAGAGTTCAATTATCGAGTAATCAAATGAAACCTTAAAATATGTAATATAAAATGAGAATCAACAAAGAGAACTATTGAGTGTTCGTAGCGAATTCTTTGGGATTTTGAGTGCCAATTCCAAACTCGGGGACGAGTTTTCTCCAAGTGGAGTTGAGTGGTGGTAAAAGAGAAAAGTACCAATATAAAGAGTGCGAATAGAGAATAATTATAAAATTGTGAAGTATTAAATTCGTAATATTGAACTAATGGAGATTAAAAAAAATCGAGCTAAATGTGAAAAATAAAATTTGCGAGGAGTAAATTAAGAGAATTACCAAGAGAAAATATTGTTATGTGTTATTTATAATTGGCTAAAGAGTTTATACGAGTAACTTTAAAATCGAGAAACTATTCCTGTGAGAATATAATGTGATAATAAGAGGTTATTAAAATATGAGAATTTATTATGAATTATTCAAATCGAGTTAAATGAGGAAAACGTTATTATGAGAAAATTATTATATCTAGTCGAGAAAATTATTGAGCCAAATTATTGTCTTGAATAATATATATACATGTGATTAAACAATCTATAAGAATAATTGAGAATAATTAAATTAATGTGATGGTATAATTATCAAGTTAAATATGTTATATGAGTATCTGAGTACCTGGGCATCTGTTTTTATGAGACTGATCTGAGTATCTGTGCTACTACCTGCTAGAGCATCTGAGATAATTATGTTAAAGAGATAAAAACATAATAACACACATATGAGTTTTGGCTATATGCCTATTTGGGATCACCTCCTGTCTGAGTTTTTGGGATCACCTCATGTATGAGTTTTGGCTTACGCCTATCTGAGGTGTGAGGAGGGGCGATCGACCCAAATCACACAAGCGCGCTATATAAATTAAAATCTGAGTAATAAAATCTGATTAATAAATCTGAGTAATTAATTGAGTAGAATCTGAGTAGGAGTACACCGATGTGCCTCATGTGTTGTATGTTATGATTGTATATTAAAATTGAACTAAAGGGATTATCAAGTTAAATTATTAAATTGAATGTCGTCAAATATTATGCTTTATTGAGTAATTATTAAATCAAGAATGGTTAGTAAAATGAGCAAACGAGAAATTATAAGTGTAACAAACAATAAAATTTTATTAATATACTATGAGTTTTTAAATCGAGAAAGTACTAAAAATATAAAGTAAAGAGGAAACTTTTTAGTGGAGAATGAGAATTAACTGAGTAATTGAATACACGGGAATTAATGAGGTAAGTAATCAACGAGTTAATTAATTGAGTAAAGGGAAAGCATTTAATTGAGGCGTTTGAAACTTAAAAATAAAATGAGATTTATAAGTGGACAACTAGTCAAATTGATCAAGAGACAAATTAAATGAGGACAAAGCGAGAAGTTAACTAACAAGCTAAATGATAAAATCATTAAACGAGTTGATCATCATCATTAAAATGAGTTGAACGAGCAATATTAAAAAGGGTCAACGAAGAATTATTTAATACGAGTTAACTAACAACACGACCTAAAAGAGGAATTATATGTTCAAGTAGTATGAATAATTAAATTTGATCACGTGAGAGATCGCAAAGAACTAGAAAAGGGGCATATTGTGCGACTTATGAGAAGTCATTAAATGAGATTTGAGTTAATAGAATCATATAGCTTGCATTGAGTTAAGAACAAGTTGTAGAAATTTGAGATAAGTGCATTCCGAGTATATACAAATTGAGTAAGAGGCATGAGTTGCTTGCTATGTGAGCATTTTTTTTTTACGAACAACATATGAGAATATGAGATTCAGTGTGATAAATGCATTTATGTGAATAGTGTACCTGTGTTTGGTATTATGTGAAAGTGGCGTGAATCACTAAATTGTTTTCTATGTCTTGAACAAGCTAATGTCCCATAGAGTAGAGGACCTTAAGGTGCCAATCCTTGTAGAGACTTGCCAAAAAAAAAAAAAATTTCTGTTGCTAAATAGTATGAGTAATTATTTGTTAGAACTGTGCGGGAAGAAATCTTCCTATAAAATTTATAATTATCGCCTTGAGAGGGCCTAGTGTAACTATGAGCACGGGTTGGATGACCGGGTATCACGCCGAGATCATCTGTCGCCACAAATCAAACCATAACAAATCTCCAAGTGGAGTTGAATCGGAGGTTCAACGCATTGTTGATCGCTGGGTGCAGCTACTGTATCCGACTACGAGAGCAAGAAGACGCCTTCAGCAAAGTATCGTGAATTTATTTGTGATTATTTTCGTCATTCTTTTTTAGACAAACCGAGAGTCTTAGAGAACATTTTGATTTTATTTCTTCTAGCCTTATCTTTAGCGTCGTTAGAGACAGAAGATTTGTGTAAGAGCCGGAGTTTATTCTGATCGAGTGGATCACCCTGACGAGTTTCTTTATTCACAACCTTGTCATTTTCTTCTATTGCGGGCGTGTGCCATTGACGAGCCTGAGTCTGAGATGCGAGACTGTTATCCTGAGTTCTTCCGAGCAATGACTTCGGGGACGAAGTCTATTTCAAGTGGAGTTGAGTTGTAACGTGATGAATTTTTAAATTATTAAAATAATAATTTTAATTAATTTCAAACACGGTTTTTTAATTAATTATTATTATATGTTCGGTGCATTCAATTTGAGTGATTAAATTCGTGGCGATTTATTTAAATAACTAGAGTGTTAGTTAATCAATGTGTAATTATGAGGTTAATTAAATTTTATTAGGCATATTAATCCCGCGCTTCTATGTGATTCACGAGTGTGAATGCCGAGGCCGGTCAAAGGCCAAGGCCGAGACTTGGGTTGCCATGCCGATAATTATAATCATCTATGTACTCGAGATTTAAGTCCATCTAGAGACTGCATGTTCGAACCAGTAAGCTTAAAGAGGAGTCCGGCCCATGGGTGTTGTTTGCGGGCTAGAGGCCCGAGATCCTCTTTGGATCATTAGCTGCGTATAAGACTTTTAATCACTTCTTAATTCAACCTAATCTCTCTAATCGGCCGACACCTCCTCCCCCAATCCCTTCGTCAAAAGTGAAGCAGCAAGGAGAGGCAAGCAAATATTTGTTTCGTCCTTCATGCGAGCAAGAGTAATTAGGACCACCAAATTTGTTGTAGAGTTTTGTTGTCTGTGAAAATTATTAATAAACAAAAGAGAGAGAGCTACCTTGCGTCATCACCACATGCGAGCAAGATTCAAATATGTTTCCTTCTTTCTTTGCCCATACGTCATCACCACATTATCCCTTCATTTTGGACTCTCCCTTGCGTCAATCTGGCATCAAAAAGGGGACAGACGCAACTTTTAGGCTATGTTGGTTACTCGTTGTTTGTTGGTTAGACCGTTTGGTGATTCGGGTGTTCGTGTTTCTTGCATTGTGGATTGGAGGGTATAATCTTTAGTCCTTTTCTTTATCTTTTCCATATATTTATAAATAGTTGTTATCGGGTTATGTTTTGTGTGATTTTGAATTGAGGATGGCAATTACCGATGGAGACAAGTTTGGTTATGTTGTGGCTCGGTTAAATTAGTTATATAAACTTTTTATTAGAATCGCTCATTACATTTCCGTTTTATTAAGGGTTGTTTTAGTATTATTCATATATTATTTCCATCTAGATGCCGAGTTTTGAGTTACTGAAGTTTTATGGGAATCGGGTTAGGGTTGGGTGAAAATGGTTGTTGATGATTAAACGTTTTATTGATCGAAAAACCCGGAAAACCGAACCTTAGAGTTCT
Organism: Calendula officinalis; assembly: GCA_963853835.1. NCBI lineage: Eukaryota > Viridiplantae > Streptophyta > Magnoliopsida > Asterales > Asteraceae > Calendula > Calendula officinalis. The sequence continues at coordinate 56,670,391 of OY970830.1, forward strand.
TGGTTTCCTAAACCGAGAAAGATTTTTTTTACAAGGACTAGATTACTTATAAACAGGTTTCTGAATTAAAAATGAGTTTCGGGGCTCTCGGGTGTCTCGGGAATAAACGGGTTGATGTCGGGATTTAAAACGGGTTTAAACTACATGCTGAATTTTGGGCAGATTTTGTTGGTCATATTCGGGTCTGTTTTTGTCACACTTAAAATACGTTTATGGATTTCTGGCCCGTGTTGGTCTCTAGTTTTCCGAGTCCTCTTTCCAACGCCGCTGACGACTCGTTAATCTAACTTACCGTTTAAAAGATATTACAGTTTTAATAAAGTGTCGCAAAAAACTCTTTTGGTTTGGTTATTCTGTTTTGTAACCCGTTTTTGTGACACTTAGTGTCTGTTTTGGATAGGGGTCGTCAGACAGTAAATTGTAGTAATCTAAGTTTTCTATCGGTGGTTAAAATTTGATAATAATCTAACATACGGTTGGGAGTTATAACAGTTTCCGCGGGGGTGTCGGGTTCTGGCAGATTTCTAGAAGTTGAGTCTTGAGCCGAGTTTTAATCCTAGCCCTATTATGTGATGTAGGACCTTCTAGGAACTGAGTTGCGACATGTACGTGCTGAGGATACTTCTAGGAGCTTACGTCTATTCGAGGTGGGTAATCTCACTCTAAACTTGCACTTACATTTGATTCATGATTACGTGCTATATGTCATGAACTGTGATTGATTGAGTTGAGCTTGTTGTTGTGAATAATCTGTGTACTTGAGATTTGATTTTTAGTTGTTATGCACTTGGGTTGTGCTATGTGGTTATATATCTATGAGATGATATACTTGAGCTTGAGCTGTTAGTTTTATAAGAGTACATGTTGTAATGGGTCAACACGTTAATAAAACTAACTAACTATATTTGAGATTCATGAGGTTAGCCAACCCTTCCCAGAGTAAGCCAAGTACAATTCTCGACTGTTAGCGTGGTACTGCGGGACACTGGTGGGTATTGGAAGGGGGTGTTGCGGCGAGGCGCTGGTGGGCGTTGGGATCGTCCGGCATTGGCGAACCGAGTGAAATTTAATAAAATGCCTAATAATCGAGAATTGAGTAGAGTCTTTAGGGATCACTTATGTGGTGTGGATTGTTTGTATGTGTATGTTTATTGTGTTGATTATTCAATCAGCGGTGGCTGACCCCAAACACTCCCTCCCATTTTGCAGGTACTAGAGCAAGTGCATTGGATGAGCTGTTACTCGATGAGTTTTTACGGATTTGGATTTCAAACGTTTATTTTGAGTCAAATATTTTTAAAACAATTATTTTATTTGTTCCGCATTTAAAAACCACGAGACGGTTCTTTATTTTTATTTATGAGTTGGGACCTTTGAGTTACTTATATTTTTGGGGAAAATGTAATATTTTATTGATTAAAAATTTTTAAATTTCCCCTGATTTTTGGGATGTTATATTATCATCGTTGCCGGTTAAAATGATATCATCAACATAAACCAATAAGTAGAGAAGAGATGTTCCCTTTTTGAAAATGAAGAGTGAGGTGTCGGCACGGCTACAAGTAAAACCAAGAGTGATGAGAAACGAGCTTAAACATTGAAACCATGCTCGTGGGGCTTGTTTAAGACCATAAAGAGCTTTCTTTAGCCGACACACATGATTTGGGTATTTCGAATCAACAAAACCCGGTGGTTGTTCCATATAGACGACATCGGATAGATCACCGTTTAGGAAAGCATTTTTTACATCCAATTGACGAAGAGACCATTTGTTGAGCACACTAATAGATAAAATGGTACGGATAGTGGATGTTTTACCAACGGGACTAAAGGTGGCCGAGTAGTCAAGTCCCGGAAACTTGGTTCGGAAAACCCATGTGTGGGTTGCGGCAAATTAACAGCCGAGGGAGGGGGGGATTGTGGAGGTGTTTGAGGTGGTGGTAATTGAGGAACAGTTTGAGGTTCGGTTTGCGAGGATTGGGTATCGATGGGAACAGTGTGAGATTCGGTTTGTGTGGGTGGGGAATGTGAAGATTGGTCACAAACCCGCAAGGTAGAGATTGGTAGGAGGATTTGGGGTTGGGGCAGGTGGTGTGGATGTGGTTTGAGGTGTGGGTATATCATCACAATATGTGTTTAGCAAAAGGTGAGTGGATGGTGTGTTGGATGGTAAACCCGCATACGGAAAAATAGTTTCATCAAATTTTGCATGGCATGTGGTATAGATGCGATTAGTTTGGAGATCAAGGCATCTATAGCCTTTGTATTGTGTGCTATAGCCGATGAACACGCATGGGGAGCTTCGAGGAGCAAGCTTGTGAATTGAATAGTCACGTAGATAAGGAAAAACACAACTTCCAAATACTTTACAGTTGCTATAATTTGGTTCCACATGAAATAAAAGTTCGTAAGGAGATTTATAATCAAGAACTTTGGTTGGTAAACGATTGGTGATGTAAGTGGCGGAAGCAAAGGCATAAGTCCAAAGAGAAGCCGGGACTTTTGCATTAAACATCATTGCCAAGCCTGTTTCGGTAATGTGTCGGTGTTTACGTTCGGCCCGACCGTCTTGTTGCGGTGTATGTGGACATGATAATTGGTGATGAGTATCATTTTTTGAAAAAAGATTACGAACTCGTGAGTTTGTAAATTTCGTACCACTATCGGATTGAAAAATCTTTATGTTACAAGTAAATTGTGTTTGAACCAAAGCAACAAAATTTTCAAGTATTTGATAAAAATCCGATTTTAGCTTTAAAGGATAAAACCATGTGAATCTTGAAAAATCATCAACAAAAATTGCATAATAACGATAACCATCCATAGAAATAACGGGTGAAGGACCCCACAAATCGTAATGAATTAAATCTAAAACATTTAAGGATCGTTTAAGATTAAGATTAAAAGGTAATCATTTGCTTTTAGATAGTTGACAAGAGGAACATACAGTTGGAGTTGGTAACACGGATGTAATTTTTAAACAACCCAACTTATTTAAAAAAGAAATAACATCATGAGACACATGTCCCAATCGATTGTGCCATAATTCAAAAGAAGCTTGAAGACGCCGCGAGGAGAGTTTTTCTAAGAATGCATGTTGACCGGAGTCAAGAACATACAATCCATGTTTACGATGCCCGGTTGCTAGAGTCTCCTTTGAACGGCGTTTCTGAATAAAAAACACAGGATCAGAAAATAAAACATCAACAAGGTTATCTTGTGTAAGCTTGCTAACCGAGAGCAAGATTTTGGTAAGCCGTGAGACAACAAGAACATCGTTAAGAGCAATATTTGGGTATAAATGAGATTTGCCAATATGAGAGATAGATGCATCGTTACCATTACCGAAATAAACGGTTTCATTACCATTGTAGGTAGTGGCCGAATCCAAATAAGAGGCAGATTTTGTCATGTGTGATGACGCACCCGTATCAACATACCAATCGGGTGTCGTAGTGTTGCATTGAGTCGTGAAGGCTTGTGCAAGATTTGCATCAATTTGTTGAGGTGGATGAGCAAAAGATTGAAGATCCGGACATTGAGAGGCATAGTGTCCATCCTTGCGACATAGTTGACAATGAGGAGGACGTCTATTAAAACGACCACGTCCCCAGGCAGAACTTCCACGGTACTGTGATCGACCACCGCGTCCCCGGGCAGAATTGTGGGTGTCGGCTGCAAAAGCAACATGAGTGGTGATGGAGTCAGTAATGGAAAGGAGGAACAATTCATGACTCTCGGCCTGTGACACAAGGTCCCGAAAGGTGGGACGGGTTTGGAGTAATCGTTGTGTTGTAGAAAACGTTTCAAACGAGGAACCAAGACCACAAAGAAACCAGTGATGCTTATCGGTTTCATCGAGAGAATGACCAATTGCACTCAATTGATCACAGATTCCCTTAAATTTCTTTGCATAATCGGAACTGACGAGGTGCCTTTCTTGATAGCACGAAGAGAATCCCGGAGAGTGTGCATCCTCTCGACAGAGACATGGCTGTAAGATGCTTCGAGTGCAGTCCAGATTGCTTTAGAAGTGGTATGGCCAAGGGTTTCGGCCATGGCTTCTTCCGACAGAGAAGATTGGATTAGAATACGGGCACGTTGATCACCAGCAACCCAAGCATCATATTCTGGGTTTGGTGAAGAAGTGGTGTTATCGGTGTAACAGTTGAAGAGGGTTGCAGGAGAGTACCATAAATATAGCCGGTTAATTTTTGGTAGGCCAATAAGGGTAGCATTTGATTCTTCCACAAGAGGTAGTTTGTAGAAGAGAGTTTGAAGGTTATCATGTGGCGAATAGTAGCGAGAGGAAGGGGTGAATCGACATTACTGTCACTGGCCATGGAGAAGAAGTGAAAGAGAAAGGACGATGGAGAAGAAAAGTTTGCCAGGAAAGATTGTTTCTTGCTCTGATACCATATGTGAAATAATGTTTTCCTTAATGATATTAGTGATTACATAGGAAGGTATATAAACACAATGATACACAACAATCATGCCTAATTTATAGTGATTTGATTTACACAAATCAAGCCTACAATTAATAATAATAAAGACAATATATTCGGTTATTATTAAGGCTTTCACTTCGGTTATACATATATTTGGGTAATCTGGAATTGGAGAAATGGCATAGTTTCCACTCCTCGAAGTGGCGACAGAGACGTATTCTTGGGTTGCAAAATTCAATGCTACTCGTATTTTTTGATCAAAAATAAAGAGGCAAATAGATCTCTTTAGAATCGTTAGTCAGAATGGTATTCGTTTTCGTATCAATGTTTCTGATTAGACTTTGTTTGGGTGTTTTGTTGTTTTATTCCTTTTAGTTTTTGTTTTATTTCTAGCTCCTTGCTAGTTTCATTTTCTATTTTTAATTTAATCACCGTTCATTAAAAAAAGGGAGAAAACTCCAATATAGTATTACCATATTCGATCGTGTTTGTCTACTTATAATAACCTAGTTATAAAGATACCGTATGGATGATCTGTATTTACTCCCTCCGTCCCACAAAAAACTTCCCATTTGACATCGACACAAGTTTTAAGGTGATAGTTAGTGGTGGGGTCATTGGTAATAATTTTGATTAAAATATAAGATTGGTTTGGAGAGAGAAAGATAGTTAGTGGATAGTTAGTGGTGGGGTCCTTAGTAATAATAGTATTTTATTGAAATGAGAAGTTTTTTGTGGGACAAAAAATTAAGGTCAAATGGGAAGTTTTTTGTGGGACGGAGGGAGTAGTATTCTAGGGTTAACCTAATAATAACTTATTACTTTTTCTACATCAACATTCCACAAACCAAAAACTATTCATAAATAACATCTCCGATGGTTAACTTTCCAAAACTTTTTTCTTTCACAATATTTCTAATTTACCTTTATCTATCTCAAATGTTTTATAACTACTCCTATATATATAATTTGACAATTTTTTGACATTTTATAAAACTTAATATTTTTAAAATGCCTCATATAAAAATATTAATTATAATAATTGACATTAATTTTGAAATAGATAGGAATATCATATTGCAAATATTAAAAAACATAAGTCTTAAACTATAGTTAGAGAAAATTGAAAAATTATTAAACATAGAGACTAAAAAGAATAAACATTGAAAGTTAATTAAAAGGTTAGAGAAAAAAAGAGTCTTTGCAAATTTTTTTTATAAAAGCTAGTTATTGCAATGATAAAAATTCATTTAAATACTTATCTCTACTATCTATAATGAGTGAATGACTTTCTAATTATAGCAGGTCTTAAAATTGGCCTGCTATTTCTGGAAGGTCTTAAACCCACGTCTTAAATGCAAAAAAAAAGCCATCAGTAGGTTTCGAAGTTGGGTATCTAGACTCCTTTTTATTCACCTTACCACTTAACCACATCACATTTTTGAAACAAAACCGAAACACTAATACGGTATGCTTTAAATGTCCGGACACAACTAATTAAAAGCCGTTACAAATAAGACTTTTTGCTACTCTTATTTTTAGAAACAATAAACCATAATGTTATCTATTTAAGGCGTTTTTAATATTAACACCTTAATTAAAAGCCGTTAAAATTACTTATGTTTTGTAACATTGAAATCATTTAAAATTTTAATATCCGTTTTTTAACATCGAAATCATTTAAACATTGAAACAATCATTTACTTCATACATTTTTTTGATTCATACATTTAAACCGGCATTGACTTACAAATAATACTTTTATGCTACTCTTATTGTTAGAAACAAGAATACATAATGGTAAGGTGAATAAAGCGTTTTTAATTTTATCACCATAAAAACCATACGTTTTTTATGGATTAAATCATTTAACATTTGACTGAACGTTTTTCATTGAATTCCTCATTAATTTTACGTTTTTTTAGCCATAATTAAATCATTCAACATTTGACTGAACGTTTTTCATTGAATTCCTTAATAATTTTATGTTTTTTTAGCCATATATATATAGTGCACGAACTTACGATGGGGTTGTTGTGCAAGCTACAAACGACGTGAAAACTTACAATCATATTATCTTCTACATGGCTTTAATCACCCAATATGGTGCTTCAGTGCTCCAGCCACTGCCACGACCAGTTGAAGAAGTAGAGGTAACGTCTATTTGACTAAATTCAGAGTTTCAAATTCTTACTTTAAAATCATAAATTTGGTGTTAACTAATATTTTTCTATTTCTCTTTCGAAGGAATTTGATGGATATGAACCGATTGGAAACTTTGAAGACCTCTGGCATCCACATTACTGGTACAAATGCAAATATGTTCGAGTTGAATATGTTTGGTTTGACCACAAACATAACAAATTATATTTGTTCCAACTTGATGAAGATTGACTGTTATTTTATTTTGACATAATGTGAATTATATATTTTTCAGTTAAAAAATTAATGCTCTTATAGATTCCCTAATTTATATAAAATTGTAATAAAAACGCCGAATCAATGCTATTAGTCCAAAATTAACCTATATCTTTTCAAATTAAATATAATTTTAATACCCCTACTAAACATACCTTTTAAAGCAACATTTTATATATACGTTTTTATTGCAAAGAGGACAAATTAATTATATGAACTAATTGTAATTCATCCCACAATTATATATACATTTTTTGGTTCTTAAATTGCGATTACATTCAAAGAATGATTCACTTATTGCCGACCAAATGGAATAAAAATTACCATATAAATATATTATATTATGATTGTATAACTATCAAATCTCTGATTTTGAGCGGTTCTACTAAAATATAACTAAAATATAACGTGAAAAAAACTACTCAATTTAGTGTGATACTGAATAAGGAAGTTGTATGATTTTTAACTTCATAAAATAATTCTTGTTCCAATTTACGCATTCAATAGTAAGATAGTAACCGTCCAACTTAATGAAAATTAAATGCTTGTAAAGACTTAATTATACGATATACGTTTGTTTTTTCATTTTTAACAGGTCTTAAAACAAAAACGTTCGGTCAATGCTATAACTAGGCATAAAGACTTAATTATGTATACGTTTTTTTCATACTTACGTTTTTTCAATGCTTAAGAACTGTTAGAGATAACATATAGTAACCAATGGATATTTCGGATACCAATATAAAGACTTAATTATACGATATACGGTTTTTTCATTTTTAGCAGGACTTAAAACATAAACGGTCAGTCAATGCTATAACTAGGTATAAAGACTTAATTATGTATATGTTTTTTTCAAGCTTACGTTTTTTTCATCCTTATGAACTGTGAGAGAGAATATATAGTAACCAATGGATATTTCGGATACCAATATAAAGACTTAATTATACGATATACGGTTTTTTCATTTTTAGCAGGTTTTAAAACAAAACCGTTCAGTCAATGTTATAACTAGGTATAAAGACTTAATTATGTATACGTTCTTTTCATGCTTACGTTTTTTTCATGCTTACGAACTGTGAGAGAGAATATATAGTAACCAATGGATATTTCGGATACCAATATAAAGACTTAATTTTAACCCATACGTTTTTTTATTCATTTTTAGCAGGTCTTAAAACCGAAACGGTCAGTCAATGCTATAACTAGGTATAAATACTTAATTATGTATACGTTTTTTTTCATACCTGCGTTTTTTCAATGCTTAAGAATGGTTAGAGATAATGTATAGTAACCAATGGATATTTCGGATACCAATATAAAGACTTAATTATACGATATACGTTTGTTTTCATTTTTAGTAGGTCTTAAAACATGAACGTCAGTCAATTGCTATAACTAGGTGTAAAGACTTAATTATGTATACGTTTATTTCAAGCTTACGTTTTTTTCATCCTTATGAACTGTGAGAGGGAATATATTGTTGGAACAAAATCACAGATCAACTTAATACTGATGCTGTAGTTAGTACTGATCATGATTATTACTGATGAATGTTATGCTTAGTACTGATGGGGCAGAATTACTTATTACTGATGAAGTTGATACTGGTGAAGTCTATAACTTAGTTACTACTGATCAAAGCATATTGAAGATACTACTGATCAATAGTAGTTACTACTGACGATGGTTTTGGACTTACTACTGGTCACCAGACTTACTACTGACGATGCTTATTTACTACTGGTGATTGCAGATTACTACTGATATACGATTTGGAAGCAAATCAAGTCCGAGATCTTCGTAGACATAGTTAGAGAATGTAATTCAATGTATATCTTTATAATTCGAATGTAAATCAAGTCCTAGAATAACTAGGGTAAATAGTTTAGCTTCAAGGACTATTATAAATAGTTCCTTACGAATTGTAAACGTACGTGTGTATTGTGAATCAATATAATACATTGAAGCTTTTTGTGAAACTGTGTTCTTAATATTTACGTATATTGTTTAACAGTTCATCGTTCTTAAACATATTGATATAGTGTTGATCCGCTGCAACTTCTATTATCAATTAGATCTAAGGTGTTTATTAACTCATTCATAGTTAATCGATCCTGACAAGTGGTATCAGAGAATATTGGTTCTAGATCTACTAATTTCAAGAACAACAAAAAGTTTTAATCTTTAAAACACACACACATTATTAATCATGACTGATAATAATGAAAGCACTCAAGCCAACAAAATTCCTATACTCACTCCCAATAACTTTGGGATGTGGAAGAATCGTATTAAGCAATACATGCTTATTACAGATTACTCCATGTTGGAAGTTGTCATGGAAGGCAACAAAACTGGTCCTGGTCAAGCAAGCAGCTCTGCAACTGAAGTAGACAAACTTAAATGTGAGAAGGAGAAGAAAGACAAAGGCATCGAACTCAAAACTCTAAGCACTCTCTTACTAGCCATTCCTAATGACTATCAACATCTCTTTGTTGAATATGATGATGCAAAGGTGCTATGGCAAGCATTAGAGAAGAGATTCGTTGGCACCAAGAGTACCAAGAGGAACATGAAGTCTGTTCTCAAGCAAGACTTTGAAAACTTCAAAGGAAAGCCCAATGAGACACTCACTCAAGTGTTTGACAGATTCAACAAGCTTATTGGTGAACTTAACCAGGTTGGGGTTAAGATGGATAGAGAAGATGTCAACATGAAGTTCCTAAGGTCTCTTAGTGAAGAATGGGCCATGTATACAGTGATATACAGACAGAGAGATGCACTAGAAGAAAAAGGAGTTAGATGAACTCTACAATGATCTGAGAGTATTTGAAACTGAGGTAAATCAAAAGAACCCTTCTATTTCTTCTAACAATGCTGCATTTGTATCTAGTACAGGTCAAGGTCAAGAAACTGCCACATGAAAGGCTGCAGATTGTGAAGATGCTGCAAGAGAATCCTTCTTCACCAGTCATGTGCATACTGCACTGATTAGTGATGATTTAGAACAATTGAATCCAGATGATCTTGAGGAGATGGATCTTAAATGGCAGATGGCTATGCTGAGCCTAAGAACCAAAAGATTCTTAAAAAGGACTGGTAGGACAAGCCTCAACTACAACAAAGGTGACAAAGCTGGATTTGACAAAACAAAAGTCAAATGTTACAACTGTAACAATCTTGGTCACTTTGCAAAACAATGTTCTCAGCCAGATAAAAGATCAAAATCAACTGCTCTTGTTTCACAACAAGGACAAGGCTATGACTGGAGCTTCCAAGCAGAAGAGCATGCTCAAAATCAAGCTCTTATGGCCTTTACTGACAGCAAATCTGAGGTAAAACCTAAACCTTGTACTTCTGAATGTGTTAAAATTGTTAAAAACTTAGAAAAAGAAAACACTAAATTAAATGAAGATTTAGCAAAAGCAGTAAGAAGAAACCGTGAATTTGATGGTGTGATTGCTGATCAAGAACATCAAATAAAGGTGTACCAGATGATTGATCAAAGGATAAAGGAAGAATTGCTTCAAGCTGTAGATGAGAAAGAGTTTTATGAATTAAAAAATAAAGAATTAACAAGTAAATTAGAAGAATGTCAACTTGAAATTGAACAAAATAAATTGACAATTAAAAAGTTTGAAAGAAGCACTAAAATTCTTGATGAATTAACTAATAATCAAACTACAGAAAAAGTTGTTCATGGAGTGGGATATCATGCTGTACCACCTCCATATAAATTCATTCCTCCACTCAAAAACAGTTCAGATAGAATAATTAATGAATTAAAAAATGAAAATCAAACTGAATCTAATACTGAACCATCTGAATTAAATGATTTTTCTGATGATGATAGAACTACAAACTCTATTGAATTTACAATTTTTCAAACTGAATCTCCAAACTCAGTTGATACAAGTTTTCACACAGCACAAAGTGAAGAAAATTCTCCTAAATATGATGCAGAAAACATACCAAAAATTTTAAAAAGGGGAAATCAAAGAAACAGGAATCAACTCTTAGAACAAAGAAAAACCATAAAGGCTAAAGATAACAAATTAAAATGTGTTATTTGCAACAAAGTAAATCATTTAGCAAATGATTGTCACTTCAATCCAATAAATTGCAAAGAGTTCAAGGAATTTAAAAATTTTAAAGAAAAAGCAAAAACACAAAAGTTAAAAGATACTACTGGTCTTTCAGTAGTGAATAAAAATAAAACTCCAATTGCTGAAACACCAAGATTTGGAAGAAGTGCACCAAGATTTGTGCAAAACAGAAGAGTTGGAAGCCCACAGAACAGTAATTACTTCAAGAACAATGGAAAATCAAATCAAAATCCACAATATATTAAATTTTCCAACACCAGTAAAAACTGTAACAATTTTACTACTGGTGTTCACCCTAATTATAATGCTGTCTGGTACCAGTACAAAAATACTACTGGTAACAACCCTAATTTCAAAAATACTACTGTTACCAAACCAAAATCTCAAAACACTACTGGTCATTCCAAATATGGTAAGTACCCAAATACTACTGGTCCATCAGTAGTAAAGTATTCAAAAGCTAAACACAATGGGTATAGACCACGATCAGTAGTAAATCTAGACAAATCCAAAAGGTCAGTAGTAAAACAGAACACCAGTACTAAAAAGGTATGGGTACCAAAAGTGTTTAAAGTTAACTTTTCTAAATATGATTTCTCAAAGGATGAACCCAAGACATATAAAGCTTGGGTTCCCAAACTTAACTAACCTTTTACTTACTTGTGCAGAGCATTCAGATCCCAGAAGAAGGAAGAACATGGCACATTGATAGTGGATGCTCAAGGCACATGACTGGAAATCTGCAAATTCTTAAAGATTTCAAGTTATTTGATGGAGGATATGTGGCCTTTGGTGAGAACCCAAAGGGAGGTAAGATTACAGGTAAAGGTACTGTTACTAATGGCAAAATTACCTTTGATGATGTATTTTATGTAGCTGAATTAAAATATAATCTAGTCAGTGTGTCTCAAGTTTGTGATAAAAAGAACAAAATTCTTTTCACAGACATTGAGTGCATCATTCTTTCTCCTGATTTTATTTTAGATGAAAAATATGTTGTTTTAAGAACTCCAAGGAGAAACAATGTGTATTGCCTGGATATAGGGGGAGAACTCATTTCTTCAAATGAGGTCAACTGTTTTATATCCAAGGCAAACACCACTGAATCAGAACTATGGCATAGAAGGATGTGTCACACTAATTTAAAAAACATGAACAATTTAGTAAAAAGAAATTTGGTCATTGGACTACCTCAAAAACAATTCATGTGTGATCATCATTGTGTTGCATGCCTAAAAGGTAAACAACACAAAACTTCTCATAAGTCCAAATCTGTGAATTCTATTTCTGTTCCTTTACAACTCTTACATATGGACCTATTTGGACCTACAAATGTAATGAGTATTGGAAAGAAACAATATTGTCTTGTTATTACTGATGACTTTTCCAGATATACATGGGTTTTCTTTCTCAGGACAAAGGATGAAACAAGTGAACTCATAAAGAACTTAATTGTTAAACTGGAGAATACATCTGATCAAAAAGTTAAAGCCATAAGATGTGATAACGACACAAAATTTAAAAATGCTAACTTAATTAACTTTTGTGATCTTAAAGGTATTGACAGGCAATACAGCTCACCTAGAACTCCACAACAAAATGGTGTAGCTGAAAGAAGAAATAGAACCATCATAGAAGCAGCAAGATCAATGCTAGCAGATTCAAAGTTACCAATCACTTTTTGGGCTGAATCTGTTAATACTGCCTGCTATGTTCAGAACAGAGTATTAATAGTGAAGCCACATTTTAAAATACCATATGAACTTTTTAATAAAAGAAAACCCTCTATAAGTTTTTTAAAATCATTTGGTTGTCCTTGTACTATTCTGATTACAAGAGAACAAATTGGTAAATTTGACTGCAAAGCTGATGATGGAATCTTTGTGGGATACTCTACTCAAAGCAAATCATACAGAGTATTCAACAAGAGATTAAGGATAATTGAAGAAAGCATCAATATATCCTTTAATGAAAATGTTCCTAATGAACAAGGAAATGGTCCAGATTAGATATTTAACATAGACTATCTAACCAAATCCTTTAATTCTAACATGGATTTAAATGCAGGTGATTCAACTTGTCACACTCAAAAGGAAGGAACATCATCTGTTAATACTGGTCAAGAAAAGATGAGATACATAATAGTTGATACTGCTCCCACAGTTAATACTGAGGACAGTAATAACTCAAATTCTGGAACCAGTAGTAACTCTGAGAATGAGGACAGTAGTAATTCAAATACTACTGGTACCAGTAATAGTACTCAAAATACTACTGGTCCTAGCAATAACCTAAATTCTCAAGATACTACTGATACCAGTAACAACAACAATACTACTGATCTCAATGAAAATAATAGCAGTAGTAATTCTGACCAAGATGATGATGAACCAAACATCAATGACAATGAAGGATCACTAGAGGAGCAATTGCCTGAGACAAATGAGTCCAACCTTGAAAAACAACTAGTAGTTGATAGAGCTACAACTACAAGGACTCAGAAGAACCATCCATTAGACCTTGTTCTAAGTGATGTTAACTCACCACTGCAAACAAGAAGCAAATTAAATAAAAGCTTAACTGCAAACATGTGTAACATAAGTTTAATTGCTAATGAATATATGTTTGAATGCTTTCTGTCTCAGGATGAACCAAAGAAGATCCAACAAGCAATGAAGGACTCAAACTGGATTGAGGCAATGCAAGAAGAACTCCTTCAGTTCAAATTACAAGCTGTTTGGACACTTGTACCTCTACCCAAAGGAAAAAGAGCCATTGGAACAAGATGGATCTTTAGAAACAAGAAAGATGAAAGAGGTATAGTGATCAAGAACAAAGCCAGACTTGTAGCCCAAGGATACACTCAAGAAGAAGGAATAGACTATGATGAAGTATATGCTCCTGTTGCTAGAATTGAAGCAATAAGAATATTCCTAGCATATGCTTCATTCAAAAAGTTCAAAGTCTATCAAATGGATGTGAAGAGTGCATTCCTATATGGGAAGATTGAAGAAGAGGTCTATGTCTGCCAACCTCCAGGTTTTGAAGATCCAAAACATGGTGATTATGTGTTCAAATTGGATAAAGCTCTGTATGGCCTACATCAGGCACCAAGAGCATGGTATGACACATTATCATCATATCTATTGAAGAATAACTTTAAAAGAGGAGCCATTGACAAAACTTTGTTTACAAAGAAAGTCAAAGATGATATACTACTGGTACAAATCTATGTAGATGATATCATCTTTGGTTCAACCAATGATTTATTATGCAAAGAATTTGAAGAACTGATGCAGATTAAATTCAAGATGAGCTCTATGGGTCCAATGAATTTCTTCCTTGGACTCCAAGTCAGTCAAAGAACAGATGGTATTTTGATAAACCAATCAAAATATGTCAAGGACATCTTGGAGAAGTTTGATATGAAAGACTGTAAAAGTGCAAGTACACCAATGGAAACACACAAACACCTACATCCTGATGTTGAGGGGGAGGATGTAGATGAACACTTATATAGATCAATGATAGGATCTTTGATGTACTTAACTGCATCAAGACCTGACATTATGTATAGTGTTTGTGTGTGTGCAAGATATCAAGCAAAACCTAAAGAACTACACTTGCAGGCTGTCAAAAGAATAATCAGATACTTGAAAGGCAAACCATCACTTGGTCTATGGTATCCACATGATTCACCCTTTGAACTCATAGCCTACACGGATAGTGACTATGGAGGTGAATGTCAAGATAGAAAATCCACTACTGGTGGATGTCAATTCTTTGGATCAAGACTGGTGTCATGGCAATGTAAGAAGCAAACAAATGTATCAACATCAACTGCTGAAGCAGAATATGTAGCTGCATCTGCTTGCTGTGCTCAAGTACTCTGGATTCAAAACCAGCTTCTAGACTTTGGTATCTCTATCCTTAAAACTCCTATTTTTATTGATAATCAATGTGCTATTAGTATTGTGAACAATCCAGTAAAACACTCTAAAACTAAACACATTGAAATAAGATTTCATTTTATAAGAGACTGTAATGAAAAGAAATTAATCAAAGTGGTTAAAATTCATACTGATGATCAATTAGCAGATCTTTTTACAAAAGCATTTGATGTAGGAAGATTCTTGGTTAGCAGTATTGGAATGATTTTAATAAATTAAAATCTCACTTAAAATCATGTGTAAAGTTTTGGTGTAAAAAAAGTTATTTATTTATTTAAGTGTTTTACTACTGGTAGATCTGTATTACTGGTGTGTAGGAATGTGCACAAAATACTACTGGTAGGATAATACTGCTGGTGTGTATTAGGTTTACATAAATACTACTGGTAAGTCAGTACTACTGATATTCACATATACTACTGGTCTTGTGTGTTGGTGGTTACAACTGATGTCTATAGTTACTACTGATGTCAAAATCCTTAGTGACTACTGATGTTCGTAGATACTACTGACGTTCTATTACTGCTATCACATTTACTACTGGTCTTTCAGAATCAAAATTACCAAACTAACCCCCGTGAAAATAACCGTTATATTATGATTCGAAGGGCAATTTAGTCTTTTTACATGTTAAATCGAAAGATATAAAAGGCGGCAGTCGATTAGTTTAGCATTATCTTCACTTCGATTTGCTAAAACCTCTCGACAAACCCTAACTTACGATAAAAAACCCTTCATCAGTAACAACAATTCTTACTCGTTTCTCAAAATCAACAACAATGGCAACTCTACAATCTCTCAATGTTCAAACAGATCTCAAATATTCAGAGTTCCACAATATGTGTGCGTTTCTACGCAATCCAGATGGTACAAAAGACTTTCGACCAATCGTTCAATTCTTAAAGAACTCATACATTAAGTTCGCTTTAACTGTGAAACCGAAAGCCTATCAACAACACTTGGTCGATTTCTGGACCAATGCTGAAAGAACAGAAGGTGCAACTGTACCTATGATAAAATCATCGGTGGATGGAAAGACGATCACAATCACTGAACAATCTATTCGACACCATCTACAACTACATGATGATGCAGGTATGTTTACACTTCCTAAGGAATTCATTGCTGAAATTTTAAATAAAATGGGTTATGAGGGAAGACTTAACATAGTAACTTTTCAAAAGGGCCTTCTCTCCCCACAATGGAAATTTCTTGTACATACTATTCAGCATTGTATTTCTCCTAAAAGAAGTACTTGTAATGAGTTTAATAAGGCAATAGCCTCTGCTGTTGTCTGTTTATGCACAGACCAAGTATTTAATTTTTCATACATGATTTTTGAAGGTATGTTGGGAAATCTTAGTTCCCCAAAGTTTTTAATGTATCCCAGATTTCTCCAACATATCATAAACTGTGAATTACAAAACTTGTCAACTCCCAAAAATATTTTTATCATTCCTGAGTTGAACAAGAAAGTTTTCTCTAATATGAGAAAACAATTTAAATTTTCGGGTAAGGAAACCCCTTTGTTTCCTAATATGATCAAAGATCAACCACTACTTGGAGAGGGTTCAATGATAGATACAACCCAAATTGAACCTCAACCCACTCCATCACCCCCACTTGCAGCCCAAACACCACCCCAAACAGTCATTCAAACACCCACAAATATAGAAGTCCTGAATGTGTCCCAGGAACTTGAAATAAATCCTCAGAGTGCTACTCTTCACTCTGTGGAAGACCTGCCCAATGTCACCCAAAATATATCCACAATCTATAAAAGAAAGAAAACATCTTTAAAGGACACCAGGGGACAAATCGAGTCACACCCCAGGCTCAAAGAGTTGTCCTCCAAGGAGGAGAGAGGACATGAGGCGAGGGCTTTCACTATTGATACCCCAAAGGTGGGTGCACAGGACAGTGAAAACATCTCTAAGACCCAGACCTCGGCAACTTTAAGTGATGACTCATTTGAGGAGTTACTTAAAGGACCCCGGTGCCAAGAAACCACAAGGGGGGGGGGCATCTCTGCTTCTTCTAGGAAGAAGAGGGTGTCTAAACAACCCAATGAATCACCAAGAAGTGATGAGGGTAGATCTATGGATTTGACGGAAATGATGGAAAACCTTAAAGCCAGTGTACCAGTCCGTGAGCCCGATGATCTTGCTAGATGGAGTAAGGGCAGTATTAAAACCAAACAATTGACGGATAAAGTGGATTCTCTTGAATCTACTGTACAAGATTGTCTTAAATATCTCACAAATCAGGGGAAAAACTATTGCAGTAATGAAAAGGCATGTCAATACCATCAACAAAATGATGAGGTTTTATGAGCATAGGCTTCATCAACAAACTAAAATCATAAGGAAATTAAAGAAGAAGCTTGATGATAGTGAGGCTCCTCCAGTTGAGCTCACTAAGGGGGAGAAGGATAATATTCAAACAATGATTGATGAATCCATTGCAGCAGCAGCATCCTCTCTCCTAAATCTAAAAGAAACAACTATTGATGAAGGCCAAGAAAAGATGGATTTTCATGATGAGCCTACTACTACTGCTCCTATGGAAGAACAAACTCAACAAGAAGTATCAGTAGTAACTCCTACTACTGATATCATAGCAGTAGTAAGTCAGGAAGAGGAAATAAAAGCAACAAATACTACTGATGCCCTATCAGTAGTAACTCCTGAAGTCACACCAGTAGTAACTACTTTGGTTACTACTGAAGAGGAAGAACTGCAACTCCCAGAGTTAATTGAAAGGGAAAGACATGTCATTATCTCCAAACCACCAACTCCTAATCAACCACTTATCATACCTGACATTGATGATAATGTGAATTGGTTTGAGGTAGATGAATGTACACTTCCTCCACACCCTAAAATTTTATCAGAAGATCAACTACATTTGTTTTATCCAAAACTTCTGATTTTGGGTGTACCTGATATGAAATACACTCCACCTCCACCATCTGCATGTATTGGAAAATGAAAGGAAGTTTATGATGAAGACTATCCAAACAGAGCCTTAGGTCACCAAATGGTGAACAAAATTAATCATGTCAGATCAGAAAAGCAGTCTAGATGGAGGGTAAAACACAAGAAATTTTTGGAGAAAGTGGAGATGTATCAAGCTCTTGAGGAAAATAAAAAGAAGAAAACTCAAGAAGCAAAATTACCTGTTCAAATAGAAAATGCTCAGATAGAAGCTCAAAAAGCAGAATTCAGGAGGCTTAGAAAAGTTGAAGAAGAACATATACAATGTCTTGAATACTTAGTATCTGAATGCAAAAGAACTAAAAGTGATTTAACAGATGATGTATTTGAACAGAAGGCCAATATGATTGAATTTTTGAAATCTAAAGGGCTTAGTGCAAAGTCTCTTGGCAGAATGAAGATGATTACTATTATAGACAAATATTGCACTGCTAAGAAGAAGGATTTGGCTGAACAAGAAGCAGAGGGAGAAAAGAAGTCAAAAGAATTAATTCCAATCAGTCCAACATTAATCAAAGCTGGTAGTATATCAACTACTGGTGATTCTTCAACTCCCCAATCAAAGAAGAGAAAAGCTATTACTCAAGAACAGAGCTCTAAAAAGAAGTTAAAAACAGAACAAAACATACCTGTTCTTGAAGTGCCCGTTGCTCCCTTGCAGAATAATCCAATCATCAATTGGAGGGTTATGCAGAACAATGTGATAGAGATCATAAGGGAAGATAAAATTGTACAAATATTTACTGGATGGTTACCATTGATCAGTTCATGTTCTAGAAGTGATGTAATCAAGCTTCTGATCATTGGAAAACCAAGAATGACAAAGAAATCATGGAAAGAGTCTGGTGCTGGATACTTAACAAGAATGATAGATGCTGCATTTTATCCAGACAATTACTCAGAACAATTTACAGATCCAGGAAATGTTTATGCTTGGAATGTCATTCCTACTGCCAATATGTATTTCTTTGAAAAATCAGGCAAAGTATGTGAGCTATATTTATATGAAAAAGAATATCCACATTCTGAGAAGACTATGTATCAGATATTCACAAATACAATGATGAAGCCATATGATGTTGTTATGTTTCAGAACAAGTTAACTTATTTCACAAAACGAAACAGCAAATACATCATTGAGCAAAGACATCAACAGAATCAAAGAACATTGGAGAAAAGAAAGAAAGAAGAAGAAGAACAAAAGAAACTTATGTGATTGAAAAGGAATCAATAAGTTTAGGGGAGATTGTTGGAACAAAATCACAGATCAACTTAATACTGATGTTGCAGTTAGTACTGATCATGATTATTACTGATGAATGTTATGCTTAGTACTGATGGGGCAGAATTACTTATTACTGATGAAGTTGATACTGGTGAAGTCTATAACTTAGTTACTGCTGATCAAAGCATATTGAAGATACTACTGATCAATAGTAGTTACTACTGACGATGGTTTTGGACTTACTACTGGTCACCAGACTTACTACTGACGATGCTTATTTACTACTGGTGATTGCAGATTACTACTGATATACGATTTGGAAGCAAATCAAGTCCGAGATCTTCGTAGAGATAGTTATAGAATGTAATTCAATGTATATCTTTATAATTCGAATGTAAATCAAGTCCTAGAATAACTAGGGTAAATAGTTTAGCTTCAAGGACTATTATAAATAGTTCCTTACGAATTGTGATTGAAAAGGAATCAATAAGTTTAGGGGAGATTGTTGGAACAAAATCACAGATCAACTTAATACTGATGTTGCAGTTAGTACTGATCATGATTATTACTGATGAATGTTATGCTTAGTACTGATGGGGCAGAATTACTTATTACTGATGAAGTTGATACTGGTGAAGTCTATAACTTAGTTACTACTGATCAAAGCATATTGAAGATACTACTGATCAATAGTAGTTACTACTGACGATGGTTTTGGACTTACTACTGGTCACCAGACTTACTACTGACGATGCTTATTTACTACTGGTGATTGCAGATTACTACTGATATACGATTTGGAAGCAAATCAAGTCCGAGATCTTCGTAGAGATAGTTATAGAATGTAATTCAATGTATATCTTTATAATTCGAATGTAAATCAAGTCCTAGAATAACTAGGGTAAATAGTTTAGCTTCAAGGACTATTATAAATAGTTCCTTACGAATTGTAAACGTACGTGTGTATTGTGAATCAATAATATACATTGAAGCTTTTTGTGAAACTGTGTTCTTAATATTTACGTATATTGTTTTACAGTTCATCGTTCTTAAACATATTGATATAGTGTTGATCCGCTGCAACTTCTATTATCAATTAGATCTAAGGTGTTTATTAACTCGTTCATAGTTAATCGATCCTGACATATATAGTAACCAAATGGATATTTCGGATACCAATATAAAGACTTAATTTTAACCTATACGATTTTTTATTCATGCTATAACTACTCATTAAATCTATGGATTAATATTAATTTAATTTGTTAAATTAAAATACGTATTACCTCCACTCTATATAAACAACGGTATTATAAACCGAGAAAACCCGTCACTGTTTTCATCCAAAACCGAGAAAACCTTCATAACCAACGGTATGAGTTATCACCCGCAAGTCTGTTTTTTCATTCTATTCTTTAACAAATGATACATATGTTATTCCTACCGTGTATGATTTTCGTAATCTTTTTTATGTAAGGTATTCTTAACATGGCAACAATCGGATTGCACTATATAAGAAACATTCATGATTTCAAGGACAAAATTCACCTCAAGGTCAGGGTTTTACGAATGTGGCCCCACACGAACTTCAACAATAAAAATGAGATTATATCAGAGGAGGTAAGTTGTGGCAGGCCAAGTCAAGTTTTACGTTTACTGGCATGAATGAAAAACTTTCATTTCAATCCAGCACAACGATTAAAGAATGCGCTGAGTGGTCTGGTCCATTACATGGTTTTGAGTTTGCTGCATACGAGAATATTTTGAATAACTCATTACTAGCCTCGAAGTCAATTGGTAAAATTAACTCCATTTTACTATGTAGGATTTATATGTTATATAACCATATACCCCTACTAATTAATGAATTTTTTTTAGATGTAATCGGAGAAATTTGCGTCGTTGAAAGCCTTAATTCTTCAAGTGAAGACAGAAGCAAGCACAAGCTGCCAATCGAAATAAAAAACATACAGTTCGTTGCAATTATGTATTGTATTCGTTCTAAAAATATGTTACGAATGAAGTTTTAATCGCCAGTAATATCTACTTCGCAGCCCGCCGCATCGCGCGGGTTTTATCCTAGTTAGAATAATAATAAGCTTATAAAAAATCTCTTATTGAAAATGCTCTTAAATTTCAAGAGTTTAAATGTGTATTTAGTACCCTTAATTAATTCAGGAGTAATCTTACTAATATATAATGCATTTAGGCCTACCACATTAGGCAACTTTTAAGGACCTCCTTAAACTTAATTTTAAGGAGCTTTCCTCTTTTGTTACTTACTTCTCTGCCTTAAAAAAATAAATCGCAGCTTTTAAGATTCGAACTCAGGACCTCTCCTAACTTAGGACTATGTGTTAACCACTTGCTCTACATTACATTTTATTTAAAACCACCCACACTTCCCCTATTAACCTGTTACTCCAACCGATTTATCACTAACATTAACTATACCGCTTTAGTTATAGCAACAATTGACTATACCAAACTCATTTATAACCGAAAAGCATATATAACGGGCTGTATATCAACAATTTCTAGAAACAAAAGCCGTTTAATTTATAACCGAAAATCAAATTTTGACCATACCAAAACCATTTTTTAACCGAAAATCCACTTTTGACCATACATAAACAACCATCTACAATTCATGCAAAGCATTTTGGGATACAAAAATTTATAACCGAAAAGCATATATAACAGGCTATATATCAACAATTTCTAGAAACAATTTCCGTTTAATTTATAACCGAAAATCAAATTTTGACCATACCAAAACCATTTATAACCGAAATCAACTTTTGACCATACATAAACAAGCAGCTACAATTCAGGCCACACTATATGCTCCACGTTAATGTTTAGTGTCCGGTTCATAACAAATATATATATACAATCCATTGTCAAATTGTCATACCAACTTGAAATAACTATACATATTTCAACTATCTACGTGTAAGCAACAAAGAAAACGTATTATTCATGATTATTAACAAAATCGGGAAACGTTTTTTTAGTAAATGTTGAAATAATTACAGTCAAAGTAACAGCTTTGGACTTTTCTAAATAAGGAAACGTTTTTATGGTCTATTTTTGTAACGTCGTTGAATTGACTGTAATTAATATGAAGATATATATCGCATGTTTACTTGGTCAATGATTAGGTGAATCCGTGATATTTACATTCATTTGGCCGTTTTTAAATTTTTACGGCATTAACTGAAATTCGTCATTAAGGTGTACACATAACGTGCATTACGCATTAGTCAATCACTCCGTTTATAAATATATCTACACTACAGCTAAAGTGATATAGTAAACCATTGAATCACTAATATATTTTTAAAACGTTTGCAGCAGATGGAATGCCCCTTGTATGTACCAATAGTGAGCTTTGACTCTCTCTGCCAACTTGAGTGGACTTACAGCTGCAACTATGTCCGGGTTGATTATGTTTGGAGGGACGACAAACAAAACAACATGTGGCTTGTTTTGCTCGACAAATTTGTAAGTTGCTATTAAATAATGACATGTAGTACCTTTAAATTTCTTAACTTTACAATTACCAATTCATTGATTTCGTCTTAGGGACACAAAATCATGGCCTTTATCCCCCACATTTTAAGGACTATATATGACGGACTCAATTTACAAGGTGGTGTGTTTTCGTTGAAGGGCTTCGAGATAGATTTCTACCTACCGAAAGACTATCCACGTTTTGGAAACTACAACTTCGTTCAAAACTATTGGGCAGTAGTGTTCACTAAAAAAACCGAACTTGCTAGGACTACTATGGGAGATCTTGGATGTTTTCGCAGCTATCCATTTGCTTCCTTGTAGCAATATCCACTTTATGTGAACAACAATATTCATTGTTTTTAATCATTTAACGTTTTTTTTTTCATTCTATTTTCCCGTTTTAAATTATTTACTTCCATCCTATATGTAAATTGACATAATTGTCGGTTGAAGTTAAAGAAAATCACGTGAGTTTCTACCATGTTATCTCTCTATGGATCAGATGATTGTTCTGGTAAATTCGTGTTATGATCGACCAATTGAAAATCATATAAATTTTTTATTTTTAGTTTAAGTTGTTGATGTTTGTTTATGAATGTTGTGATTTAGACAAGCATGTTGATATAAGTTAACCACTTCAACTGCTTGATTATTTTGATTTGTTCCAGATACTAATATATATAAGCTTTAACGTCACCAGAACTGAACCATCATTTCTCTATTTAAAAGGCCCATATTTACTTTCACAAAAAAGGCCAATTTCGGATCTGATCCTACCATCACTAATGTCAGCACCTACCATCACTACGCACCACCACTCATCACCATCGCTATTGTCACCACCACCGGTACTGTCGTCACTTCGAAAAATAGTTACGAGTACCCGCCGCCGCATTGCGCGGGTACCCTGCTAGTAATAGTAATGGATGATTGTGTTTGTCCTTAAGGAAAGTTGTATGTTTTCACGAGTGCAAACTTATAGAAAGCACATTCATATTACAAATGACTTCGTAGAGATTATGACTTTGATATCTCTCTATGTAGATATTTATTAGATGATGAGAAGGTACGAAAATGTTACGACAATCGCTTAAGATGCATACATCACGAGCATTACATTGGTCATGCCGAAAACTCTTAAGAATACCCTTATAAAAAAAGGTTTTAATAATGACATGCTTTAGGGCTGCTTTTTAAATGAATAAAAAATCATAAACTAATTTATAAAAGAGTAATTTCTAAAATTTAAAAATTAATTATAAATTGATATACAAATTTTTTATTTATGTCTTATCAAAACCCAAAAAGAACATACTTCAATTCGTATTAGAAATTTTGAGCTCATCTGTTTTCGAAGTTTGTGTCATAAGCAAACGATACAAACACAACATTATAGATCCAGTTTGAATTCTGATGGAGTCATGTCACCACAAAACTTTACAATCTTATAAATTCAGCGATCTTTTACAAGAAAATTATATATACGCCTTCTGTTCATGCTTAACTTTCAACAAAACTAAATTACAAAGGATAAAACTTTTCCAAAACTAATGAGAAACGGTATACGCACAATTTCTTCACACAAATAAATAAACTAGTTTCGCAAGAGCAATGTCCTTCTTCTTTAATTAAAAGGGTAACGACATGTTTAACAGGTCGTACACGATCTCATCTACAAGTATATGAAGCACATCATGTTCCACATCGTTCACAAACTCATCTTTTTCCACAAATGTATAAGTCTTTATATGCCAACCAAAATCCCAAAAGCTATTGATATCCGGATTTGTGTTATGAATGTCTCTCTCGAGCATATGATGCAAGTAATTAGCCTCATCGTATTCGTTACCAGCATTCCGACCATACAACCTTAAACTCTCAAAATCTTTATAAAGTTGTTTCACTAATTCATCTAAGAACCGTATAGTCGTGCCACTAATGGACGGTTTTACATACGGATGAGCTGATAATTCTTGACTTCTTGCTTTGCGTTTCAAGATTTCGTACCCACAATCTAGTTTTAACTTAATTTCGTTATTTTGGTGGTTATGATCATCACCATGAAGAAAACCGAGGGGTATATTAAGTCTAAAAAGGGCTTGGGTTGTGCTTAGAAAGAGTTGATCTTTTATCAAAATCTCCTTGAGTTGCTTCTCGTGTTCGGTTAGGACAACTTGTATGCTCGAGTTGAATGCTCTCTTTGGTTTGTATTCCAAAAGATTACCATTTCTTAAGATTTTTTCTTTCAAACCTGCAAAGTTACCACTAGAAGTGTCAATTTCAACTCATTTAGTGACAACAAATAACTAAAGTGCGGATGATATTTTTAACAATTAAAAAACAGATAAGAGTAGTTTAAGCTAGCTAGCCATAAAGGGAAAACAAACTCAAATGTACCAAAACGGTCAAAAAGTATGAAACTCGCCTACCGTGTGTATTCAACCTTTTAGGCTTTTACATTGTGTTATTTTATAGAAATATATTCAAATATAATAATATATGTTTTTGAAATCATATATATTTAGTACTTATTAATTATTTATTAAATTAAAAAAATTGCGGAAAAGTGATGTCATGTCAACTAAATCCGTTTCATTATGCTTATTATTTTGACAAGTTACCCATCCCATTATTTTTGTCGCCCCTACTTACCAGAAGCTACAATTTGCGAAGTTAACTGAGGATCACACTTAATTTCGTTTATGCATACGGGCACCTGAAAATGAAAACAATATGCACAAAATGAATAAACGGACCTTAATGATTGTATCGTATAAAAGCAAATGTAATCTTACGATATCATTTAATCGGGTTGTTGATTCTGATTTCTTCAGGCTCGATTGTTTGATGTCGGTTTCTTCTTGTTTCAAATGAATGGACACATCTTTTCTTTTCGTTTCTTTCAAAACTGAAAGCTTATGCTTTAATGGTGTCGTTAGGTTGTTTGGTGTTCCATTCCTTCTCTTCAATACCTCATCTTTCAATATTCGAGGGGACTCGCTCTTAGTTGCTGACATTGATTCCACCTTCTTTCGTGCTATTGGCATTATTTTTTGTTGTGTTCTTTCAGGTTCTTGTGCAGTTTTATCTTTTGCTTTTGGTTTTTGTTCAATAGATTGCGTTTTTGGTTCTTTCAAATGCGGATTTTGCTCAATAGATTGCGTTTTTGGCTCTTTTAGAGGTGGTTTATGTACAATAGATTGTGTTTTTGGCTCTAAAAGTGGATTTTGTTCAATAGATTGCCTTTTTAGCTCTTTCAAAGGCGGTTTTTGTTCAATAGATTGTGTTCTTGGCTCTTTTAAAGGTGGTTTGGCTACAATAGATTGCGTTTTTGGCTCTTTTAGAGGTGGATTTTGTTCAATAGGTTGTGTTTTTAGCTCTTTTAGAGGCGCATTCGTGTACTTAATTTGAGGTGAATCTTGTTTACTCTTTTGGGCCCTCTTTTCTCCTTCTTGAATTTGATTGTTTCTTGGAATGAGTTTGATCTCATTTCGAGTCGTTTTCTTCTTGTTCATTTGCGTATTCGCTGCAACTTCTGAGCTTCTACGCTTCGAATGTACCTTTTCTTTTTCAACAATTGATTGCTTCTCTTTCTTCTCGGGAATTTGATCCAACCGGTAGTTGTCACTTCGTTTCGTTCTTAACCCCCCATCCGCATTCAAATCTTGAATTTGTTGATACTTTCGATCATTTAATGAAACTACGCCATCTTTCATTCCTGTTGAAGTCTTGCTAACCGTATTTGTATACGAATTGTCATCGTTCTTAAACTCATATCGCTTAGGTGGAACAACTTCTTCTAATCCCATTAATTTCGCAATCACATTCGAAATCCTCCCTTTTTCTGAACTAGTCGAGGTGTTCTTCGTGGTAGAAACGCTTCTAACACTTTCACCGCCATAACTAGCCGACTTTCGATGAACCGATAACTTATTAGAACCATCGGTTATCACCAAACTCGACTTTTTATTAGGTTTATCGAAAGAAAACCTAGGTAAATCAACTTTGTTTCGATCCACAATCTTTGATCGATCCTCTCCACCATCATCATCATCATCGACTTCTAGTAATGTAATTCGACTCTTTCTTTGCGGGGTAACCATCATTTCCGAAGCTTCTTGCAAATTCACAAGCATTCTTAAAGATTCTTCTAAACCCTTAGCCCCTTTAAGTAATTCTTTTCCTACTTCCATTGAATTAGAACTCGATCTTATTATTTCGTAAAGATTTTGAACTCCTTTTGATATTTCCTTAATTTGAATTGTAGTTAGTGCAGGCGAACCGACACCACTATTCGTGTGTCGGTGCTTTACTAAACTTGTCATCGTGGTCCCGTTTCGTGCATTTACAACGTCTAGTGATTTCCGACCAATTTGGTGCAAGAAATCTATCATTGTGTTAGTGTTACTATTTGTTGAGAAATCCATGTTCATAAGTTTCCCGCCATTTTTAACTGCGTAAGTGAACGCCATTGATAAATCCGCGATGGATTCGGATGGTTGGTGTTGTCCACTGTTGTAAGGAACGATTTGTTGTGATGATTCGTTGATGTTGAGAGCTCGATCTGATCGTCTAGAAGAAACTAGTTGCTGGTTTGTCGATTTTGGTCCACCGATCTGCGTGAATACGGGAGATGAACTAGTGATTATTAAAATTAAAAAGGGGATTTTAGAAAGTTTTAGTTGGTTTGATGGATTAACTTACGGATTCGAGTGATTTTGTTTGTCGAGATCCTCTTTGCATATTTCCTGGGTTTCTATACGCGTCTGTTCAGCAACATATATAAATTATGAAATACAGGACACAGAATTGCATGTAATTACGGTGGTTTTGAAAATTGAAAGTGATTACTTCAATTTACATATATCAAAATTACAATAATTTTTTTTCTAACAAAAAAAAAATAGTATCATTTTTTTATGGCTTATGTTTTCCCGAGCTCGACTTGGTCACGAAAAATTCGGCTAAGTTACACCCCGATAATTTATGCACATCAAAATAGTTTCCTTCAAGTGTAATGTTTCTAGACTTCATATGTGACTTCTATTTAAAAGTCAAAGAACTGCTTTTTTGTGTTAAAAATTATACTACTAAAACATTTCGTTTAATTTTTGAAAAAATTATTAATGGAAGTTCACTTTTTTTTTTTTATTTTTTATTTTGTTGCAAATTTAGAGGAACGTATACTTAATTTTGACAGAATTTCCGTACTTTTTAAATTTGAACTTTCATTTGTTTGATTTGGGAAAAACTTTTGGCATGTAACTCCACATAATAAAAATTATACTATTTAAATTTAATGAGATTAAAAGAACATCAAATACTTTATAAGTTACGAGGAATTTAAAAATCAATAAAAATGACATAAATTCAATTTCACACACTTGAACAATTTTTTGATAAATTAATTGTGTTGAGTATTCATCTTATAATTTAATAATTTGTAATATCATTTGGTGACACTCAAAATAATTGTATCTCTAAGTTAATAAAGTGTCGGTAAAAGTAAAAAATGTCACTAAAGATCAAAGTTAACTAAAAGTAAAAAATTAGTTACAAATTGTCAAGTGTTTTATCTACACAAGAAAAATGTAAATAAAAAGTTGCTAAATATCTGTATATACCGACACAAAGTGAGGATAGATATTGTTTACCCTTCTGGGGCACAACTGTTCATAATCACATATAATTAAAGGGTTTTGATAATGATAGTTTTAAGGGTTGTCGCTAAGTGCATAAAAGGTTGTACAATGGAGTAGTTCCTGAAATTTAGAAGTCGATTATAGATTAAAATACAAACATTTAATGCATGTCTTATGACAGTCCCAAGGACTGTCATTATCAAAACTCATAGTTAAATACGGAGTATAATTTATTATCCATACTTTATAAAAATATCACTAACATATAGATATTGTGACACTTTTTATTATGTCAAAACATTTTCCTTTGTGACATTTTTTATGAAAATTTAGTTTGTGACAAAGTGTGAAGGCAGAATGATAAATTTGGTAACTAATTGTGTTTTGAGAAAGAAAAATATATACTTTCCTTTTTAATTTTATTGTACATATATTCTTTTTAGATATGTTCTAAAATTATTTCCACTTAAATATTTCACCAATAAAAAAATAGTTAGTTTATAAAGATAAACTTCTATCAGTTGTAAAATATGATAAATGCACTTTTATTAAGTTGTACGATTCTTATATGTGTACATAATTTTTGGACCGAAAGAGTAGTACATTTGTTATTATTATGTCAATTTTTTCCTACGGAGTATATTATTATGTCAATTCGATCCTCAAGCTATATTAGTTTGTACTTAAAAAGTAATTTCGTAGGACTTGAACCATCGACACACTCACTTGATCAACTTTTTCACTTTACAATCTTACTAGTTTTGGAATCGCTTCAAGCCATTAAACAAGAATCTCGATCTAGCTTAAGTTTGAATTTTGAATGTCAATATGCTCAATTTTTTAACTTCCAAATCAAATGATTTACTTTACTCGTAAAGAAAAAAACTCATTTAGATATTAACAAAAAAAAACCATTAGAATACCACTATTAGGCATTGCAACCAGGGTATGCCACTTAGAGCTCACAAAATTTAGAGGGTCATTTAAAAAAAAAAAAAATTAGTATATTACTACTTATTTGTGTAAGTCCATGAAGTCAATATTGAAAATTGGTGGACTAAAGAATTCAAAAGAAAAAAACGGACACATAGCTCAGGGAGGGTCAGGAACTGATTGGACTGACCATGACCGCTATGGACATAAGAAACAACCGAAACAGTCTATCTAAAGCTGAATTCAAATAAAACATAGTTTGACTATCAAAAATCAAAGACATTACCTCTAGTTGGAGTATTGGTACGAGCCGAACCCTGAGATACACCCATTCGTTCCTTCCTAAGACGGAGATCGTCCAACAGCTTTTGTGCAAAACCGGATTTGGTTGCCATTTTTGTCCCACGAAACCTCAAAAATCAAAACTTGTTTTCTTTTTTGTTGTCTAGCTAATGGAAAGAAAGAATAATAGAGAATGGTGGTGAGACTGAGAAGATCATATCATAGATTTGGTGTTGAAATGGGCGGTTTAGTTAGTTGGGAGTGTTCAATCGAGATTGGGTGAGGCCCTCACCGTGAGGGTAGAGAAATGAGGCCTAAAAGAAAATAACAGCTTAGAATGTTTTCAAAGGTTGACGTAAACGTTTTCTTATCCTCTGCAATGTAACAACTTATAATAAATACTTTGAATATAATGACTTTGATTTATAACCAAGCAATGTCACAGATTTCAAGTGATTCTGTACACTTTTTGAATTTATAGTGTTATTGCCCATCATTGCTTATATTGTGGAAATGGAAATGATAAGCCTCTATCTTACACGGAGTAAAAAGCTAAAGTAAAATATACATGATCGCTTGGACCATTTGTAGTTCATCAGTTTTCTTTCTTCAAATTAAATACACGACTAAACCTCTATAGTGGTGAAACTCACGACCAAATCTTAAAATTGATTTTATTATTATTATTATTAATACATGCACCATTAACCACACATAATGTACAAGCAAATAAAGCTCATGAACATCGACTGCATGAGCAAATCAAAGGAAAAAAGGTTAGGGTCATGGTCGACTCACCGTTAGGTTTGGTCTCATTTTGTACATTATTTCTCTTTTCCTTTAATTTTTTCGAATTTTATTGTGTTTTATCTCCGTCATACTTTGTCTCCGGCAATGGAACCTTTTTTTTCAATTTCTGAAAAACTAGCTGAAATTGTTGGTAAATTGTGTTATTTTCAGTTTTGTGGTTTCCATATTCATAAAGTCGTATAATTAAAATTAGAATTTACTTCAGCCTCTTAATTAAGAACGGCAGTTGTTTCTCCCATTTGGTTATAGTGTGTTGTTTAGCTAAAATCATCATCCTGCTTTGGAATTGTGGTGATAGATGTCACACGCTTTACCGAACCGAGAGGCTAGATCACTGCCTTGAGATAGAAAAACGAAATTGAGTTTTCGGTTTCGTTTTTCGTTTTGGCCGAACCAAATGGGAGGGAGAAAAGGGGACGAAATTCAGAACTTGGAGTTTAAGGTTTCATCGATCTAATCTTGTTAGGGGTGTTAACGATTCAAGTCGAGCCGAGTATCAGAAAATTTGGGCCTGACTCGATTAATAAGTACTCGAATCGAGCTCGAATCGAGCTCGACTCGAACTCGATTACGTTTTTAAAATTGTATCCTAACTCGAGCTCGAATATTTATATATCATTCGAGCTCGAACTCGATACTCGGATATAATTCAATATATTTTTTTAAATGAACTAATTTACAAACTTAAAAAATTATTTATTGAAAGCCACATATATTTCAAGGTTTACACCACAAAAACTTATATAAACTAGTAATTGGAATACTGTACCAGGTAATATAACGAGATCTCACAAGTTGTATCTTAAACAAGTAATATATCTCTGCGCGTTGCTTCAGATTGTTAGATTCTATATTATTTTGCAAATAAATTTTCTATTAAACCGCGTGGTATGAATTCCCTTAATTGGTACTTTTACTCAATATAAAACAGTAATAGTAACAATAATAATAATGAATTTTAGTGTAAGTTTAAATAATCAAAATAATAGCTTAATATTTTAATATATGATTTATAGATATAATAAAGTTATTTAAAAGTTTTCAATTAAATTATGAAATACATTTAATAATCACCTAAAATACTAAATTACAACTTAATTGATTTCCACTGTCATATATTCTTATAAGTTTGTGTTTATTTTATGCCTCATAATGTATTCTTAAGGTTAAAGCATTTAGTTAATATATATCTTCTTGCAACACTTTAATTTGTTTATGTTGTGACTGTAGGGTTTCGCTATCACTGATTGACCACTTGGGTCAACCTCCTACATTACTTGGTTCGAACCACACTGACCAAGAACATGAACTTGTTCTTGACCGGTTAAAACCATCTAGCTAATTTAATCCCTAGAAGCGGAAGTGAGATTAAACTTAATCCTTAAACCCTAAAGGATTGGGATCTTGGAAATCTAGAGTAGATTAACAATGGGAAATCTAGAGTAGATTAACAATGGAAGAAACCTTGTACGAAATCCCAAACACACACACACACTTGTGTGTGTTTCGATGGCCACCAAGAACCCTAGGGTTCTTGGTGTCGATTTCGACCAAGAGGGGAAGAAGAAAGAGTGTTCCATGAATCATACCTTGGTTAATGCTTAAGATAAATCCACTGATGATGAACACGACGAGCGATCTTCTAGTTGATCCTTGTAATGATCTTCGAATCTTCAAGACTTGAAGAATACGAAGAACGAAGAACACGAAGAACGAAGAACACCAAGCTTGGCGTTCTTTGTCTAGGTTCGGCCGAAACAAGGGACAAGGGGAGGGCTAGGGTTTCGTGTAAGGTGATCAAGAAATAAGGGAACCTCATGCCTTCTATTTATAATAGAAGGACTATCACTTAGGGCCCTTCTAGTTTAATTAAGTTTAATACTTAATTAAACTTATCCTTTTTCACTTTAAACCCTTGTAGTTTAACTAGTTATTATTATCCCACTTAATTATTAAATGTCTAGTATTATACTTACATATATTTCGTGTATATTACATATACAAAATATATACTTGTATTAAATACTTTTAATAATTAATTACACAATAATATTATCCAACACTATATGATTTAATAGCTTTAAATCATATTATGGATAATCTATAATTAACACATTGTATATTTACTCAACTAGTAAATGTACAAATACTTGTATTAATTAGTTAGTTAAACTAATCTAGTAATAAGTCAAACTTGACTTAATACTTAACTTGATTCATAAATGACTTATTATGAATCAATCCTCTTCCAAGTATCATTACATATCTTACTCGTATTACATGCACTCACCGGTGTGACCCTTAAGTGTTTCGTAGGTATGGATGCATCATCATAGGTTGACTAACTGTGCACATAAATCCTTCAGACCCCCACTTGTGGAAGTTTGTAACCTTTGTCTTAATGACACGAGCTACAGTGGCCTTCTAGATGGGCATGTAGGTAACCAATCTCATAAAAACAGCTTACGTAACCTAGGTATAGTTTATGAAAAAACTCTTTAATAGCGTCTCCTAGTAAAGAACACTCTGTCTCTACTTCTTGGGCAACTATGTTAGGTTTATCCCTTGCAGCACGATATTTGTGACGATGAATACGAGCATGGTAGAAATTATCAACTCCTGTATTCAAAATCATTTAATGACTTCTTGATTCAAACTGTTGTGATAAATGACAAAGAACAAATCAGTTCGTTTGGGCATGGCCATGCACTTTCCAGTTATCTCATCATGTCAAAGGACCCATAAATATCTCTCCTAAGAAGGAGGTGCAATTACTATCTTGTTATATTTCGATTCAAAATACAAATTCCTTTGTACCCAGTAAAGCCTCGTATGACAACCATATTTCAGAATTGTCTAAGACGAACTGTTAGGATCAAATATGTTGTATCAAATAGTATAGGGACTAGTTTTGTAACATTGTCTAAATGATAAACTAGTCTTAGGCTTGGTTAGTGCTTAATTAAGCATGTTTAGAAGGGAGGTATAAATACCTTTCATGTGGACTTAATTTGTAAGCTTTCCCTCATTAATTGCAATTTACAATTTTAAAAGCTCCTTCCCTCCATCTTTTTTCTCTCAACTACACACACTCATTACACCAAGAACACACACACACACTTAATCTTCAATTCTTCTTCAAATCACCATGAATTAGCTTGAATTCATTGTATTTAGATCTCTCAATTGGTATCAGAGCAAAAACTCTCTGTGAGTGGATCCAAAATCAAGCTAAATTCGTTCAGATCTGAGTTTTATTGAAGAAAAAGTTTGTTCGTCACTTGAAAATTAATGTTGTAAATTTTCTGTTTAAATCGATGAATTGAGTGAAGATTAGTGTTTCTCCATTGATTCTAATAACAATAGAATCAAATTTCGATCAATTCCATCAACAATTGATCATGATTAAGTGATTTTAGTGCAAAAGTTGAAAAACTTAAAAAGTCTCTGAAAATCGAAGAATTCGAGCTGTGTTGTTATGGATTGAAGGATTTTATCGGATCAAAGTGTTAGGAAATCAATTTCGAGCATTTAGGGATTGGAATCAGTGAAATTGGTCAAGTATTGAGCGAGATTGGATCAAAATGGTGAGTTTTTGAAGCTGCGAACACGAACCAGTTAAGAACAAGTTCGGCCCGAACATTACACTGTTTCCGGCCCGAACTAATCCTCGGTCAATAGTAAACGTCGGCTTCAAGTCTTCGGCCCGAACAATCTTCGGCCCAAACATATTCTTCGGCCCGAACAATCTTCGGCCCGAACAGATCACTGTTCTCGAACTCCTCACTTGTTCGGCTTCAAACTTCGGCTTCAAGTCTTCGGCCCGAACAAAATCTTCGGCCCAAGCATACTCTTCGGCCCGAACAATCTTTGCCCCGAACATAATCTTCGGCCCGAACATAGTCTTCGGCCCGAACACAATTTTCTGCCCAAATCCCAAATTTTTTTAATTCTAATTTTCCATAAAAATCATTTTAAAAAATGTCTTCTAAAGATGCACTCACAATCGGAACTGATATAAAACCACCGGTTTTGTATAGAGGAGAATATGCTCAGTGGAAGAAACGATTTCTCCATTTTATTAAGAATCAGGAGCTACACAAAGAAATTATTGAGTCACTCAATAATGGAGAAGCGGTATTTTATGATGACATCGTTGTTGATCCAACTGCTACTCCTCCACTTATTGGTGGTAAACGTCTAATTCCTCCCGAAGAGTATAATACTCAACAAAAACGACGTGCCAAAGCCGATGTTCAAGCATATTCATTTATGCTTCAATGACTGCCAAATGAAATCTACAACAGTTTGGATAGCCTTGAAACGGGTAAAGAGCTATGGGATGAAATCAGAAAGCAAATGGAGGGCACGGTTTTAGGAAACAAAGCTAAAATGGTTTCTGCTTTGAACAATTATCAGACATTCAAAGCCACAATCGGAGAAGAACTGGAGAGCACTTATCATCGGTATTGTACATTGTTGAATGATCTTCGCAAAAACTACTTGCGAAAAGAGAATTTGGAGGTGAATATCAAATTTATCAATTGTCTTCTTCCTGAGTGGTAAATGTTTGGGAATAGTGCCATGCAACATAAGGATCTCAGTCTGATTGACGTTCATGAACTGTTTGAATATTTGCACCAAAATGAGCCAATGGTCAAAAACTTAACCCAAAGTCGTCAAGAGACAGCTCAAAACCGCCAAGAGACTGCAGATACTCTTTCATTTCTCACCAAGCAACATCATCAGTATCCAACATATTCTAAAATGTCAGAAAATGTAGAACCGTCTGCATTCTCACCACCTGATGATATGGAAAAAGATCTTGAGGATGTACTTTAGGCAATGTCCCTAATCTCCAACTATCAGAAGAAGTACTACTTCAAATCAACAAACAACAACCAAAGATACTCATCCAACTTCAAATCTGCTCCACCTACTTCATCTACAACACAATCAACTGAAAAGCCAAAGCTCATACCATTGGATCCACAGAAAAAATGTTACAATTGTGGAATTGCTGGACACTACTCACGTGATTGCAAGAAACCTAAAGTCCGTGATTCTGAGTTCTTTAAAAGGAAGATGCTGATGGCCAAACAAATCGAAGCAGGAAAAGTGTTGTTAGCAGAAGACCTTCAATGGATGGAGGAGTCGGATCCAGAAGATGAAGACCATGCTGCCAACCTGTGCTTTATGGCAAGAGAAAATGCTGAAGTCGCTGACCGACTTAATGAAACCGATGGCGAGGATGGCAAGGTACACAATTCTCTTCCCTCTAATGAAAATAATTCCAATAATTCTGATACTTGTTTTGTTCAAAATCAGACATCTGAAGTTAATTCTTTAAAACAAAACCTTTTAAATGCACAAAATTTAAATATTCAACTTCAAGATCGCTTAAATGATTTGGAAAAACAAAATGTACAAAATCTGAAACAACAATAAACAGTTTTCAAACAAGAAAATCTGAGGTTACAACAGCAAGTATCAGAGTTTAAAGATAAATATGATCATAATTACAAACTTTACTCTAAAGTTTGGGGTGATTATCAAATTAACAAAAACAGTATTGCACGTAAATAAAAAGAGTTTGATGAAATTGAAAAACAATTTAACTCTTTAAACTCTCAAATCAAAGAGTTAACAGAGGAATTACATGATCAAAAAATCATTGCATTAAAAGAAACGAGAAATAAACAAATTATGATTTAGACGTTTAAAGATGAGACTCATAAATTGAATTCACATATCAAACATCTTGAAGAACTAATTGTAAAACGAGGACATACTGATCAAACCATTCATTTAAACAAGCCCAAAGATTTCAAATATTTCAATTCGAGAGAAGGGCTAGGCGCTGATAATCCAGAATATATTAAGAAGGCGTGTAAAATGGTTCCAACATTATATGATCCCAGATACAGAGATATAATGCCAAGCTTTATCAAAATGACAAACGAAGAGGAAGAAATTGAGACGTTTAACAGAGCTAAAAAGGAGAATGTACAAATTAGTTTCAATTACACTGAGTTAAATAAAATATATGAAACTAAAAAGGCAAACTTTAAAAATGATGATTATTTTCCAATTATTACACCAGAAAAATTTGAGATTAAAGGTGATGTTGTACTTCAACAAAAAGTCACACCAAAGATTTACATATCATCTCTAATTCTAGAAAGAAAAATCTGTCAATTGGAAAATGAAATAGATAACACACATAAGGCATTTGACAATGAAAAATCCGGTTTACAAAACAAAATTCATGAGTTAGAAAATCAAATAGCTAACGTGCTTAAAACATCTGTTTCTGGTCAAAGTGCTTCTCCAAAGCCAAAGTCTCACACTGATAATTTCTTAACTCCTAAAATTCCAACTCGTTTAAAACAAAATTCTAATTCTCCTGTTTTAAATTTTTCAGATAGAATTTCAAATTCCAAGCATAGGAGACCAAAGCAAGGCGGGGTGAAAGAAGTTGAGCTGTCTAAGAAGTCTAATTCGTCTAAATCTAGTATGCTTAAGTCAAAAGAACTTAAGAAGTCTAGATCTTCTTCGTTGTTAGCTTCTTCTTTTTCAAATTTCATTAAATGTAATAACTCAACAAACTTTATTTCTCCTGCTACATGTTATGGCATTGTGTATGATTCTGCAATTTATCGTCCTGTTAATCATTCTGTTAATGGTGTTAATTTGATTGTTAAAACAGATAAAAATGGTAAAAAGGTTTATTTTGATCGAAAAACTAATAAACCAATTTCTCAATATGATACACGATATTTTGTAAGAAAAGATGCTCCATGTGGTTCTCGACATGATGTACTTCATAAAAATGGTTCAATCATTCATTCATGTACAATTTGTTACCCAGAACCTTGCAAAACAATGCTCTCTGGATCTAAAACATCTCTAACTACACGTTTTTCTCCAAAAACTCCAGAATTAGTTTATCGTGTAGTTTCAGCACCCAAATCTTCAAACCTTGTTTATCGGGTTGTTTCATCATCCAAATCTACACAATCTGGTGTCTCGCCTACCTCTAACAAGCAAAATCCAAAACGATCCCAGTTTGTTCAATACAAATGGATTCAAAATGAGAAATCAACCTGGATTTTACATTCCCCTGAACAATCTTTCCAATGGATTATAAAATACCAAAAATAGAACTGCCTCCTTGCAGTTCTCAAAATCTCTAACTTCATTATGTTCCAATCATTCTTCATAAAACATTGTTTACTAATCGTTTAGGACCCATATCTGATTGGGTACCTTTTTGTGTTAATTGTTTTATGTAGAATGTATGATATCTTGATTCTGGTTGTACACGACACATGATCGGAAACAAGAACTTGTTAACGAATTTTAGAGACAAATATTTGGGAACTGTTCGTTTTGGAAAAGATCATCTAGCTGCCATCATGGGTATTGGTGATATCATTCGTCACCATTTAGTCATTCGAAATGTGGCTTATGTAGATGATCTCGCTCACAATCTTTTTAGTATTGGTCAATTTTGTGACAAAACGTTGGAAGTCAACTTTCGAACTAAGAAATGTGCTGTTCGCACCTATGATGGTGAAGATCTTCTTACAGGAAAACGTGATACAAATTTGTTTACTATCAATCTAAATGATGTGGTCCCACTTGAAGAAGTTTGTTTAATGTCAACTGCATCATCAGATGAATCTTGGTTATGGCACCGTCGCCTCTCTCACCTTAACTTCAAAACAATCAATAAATTGGTAAAAGGTGGTCATGTATCTGGTCTTCCGGATGTTAAATTTGAAAAAGATCATCTATGTTCGTCGTGCGAAATGGGCAAAATGACTAAGAAGTCTCATAAGTCCAAACCAGTACAAAGTACTTCAAAACCGCTTGAATTACTTCATATGGATTTATATGGTCCCATGAGCGTTCAATCTTTAGCAGGCAAACGCTATGTGTTGGTAATTGTTGATGATTATTCTCGTTATTGTAACGCCCTAAATTTTCTGGTAATTATTTTAGTTACCTTTTTATTAAAAATAATTACGTTTTATTCAATTATTAGAGATTATGTGATGTGGTTTTATGTGTATTTAATCGAGATAATAAAATATGAGACGCTTAGTGTCCGGATAATTAAATAACTAGAGTGTTATGTATTTCGTGACGATTCGTGTTTAATTAGTCATGAGGATTAATTAAATAACTAGATAGTCTAATTCCCAAACGCAATTGAGTGGGTGAGTTGTGTGTGAGCCGGGGTAGAGAGGCCGGCCATTTGGCCAAGGCCTTCCCATCCGTTTTGTTTCATTATTGGTTAGCCCAAGTTGTTTCCTAGGCCCGAGTTTTATCAGGGGCTTAAGGCCTTTGTCTAATATCACTTAAACTTAAAATTGCCCTAATCCACTTCTTAGTCCGTAATCCCAAAAACTTCTTTCGTCCGTTTAAATTTTTGAAGCATGGCAGAGGCGGCACAAAGGAGGGCGAAATGGTGGTAGCGGTGGATTTCATATAGTTGCTCGGCAGGTAGTGTGAAATAATTGGAGGTGCACGTGGTTTTAATTGTTTATTGGATGGTGGACCTAATGTGGAGTAGGAATTTCAATTGATGGTGCGTATGGGATTTTTCTTCTTATCATCGACCAAGCATGTAGCTCTTTTTTTTTTTCCATGGTTGAATTTTTCTACTGGTTCAAATAAATTGATGGTCGATGGGGTGATTCCAGCACATTGCATTGGGGTTGCTTGTGATCTATAGACAGCCGAGAGGGAGGGCAGCAAGCAATTGTTGTTCTGATATTTTTGGTTGCCGTTGTCGAGCAGGTGCCGAGCCGAGAGCGTGTGTCGACAGTGGTGTTGAATTGCTTGGTATCGATTTAAATTCTCTTTTGTTTCCCTATTCGTGATTTAATCCTATTTTGGTGTAGGTTTCGGTCTACTCGAATTAGTGATCAATCTGTAGCGGTGTGTATTGTTGTTGATCTTTATTGTTATTAATTCTTGTTCTGGTTTCGATAAGTGTCACCGTTGGTGTTGTTGTTCGTAGAATCGGGTTTTAAATACGTTTGAGGGAGGGGCTGAGATATGCGGTTTTAGTTGTGGTTCGGGTTTGGGCTACTGATTTTGATGAGTGTCGGGTTGGGTAAAACCGTTTGATGATGGCTAGACGTTTTATTAATCGAAAAACCCGGAAACCGAACCTTAGAGTTCTTGGTTTCCTTAAAACCGGGAATCTTTCTAAAATAAAATCAAGTAGAATTTGTGAAAATGAAATTTTGGGATAAATACAAGTTCGGGGCTGTCGGGTGTTTCGGGAATAAACGAGTTGATCTCGGGAATTAAAACGGGTTTTAAATGTCGCGATGAATTTTGGGCAGATTATGTTGGCTGTGTTTGAGTCCGTTTTTAACACACTTAAAATGCGTTTTTCGATTTTTGGCCCGATATGGTCTCTAGTTTTCTGACTCCTCTTTCCAATGCCGCTGACGGCTCGTTAATCTGATTTACGGTTTCAGAGTAATGGTCGTTCCCGTGAGAGTGCTGAGTGCTGTTACGTTTCTGCTGAAACTATCCTTGAGTCTAATCCTAACCCGAGCAACATTGTGCTATGTAGGACCTTCTAGGACCTGATTAGAGACACTCTTTGGTGCTAAGGATATCGAGGAGCATACGTCTATTCGAGGTGGGTGATCTCACTATAACTTGCATTTACTTTCATTTCATGATTTTGTGCTATATGTCATGAATTGCTATTGCTTTGAGATGAGCTTGATTATGTGTTGAGATGCTATGTGATGTTTAGTTTTAATGCCATCCTGAAATGAGATATGGATGCTGAGTAACCGAGCTGGGTACCATATCGTTATGTGTTTGATCTGAGTACATGAGTTTTGTTTATGAGTTATCATGCATTTGAGATGTGCTAATTGTTTACATATCTGTTGAGATGATATGTGTTGAGTATGTGCTGGTTTGTTTTACATGAGTACCTGTTGTATGAGTCAACACGTAAATAAAACTAACCTAATTATATATGAGATTTAATTACCGTTCGCAAGAGGCGACGGCGAGAGTCAACTCTTCCCTGAGAGCCAAGTACAATACACGACTGTCAGCGTGGTACTGCGGGACACCTAGAGGACGGGTGTTGGAAGAGGGTGTTGTGACGAGCGTATGGCGGTGGGCGTACGTTGAGCATCGTCACAACCCACGGCGAACCTAATGAGATTTAATAAAGGCCTGATAACGAGAAATGAGTAGAGTCCTTTAGGGATCATGTATGTGGCATGGACTGTTTGTATGTGCATGTTTATTTTGATTTTATTCACTCAGCGGTGGCTGACCCCAAACACTCCCCTCCATTTTGCAGGTACTAGAGCAAGTGAATTGGATGAGCTGTTACTCGATGAGCTTTTATGGATTTGGATTCCAAACGTTTATTTGAGTCAAATGTTTTAAATATATATATATATATATATATATATATATATATATATATATATATATATATATATATATATATATATATATATATATATATATATATATATATATATATATATATTTATTCCGCATTTAAAACCATGAGACGGTTATTTTGATTTTAATGAGATGGGACCGTTTGTTTACTTGTACTTTTGGGGGAAAATGTTTTATTTTATTTATTAAAATTTTTTAAATTTCCTCTGATTTTTGGGATGTTACAAGAACTCCGTAGCACAATATTGTCCGCTTTGCCCACCGGCGCACGGTTTTGTTCTTGGTATGGACCACTTCCACCCAAAAGGCCTCATGCTAAGAGAGGTATCCACACCCTTATAAGGAGTGTTTTGTTCCCATCTCCAACCAATGTGGGACGAATCTTACAGTTATACATGGGTTCATTTCTTACGTACAAAAGATGAAGCCGCTAAAATCATCATAGCCTTTATCAAGAAAACCCAAACAAATTTAGACTTAAAAGTACATACCATTCGTACTGATAATGGAACTGAATTTAAAAATCAAACGTTAGATTCTTTTCTTGAATCAGTTGGTATAACCCATCAATTTTCCGCTCCCCGTACTGTAACACCGCAAAATCTGAGCCATTTTTTTTACAACAAATACGGAAGCGTTTCAAAATTATATATGTATATAACTCGTTCTTCACAAGTTATAAAAAAACATAAAATGTATGATTTTACAAAAGTTAACTTTTCAAAACAGTGTTACTTTAAATTACGGCTCGACATCAAAATCATTTCTTTAAGTCTTGGTCAATCATTCCTAATCATATTCTCCAAAAGACCCATCCGTCTACAACCTGTAAAAGATTCAACATAGTGGGGGATTAGCACGAAGCTAAAGAATGAAAATATAATATTTTATATTGTCTAAGTACAACAATCTCGATTCACAATCTTCACAGATTCACAATCTTCATAAATTCACAAATAACGAAAGGACCGGCGGTTTTGCAGAACCTTACAACTGTTGTGGGCCTAACAACAGCTTACCGGAAGCCCTTTACTCATTAGCATCGGTAAAGCTTCCTTCAAACACAACACATATGCCAAGGTACAATTACCGTTGTCTAACAGTAAACGAAAGCCCAGCCCCCCACGCAGACTGTCCTCTACTCTTTTCCATGTGCACATATCATTCAATTAATTAACACATAGCCAGTTAATTATCATAATCCATACAGTGTAAATCACAACACAAAGTTTTGTAGCCCAAACAACAAGTTCGCGTCGCGAACCTCTGTTCGCGCCAGAATTCGCGTCGCGACTAAGAAATCGCGTCGCGATCTTGTCCGCTAAAAATTTCGCGTTCGCTATTTCGAGTCGCTGTTTAGTTTTGGTTTCACGGCAACAGGTTCGCGTCGCGAACCTACACAGTTCGCGCCGCGAACTGCTTCAGATGGTCAAAATCCTGCACTTTTCCAACTCAACAATTTCTAAAACCAACCCAGCAAATTGCAACCTAAACCATTGCAATTTAAACAATACAAAGGTTATAAATCCACGCACCTTTGCCAAGTCTCTTTCTACTCAGTTGTCTAGTATCACTGAGCCTCTTTTCCTTTTCCTGATAATCAAAAAAATACCGAATTAGTTATCAAATTTTACCAAAGTATACTTTTAATACAAATTTCATTACGAAGACTTCATTTAGCCAAAACCAAATACTTGCAACAATTATGATATAATTACCATTTGACTTTATCATAGTCAAAGTCTAACTAATCACTTTTTATATTAACAACTTATAATGATTTTGACCCAAAATGTTACATAATACCTTAACAATTACAATGACCATTTCTTTACACACTTACAACCATACTACATGAAATTACCACTTTGACTAATCTAAGTCAAAGTTCAACTAACCAAATTCATATTTGCACAATTATAATTAGTTTGGCCCAAACGGGTCAAACACCCAATTTCTTTCACAACCTTACTAAATGTATGCCTAATCTATCAATAAGTATCTCAATACACAAATACAACTAATTAGTTCTTAATTACAAGACTTTGACCCATCTTTAGGTCAAAAGTTAACACTTTAACTTACTACTTCTTCATTTTTCATTTTCATTCAATTTCAACAATTATATCAAGTTTAGATTACAATTAGTTACTAACATCAATTATAACCCTAAACACAACCACTTAACCTAACATAACCATAATTAACACAAAACCCCCCAATTCAAGAAACTAGGGTTGTTGACCCATTCATCTCCAAGATCACCCATGGTGATTTTGGTTC
This sequence comes from Calendula officinalis, assembly GCA_963853835.1. NCBI lineage: Eukaryota > Viridiplantae > Streptophyta > Magnoliopsida > Asterales > Asteraceae > Calendula > Calendula officinalis. Next base: position 56,713,473 of record OY970830.1, read on the forward strand.
AAATCAAGGTTTCAATCATTCTATTAGTAACTAAAACACTTCACTACTATAATCTAATCAATAGAAATCATCAATTTCGGTTTTTGATCAAAACCTACCAAGAACACTAAACCCTAGTTCAACTTTTGAGCAAGAACCTCAAGAACTTCAAACCCTAGACAAGAAGGAAAGTTTACTTACTTGAATCTTAGCTAAATTTCGAGTTTAAGCTACAAATCACCAAGATTTACACTTCAAATTATCAAATCTTCAAAATCTCCAAAAAGTGTATGTGTGAGGATGTTTTTACGTGACAGAGAGAGAGAAGAGACTAAAATTCTGATTTTCCCTTACTTGACACCACTTAACACGTGTAATACCAAAGATAGGTTAGATTTCTTTTAAACTTACACGTACACAACACTTGCACAAATCTTAGTGGACCAAAATTTCATTAAACATAATATTATATTGTATGTCTGATTCAAAGTTAATTTGTTTAAAATACCTACCTAACTCTCATTTCAATAATGAATCTATATTTGGAACTTTGGTTCAAAAGTGAAGCTGATGATATACAAATCATTAAAATATCTACATATTTTAATTTCAACTAATTTTAAACCCTTGGTTAAAATAACAATTAATTCAAATAAATTAATAAATAGTATTTGTCACTTACCGAAAGTGATAAAATACTAGGCCGGGTTTCTGGGTGTTACACGTACACCTCAACAAAATGGGGTTGTTGAACGAAGAAATCGCACTTTAGTTGAAGCTGCTCGTACCATGCTTTCATATTCTAAACTCCCATTATCTCTTTGGGCAGAAGCCATCAGTACGGCATGCTTCACTCAAAATCGTTCAGTTATCAACAAAGCATACAACAAAACTCCATATGAATTAATCAATAAACGAATTCCAAATGTCAAATTTTTACATATTTTTGGGAGTCGATGTTTCATCCTGAATGATAAAGATAAATTGAATAAATTTGATGAAAAAGCTGATGAAGGAATTTTTGTGGGATATTCACGAGACTCCGCTTCTTATAGAGTGTATAATCGGTCAAATCGGACGATTAGGGAAAGTGTTAACGTTAATTTTGATGAGACTTTTCCAATTGAGTCACTCACTTCAGAAATCGAATCTCCATTACCTTCATCATCTCCCTCCACATCGGTTAATGATCTTGAGATTTTATTTGAACATTTTTATGATGATTATCATAACATTAGACACACATCAGTAGAGAAAACTGACGATCAAATTCCATCAGTGACCGATGTTCAATCTATTACTGTACCTGAAATGCAAACTTCAAGCTCCGCTGATTCTCCATCTCCTACTTCCAGTGCTCACAATACAATCTTAACTGATTCAGATTCTTCTAAATCATTGGTCAACCAATCATCACCGGATACTCATTCACCTCCTGCTCAAGCTACTAATACATCGGACTCATCTTTAGCTCAAGCTCAAGCTCAACCTTTGGTGATTGATTTCTCTAAATTCAACGTTACACGTGTTGATCCACCACCGGTTACGTCCAACACTCAAACTGCAATTATCCCACATCCAGAATTCACTGATACGTCAAATATTAATCCGGGTCAACTACCACTTCCGCATTCTCTTAAATGGACAAAAGATCATCCTCTTCATCAAATAATTGGAAATCCTGAATCTTCTGTTCGAACTCAAAAAGCCACTGCCGATGAATGTCAATTCTCTGCTTTTCTAAGCTCAGATGAACCTAAGAAATACAGTGAAGCTCTGTCAGACCCAGACTTGATTCTTGCAATGCAAGAAGAAATAAATCAATTCGAACGCTTAAAAGTTTGGCGTCTGGTTCCAAAACCACCCGGGAAATCTGTTATTGGTACTAAGTGGATTTTCAAGAATAAAAAGGATGAAAATGGGATTGTTATTCGAAATAAAGCACGGTTAGTTGCGAAAGGGTATGCTCAACAGGAGGGCATTGACTTTGAAGAAACGTTTGCTCCGGTTGCACGAATAGAAGCCATTCGTATCTTTTTGGCTTATGCAGCACATAAGAATTTTACAATCTATCAAATGGATGTAAAAACTGCATTTTTAAATGGCATTCTCAATGAAGAAGTTTTTATTCATCAACCCGAAGGCTTCGTAGATCCAAGTTTTCTTGATCATGTGTATATTCTCGACAAAGCATTATATGGGTTAAAACAAGCTCCTCGTGCATGGTATGATGTCATTTCCAAATTCTTAGTTGACTCTGGTTTCTCAAAAGGAAAAGTTGATACAACTCTATTCATCAAGAGACAAGGGGAGGATATTGTGCTTATTCTGATTTATGTCGACGATATCATTTTTGGTTCTACGAATCCCAAATACTGTAAAAAGTTTTCTGCTCTCATGGTCAAACGGTTTGAAATGAGTATGATGGGGGAGATGAACTTCTTTCTTGGTCTTCAAGTTCGCCAATTACCTACCGGGATCTTTATTAATCAATCCAAGTATATCACTGATCTTTTGAAAAAATATCTCATGGATGATTGTAAACCAATTTCGACACCGATGTCGCCTGGTTCCAAAATGCATGCTGATCCTGATGGTAAACTTGTTGATGTCACTAATTATCGGGGGATGATTGGATCACTGTTATATCTAACCTCGAATCGACCAGACATTATGTTTTCTACATGCATATGTGCTCGGTATCAGGCTGCTCCTAAAGAATCACATCTTCAAGCAGTCAAGCGTATATTTCGTTATCTAAAGGGTACTCGAGATCTTGGTTTGTGGTATCCTAAAGAAACTTCGTTTGATTTGTCTGCTTTTTCTGATGCCGATCATGCTGGGTGTATGCTGGATCGCAAGAGTACCTCTGGAAGTGTCCAATTTCTGGGAGATAAGTTGGTGAGCTGGTCTTCTCGAAAGCAAAATTGTGTGTCTCTCTCCACTGCAGAAGCAGAATATGTTGCTGCTGCCAGTTGCTTATCCCAAGTAATTTGGATGCAATCACAATTAAAAAATTATGGCTTTTTGTATAGCTGTATTCCTTTATATTGTGATTCACGAAGTGCAATTGCAATTTCATGCAATCATGTTCAACATTCCAAAACTAAACATATCGATCTTCGATATCATTTTATCAAAGACCATGTTGAACAAGGTACTGTGGAATTGTACTTCGTGTCAACCGACCTTCAATTAGTTGATTTGTTTACCAAGGCTTTAGACGAAAAACGCTTCAATTTTCTTGTGTCTAAGCTTGGTATGCTAAATCTCAAGACTTAAACCGGTTTACTGCTTTATGTTTTTTTATTGTTTTTGTTTTTGTTTTCAATTTTTTTAATAAAGAATAAAATGGCTTTCAAGTACATCTGCTTGAAACCCGTTCTTCTTCGATATCATTGGTTGAGGGGGAGAATTATTATATTCACTTGTCAAGGGGGAGAAAATAGACATTCATATGTCAAGGGGGAGCATAACTGCCTTATGATTTTTGAAAAACAACTGTCGAGGGGGAGCATTCGTTTATAATCACTAAATACTGTTTCAATGCTCCTTTCAAAATTTTTTTATAATTATCAATATGGGGTATCAATTTTTGTAATATCCGTAAACGATCTCTTTACCAATCTCAGTTGGTACTGATTGCATCTGTTTATTACAAATTTTCTTGTTATATATTGATAATAAATTTTTTTTACCTCAAACAGTTTTTCAACCTCCTACAACTTTACAATCACACAAGCTTATCAATGTTGAGTATTAGCTTTTGCAATATTCGTAAACGATCTCTTTACCAGTCTAGGTTGGTACTGATTGCATCTGTTTATTGCAAATTCTCTTATTTCTCATTGCTACCTTTGTGTTCCTTCATTGTCAAAATTTCTTCAATTGTAAATCAAATTTTTCTCCTTTCAAATTCGATTATCATCTTTCAAATCAATACTCAATTACAAATTTTTCTTTTACACATATTGAGTTGTTGACTTCACAATCTCATAACTTCTTTATTAATCAGTGATGCTCAACATTCCAAAATTTTTATCTCACTTTGTGCTCACAATGATGTGTTCACAACGTAGGATACAAATTTTTGTCATATTCGTAAACGATCTCTTTACTAGTCTCGATTAGTAAAGATTGCATCTGTTTATGACAAATTTTTCGTCTCTTGCGTTGTGGCTCAGTTTTTCAAAACCCTGATTTTGCACATACTGTTTTCATTTTTAAATGACTTGTTTGCAACACTCAACACAATTTGCTGTTAAATTCGTCGATCTCTTTACTGACTTCAATCAGTACTGATTGCATCTGTTTTTAACACCATCTTGGATTGATTGTTCTTACTATTTTTCAAACGATTTTTATTCTTAAAAGATCAATGGAGAAATCATTTTTCATCTTCTCTAAAATGCTCAGATTCAATTCTGACTTTCTCCAATTCTCACACACTCAAAATTGTTTTGACTGCACATTGTTATGTCATTGATCTTTGTATATCCGTCGATCTCTTCTCTGCCCAAGTTCAGAGAAGATTGCATCTTTGTAAGTGATATACTTAACTGATCTTTGTTATGACCAAATAAATTGATTTCTTTTAAACTTCAAATATTTGATTAACAATGTCTCTAATCATCGTGTTTGTCATATCCGTAAACGATCTCTTTACTGAAGTTCTTCAGTAAAGATTGCATATGTTTATGACTTCACGTGATTATTGACAATGCTATTCTTCATTTTCAAATATTTTACTCAAACATTTTTAAGATGAAATCAATTTTTTTTTGTGGTTACTGCATGGGTACTACATGTTTCTGGTTCTCATTCCGATCTTGGCTCTCGATTTACATCGACAAACAATTCTTCTCTCTGTTTCCAAAACGCAACTATTCAGCTTTATCATGAGGACCCTGGTCATGATCCTCATGAGGGGGAGAAAAAGAGCAAGAAACAGTTCAAGTATCGGATTTATATCTGAACAACATCAAAAAGAATCATAAACATCTCATTAAAGAAGAAAATTCAGAACTCATGTACTCAAACCAAATGCAAAATCAGAAATGGTTAATATCATGTGATTAAGAGAAACAGAAAATGAGAATCAATATATTAAACAGAAAATCAAGTGAAGAAGAAGAAGAAGAAACCGATTCATCTAAAGAAATCTCTCTCCAAAACCTCAACCATTCAAATTCAAATCTTAAACGTACAAATACATACAAAACATTCATATGTATTTAAGACTTAACTGTACAAATCATTAAATACCAAAACAAACACACACATCGAAAAACTTAAACTTTCAAATCATTCATTTCAGAATCCAAAACATCACTATCCAATTCTCACAAAAACCTCTATCACAAAATCTCCAATATTTGAAAATTCCAGACAGATCCTTACCAAACTGATATTCCATATCCAGAATTTTCAAATACTTTGGAAACCAGTTTTAGGACTTCCTTACAACGACAGATTCAACGAAACAAAAATATTTTCGTTAAGTGTTCGAAATCTCAATTTCTTCTTAAGCTAATCAGATGTAAACATTGAAGAGTAAAACAGTTTGAAGCATATCTGAGCATAAACAAATTTGGCAACGGACCAAAAGAAGAAATTGAAGAAGGAAGACTGGAATGAAGTGTTAAAGCTCAAAAAGAGGGAGATTGGATAATGATAAAGACATATTAAGTCAACAATTCATGAAATCTTCTGAGATACTTTATATTGGTTGAAAAGTCGATAAAAAGTATTATTTTTCACTGTTCAATCAAAAGCTGAAGCTGATACGACATCAAAACTATTCAACGGATAATTCAGTGTCAGACTTTGCTAGAGAAGAAGATTTCAAGAACATGCTAATTCAAACTATTGATACAAAGGGGGAGATTGTTAGGATCAAATATGTTGTATCAAATAGTATAGGGACTAGTTGTGTAACATTGTCTAAATGATAAACTAGTCTTAGGCTTGGTTAGTGCTTAATTAAGCTTGTTTAGAAGGGAGGTATAAATACCTTTCATGTGGACTTAATTTGTAAGCTTTCCCTCATTAATTGCAATTTACAATTTTGAAAGCTCCTTCCCTCCATCTTTCTCTCTCAACTACACACACTCATTACACCAAGAACACACACACTTAATCTTCAATTCTTCTTCAAATCACCATGAATTAGCTTCATTTCAATCTCATTTGATCTCTCACGAACCAAAGCACATTAGTCAATGTATCCCAAACCAAATAGCTCAGGCTTAAGGACAATCCTAGTGAATAATACTTGTGAACTTTTCAACTACGAAGTATTATCACGGTGGTCAATCCAATATTCGTCGAGCTCCAACAGAATATCACCGATATTTGGTTTACACAAAACTTGTGTAGCTATCTTCGAAGAACTTCGAATCTACCACCAAATACCGCGATGACGTTAACGTCCCATCGAGGTTCCCACCAAGACGAGTAGTCACGGATTTTATACCTTTTTGAATAAACAGACTTTTATTCATGGATAATGTAAAACATACAAATTCTGAATAACAATGATACTAACTCATGTATTATTCCTCACTGGACATAGATACTGAATTATTACTGGATCATTACTTATTATTTGCGTTTGTGTTGATTACTTCAATAACTCTTAATTGTAACTTTTATCACTAATTACAATTAGTCATTTCTATTAAACTAAAGACATAAGACGAGTATTAAGAATACTATTACTTTTGTCTTTGCTAGACATTGTTCTTGCAACGTTCTAGAACATATTCTAGTCTTGTCTTTTTATATGATTCGGTAAACGTAGGAGGATTGGAAAATAACTCCTTTAGTTTCTTGAATCTATAAAACTTGCCTTGCAACTAAATCTCTTTTTAGCTACTTGATTTGTAGGTATTCTTACTAGTTAAAGAAATCCCTTAAATGATTAATTTGTTCACTGGAATGTAAACATCCTATTAGATATGCAATAATTAATCACAAGACTTGTGACCACGCTATTAGGTTTGCAATAATCTAATCAATGATCATTTATTTCTCTTAACTTTTTGGTTAACGACTTGGTAAAACCTTGTTGTTAATGTCCTAACTAACTCACTATATTCATTAGTACCTCTAATGAATATGTTAGTCATAGCTCCCACTAAATTTTATGGAATAAAAGCATTTCTTAAACCACTACTTTCGACCTAGTCAAAGCTTATAGTTTAATCCTTTAAGAATTAATCAATTATCAAAGCCATTCTTTGGATTTGCGAATATCCAACATTTCTGATAAGGGAATCATGATTTTTCATTGATTACTGTATCTAACAAGTATAATACACTTGAAACGATACTTCCAATTCTTAAATGTATTAGTGTCTTTTAAGAATCTTATTTAATGCCATAGTCATTTCTTGGATTTCTCAAATATACATTATTCCTACGAGGGAATTATGACTTGATTAAATATTGTATTTATTACAAGTTAAAAGACTTGCAATAATACCTTTTAATTCTTAAATACTTTAATATAGTTTGTCCCTTTTAAGAGTTCATTTAATGCCTAAGTCACTTACTTGGATTATACGAATATCCAATTATTCCTATTAGGGAATTATGACTTCATTAAATTTCTTTATTACAAGTATAAAAGACTTGCAATAATACTCTTTAAAGTCTATCTTTATTATATCCAATATAATCATACTATATTAATACTAATACTTTAAAACTTACTATCATAAGTAACCATTACTTAAGATGTTTTAAATAAGTTCAATGTACTTTGAACTTTATGCTTTTCATAAAATCTCTTAAACACTTTTAGAAGAAACTTCTAATTTCTAGTATCTAAGTATTGAGCTATTAAGACATTCATTTATCATACAACAATCAAACAAGTATAAAACACGAGATTATCAGTAAATCAAAACTTTACTTACAATCTAGTCATAAAACTTGACTAGTGTAATTATCACACATGCACACATTATTATTCAACTATGGATTCATAATTTGGTAAAACCAAAATTGAGTTTAACATAAAAATTTGTCTTAACAAAATAAAATTGTTTTCCTTGAATCCAAAGTGAGAAATACTGAATTATAAGATTAACTTGGTGCTTGTGGCATTATTACTATCTCACGATGGCCATCTTCACTTTCTTTTATCTCTTGCAATAAATGATTGCAAAAGTTGAGTTACTCGTAATAAACTTCACAAGTATGTTAAAGTGAATATCTAGAAGTTGGTCAAGTCAACTGAGGAGCTTGCACTGCCTCCTACCCTTTGACCCTCGCCACAACCAAGATACCGTTTCTCGGTCCTTGCCTTGTTTGGCTTCACATTCTTGACCCTTTGTTTGACTCCATTACCCTTGGGCACGTCTTGGCTGAGATCGGTTTTACCCTTTCCCTTTCCACTGCGCCTCTTTCTCTTTTCATTACCATCATCAATTACTATGAGATCATTCTTAAACTTGGTCCCCAAACTCAACTCATTAATCTTGAGCATGGAATGTAGCTCATCAATGGATTGCTCCATATTATGCATGTTGTAGTTGACTACATAAGACTTATAGTCATCTAACAACGAGTTGAGTATCATTACTGTTGCTAACTGCAACGGTACTGGGTGTCCTAGTCATTCAATATGATCCATGTGCTCTTTCATTTTCTTGACGTGGGCACTTACTGATGATCCTTTAACCATCTTGCAAGAGTTGAACACTCTACAAGCGTAATATGATTGTCCTGGTTCATCTCTAGCATTCGTGGCAGGGGCATTTAGCATTGCTCTTTCTAGGACATTTCCTTTTCTCTCATGCCTAAGCATAATCCGAAGATCACGCTTCCAATTGAGAAACTTTGACCTAGTCAATTTGTCCTTTTCTAGAAACAAGCGTAGTGAGAGATTGGTACGTGTCGTGTTGGTTGTTACGCCGTCTACAAATCAAACCCAGTTTAATAAGTAATCATCAACAAACATTCTCTAAAATATATTATAAACCCATAATTAATATTTTAGGCCTAGGATCCATATATCACATTCTCGCCGCAAGGTTTGGGCACTTCCCGACGAGACATGCTGTTTCTGGTAGGTAACATCCTTACCGATCGCATCAAGACTTGATACGATTCCTAGGGGTCGTAGAATCTTTAGACTTATAACTTATTACAACTTTGTACAATCTAATCGTACATTTCTAAGTTAGTAACAAAGTCTAGTATGTTTATTCTACTCAAGTACTTTTTGGGCCGGGACTCCCGATTATCACCAAAGTAGATCATACCATCTAAGACAGTGCGATGTTCTGCGCCGGGACTCCCGATTATCACAGAACCTTACGCACCCTAACACTCGCAATGATTTGAATCCATATCTAAGGTTCTTTATCCTTACAATATGAATATCATTTAACAAGTGAGGTGTTCCATTAGGTGGATAGTACTTAGATCTAAGATTTTCTTGGATTTGTTTAAGTCTTAAACTAAACTTAAACCTTATTCCAATCTTAATCCTTATTTAAAATGTGTGACTTGTGAATTCAAGAATTCAACAAGACACCTTTTTAAAACTGAAGAACTTTTCTTAAAACTTATAGTTTCAAGAATTGCGCGTTTTACATGTATACCTAAAACGAGGTGTACAAAACGTATTACTAGGTTTTGTGAAAAACCTTATCTAGATTAAAACTTACTTGTTTTATCTTTCTTGAAAAACTTAAAACTTATTGTTTAACTTTTAATCCTTTTACGATTCATAGACTTGAATCATAAACCTAGTTTAACACACCTAGTTTTTCATATGTTTAACAATGAAAATCAAACATTTTTCTTTGACTTACTAGATTTCACCAAAACTTATGTCTTGTCGATACACTTATAAACGTTGTGATTTTCTTGTGTAGCTCCCACTAGCTCCAACAATCATGATGGAACTTAAGCTAACACAATCACCGGTTTATACTTGGTGAAACTAATAAACTTATTATATAAAGACTATATATAATAATACTTAGTTTGTTTAAACCTTTCTTATATTTAACTTGAACTAGTTAAATATAGGTTCTTGTTATTTATACTTGATCATTAATCTAGTATATTACATGACTTGTAAAATACTTATATTATACTTGTATAATTATCTAGTTATAATCACTTATAACTTTATACACCTTATAATACTAATATATAACTTTGTATATTTCTAGTTTATCATATAATCTCAACTTGTACAACTTCTAGTTATAATGGAATTATAACTTCGTACTTTCTAGTTTTAATTATATAATTAACTTATACAATGACTAGTTATATTATTATCCTTAAAGATAAAAAATAACTTTATCTTTTAATGTTCCATTTTAATCTTGTATTTAATATATATACATATATATTTCCTTTTAAAATAAACTTGTAACATTCTAACAAGAATATTACATCTAATTTATACGTATGTATTTTAACTTGAACTAATTAAAAATACGTATAAACTATTTTATTCATTAAAATTTATTTTACTCTTTTAAATATTTAAAAATCCAAAATATAATATATAAATATAAATAAATACATCTTGTTAATTTCTTGAACTAGAAATTAACACTTCTTTTAATTCTCATTAAATAGTCTAACCCTAATCTTGTTTTTGATCAACCAAAACTAGGATTTTGACTTTCTTGATCAAAGACATTATTTAATTAAAAGATTAATTCTAATCAATCCTATTTAAACAATAAACTTTATTTAAATTTTAGGATAGATTATAACCTTAATAAATTTATTTAAAACTTTTTAATTTAAACCTTATAGACAATAAACTTTGTCTAGATTTCTAGGTTTAAAGAACTAGTCTTTTAATAAATCTATTAAGATAATAATTAAACCTATTAAATATAAACTTGTTTAATTATCTAGGTTTTAGATTATTAACCTAATTAATTCTTTTAAATCATTAAACTTAAACTAGTTTAATGTTCTAGGGTTTCTAGATTATATCTAGGGTTTTTCCGAAAAACCCTTAAAGTCTAGGAAACTTTTCCACCAATTTAAACTAGGCTAGTTTAACAAACTTGGTGTCCAAGAAACCCCTTTGGTCACGAAATCTTAAGGAAAAAGGAAGGGATCCTTTTTGATCAATTAAACCAAATCTTGGTTTAACATACTTGATCATAGATTTGGAAGATCAAACAATTAAGGAAAGAATCCTCTTGATCAAAATTTTTTGACAATCTTGATCCTAGGGTTCCTCCTAATTTTCGAAATACACTAGGGTTAGGGAAAAGAAGCCTTTTGATCAATTAAACAAAACTTGTTTAATGTTCTTGATCCTAGGGTTCTTTTACCCTTACACGAAATTTCTAGGGTTTTTCTAGAATCCTTTTTGACCAATTAAACTTAACTAGTTTAACATACTTGGTCCTAGGGTTCTTTACCCTTTTCGTGAATTGAGAAGGAGAAGAAAAAGATGGAACAAAAAAAACTTAATAAAAATTAAACAAACAAATCTTGTTAATCTAGTTTAGATCTATAAACCACCGCTCTGATACCACTGTAGGGTTTCGCTATCACTGATTGACCACTTGGGTCAACCTCCTAGATTACTTGGTTCGAACCACACTGACCAAGAACATGAACTTGTTCTTGACCGGTTAAAACCATCTAGCTAATTTAATCCCTAGAAGCGGAAGTGTGATTAAACTTAATCCTTAAACCCTAAAGGATTGGGATCTTGGAAATCTAGAGTAGATTAACAATGGGAAATGTAGAGTAGATTAACAATGGAAGAAACCTTGTACGAAATCCTAAACACACACACACACACTTGTGTGTGTTTCGATGGCCACCAAGAACCCTAGGGTTCTTGGTGTCGATTTCGACCAAGAGGGGAAGAAGAAAGAGTGTTCCATGAATCATATATTGGTTAATGCTTAAGATAAATCCACTGATGATGAACACGACGAGCGATCTTCTAGTTGATCCTTGTAATGATCTTCGAATCTTCAAGACTTGAAGAATACGAAGAACGAAGAACACGAAGAACGAAGAACACCAAGCTTGGTGTTCTTTGTCTAGGTTCGGCCGAAACAAGGGACAAGGGGAGGGCTAGGGTTTCGTGTAAGGTGATCAAGAAATAAGGGAACCTCATGCCTTCTATTTATAATAGAAGGACTTTCACTTAGGGCCCTTCTAGTTTAATTAAGTTTAATACTTAATTAAACTTATCCTTTTTCACTTTAAACCCTTGTAGTTTAACTAGTTATTATTATCCCACTTAATTATTAAATGTCTAGTATTATACTTACATATATTTCGTGTATATTACATATACAAAATATATACTTGTATTAAATACTTTTAATAATTAATTACACAATAATATTATCCAACACTATATGATTTAATAGCTTTAAATCATATTATGGATAATCTATAATTAACACATTGTATATTTACTCAACTAGTAAATGTACAAATACTTGTATTAATTAGTTAGTTAAACTAATCTAGTAATAAGTCAAACTTGACTTAATACTTAACTTGATTCATAAATGACTTATTATGAATCAATCCTCTTCCAAGTATCATTACATATCTTACTCGTATTACATGCACTCACCGGTGTGACCCTTAAGTGTTTCGTAGGCATGGATGCATAATCATAAGTTAACTAACTGTGCACATAAATCCTTCAGTGACACGTGTAAGGAAATGTCTCAAGATGTCCACAAAGATACATACTTGGCAGCTAATGACCCACGTGTATGTATGCAATGGAAAGATTACTAAACGTTCTCAACCACAATGTATATGCGACGGAACGGGAATTTGTATAACTGAGTTTTAAAAAATTGCTAAATAACAGTAATGCTTAATGTATATATAGGGTAATTTTCACCTTGGCTAGAATAAGAAATTTGATAATAGAATCAAATTATGTATTTTTGCCAAATTGGTCACATATTGAAGGCAGTCATAGTATCATATGTTATGCTAAACTTCTATACAGCTCAAGGTATTGAGGTAGTACCATAAAAGAGTGACTGCCAATTACATGATTTCTCCTATTGGTTAAATAAGTTTTGCAATCTACAAGGACCGTTTTCATTATAAATGGATTGTGGAAACAATATACGTAAACTTGATCAAACAATAGGGACCAAAACTGTTACTTGTTGTTTGTTGTAGCTGCCAATAAAGGATCGATTATGGTTGATCATGATGTTGCAGAGAGTTTCACCACAAATCCATTGTCGTCCAGCGGTTAGGATATCTGGCCTTCACCCAGGAGATCTGGGTTCGATTCCCGGCAATGGAATTTATTATTTCTTGACTAATTACTGCAATTATTGATCCATCAACATTAGTGTTTTAGTGGTCCTTTCAATGTCATATACTCGTTCTTCATTTTTGTTCCCATTTTTTACTAGAATCAAGAATCTGATCGTAGTTTCCCATTTTTTACTAATTACTTTGCATAAATCAAAATCTGTAGTTCTTTTTGGAATTGGTATGTTGAGTTAACTACTTGCACAAGGAACCTCTTTGTTTTGTACCCATAATTTTAGGGCTAAATGCTCACTTTTATACAAAAACCATAGCTTTTTTTCAATCGCATTAGCAACTAAGGCTTGTACATAGTCTAAGAACCGAACCAAGGATCTAGAAAATGGTTTCAACTGGCAAGAGGATTGAACTGATGGCGCTTGGAATCAAACCGAGAACTTGCCGAAACCGAGGAATTTTCTTCGAATCTTTTCTGTTTTTTCTCGGTTTTGGACGAACCGAGGCGGACCCAGAACCATTTTCTCATAAAAATTAGTACCGAGAACCAAACCATATAGCTCGATCCAATTCGGTTCTACGGTTCCAATCGTTCACGGTCCAATTTTCACATGCCTATAGCAACTTATTGCAATAACTAATTCCCTCACTACACTCAACAAAACTTAAAGCAAACTATAAAAAATCCTTATTATAAGATTTTGTATTGTAGGTCCATCTCCTATTCTTTTAGGAGATTAGAGTTTAGGAAAAATTGGAAAACCAAATATTTCAATATCAGATTTGGCTTATTTTAGACATCTTGACACAATAAAACTCTGATTGATGGGAAACGTCCATTGATATATCAAATGAAACGACCAGTAGCTACAATGGTTTGACCCACCCACCAACTGTTCGACAAAATGCTCCATCAAAACCTAACATAATATTTATACTAGACAACCATACCAAGTACCAAATCTAACAGTCAAAATAATTAAGCATCACCTAATGCATAATTACTCGTATCATTAAGTGTTGTTTACTAAACGCCAGTTGATCCAAACCCACCTGCACCTCTTACAGTTGAATCCAAATCATCAACTTCAAAAACTTCAGGGGTTATGATCTTCTCAATAATCAACTGTGCAATTCGATCACCAGCTTTAACTTCAAAATCAGTATCAGAATGGTTGAACAATATAACCCCAACTGGGCCCCTGTAATCAGCATCAATCACACCTGCCCCAACATCAATTGAATGCTTCCATGCTAGACCAGATCTCGGAGCTATAACACCCAAAATGAAAACCCTAAGATCCTGTAAGAATTAAACGAAATAATGGAAAATAAAGAGAAATTAAACTGTGTACCGATTCGAGCATAGGTTCCTTCTGGTACTGCTATGCTTAAATCTGTTGCAACCAGTGCTTTACCCCTTGCTGGTACTTTTGTCTCGATTGCACTGAATCAAACACAAATTGGAAATTAAACACACTATTATATGGAAAACGAAATTACATTTTGCGAATTTCATGATTTATCAGTAACAATTCGAAATTATAGGATCAAATGCAACGAAGACGACATTATGAGCACAGCAACTAGATTTGCAGATCACATTACGTGATGCTTTCAGAACAATCAGAAATTATAGAATCAGCTGCAAGTACTACACGATATGAGTCTAGCAATTAAGTTTCCTGAGCAGTTTCATGATTTTTATGAAACAAATGGAAAATATAGAATCAGATGAAACGAGCACACGATATGAATTTAGCAACTAGTTTTTCGGATCGAATAGCATGATGTTTAAGAAGCCATCGGAAAACAGAGAATCATATGCAACGAATACGATATGAACTAGAAACTAGGTTTGATTTGTGGACACTGAAGCAATTTACATACCTTGAGAGATCGTAACCGGCGGCGAGAGATGAACCTCTCGAAGGCAAAACGGCTTTCTCCGAGAGCCTTTTCACTCGGAAAATAGGGATCTGGTGATCGGAGTTTCCATTCTGATCAAGTTTCTGAAGCTTTGGTGTCGGTCCTTCGATTTCAGGGCTACCGTTGACGTTGCTCGCCATGGCTGAAACAGAGGATGACTTAGATGAGCAGTTGAGGATAGAAGATCGAAATGGATGAAAATGAAAATGGCGATACTGATAGGGTTTATAAGGAGTGAGATAGCCGGCCAAAGAGACAGAACGTGTAATGGCGCCAAATGTTCCCGCCATAATTTACCGGGACAGGTGTGATATTTCGGGTTAGTTAGTATCAGGAGATCTTCAAACGACCCGATATACGAACCACGATTCCCAACCCGGATTACCCGAATATCTATTCGGGTTAACGAAGCTGGTTTCACTGAACCTGAAAATATAATAACTAAAAATTAGCTAGACGTCACCGGTGATTCAGGCAGTGACGATGCAGGTGAGTGCTCTGGGCGACGAGGGCGTGTGGGTTTTGGGATAACGGATGAGATTGTTTTGACTTTTGAGTCAAACTTCATTCTTTTATTCTTGTTTTCGCCCCATCCGTAATTTTTACCAATATTACCCTTGATTTCATCTAAACAACAAACCGAACTCAAATAACCTTGAGCCCGAAAATCTAAATAAGATAGTCTTTGGTTTGGGATAATATGAATGATTCCAACAAAATTACGATAGTATAATGTGAATGTTCTCGATAAATTAGCAAATCTCTCGAACCAAAAAGGGGTTTGGTTTCATTCTCATTACAACCTTTGTTCCTACAATCCGCCTTCCCATCATGGACTGATCGCCTTTATTGTTGCCATTGACGCCCCTTTCATAGTGTTGATTGAGGTGCACAAATCTCAGAAATGCAAATAAAATTAAAATATACATGTAGAAGGACTAATCTAGGTAATGAACGCTTCTAATAAGATTGTTATCAACCATGACACAACAAACGTCTTTAATTTTTGTCAAATCAGCGTCACGTCAACTGACATTTCATGAGATACTCATGCCAACAATACCCACTATTTCAGTTTTTTTGACCTCACCGTTATAAAATATAGACACACAATACCTATTAAAATACCTCATTGGGGCCACCTTAACTTTTCTTTACTCATCAGCTAGGAGAAGACTTCAACCGCAACACCAACTTTTTGGAGCATCCCCCTCCTAACCGTAACACCAACTGACACTTTAATTTTATCAAATTAACGTCACGTTAGCTGACATTCAAACTAATACTCAATTCACACGCTCATGCCAATAATATATCCTCACTTGATACTTTATACATAAAATAGCACAAAAAAATTACCCCAAACGTTAACCTTCGTTGCCTTTCGTCTCCAAACTGACACTATTTTACTGTTGCCCCAACCGACACAACCGTATCAATGGTATCGGTTTAAGGAAGAGAAGTGGCGGGTAACTAAAGGTGCGTGGTCACCAGTCTTAGAAAACCAAACTATAGATTTGTTTTAAATATCTGAGAAAATATCAAATGAGAGCTCCTTTGACCTATCAGCAGTTTTTGTACGTTTGTTTCTCGATTTCTGAATCGACCACATAATAATATAACAAACATTGATAAAGACATGTTTGAGGTTGTAAGAGAGGGAGTTTGCTAAAGTCCCGTCAATGATTTCCTTTATCGATAAATTTAAGGTAGACGAGGTAATGTTCCACCAACCTAGCATTTCAACCAAACACACTTAACTTTTGAACATCCGAGAAACAAATGGTCAGTAGACTCTGCGAATTAATTGCAAAGAAAGACACAAAACGCAAGGAATATCAATACTGAAGTCATCAAGTTTAGTAAGAGATAAGTTAAGTAGCACCATTATTTAAAGTAATCCCGTTAAATAAACCCTTGTTACAAGATTTCAAGCCATTAGAGAACCAATTGTCGCCGATGAAAGGCAATAAATCCATTAAGTCATAATAATAGATAGCAGAAATGTCAATTCACACTAACAAATGTATTCTCGACTTAAAAAAAGCATCTTAGAAATTTCTTTCTTGGCACAAATTACGATCTCATTCGCGATGGAGTTGAACTCCATCTAGAAAAATTTCCCGGCCCGCAATAAAAGCCATTTGATTCGGCCTAATGACTTTATGAATATTCTTTTAGGGTTTAAGATAACGTATACTATATGACTTAATGAATTTTAAAACATATTGTCTTTGTTTAAATATCATTGTACTAGATTATGACCCGTGAAAAATCACGGTTGTCGTAAATTTGTTGAAAATAATTATTTTAGAGATAAAAAATGACTTGTTAGTTGTGTTATAATTATATGTAAGATAAGGAGACATAGTAAATTTTAATAATGAAGTTTCATAATTCTTACACCACGTGAAAATATAATAATAACACCATATAAAAGAAAAGTTTTAACATGATAAATATGCAAATATAATACTAACATATAAAAGAAAATAAACCATCAAATTAGTGTTTAATATAAAATATGCCGAGATAAATTTCTAAACACTTTATTGAATACAACGTTTGACGTTTTATTTGTTATACATATTTTTATCTTCTATTAATATTTTAATTCATTGTTTACTTTTAACTTTAGATAACGCTACATATAATTGACCGATTGAAAAAATTGGCTCTCTCAAACATAGATCAAATATTGCTAGCTCTCGTTTCTTAACAAAAAATTTCGTGGAAATCCTCGGGAGAGTGATGGCATTACCGAAGCTCGACCCGTTGCCTCCTTTTTTGTTGTTCAAAAAAATAATAATGATTATAATTAACTCTTATTATTTTTTGTAGCAAAATTTCAAAATTAACTTAAATGAATCAATTATGTTTTAAATCTTCATTTTATTAAGGTCCAATATTTTTATTCTTTTATTTAAACATTTCACGTTTAACTTTTTAAGTCTTTAATTTTTTTTAACCCTTTAGTTTACACTTTTCTTCCAAACCCTATGTAACACCTCAATTTTTAATACAAAATATTGGCCAAAATAAAACGTTTTATAAATAGAAGAACATCCTCAAATTTGGATTTACAAAAACCTTGGTATGAAATCAGATTATAAAAGTAGGTGTTACAAAATAGATCATAACCAAGCTAAGACTAAATCCAATCTAGTGTTCTTCTAATCTAGGTCCCGCATCTCTATCCATACGTACCTAAGCCTTCGATCCCGAACCTGAGTACATAGCAAAACAAAACAAGGAGTACGTGAGACAAAAACGTCTCGTGAGCTACATGGGTTTAGACCCGATAATAAAAGTGAAATGTCACATTTCATATAACCAATCAATATACATATATATATATATATATATATATATATATATATATATATATATATATATATATATATATATATATATATATATATATATATATATCCAACTATCCAGTCTAGTCACCTTAGTGTGACCCTATCAATCTTGCTTACCTAGCAATCACGTCTAACTATCGGGTTGCCCCCGAACTAGCAAGAATCACATACATATCTAGTTATCGGGTCGCCCCCGGGCTAACTAGAAACAAGATATCGGCAATAGGATCACCCACGCTACCGATACCTGCCTTGCCCACCGGAATACGTCCAATGAGTAAGACTACTAACGTGGAAGAGTCGATGGGAATCCACCCAACTGCCCCTCACTCCACACCTCATGACCGGGAGTCGCCTGTGACATCGCATAACTAACGTGGATGAGTCGATGGGAATCCACCCAACTGCCCCTCAATCCACACCTCATGATCGGGAGTCGCCCGTATCATCACATTATCTCAATCTCATCATAACCCTATGGTTATGCCAATCTAGCTCTCGGCTATCACGTTCATCATCAATCAAGTTAGTCCAATATTATCGGTAATATCTATCACTAACTCAAAATACTACAAGCCTACACATATAAGCAAATAGACCGTAACGCAAGTAATGAAAATATTTAAGAGGGCTATGTACTCAGTAAATTCCACACGTACTCACCTTAGTAACAAAGATGCTTTAACCGTATTCTTTCCGCCGGTTCCTTGCTCACAATTCGTCCACTTCAATACTTCACCGAATGTCTAAAACAATTATCACAACAAGATTATCATCACAAACTACTACCAATGTGTTCATCTACCTCTAGATAACACCCATCAATCCATTCCCCCAAATATGGTGATTTACCAAACCCTAGGTTTAACCAACCCGTAAGATTCTTACAAATCATACTCATACAATTGTTTTCCTTGTTAATATACCATCTATTAAGTGTATACAACATATATTTCACCATAAATCACCAACCCAAGAACTAGGGTTTCAAACCCAAGCTTCTAAACCCATAGATCTAAAGCTACAACTACAAAGGAGTGAAGATATACCTTTAATCTTCAACTAGGAGTGAAGAATCACAAGATTTGATGAAGAAATCAGCTCCAAATGATGGTTTACACCCAAAATCGTCCACAAACTCGAGAGGAAGAAAACTAGGGTTTTGAAATGCATTAAATGAGCTCAAACCCGACTTTAATGCTGCTCGACCAGACTTCGCGGCGCGAACTAAGTTCGCGTCGCTAACTCTGCATATCGTACGCATACTTAGCGATCGCCATCCAAACGCGAACTACTTCGCGCCTCATAGCCAAACTACCTGGCCCGACTTCCCGATCGCGACCAAAGTTCGCGTCGCGAACTTCCAATGCAGCCAGGGCTGCATTTTTCCAACTTTGCCTCGACCCGGTTTCGCCCATAACTTTCTCGTACGGTCTCCAAACGACACGAAACCAATTCCTACGTCCTTTAAACGATTTATCCTTATTTATCATATTTTTGTACAATTTATTTATTTACAATTTCGGGTCGTTACAACTATCTACCCCTTAAGAAGATTCCGTCCTCGGAGTCTCATCATAGTTCACGAAATTCGGGTACCTCTTCCGAATCTCGTCTTTGACTTCCCAAGTCAAATTCGGCCCAAGTGAATGCTTCCACTTGACCAACACCAATTCGATCTCCTTATTCCGAAGCTTCTTTGTTTTCATTTCTAATATAGCCTCGGGCTCCTCAATCAACCGGTTCGGGCCGTCAACCCGCAACTCTTGTAACGGAATAATATTTTCAACTTCCCCGGTAAACTTTTTCAGATAACTTACGTGAAAGGTGTCATGCACACCTTGAAGCTCGGGTGGAAGTTCCAACTTAAAATCTTGAAGCCCGACCCGTTTCAATATTTTAAACGGTCCAACATACCTTGGAATTAACTTTCCCTTCTTACCAAACCGCATCACACCTTTCCAAGGTGACACTTTCAACATGACCATATCACCGACATCCAAGTCGTATGGCCTTTTCTTCAAACCCGAATAACTTCGTTGTCTATCTTGGGCGACTTTCATGTTGGTTTGAATAATACCGATCTTCTCATTTGTCACTCTCACGATCTCGGGGCCCGTGAGTTTCGTCTCTCCCGCTTCCAACCAACAAGATGGAGTTCTACATTTTCTCCCATACAACGCCTCATAAGGCGGCATCTTGATAGTCGAGTGATAACTATTATTATATGAGAACTCGACTAACGGTAAATGTTCATCCCATTTACCACCGAAATCTAGCACACACGATCTCAACATATCTTCAACCGTTTGAATTGTTCTTTCACTTTGACCGCCGGTTTGCGGATGATAAGCCGTGCTCAACCGCAACTTTGTACCCAATTCTTCTTGTAAGGATCGCCAAAATCTCGAGGTAAACCTCGCGTCTCTATCGGATACAATCGATAACGGAACCCCGTGGAGTCGAACCACCTCATCAACATACAACTTAGCCAATTTCTCAAGTGGCAACGTTTCCCGAATTACTAAAAATAACGCACTCTTGGTCAACCGGTCAACTATGACCCAAATGGCATCGTGACCCCTACTCGTCTTCGGTAACCCTACTATGAAATCCATAGTTATGTCTTCCCACTTCCCGGCCGGTACAACCAATGATTGAGCTACCCCATACGGTACTTGATGCTCGGCTTTCACTTGTGCACACGTGGCACACTTAGAGATATACTTGGCCACTCTCGCCTTCATTCCGGGCCACCAATAAACCCGTTTCATATCTTGGTACGTCTTTGTACTTCCCGGGTGAATCGAATATTTCGACTTGTGCACATCATACAACAACTCTTTTCGGATACCACCGAACTTAGGAACCCAAATACGACCGCCTACGGTCTTCAACCCTTGTGCATTTTCGAGAAAATGTTGGTTCTTACCTAACCGTTCTTGTCTTAACTCGTCTTTTCCCATAACCTCTCGTTGGGCATTCTTGATTCTTTCGATGATGCTCGAGACGACTTCTATACGTGATAAAATTCCTCGGTTCGGTTTTTCATAGACCTTTCGGCTCAAGGCGTCGGCCACTACATTAGCCTTTCCCGCGTGATACACAATCTCACAATCATAATCGGCAATCAACTCGATCCACCTTCTTTGTCGCATATTAAGATCTTTTTGAGTAAACACATATTGTAAACTTTTATGATCTGTGTACAACGTACACCGAGTGCCATACAAACAATGCCTCCACAACTTCAAGGCAAATATAATCGCCGCCAATTCCAAGTCGTGTGTCGTGTATCTCAATTCCGCATTTTTCAATTGTCGCGAGACATACGCGATCACTTTTCCTCTTTGCATCAACACACAACCGAGCCCTTGGTTCGAAGCATCACTATAAACCACAAAATCTTCCATACCATCCGGTAATGTAAGAATCGGCGCGTTACATAACTTTTCTTTTAACAACTTAAACGCCTCTTCTTGCTTCTTCTCCCACACAAACTTCTCACTTTTTCTTGTTAACTTCGTGAGTGGAATCGCGATTCTCGAGAAGTCTTGTATAAATCTCCGGTAATAACCGGCTAACCCAAGAAAACTTCTAACTTTGGTAGGAGTCCTCGGAGGCTCCCAATTTGACACCGCTTCAATCTTGGACGGATCAACTTTAATACCATCACACGTCACTACGTGACCTAAGAATTGCACTTCCCGCAACCAAAATTCACATTTCGAGAATTTCGCATACAACTTCTCCCGTTTCAACACGCCTAGAACAAGTCTCAAATGACCTTCGTGTTCTTCTTCGGTTTTCGAATAAATCAAAATGTCGTCAATAAACACGATCAAAAACTTATCAAGGAACGGTTTACAAACCTGATTCATTAAATCCATAAAAATAGCCGGCGCGTTTGTAAGACCAAACGGCATTACTAGAAATTCATAATGACCATAACGTGTACGAAAAGCCGTCTTCTCGGTGTCGCCTTCTTTCATCCGAACTTGGTGATAACCCGACCTCAAATCAATTTTCGAGAAATAACTAGCACCTTGCAATTGGTCGAATAAGTCATCAATTCTCGGCAATGGGTAACGGTTCTTAATAGTTACCTTATTCAACTCTCGGTAGTCGATACACATTCTCATCGAACCGTCTTTCTTCTTAACAAATAACACCGGTGCACCCCACGGTGACGAACTCGGACGAATAAAACCTTTGTCTAACAAATCTTGCAATTGAGTCATCAATTCCCGCATCTCGGTGGGAGCCAAACGATATGGAGCACGAGCAATCGGCGTCGCTCCCGGAATTAAATCAATTTTAAATTCGACTTGTCTCTCCGGTGGCAAACCGGGTAAGTCATCGGGAAATACCTCGGGGAAATCCCGAATAATTTTGACATTATCCATTGACTTCTTTTCCTTTCGACCATCTAATACATATGCAATAAACGATGCACAACCTTTCGATATACTTTTCCTCGCCTTAATGGCGGTAATCACATTAGGCATGTGATGTCGTTTCTCCCCATACACATACAATTTCTCATTCTCGGGTGTCCTAATCGACACTATTTTCTTTCCACACAAAATTTTGGCTTGGTGCATACACAACCAATCCATACCGATAACCACATCAAACGCCCTAATTCCCATGGGCAACAAATCCACCTTAAACTTTCTACCGTCTATCTCTATTTCACAATTTCTATAAATACATTCGACCATAGACGTTTTCCCGTCGGCTACCTCTATCTCATAAACTTCATTTAACATCTCGGACGGCACATTCAATTTACAACCGAATTCATAAGACACAAACGAATAATTGGAACCCGAATCAAACAAAATATGAGTTGGCAAGGAGTTAATGAATAAAGTACCTGACACCACATCGTGTGCCTCCTTCGCCTCCTCCCGAGTGAGTTGGAAGGATCGCCCCTTCACCTTCGCCGGTTCCACTTTCTTTTGAGCCGTGGACACCATCGACTCGACTCCCTTCTTTGGGCACACATTGCTATAGTGCCCCTTCTCGTGACACGAGAAACACTCCACATCGGCCAACGACTTGGCCCTACAATCTCGGGCTATGTGCCCCGCCCTTCCACAACTAAAACAAGATTTCGACTCTCCTCGGCACGCGCCGGTATGATTCTTCCCGCATTTCTTGCAAGAACCTACACTTCCTTGTTTCGAGAAGCTCGATGTGAACTTCCCCTTCTTATAAGTACCCGAGCCACTCTCGGCTTTTCTCTTCTCGCCCACATGGGCCCTCTCGGCAACCCGTGCCACATTCACCTCTTCTACACCCCGGGCGGCACTAATGGCCTCATCTAGTGAAACCACCCTCTTCACCTCCAACTGGTAGTCCCACGGTAACCCACTAGCGTACCGAACCACCCTCAACCTCTCATCCGAGTAGGTTTTAGCAACAAACGGGAGCAATCCCGTGAACTCCCTCGAGTATTCTTCGATTGACATATCACCCTTCTTAAGGGTCACAAACTTTTCGTGCATCTTTTCCAAATCCCTCTCGGGACAAAACTTCTTTTTCAACCTCGTGGTGAACTCATCCCACGACATCTTTTCAACCACCTCCTTCCCGAGGGTCTCATACACAATATCCCACCAAACCATGGCATCCTCTTTTAGTAATTGTGACGCATACGTCACCATATCGGCATCCTTACACTTGCTACTACCGATAACCCTCTCGGTTTCCCGGATCCACCTCATCGTTACTTTCGGGTCCGAACTACCCATATACACATTTGGCTTACAAGCCATGAAGGATTTAAACGAACAACCCTCTTTCACAATGGGCCTAGCCCTAGCATCACTTTGGCCACCCGTGGAGGATTTTCCCTCCCCGATGCCACTACCCCCAGTTCTCTCATCCGATTTAGCCTCGGATTCACGGTCTCCACCTGATTTCTCCCGGTCTCCAATAATTCAGTGTACTTCCTCGGCCACCGTTCCCTTGATTTGATCGATAATAGTTTGGAGATCCGCCATGGTTACCAGAGTTCTATTAGCTCCGACCTCCGACTCACCCACCCGATGCATCGACGGGTGACTTTCTTGTTCAACCTCAACCTCTACAGGAGGTATCTCTTCCACCCGGCCCTCCGGGGCTTTACCACTTCTTCGCGTGGTCACCATTTCTTTCAATCAAGACTATACGAAAGACATTTAACGTTTAGTACCTTGCGTACAACCCATTAGTCACATAAGACTCAATATCCAAAATCACATCAAATTTCATCGGTCCCCTAGGTTCAACCCTAAACTTAATATAAAGTCTCAAGGTCAACCTATGATCTTAAGGAATCTTATATTTCTAATGCTACAGTCTAAGACTAGGATGGTCATCCAACCTAATTCACTTAAACTATAGCTCTGATACCAAATTGTAACACCTCAATTTTTAATACAAAATATTGGCCAAAATAAAACGTTTTATAAATAGAAGAACATCCTCAAATTTGGATTTACAAAAACCTTGGTATGAAATCAGAGTACAAAAGTAGGTGTTACAAAATAGATCATAACCAAGCTAAGACTAAATCCAATCTAGTGTTCTTCTAATCTAGGTCCCGCATCTCTATCCATGCGTACCTAAGCCTTCGATCCCGAACCTGAGTACATAGCAAAACAAAACAAGGAGTACGTGAGACAAAAACGTCTCGTGAGCTACATGGGTTTAGACCCGATAATAAAAGTGAAATGTCACATTTCATATAACCAATCAATATATATATATATATATATATATATATATATATATATATATATATATATATATATATATATATATATATATATATATATCCAACTATCCAGTCTAGTCACCTTAGTGTGACCCTATCAATCTTGCTTACCTAGCAATCACGTCTAACTATCGGGTTGCCCCCGAACTAGCTAGAATCACATACATATCTAGTTATCGGGTCGCCCCCGGGCTAACTAGAAACAAGATATCGGCAATAGGATCACCCACGCTACCGATACCTGCCTTGCCCACCGGAATACGTCCAATGAGTAAGACTACTAACGTGGAAGAGTCGATGGGAATCCACCCAACTGCCCCTCACTCCACACCTCATGACCGGGAGTCGCCCGTGACATCGCATAACTAACGTGGATGAGTCGATGGGAATCCACCCAACTGCCCCTCAATCCACACCTCATGATCGGGAGTCGCCCGTATCATCACATTATCTCAATCTCATCATAACCCTATGGTTATGCCAATCTAGCTCTCGGCTATCACGTTCATCATCAATCAAGTTAGTCCAATAGTATCGGTAATATCTATCACTAACTCAAAATACTACAAGCCTACACATATAAGCAAATAGACCCTAACGCAAGTAATGAAAATATTTAAGAGGGCTATGTACTCAGTAAATTCCACACGTACTCACCTTAGTAACAAAGATGCTTTAACCGTATTCTTTCCGCCGGTTCCTTGCTCACAATTCGTCCACTTCAATACTTCACCGAATGTCTAAAACAATTATCACAACAAGATTATCATCACAAACTACTACCAATGTGTTCATCTACCTCTAGATAATACCCATCAATCCATTCCCCCAAATATGGTGATTTACCAAACCCTAGGTTTAACCAACCCGTAAGATTCTTACAAATCATACTCATACACTTGTTTTCCTTGTTAATATACCATCTATTAAGTGTATACAACATATATTTCACCATAAATCACCAACCCAAGAACTAGGGTTTCAAACCCAAGCTTCTAAACCCATAGATCTAAAGCTACAACTACAAAGGAGTGAAGATATACCTTTAATCTTCAACTAGGAGAGAAGAATCACAAGATTTGATGAAGAAATCAGCTCCAAATCATGGTTTACACCCAAAATCGTCCACAAACTCGAGAGGAAGAAAACTAGGGTTTTGAAATGCATTAAATGAGCTCAAACCCGACTTTAATGCTGCTCGACCAGACTTCGCGGCGCGAACTAAGTTCGCGTCGCTAACTCTGCATATCGTACGCATACTTAGCGATCGCCATCCAAACGCGAACTACTTCGCGCCTCATAGCCAAACTACCTGGCCCGACTTCCCGATCGCGACCAAAGTTCGCGTCGCGAACTTCCAATGCAGCCAGGGCTGCATTTTTCCAACTTTGCCTCGACCCGGTTTCGCCCATAACTTTCTCGTACGGTCTCCAAACGACACGAAACCAATTCCTGCGTCCTTTAAACGATTTATCCTTATTTATCATATTTTTGTACAATTTATTTATTTACAATTTCGGGTCGTTACACCCTAGCCTAACTCTTCACGGAACTCTCTTCACCGAACTCTTCAGTCTTTATCAGTCAATCGGTTGAATCCCGTCACCGGTAGTCTTCTCCAAATCTCCAAGTCTCCAAATCGTCTCCAGTCGTCACCGGTATTCTTCCCCAAATCTTCTTCAGTTGTCTTCCGTCGTGCCCTCGTGGATCTGTGATTTTGTTTTACAAATCTTGAGTCGCATATCTTCTCCAGTCGTCTACTGTCTCTGCTCACTATATATAGGTATAAATTTCAATACTAAACTCGAATTAAATTGTAAAATTCAGTGTACATAGCTCACGAAATCACTGAATGTGTCTATTGACTAATTGTTAATGTGTATGTTTGTTGTTCAATTGAGAGTGTTTTCACCTTGGAACACTTGAATCTTTTTTTTTTGTGTGTTTATTTGAGATCCTCAAAGCATCGATTGTAGAATAAGGGTATGAATGTTGATTACAACTGTCAACATATAGAAATTTCATGTATCTGGTAATGTTTTTAAAAAAACAAAAGTCACAGTTATAGCCAAAATCAGTGTTAGGGTTAAAGGTTCGGATTTCGGTTAATATTAGTCTTTAAAAGCCTTGATTTTTTTTAAAAAAACTGTGAATATAACTTAGGGTTAGTGTAGATGGTTAGGAATATCCGAATATGTCAAAATCAATCGTTATTTATCCATTATAGGGAATTTAATTTTTAACTATAAATGTAAAAAATACTGAGTTGACTACATTAAACTAACCTAATTCAAAAAAACCCTACTTTAAATGTATAAAAAACAGTATTCACATTGTGATAAGTGATAACCAGATTTATTACAGTCAATTTGATTTTGACTATAAAAGTAAAAATACTGTTTTGACTATACATTAAAGTAAACTAATTCAAATATCCCTAATTTAAAAAATAAATGACTGTAAAAATTTTGTTTTAAGCTAGAACATAATAATATTTTAAGAAACTAAAGAATAAACAGAATTCCAATAAACCGAATTCATTAGTTAAAATTCCAGCCGGTTAAAACCAAATATCATTTTCAACATATAAAACCCAAACATTATAAAAGTTGTCTTTAAAATTCAAATGTTTTGAATCAATTTGAAGTATATGAAATAGTTTGTTGAAAACTTGTTCTTCCTGAAGTGATTATCCAAAGTAATTGATTATTCAACTAGAGTAAATTACAGTTTTTGTCCCTGTGGTTTACCCGATTCTGCGTTTTTGTCCCTCTACTTTTTTTTTCTGTTTTTTTGTCCCCGAGGTATGCAAAATTCCGTTTTTTTGTCCTTCCGTCCACCCTCCGTTTCTTTTTGGCCGTTAAACACCTCACGTGCTGAAAACGTGAGGGTATTTTGGTCTTTTTCGCGAACTGCTTGTACATTGTGCTTTGGAAGTTGTACTTTTATGTTTCATATCCTTCTCTCCACCATCATCATCAAGAACACCCCAAATTACTTTATACTTCTAAAAGAATAATCTTCAAACTCACCTTATCTAAACTGATTTATGCTTACAAACCCACTTAAAATCCAAATCTCAAATCTACAAACCCACCAGTGAAAGCTTCCAAAAAACACGCACTAGAAGGTGCGACCTACTGTGTGTTTTGGGCGGCGGCCGGATTCCGGCCATTCTGGCCGGAGAAGCACCTCGGATCTTACCTCATTCTACTCGGAATCTTCTCCTCTACAAGCTGATGCACGGTAGGCGTCCCAATTGTGGCCGGAAACCACCTGAAATCACGGTTTCCCATGGATGAAAAATGACGCTCAGGTGGCGGCGGCTATTGCCGGCGTTTCTGGGCTGCCGGAGTGTGACCAGTCGACTCAGAAGGGTCAACATAATGGGAATGCACCTTCGGATCAACAGATTCTGACCTCTAAACCTTCATATCTAAACCGGCGATAGTGGTGGCGGAAGGTGGTGACCGGCGATAGTGGTGGCAGAAGGTGGTGACCGGCTTATGTTTGTAGAAATCGAGTTGTGTTCTTTATGTTTGCAGAAATCGAACAAAAATCGTTGAAGATTTCAGATCTAAAAACTATGAACACCAAAAACAACACACTTTCTCTCTCTAAAAACTTCCAAATTTTCAGATCTGATGAATGATTTAGGCTGTTGTTTAAGATTTCATGTGATTTGTGATTTAAGATTTTGATTTTATTTGATTGGGGACTAAGAAATTCAGAATTTGCATGTTTTGATTTTGGGTCTTGTATGTTTCATCATCCTCATCTTGATTTTTTATTTTTTGAGTTCATCATCTTCATCTTGGAATTTGGAAGAAGAAGATGAAGAGAAAGAAAAAAAAGTGAAAAAAAATAGGAAACGAAAAAAGACCAAAATGTCCTCACGTTTTCAGCACGTGAGGGGCTTAACGGCTAAAAAGAGACCGAAGGTCGACGGAAGGACAAAAAAACGGAATTTTGCATACCTCAGGGACAAAAAAACATAAAAAAAAAGTACAAGGACAAAAACGCAGAATCGGGCAAACCGCAGGGACAAAAACTGTAATTTACTCATTCAACTATAATTGTTGTATTCCTATAATAAAATGATATTAGACCCTAATCTCCAATTAAAAATATCAAAAATAATAAAATGAATAGACATTGTAATATTAGAGAAATATTACAATCATATATAATCACTTACAATTGACCCTAAAATTTAATAAATGTGATTTTATACTATTTGATTAGTAGTATATAGGTTAATTATTAATCAAATATTATAAAATTTTAACTTTAATCAGTAACTGATTATACTGATTATTAGTGTTGAGAATTAACCCGTGAACAAAATTAACACCAAGACTTGTGAACATATATAAAAGCGAAATATTAAAAGTTTAATGTTTGACATTAGATATCAAATATAGTTTTGAAAGTGATCTTAATAAAAGTATTGTTTGACTTTTGTAAATTTGTCTACATATAATACCCAATCGTAATTTTAATCACTCAATTATTCACTATTTGATATCAAAAGTCAAACATTAAAGTCAATACAAATAAAAAAATATTTTATTACATAAGTTTTTTGTTCAATCTTATAAATTGGTTGCTAAATTATTTTTAAATTAACACAAAAAATACTGTGAAAGATTTAATGATGAAAATAGTAAAACAAATCCAATGGTGTAAAAGACTAAAATTTAAAAGTAATTAAGAAAACTAATCTGCAAATTACAATTGAGAACTCACACAATTATAAAACAATGCTAACTATAATGAGGCTGTTGCAGATTTGGTTTACCAGTTTGAGGCTGCTGCAATAATTAAATAATGCTGAAAACAGTAACAACATAAATACATAAGTTAACATGTGTAAAACAGAAAATAACATGGTTGTGCAGAAGGAATGTTTTTAATAGGGAATTATCATAAAACATAATGCATACACATATGATTGTATATAATTTTCAAAATTAGTGTAACAATGCTGAGGTGTTTAAGTTTGATATTTACCTGTCTGTAGGTGAAAGAATTTTAAAGATATGACAAAGATTCTTCTTTTAAATGTATACAAATGATGAAAAGCTCGGCTTAAATAGGAGTGCAGGTTATTGATTTAATTTTCCGTATTACCGCATTTTTGTAATTGTAAACATTCCTTATTTTCGGAATGTTAGTTAATGAATTTTGAATTCTTCCCACATAAACCGGAAATTGTAGTTTGTTTCTAAGATTATGACGTTTAATTTAAAATTGAATTTCTTGATAAATAAAGGATTTATACGTTTCTATAAATAAAATTCCGAAATTGATGGCACTAATCTGAATTATAATTATAATTGTTGAATAAACTCATATATTGCGCATTAATTACGTTTTTATTCTGGAGGCATTTAAAACTTTCCATGTGTGTTTGATATTAATTTGTTTGTTTGAATAAACCCATAATTTGCGGATATTGTTTAATTTGGTAATTTATATTTTAAATTTTTTTTAATTTAAAACAGCCATTAATTACGTTTCTTATTCTGGGCGGGAAAAAAAGTTAAAAGCATATTAAGGGGCTGCCACATGGCAGTTGGGCATCTAATAAAGTGACATGTGACCATCTAAAAGCTTGTTTTATTATATACAGTAATAAATAGATGTTTTAAAATTCAAAACAAAACAAAACTGAAACAAGAACTAAGGTGGAGTTTAGGATAAGAACAAGAGAACAAAAATGATAGAATAAGAATCATAGTACATTAGAGATAAGACGTGTTTTGTTTGGGAAAATGTGAACAATTTCCATATATTTGGGAATCATCCAAACCCAAGGAAGATCTCTGCAAATACACACAGAGCATACACTATGTCACATGATATCAATCTAAGCAAAATGCAATATTAGCATTTGTTCTCTCTTGGTTGAGTTCAGTTGCGAAAACAGGAAAAACCTGATCTGATACTCATAAGGTCCATTTTGAAATACAACTTTTCTTGGATCTGGAATCAATTATCCTAGTATTTATATATAGAATTTGATCAACTGTTATGTAAGCTTAAATCACAAAAATTCTTTAGTATAGTTTCAAAACATAAAATGCAATAAAGGATCAATAAATCCCAATAATATTATAAATATGATATGATGTATAATACTTGTAACAATTTTGGTACAATTACTGCATTTGCAGCTCATTATCTCCAGCTATTATGCAACAGACACTCGGTAACACACTCTATTCAATAAGTATAATGTTTATTTCATGTCAGCATTTCATCGAACAGCTGGTGTGCATATCTACACACCATTGTTCTTCCTGCCGACACCATGCCTCAAGCTCTTCCTTGTTCCTCCAAAACCCTACATACATTACCGAAAAATTGTTGGAAAATACAATTAGATGAATAGATGATCAAATTAATTGTTAAATTAAGGCGGAATTGAAAAACGAACCGTGTTAAGAGGCAGTGGTTCAACATCGACGGAGACTAACGACATCTTTGCGATCTCTGAAACGGCGGCGTCTCTCAGTCCGGCGACATCACTGGTGAGATGCTCGTATGCCGCCTCGAATGCTTCCTGCCAGAATCTCGGCAATCGTGTTGTTTTGCTGTGTGTGTACACATTCCAAAACCTCCACACCAATTTCTCTCGCTCCTCAACTTCCTAATTCAATCACAAAATTTAATCATAAATTCGCAATTATATGTGTGTGTGTGTGTGTGAGAGAGAGAGAGAGAGAGAGAGAGAGAGAGAGAGAGAGAGATTAGTACCAGTATGTCGAGATCTCGAACCGGTGAATCGAAGGAATCAGAGAGAGGATTATTGACATTGTCGGCGCCGGACCATTTGAGAGTGACGGAGCCGGTGAACATAGACCAGAAAGCTAGGAGTAAAATCGCGGTAATCGCCCAAAATTTGTACCGACTTTTACTGAACAACCCGCCGCCGCCGTTAGCTGTAGCAGCTGTAGCCGGCACAACGACCACCGGAAAGCCCTGCTTTTTTGCTGCATCGCCGTCGTTCATTTCTGTTCGAAATTGAGGATTGCTGAAGCTGAAAATTTGTTTGATTTATGAAATCGGTGAGTATGAGAGTGAGGTCGTATTGGGTGGTTGAAAGTTCGTAAATGCAGTGTGGACTGGTTGAAGAATGATGGTGGAAGGAAGTGATAAAGATGCGTGCTGGTCCATGGTGTCGGCTGTCTCATGTATAATTATTTAATTTCATCTATATTTAATATGTTTAAAACTTTAAATTAAGCTTATGCAATTTTTTGGCATCTTAATTAACAAACTTAAGTGATTTTAAGTAATACAGTTTATTAAGGTAATAAACTTAAAAATCATTTAAATAAGTTTTCCCAAATCTTACTACTTCCTCCGTATCAAAATAAGTGACACAAATTGGCTTACACGTTTTTTGAGGTAAAAGATTAAAGTAGAGGGTAAAATAGATTAAAATACATAGTTAGTGGAGAATGAGTCCCACTTTTCTTGAATAAAGTGATATTAATAAGTTTTAAAGGTAAAAGTAAGGGTATAAGGGTAATTTCACTTTATTAAAGTGGATATTTAGTGGGTATGAGTCCCACTATTTTTACCAAATAAGGAAAGTTTTCAAAGTGTGTCACTTATTTTGATACACCCCAAAATGGAAAGTGTGTCACTTATAATGATACGGAGGAAGTATTAATGCTAACTTGTTGATATAAGATAAGAATATTGTTTCAACTTTTCTAATTGTTCATTAATCGTTCAAAATGTGTAACATCTCAAAACCCGGTCTAGTAGTTTATTGACCTTAAGGTATTTTATTGCATGATTATGTGATTAATTGTTATATGAATTTATTTAGCCTTTTGTCTTTTGTGGTATTTTAACCAAGGGGTTAAAATACCCGATTTGGGTTATCTTTTGAATGAAAATTCGATTTTTATATTTTTAGATTCCTTGTTGAATTTCATTTCCAAAAATACTTTCGTTTTTAAAGTTGGAGTCCGTTTGCTATTTTAAATAAATTAACTACGAACCGGACTTTTCAGATAATTGCTAAAAGTTGGAAAAAAAAGCCAAGTGGGGCCCCCACCCCCTTGCTTGGCCGGTTTTGAGAGAGAGAGAGAGGGAAACCCTCTCTTTTGTTTTATCAATAGTTTTTTCAAACCTTATCCACTATTCCATTAAAACTCTCTCAACACCCTCTCTACTTGTTCTTGCTTATCCTTGAGCACTTCTTGGTGATTTCTTGTGCTAGGGTCCGAATTATATGCTAAAGATTGTGTAGAAGAAGCCTAGAAGTAAGTTACACCTTCTCCTTTACTTGTTCTTGGTGTTCTTGAGTTTTGGTATGAACTAGGGTTTGATGTTCTTTATGTTTTGTGGTTAAATCTCGTGTTAGATGCCATATTAAGTGTTTATACAAGCTTTGACATGTATTGTATGGTTAATTGTTGGGAGAAGACAAGGTTTGGTGAAAATCACCTTCAACCTCCATTAATGGTGGATGTTGGAGGTGAGTTTTGGTAAACCTTGGATTTCTTGGGTTTTTGTTGGTTGGGTTTGTTTATTAGGTTGAGAAATCACACTTGTTAAGTTATGGATGTGAGAAATCATATATTTGGTGTTTGTTGGATTAACTAGCTAGTGTTTGGGTTAAAAAGGATGAACTAGTGATTTTGGGAAGTTTAATACTTGAATTCTTGGTAGTTATGAATTTGGTGAAATGTTAAGTTTTATGACTTGCTAGTAGTAGGGAATGTGTGCTAGTGGTGGAATTTGGGATTGTATGGCTATATTCGGGTTTTGGCCCGTTTGGGTCAACTAGTTGTGATGAATTGCTAAATGATCATAAATGGTAAATTGTCATGTTGGTTAACTTGCACTAGTTAGAGATATCATAAAATGTGTGTTTTGTGAGCCTTGGATTGTGATTGGTTAAATTGACGTTATTGGCATTTCGGTGGAATCGATCACTAACTCGGTATACTTGTTACAGGAGCCGGGAAGGAGACTCAGTGATACTAGCTCACTGAGTTACAGGACCGAAGGTTGAAAGGTGAGTGGATTCAACCTCCCTCTTGTGTTTGGTTACTTTTGGATTGATATTAGTATACTTGGAAAAACGCAGGAATATACGTGACCTGGAGAGTTCACGGCGCGAACTCTAGTTCGCGGACGCGAACTTGGGACAGAGAGTTGAGGCTCGAGACGGGAACAGTTCGCGTTCGAGTTCACGGCGTGAACTCAAGTTCGCGACGCGAACATGCAGAGTTCACGGCGTGAACTCCCTGAAGTAATCTTTCTTGTGATTCTTCGTAGCTACCCTACTCGATATGTATACCTAGTTGATAGAGGACTACGATACATGACAATGTACACATTCGGGACGAGGTCAGTGTCGGATGGATAACGGCTGGGCATAGTGTACCGACTAATGGGTGGAATGGACCTTACCTGTATGCGTTACACGTAAGGGGGTTTACCCGGGGAGTTGGGTGCAGCGCTATCGGTTACCATGGTTATGGCCAACCATGGTTTAGGGTTCTGCAAAGCCGCCGATCCTCTCAAAGTGGTTACCCCCTCGGAGATGATACTTGCTTTTGTGCTTTTGTGATTAGCATAGCTTGTAGTTGGTTTTATTCATTCACTTAGCTTGTGTGCTAATCCCTCCCTCATTGACACATTTCAGGTTGGAAGGCTTGAAACGGGTCGGGCTTGGACGGGGCGTTTGACCATGCGTTTTAAATTGTATTTTGTGAAGAAGCCTAGTTTTTGTGATACCGTCTTTAAAACTAATACTTTGGATTGTAATATTTTGTGGGACACCGGTCTGTAAACTTAATTAGGTGCTAGACTAATCGCTTCCGTAACTTATTTACTAATTGCTAAAATGTTGATTTTAAAAAAAATGGCTTTCAAAAAGGCGGTGTTACAACTTGTTATCAGAGCTTCGGTTTGGCGATGGATGCACGTTTAGGTGTTTCATTCCCAAATCGTGGCTCGAGTTTGGTCAAACTTTCCGGACACGGGGGATTAGGGCAATTGTGAATGAGGTTTAGTAGTTAGTAGGTGGTTACTAATGATGTAAAACTAAGCCCTGTTGAGTTGTTGTGTTTGTAGCAGGAATGGCTACAGATGGAAGTTTGTTAGAGGATGCCCCGTCGAACATGAACCCCGAGAACAACGGAGCACCGGGCTCCGGGGAGAGTGAGATACCGAATGAAGAATACATCATCTTATTGGAGAACCAAAATATGGAACTTAAGGAGACCATTAGGACTCTCTGCCAAAACCAACACCCCGAGCCGAGGCCCGTGGCTCGGTCTACCTTACCACGATCCACTACTCAAACGAACCCCCCACCACACTTCACTCAAACTACTCATGTACCCGTTTTCCCCCAAAATGACTCCCCCTCCCCTGATACAAGCATATCACAACCAAACCCCACCCGTACCATACCATTGGCTAATGCCAAACACCAACAATTCTTCTACCAACCCCTTCCGGTCGAGAAGAAACCGTGCTCTTACAAGAACTTCCTCGATTTTAAACCGACTGGGTATCGAGGGGGCACCGATCCGGCGGAAACCTTAACTTGGCTTAGGGCAACCGAAAAAGGCCTTAGTGCTTGTAGTTGTGAGGATCACTTGAGGGTCCGGTATGCATCCCGGATGTTGGCGGGACCCGCCATGGATTGGTGGGATGGGTTGACCGCCAATTTTAGCAATGAGATGTTAGATGCTATCACTTGGAAGTAATTCAGGGAGCAGGTGGAGGCTAGGTATTGTAGCCCGTTTGAGTTAGACCGAATTCGGAATGAGTTCATGTTGTTGAAGATGAACGATAGGATGACAGTGGATGAGCTTATCGAGCAGTTTAATGTTAAGCTCCGGTTTGTGAAACAATGGGTCCCTGATTAAGCTCCGGTTTGTGAAACAATGGGTGCCTGATGAGCCTTCTCAAATCAAGCACTTTATCGGGGCGTTATTGCCCGAGTACCGACAGGTGGCTAGATTGGCGTGTACACTCTCACAAGCCTTTGATCTTTCCAAGTCCGCGGAGGGTGACATTAAGGCCCAAAGAGCAATGAATCGGGATAAGACCCCGTTTAACAAGGGAAAATATGAACAATCGGGTTCACACAACCACAGGAAGTCTCAAGGAACCAAAGGTCGGGTAATGACCGTCGAAAGCAAATACTTCAAGGTTCCAACCAAAGGAACCCGTGGTGCCTACCATGTAAGTCTTCGCATGCCGGTCCGTGTACGACACAAACCAAAAGGTGTATTAAGTGTGGGCAACATAGGCGTGAATCATCGGAGTGTAAGTTGGAGAATAATGTGTGTTGGAACTGTCAGAAAGAGGGCCATAGGGTCGTGAATTGTCCAACAAAGAAGAGTTCG
Source organism: Calendula officinalis (assembly GCA_963853835.1). Classification (NCBI taxonomy): domain Eukaryota; kingdom Viridiplantae; phylum Streptophyta; class Magnoliopsida; order Asterales; family Asteraceae; genus Calendula; species Calendula officinalis. The sequence goes on from OY970830.1 coordinate 56,750,171, forward strand.
GGTTCGGGCGGGGGATCGGCGTCATCGGGAGGCCATAAGAAGAAGAGTCACCCACCACATACGGGTCGAGCTTTCAAAATCACGGTGGAGGATGTCACCACTACTGATGATGTCATCACGGGTATGTTCCTAATAAACTCCATACCCGCTCGTGTTTTATTTGATTCGGGTGCAAATTGTTCATTTTCGTCAAAGAACTTTTGTGACAAATTGAAATTGCCTACTTCTTTGATCGAGACACCTCTAGAGACAGAGGTGGCCGATGGTGAAATGGTTCCGGTCACGACATCCGTATCCGGGGATAGTATTGATATTGATGGCGTGAAATTTTCAATTCTTTTACTTGTTATGCCAATATCCGGCTTTGATGTGGTTCTAGGTATGGATTGGTTAAGTGTTAATAAGGCCAATATAAATTGTCACCAAAAGTTGATTACTTTTTCCTTACCCGACGGGTCGCATGTTGTGGCCCGGGGAGACCGTGCGACCCCGACCATACCCATTATCTCTTTGATGAAAGCCCGTAAGTCCTTGACCAAGGGTTGCGAATCGTATTTGGCCTATGTGATCGATGTGAAGAAGGATAAGAAAGTGGTTGGTGATCTCCGGGTGGTTTCGGAATACCCGGAGGTGTTCCCCGAAGAATTGCGTGGGTTACCTCCCGTTCGGGAGGTAGAATTCAAAATCGATTTGGTGCCGGGGGCCAATCCCGTGGCTAGAGCACCGTATCGGTTGGCACCGTCTGAAATTCGGGAAATGATGACACAAATCCAAGAATTATTGGATAAGGGTTTTATTCGGTCAAGTTCCTCACCTTGGGGAGCTCCGGTTTTATTCGTGAAGAAGAAAGATGGTGCACTTCGTATGTGTATCGATTATCGGGAGTTGAACAAAAGAACGGTAAAGAATCGGTATCCTTTGCCGCGTATTGATGATTTGTTTGATCAACTCCAAGGGTCTTCTTATTTCTCAAAGATAGATTTGAGATCGGGTTATCACCAAGTTCGGGTTCACGAAAACGATATTCACAAGACGGCTTTTAGAACTCGTTACGGGCATTGCGAGTTCTTGGTGATGCCGTTTGGGTTGACGAATGCTCCCGCGATATTTATGGATTTAATGAACCGAGTTTGTCGGCCTTACCTCGACAAATTCGTTATTGTGTTTATTGATGACATCCTAATTTATTCCAAGACCGAAGAAGAACACCAGGAACACTTGAGGCAAGTGTTAGAAACATTGAAGCGGGAACGTTTGTATGCGAAGTTCTCGAAGTGTGAATTTTGGCTTCGAGAGGTCCACTTTTTGGGTCATGTTATTTGTTCGAATGGGGTAAAAGTGGACCCGGCGAAGATAGAAGCGGTTATGAATTGGAGTGCCCCCAATACTCCAACCGAAATAAAGAGCTTTTTGGGTTTGGCGGGTTATTACCGGCGGTTTATTAAAGACTTTTGGAAGATAGCGGGCCCGATGACGAAATTGACCCGTAAAGATGTACCGTTTCGGTGGGGTAATGAACACGAAAATTCCTTTCAATCATTGAAGCAACTATTGTGTCAAGCTCCGATCCTTGCCTTACCCGAAGGCCCGGAGGATTTTATTGTTTATTGTGATGCATCACTCGCGGGTCTAGGTTGCGTGTTGATGCAACGAGACCGGGTCATTGCCTATGCTTCTGGGCAATTAAAACCTCACGAGAAGAATTATCCAACTCACGATATGGAGTTGGCGGCGGTGGTTTTCGCACTAAAATTATGGAGGCATAATTTATACGGTACCAAATGTGTTATTTGTACGGATCATAAAAGCTTGCAATACGTGTTCACGGAAAAGGAATTAAATACGTGACAACGAAGATGGTTAGAGTTGATTAAAGACTATGATTGTGAAATTCGATATCATCCCGGGAAGGCGAATGTGGTGGCCGATGCCTTGAGTAGAAAGGGGGATCCGGGAAGGGTACAATTTATGCGGATGGAAATTATGTCGGATTTGGTGTCCCGGTTGAAGATTTCCCAAATGGAAGCTTTGAATGTCGAGAACTTGAAGACCGAGATTTTGATAAAACGGAAGGATGATTTAGTAGAAGACTCGCGGGGTTTGAACACGTATCAATCTCGGGTTTGGGTGCCGTTAATCGGGGGTTTGCGGGAATTTTATTTTATCCGTGGCTCATAATCCCGGTTATCGGTTCACCCGGGTAGCACAAAGATGTATAACGATCTAAAAGCACTTTATTGGTGGCCGACGATGAAGACCGATATCGCTCGATATGTGGGTAAGTGTCACATTTGTGCACAAGTTAAAGCCGAACACCGAAGGCCTTATGGGACTCTAACTCAATCTCCGATTCCTGAGTGGAAGTGGGACCGGATCACTATGGATTTCGTGACAAAATTGCCCCGTACACAAAAGGGTCACAATATGATTTGGGTTATAGTCGATCGTTTGACGAAGAGTGCTCACTTTTTGGCTACTAGTGACACCGCCTCACTTAGCAAATTAGCGAAATTGTATGTTGATGAAATGGTATCCCGACACGGTGTTCCGATTTCTATCGTGTCCGATAGGGATCCTCGTTTTGTTTCGAACTTTTGGATTAGCTTGCAACGAGAATTGGGGACGCGGGTGAACTTGAGCACCGCGTATCATCCTCAAACCGACGGGCAATCGGAAAGAACAATACAAACTCTTGAGGATATGTTGCGGGCTTGTGTATTAGAGTACGGTGGGTTGTGGGATTCTCACCTACCGTTGATCGAATTTTCTTATAATAATTCATATCACTCGAGTATTGGTATGCCACCGTACGAGATGTTGTATGGGCGTCGGTGTCGTACCCCGACGTGTTGGTTGGAAGCGGGTGAGAAACAATATGCGGGACCCGATATTGTTCAAATGACCGTGGATAAAGTTGCCATTGCCCGGAAAAAGTTGAAAGCCTCCCGTGACCGACAAAAGATGTATGCGGATCCGAGACGTAGGCCCGTTACGTTCTCGGAAAATGAGATGGTTTACTTGAAGGTGTCACCTTGGAAAGGTGTTATTCGTTTCGGCAAACGGGGGAAGTTGGCCCCGAGGTTTATCGGGCCATTTCGGATAATCAAGGTGGTGAATGATCAATCGGTGACGCTTGAATTGCCACCGGAATTGTCGGCGATTCATAACACTCTCAATGTTTGCTACTTGAGAAAGTGTAATATCGAAGACCCGAGCCAAATTCTTTCAGTTCGGGAATTGCGGGTTGATACGAGGAAGAGGTTAGTAGAAGAGCCAATGGGGAAAGAGACAAATCCCGATGGTATTGGTAAAGTGGAAGCACAGTTTGGGTGCAGATATGACTTGGGAGACCGAGGCCGATATGCGGGAGCGTTATCCCTCCTTATTTGATCGAGATGGGATTCCGGGGACGGAATCTTCTTAAGTCGGTGAGAGTTGTAACATCCCAAAACCCGGCCTAGTAGTTTATTGACCTTAAGGTATTTTATTGCATGATTATGTGATTAATTGTTATATGAATTTATTTAGCCTTTTGTCTTTTGTGGTATTTTAACCAAGGGGTTAAAATACCCGATTTGGGTTATCTTTTGAATGAAAATATGATCTTTATATTTTTAGATTCCTTGTTGAATTTCGTTTCCAAAAATACTTTCGTTTTTAAAATTGTAGTCCGTTTGCTATTTTAAATAAATTAACTACGAACCGGACTTTTCAGATAATTGCTAAAAGTTGAAAAAAAGCCAAGTGGGGCCCCCACCCCCTTGCATGGCCGGTTTTGAGAGAGAGAGAGGGGGAAACCCTCTCTTTTGTTTTATCAATAGTTTTTCAAACCTTATCCACTATTCCATTAAAACTCTCTCAACACCCTCTCTACTTGTTCTTGCTTATCCGTGAGCACTTCTTGGTGATTTCTTGTGCTAGGGTCCGAATTATATGCTAAAGATTGTGTAGAAGAAGCCTAGAAGTAAGTTACACCTTCTCCTTTACTTGTTCTTGGTGTTCTTGAGTTTTGGTATCAACTAGGGTTTGATGTTCTTTATGTTCTGTGGTTAAATCTCGTGTTAGATGCCATATTAAGTGTTTATACAAGCTTTGACATGTATTGTATGGTTAATTGTTGGGAGAAGACAAGGTTTGGTGAAAATCACCTTCAACCTCCATTAATGGTGGATGTTGGAGGTGAGTTTTGGTAAACCTTGGATTTCTTGGGTTTTTGTTGGTTGGGTTTGTTTATTAGGTTGAGAAATCACACTTGTTAAGTTATGGATGTGAGAAATCATATATTTGGTGTTTGTTGGATTAACTAGCTAGTGTTTGGGTTAAAAAGGATGAACTAGTGATTTTGGGAAGTTTAATACTTGAATTCTTGGTAGTTATGAATTTGGTGAAATGTTAAGTGTTACGACTTGCTAGTAGTAGGGAATGTGTGCTAGTGGTGGAATTTGGGATTGTATGGCTATATTCGGGTTTTGGCCCGTTTGGGTCAACTAGTTGTGATGAATTGCTAAATGATCTTAAATGGTGAATTGTCATGTTGGTTAACTTGCACTAGTTAGAGATATCATAAAATGTGTGTTTTGTGAGCCTTGGATTGTGATTGGTTAAATTGACGTTATTGGCATTTCGGTGGAATCGATCACTAACTCGGTATACTTGTTACAGGAGCCGGGAAGGAGACTCAGTGATACTAGCTCACTGAGTTACAGGATCGAAGGTTGAAAGGTGAGTGGATTCAACCTCCCTCTTGTGTTTGGTTACTTTTGGATTGGTATTGGTATACTTGGAAAAACGCAGGAATATACCTGACCTGGAGAGTTCGCGGCGCGAACTCTAGTTCGCGGACGCGAACTTGGGATAGAGAGTTGAGGCTCGAGACAGGAACAGTTCGCGTTCGAGTTCACGACGTGAACTCAAGTTCGCGACGCGAACATGCAGAGTTCACGGCGTGAACTCCCTGAAGTAATCTTTCTTGTGATTCTTCGTAGCTACCCTACTCGATATGTATACCTAGTTGATAGAGGACTACGATACATGACAATGTGCACATTAGGGACGAGGTCAGTGTCGGATGGATAACGGCTGGGCATAGTGTACCGACTAATGGGTGGAATGGACCTTACATGTATGCGTTACACGTAAGGGGGTTTACCCGGGGAGTTGGGTGCAGCGCTATCGGTTACCATGGTTATGGCCAACCATGGTTTAGGGTTCTGCAAAGCCGCCGATCCTCTCAAAGTGGTTACCCCCTCGGAGATGATACTTGCTTTTGTGCTTTTGTGATTAGCATAGCTTGTAGTTGGTTTTATTCATTCACTTAGCTTGTGTGCTAATCCCTCCCTCATTGACACATTTCAGGTTGGAAGGCTTGAAACGGGTCGGGCTTGGACGGGGTGTTTGACCATGCGTTTTAAATTGTATTTTGTGAAAGAAGCCTAGTTTTTGTGATACCGTCTTTAAAACTAATACTTTGGATTGTAATATTTTGTGGGACCCCGGTCTGTAAACTTAATTAGGTGCTAGACTAATCGCTTCCGTAACTTATTTACTAATTGCTAAAATGTTGACTTTAAAAAAAATGACTTTCAAAAAGGCGGTGTTACAAAATGAGCGGATAAACTGTGAATCGGATTAAACTGAGATGGTTAAATAAATGTATTGTATTAAAAGTATTTTTATATAAAAAATAATGATTTTTTCCCGATAGATCCACTACTATTTTAGTATAATCAAAGTCAATGGCTAAGCTATACTCTCTCCGTCCCTAAATAAAGTTTTGAGTAAATTACACATAGGGTCCCTGTGGTATACCACTAATTACAACCTAAATCCTTGAACTTCGTTTATTACACTGGATGTCCTTGGTATATTCACTTTGTTACACCCAAAGTCCCTGATGCCCTTAAATTTTTTAAATGACCAAAATACCCTTTTATCATTTTGTAATAAAGTAAAGATGAAAGACTATAAATATAATAAGTGATAAATCACAGGGATCATCCGTGAAATTTTACTCTAATAATTGATTTTTCCCTCTTCTATCCATATTTTTCACCATATTCAGACTCACCATTTACCTCTCTTTTTGAACTCAAACCTTAATCAATAACCATTATCGTCGCGCCACCGAACTCCCTGAAAAGTCGATCCATCCTCAATCCCTACCTTTAATTGCCTTTTCCAGTTGTTCCGCACGGAGGACATTCTATTGACATGCTTGTGCAAAACATCAACTCCTCTGGCAACGTGCATCAGCTGTCTTAATTAATTCAGGTCGGTAGAACGTCACCGGCGGTGGAACAACTGGAGAAGACAACCAGAAGTAGGGTTTGAGAATGGATCGACTTTTCTGGAATTTTGGTGGTGTGGCGACAATTGTTATTGATTGGGGTTTGAGTTCAAAGAGATAAAGGTGGTGGTGATTCTGAATATGGTCGGAAAATGTGGATAAAAGAGAGACAATGGTTATTGATTGAAGTTTGAATTCAAAGATACATGAGTGGTGAGTCTGAATATGGTGGAAGAATATGGATAAAAGTGATAAAAAATCAATTAATATAGTAAAATTTCACGGATAGTCCCTGTGGTTTATCACTTATTACATACACAATCCTTCATATTCACTTTATTACAAAATACTAAAAGGGTATTTTGGTGATTTAAAAAATATAAGAGCAGCAGGGACTTTGGGTGTAACAAAGTGTATACACCGGGGACGTCCAGTGTAATAAACTAAGTTTAAAGACTAAAGTTGTAATTAGTGGTATACCACAGGGACCTTCCGTGTAATTTACTCTAAAGTTTTTATTTCCCCTAAATTTTTTTCCATAAATAAAGTTCTCATTTCTCAAGTTGATGTGGTCTACTTAATAAAATAATACATTTATCAAGGACCCCACTACTAACTATCCAATATTTATCTTTCTTTCTTCAATCTAACTTCATATTTTAATCAAAATTATTACTAATGACTTCACTACTAACTTTTCCTTAAAACTTATGCCCAGCAGAAATGAAAACTTTATTTAGGGACGGAGGGAATAGTACAATTAAAAAGTATGTATCACAAAAAATATTTACTAATTTTAGTTATCATGAATTCTAAATTAAATCATAATTATTGTATTATTGACATGATTTCTTAATTACTCAAATCGTTTGAACTACCATAACACACACATGTAGATAACATGAGAGTGAAAAAAATAATGTCAATCTACACATACATGTGATTACACACATTTTCTTCCCATATTACTGTATTTATTAAATCATCAATTACTCTTCATGTTAAAAACTAAAATTTATAATTTATAATAGATTATAAAAGATTTCAAAAAAATATTTGACGATTCATGTGTATATTAGAACACAATTTCTAAATTAAGATTTTTTTTCTAGAAATTGTTATAACCATGTAATTTCATCATATATTAAACCTAATGTCATATGAATATTAGTATTTGATAATAAACATAAGGTTTTTCTAACTCATGTCCTAAGGGCATGAGCTTAGAAGCATTTAATGAGCTCGATATTTCCTTTGATAATACTGATCACATATTAATTATGTTTATTTTTTACATGTATTAAATGTTTTTTTAACTAAAAATAACAACTTCGGGTGCATTTAATACTTCTAATCTCATACTCTTAGGGATGAGTTAGACAAACCCATAAACACACATATATAGGGTGAGGATCTATAGAAAAGAACTATTAAATAAAGAATATAAGGAATGATTTATAATCCTTAGATCAAAAATTCAAGGGATCAGATATAGGATTTAAAAAGAGGCGTGTACATTAATTGGGGTGTGGATGCGAATAAGAAAAAAAGGGCTAGAAGGGTAGTATTGTAAAAGTGTCGGTCTCTCAGCAAACAACAATTACGTTGTTGAAGTCAAGGCATTTTAGGGTTTCAAATGGCGATTCTGTCTCTCTCACAAACGAAAACGGAGATTATCTCTCTCACAAACGAAGGCGCATCTGTGTAGAGTTTCAATCGGGGGTTTTAACCAGACAATTTCTAGAAAATTTCTTCACATACGGGCGATTTCAACACAGAATAGTTCAAGGGATTTCGAGAAACAGGTGACGAACGAAGAGGACATAGATGAGTAAGTACATTTACAGTAATATGTAAGAAACGTTATTTGATTTTGTCGAATTCCAATCTGCTCGTATTTAGTAGTACTGCTCCCTTTGTTTTTGAAAAATTAGAGCAATTATTATGACTTTGAGGTCAAATCTCACACTCTAGGAATAGAATTTGATGTGTTTTTAACATTTTTAAGAAGTTATGGTCAACTACCTCAAATATTTAATGTATTTTAATAGCTGTAAGTTAGTTTTATGTTCTTAGTATGTGTTTGGCAACTAGTAGCACACATCTCTAGACTTATTTCATGAGCTAATCAATGTAGTTAGGAGAGATATTTTGTATAGTGCTCATAATTAACTACGATTTCAAAAGCCTTGTATTTTAAGAACATAATTAAAAAGGCTAAAATTTCTGAAGCAACGGCAGTATCATGCACATTATTCGAATTTCAATTGCATTTATTAGAACATATCATCTTATTGTTTAAACTTTAAAAATTGTTGCCAACTTTGATTCCAATTCAACATTTTGGACTTTGTCACTTTCGACTTTAAAAATTGCTGCCAACTTTAGACTTTTAAATACCAATATGTTGCTGTCAGATTGTAAATTTTGGATTCACTGGTTATAACCCCGAAAGTTATTCGAACCGACCCAAACCGGAACCGGAACCGGAATCGGTAATTCGGTCAGGTTCTGGGTTCTTGATTTTCCAAATTTTCAGTTTTCGGGTTTATTGGTTCGGTCCGGTTCAGGAACTGAACACACCCATAGGTTTATGTATTTAGAATACTATTGTTGTCCTCTAATTTCAGGCAATGGTTTTGATTGGATTGTTTTAGATTTTTTGTGTCATTGAAGTATGATTGGACTATTTATAGATTGTTTCTACATTTACATTTTGGCAGTGTATAAAAGAGCAAAAACCCGTAATTCTAAAAGATGGGCTACGATGCAATTAACGGTTCGTAAGGATGGTAAAAGAAGAACGAGTAGAGAACTGAGTACAAGCATAGGTGGTTGGTTTTTTTATGTGATTGTTTGCTATTTAGGTGGTTGGTTAATTTTTGTTGATATTGATGATGGATAGTTGTAGAACTAATCCAGATTTTTATCGTTTCGGATTTTTTCATATTGATTATAATCTAGATTATAAGTGTTCGTGATACATGAAAAGGATTTATTGATAGTTGGTTGTTTTTATGGTTGTTATTATTTTGATTTTTCTTTGTATTGATTATTGTAGTGGACAAAGAAAGTGCATATACATTCTTTATGTATTGTTGATGATACATGAAAAGGAAAATAAAAACAGGGAATAACGAAATAAAATGAAAATGCAAATGCAACTGCAACTATAAAAATAAAAATGCAACTAGAAGTATTTTAAACAGAACAAGAATGTAAAATTTTATGAAATAACCACATAAAATGAAAATGCAATTCCAAGTATGAAAATGCAAATGCAATTGTAAGTATGAAAATGCAAATGCCAATGCTAATTTTCAAACAATTGGTTAAAATTTCAAATACAACTGACAATATGAAAATGCAATTGATAGTGTTTAAAACAGAAGCATAATGTAAATTTCAGGGAACAACTACATACAATGAAATGTAATAGCAAGTATGAAAATACAAATGCAACTGACAATATGAATTCCAAATGCAACTCACAGTATGAAAAACTAAATGCAACTGACATTATGAAACCGTAAATGCAACTGACAATATCTAAAACAGAAGTAGATTGTAAAATTTCATGGATAAATACATAAGATAAAAATGCAAATGCAATTGATAATAAGAAAATGAAATGACGATATTTAAAATAGAACTAGAATGTGAAATTTCAGCGAATAACTACATAAAATGAAAATACAATTGCAAACATGAAAATGCAACTGCAAGCATGAAAATGCAAATGTGAATATCAATATTTGAAACAGAACCAATATTTGAAATTTCAGGAATAACTAGTTACAAAGAAAATGAAAAGTATGTTTAACTAAATTTGGTAAGAATATAAAACATGAACAAGACATAAATCTAATGTGCCACTCGAGAAAATCTTGCATCATCATCCGCTCCTTGCATTTTTTTCTTTGAATCCTCTACTTTTTGTTCCTTTCTGGACAAGTTCAAATATTATGTGGATCATAGCTGTCACAGTAACCACACTTTCATATCTTTCATAGAAGTCTAAATCTTTTATATCATTTTCATTTCGTTTGCATGTACAAGTAAATTTCCTCAGAGAAGCATACTAAACAACCTACAAAGAAATTGCATATCATTAAGAGGTCTTTTAGTATTAAGAACATTAGGAACCCAATACTTATCACCAAGAGTAGATATTTTGTCAAATCCAATTCGAAAAGAAGTTGGAACATGAACAAACTCTATAATAAAGAAAACTACAAAAAGGGTGAAACTTCATAAACTACATAAAATGAAAATGCGACTGCACAAATGAAAATGCAAATTTTAATATTTCAAACAATTGTTTAAATTTTAAGGGGATAACTAGTATAATGAAGATGCAAATGCAAGTGCAAGTTTGAAAATGAAAATGCAAATGCATTTCAACATTGATTCAACATATTCCCCCAGTATCAAAATCATCCAAACAAATACAACTAAACGAAAATGCAAATGAACATTGATTTCAACATCTTCCCCAATTTTAGAATCAGTAGAACAAATACATATAGACGAAAATGAAAATGAACAATTATTCATCTTTTTCACCAAATTCAAAAGCAGACATTCGCCATATTGACCAATTACAAAAATCATTCATCATATTAAACATATCTATTGATAAAACTACAAAAACAAATCTGAATATTGATTACCACATTCGATATCCATTGAAGCAAAATTTAGAGATATTTACCTAATACATGAATCACATGAAGAAATTGAAAGAAGGAGTATAAATCAGAAGGAATTGAAGCAGGTATTGGATCGGTTCAGCATTGCAACCTACATGGAGCTGAATCAGACTCGTTCATATGTGATTCAAATAGCTAGATCTGGATCTGAATGTTTTAAATCTAGTTCAAACAAGGTTCGTAGCTGAATGTTTCAAATAATAAGGTTCATAACGTCTAGTTCGTAATTACACCGAGATCTGGATCTAATTTAAGGTTAGTAGATGATTTAGGGTTAGTGGAGGAGCTGATTTAGCGTTCGAATAAGATCTGATTTAGGATTCATATCTGATTTAGGGTTCGTAGCTTTCATACATGGTTCGTAATAATAACATATGGAGAAGATGAATAGGAAATTAAACTTGGCTGGTATATTGTTCTAATTAGGAGCTTTGGAGGAAGCCATTAATGGAGTTTTGAAATGAGATATAGAGAAGATGAAGTAGGGAAAATTGAAAAACACACGAGAATGAGGGGAAGTTGAAAAAAATGGTACATATTGATTGAGGGGGTAAATGACCATCATGCCCTTAAGTACCCTTGAACATTTTAATTACATCAAGGCTCCTAATTACTTTTTTAAGTTCTCTAAATAACCTAACTTCTTTCTTGATCCATATTCTATATATATATATATAAGAAAAGTTGTGAATACATACCAGAAGTGAAGTGAACTAGATTTTTAGTAAACCGATGATAATATATTGTAAATCATAACCTATGCATTGATTGCATAGATTTATAACATTTATGATACATTATTTATTAATATCTTCCTTTTAAGTTATACGAAGTATATATTTTACACTATGTATAATGATTGATGTAGTATTTACTTTGTAGATACACAAACTACTAATAAAAATAATTGTTAGAATAATTCATTATTTTTAAGCTAATTCATATACTTCTATGACAATTTGAAATTACAAAAAATGAAAGGGAGGTTTGTATATCAACACCAATAAAAAAACCTAAATAACGTCGATTGTAGGTTACATGACAAAGGGAGTCTTTATTTTTCAAAATTCGAAATTTTTTAGAAAACCGGAAAAGGTTGCGGTGATCGAAGGGAAAAAGGGCAAAATAACAATTAACAACAAACCATTTCATTCTTCACTTTTCGTTTCTGCATTTGTTTTTCAATTTCACCATCACCCACTCTCTTCTTCTTCTTCTTCACTCGCTCATCAATCTTTTCTTTTTCGTTATGTTTCGCATCACCCACAAAATAAATTAATCAAATCCTTTAATTTATTACAACAATTGGCCAATAAATTACCCAAAAGATGAGCTCGGATCCAGTTATGCAACGCGTTAATCGCAATGTTGATGAACATATATCGCAGCTCATGCAGTGCAAACCCTTATCTGAACAAGAGGTAATTACATATCGAATCTGATAAATTTTACCGTTTTGATTTGTTTTTTGGGTTATATATGTGATTGATCCAATTATTTGAGACGATTAAAAGGGTTGATATATTTGATTAAGGCAGATCTGTTTGGGTTAGATCTGTTAGAATAAATTCTCAACATTTTTTTCTTTTCTGTTTATAATTTCAATTTAAATTATTGGGTTCTCCATATGCAATTAGAAATTATTTAAAGATTCTATACATGCATATTATATGGAGCTCTACTATTGAAATCTGAAATTTATTTGAACTATTTGTATTTGGATAAGATCATAAGATTGTTCGATATGCTATAATTTAATGAGTTATAAAATGTGGAAATATGGTTACTTTTTTTAATCCGATTTTCATCTGGTTTTATAATCCGGAATGTGTATTATGAAAGTGATTATATGTGATACTGAATAACTAAATTATGATAATCAGTTGTAACAAAATGTGCTCTAGGAGATGGTGTTTGGATGTGTTTCTGCTCCTCAAGTTGTAATACTAAGTTTTCATGGTGTTGGCAGTTGATTGTTTAGTAATTTCTTACTATTTAAAAATTTTTTAACTTAAAACAACCAAAAATTCTCCATATATTAACATCTAGGGATAAAGTTTGCATTTTGTACATAATTCAACACTTGAATTATGAAGCATATCAAATTTCTATAATATCTATCGATGAATTATGAATGTAGGTTAAGTCATTATGTGATAAGGCAAAGGAGATCCTGATGAAAGAAAGCAATGTGCAGGTATAAATTCAATTTATTCATTGTTACAACATGCTCATAGTTTTTTATTTTACATATTAAGTTTAAGATGAGTTAGTTACACAAAAAATGTAATTTTTCTTAAACAAGTATTGATTTCAGCTGAATAAATTCATCAAATATTTGCATTGCAGCCTGTTAAAGCCCCAGTGACAATTTGTGGGGATATTCATGGACAATTTCATGATCTTGCTGAGCTTTTTCTGATTGGAGGAAAGGTCTGTGTTTGTTTGTCATCCTTTTTTATTTTAATATTTTTATGATAAATTAATTTTTGTTGATAAAGAAAACTGATTGTCTTATAGTAAAACGAGAAAAAATTATCACAAATAATCTTGTTTTTTATTTATCATAATATGCATTAAAACTTTAATTCATTAGAACTAGGCAAACACTCAAAGATCCGAGTATTTGATTATCACATCTTTTATTATATTTTGTGATTCTGAATATTCAATATCACACAATTAATTTCATAAGACACATCCAAACACCCTCTTAGCTAAACATTATATTTTTATTTAGTTTCAATTAAGATCTAATTATGTTCCTATTTTGTCATAGTGCCCAGATACAAATTACTTGTTCATGGGAGATTATGTTGATCGTGGTTATTATTCAGTCGAAACAGTGACTGTAAGTATTATACGTTATTTACTTTTCTAAATTTACAATGAAATGTTATTAATTTGCTTTTATTCTTTTTTATTTTTTTTTATCTCAGCTTTTGGTGGCCCTTAAAGTGCGTTATCCACTACGGATTACTATTTTAAGAGGAAATCATGAAAGTAGGCAGGTAAATTTTTGCTGCTGCAATTAAATCATTATGCATTTATTTTCATTTTTAATAAATTTGTTTTTACAATAAAATCTATAATTTTCCTTTTTATGCAGATCACTCAAGTTTATGGTTTTTATGATGAATGCCTAAGAAAGTGAGTTCCCAACAATCTCTAATTACACGGTTTTTCCATTATCTTTTTTCAAAATTATTCCTTAATATTACATAAAAACTTCAATATTTTTCCGAACCTACTCCCATGATTTGTTCAAATATCTGTGAAATGTCTAATATACCCTTGAACAATGAATTAAGAGCAGATACGGTACTGCTAACGTATGGAAGACATTCACAGATCTATTTGATTATTTACCTCTCACTGCACTGGTTAGTAAAACTTCACTTTTCATACCCCTTATGCCATACATCTAATATTAAGTTACATAAATCGTCCCTGTGGTTTATACGAAATTATGGATTTCGTCCCTCGACTATTTTTTGAAACTTGTAGCATCAACTGTCCATAAAAACTTAACAGCCTCTTTTTGCTTTAAGGACCATAAGTGTTACAAGTTTCAAAACATAGGGACTGACCGGATGATTTATGTAATGTAGTCTAAATCGTTGTGTATGGTTTTCTTGATTATGATATGATATATTTTATATTTCTTATTTTTTGATTTTTCAGGTGGAGTCTGAAATATTTTGTCTACATGGCGGATTATCTCCTTCAATTGAAACACTTGACAGTATAAGGAACTTTGACCGGGTCCAAGAAGTGCCACATGAGGGCCCCATGTGTGATCTGTTATGGTCTGACCCGGATGACCGTTGTGGTTGGGGCATTTCCCCCCGGGGTGCTGGATATACATTTGGCCAAGTATTATTAATATTTTATATTTTAATTGGTTTTATTTAGGGCTAATTAAATAATAAAAGTAATTAGGTGTTGGTTTTAATTTATTTGTATTGGATATATCAGGACATATCTGAGCAATATAATCATACAAACGGCTTAAAGCTCATCGCTAGAGCACACCAGTTAGTTATGGAGGGATTCAACTGGGCTCACGTAAGATTATTGTGATTTATTATTAATTTTTTTTTTTTGGTTTAATAAAATGTGTTTGTGAGTGATTATAGAAATTGTTTATATGTTTATAACAGGAACAAAAGGTTGTGACAATCTTCAGTGCACCTAATTATTGTTACCGTTGTGGGAATATGGCTTCAATACTTGAAGTAGACGATTGCAGGGGTCACACTTTCATTCAGGTTTCTCTCTCTCTCTCACACACACACAAATATGGGTTTGGGTCAAAGAGGGTCGGGTTTACGATTTGGGTCGGGTCGGGTCTATGAGTTGGATAATAGGATCTTTTTTTTTTTTGTTTTTGAATTTCAGTTTGAACCAGCTCCAAGGAGGGGAGAGCCAGATGTGACACGTAGGACACCAGATTATTTCCTATGATGCTGACGTGGCAGGCTTTATAACTCAACTGTGGTGTTGCTGATTGGAAATAAGGAGATCGAAGGGCATATATGTATATGAACCTTGAAAATGAGGCATATATATATACCAAATGCAATTTGGTCATTTTTCATTTCTGATTTTTGTTTGTAGAGGAAAGACACATTTAAATGTCAGCTGTCTTTCCTTTTTTTCTGTTCGTTGCTGTTATAATTATTTTTTGACATTAGTTACAAATTCTTGCAATTAATTCATTTTTGGTCAAAATATATTTTAGTACTCTGAACCTAGTTGACTAGTAGGTCTTCTATTACCTGAATTATTAAAAGTGCATTATAATATCATGACTCATTAATTTGATCGTTATTACTTGACTTATTTTCGTTGGAGCTTTTGACGGACTAAAAATTTGATGTTAATTGATATTAGAAGGAAATCACGTGAAAAAACAAAGATGAATTAGTAAGTCAGGGTATTAAATTGACCATTTTGTCAAGTTTAGGGGTATTAAAATATATTTTGGCTTTTGTTGGGAAATTTGGATTTAATGCATTGTGTTATATCGACTAGGTCATCCCGATCTATTTCACTCATGATCTGGCCTGGTCGACCCAATCATAATATTGATGTTTTTAGTATAGGGGATGATTTTTACACCATAACTGTAACGACCCGAAATTTGTAAATAAATAAATTGTACAAAAATATGATAAATATGGATAATTCATTTAAAACAAGTAGGAATTGGTTTCGTGTCATTTGGACACCGTACGAGGAAGTTATGGGCGAAACCGGGTCAAGACATGGAAGAAAAAGTGCAGCCTGGGCTGCCTGGGGAGTTCGCGGCGCGAGGATTGGGTTCCCGATCGCGAACTTCGAACAGAGAGTTGGGATTTCTGAGATGGAAGTTCGCGGGTAGTTCACGATCGCGAGGAAGTTCGCGACCCGCATAGTTCGCGGCGCGAACTCTGGTTCACGGCGCGAACTTCCCCGACCAGCTGTATTAAAGTCGGGTTTGGCTCATTAAATGCCATCCAAAACCCTAGTTTTCTCCTACCAGCTGGTGTGGGCGAATTTTGAGCACAAAGTGGCGTTTGGAGCTTAAGCTTCACTAAATCTTGGTGATTCTTGCTCCTAGTTGAAGAACAAAGGTAAATCTACATCTTTCTTGGGTTTTTAGCCATAGATTCAAGTAGGGAAAGCTTGAATCACAAACCCTAGTTTTGGGTTTGTTCATAAATGGTTAAATGGAAGTTGTATAACTTATATCTATGGTGTTTTAACAAGAAAAATGTGTTTATGAAATGGATCTATGAAAATATGAAGTTTTTGGAATTAGGGTTTGGTAATTTGGGGAAATATGATGCTAGTTGTTGACTAGCCATGGAATATGTAGTTACTATTGATGTTTGATGTACACCATTGTATTGGTTTTGGTATTAGGTCATTTGGTGGAAGAACTTGAGGCATACAAGTCTTGAGAAGTGATAATCTTGTTCAAGAATCATATCTTGAAGTGAGCTTGACTAAGGTGAGTACATGTGAACTTTCAAACTGAGTACATAGTTAGTAAATGTTTTATGTTTGCATGCTTTATCGAGTCTATGAGTAATTTGGTCAACTATGTGATTACTAATGAATTGCTTATGTGATAATGATTGATTAATTGATTGAGAAATGATGGAGCTATAAGCTCATGATGATGAATGATAAGTGATGATGATGATTATGATGTCCCTAGGGCCATGATAGATTGGAGGCATTCTGATTATTATGGTTCCTTAAGGTTAGTGGTAGATTGGAGGCATTCCGATTACCCAATACCTATGAGTCCCGGTAGATTGGAGGCATTCCGGTTACCGTGGATATGACGGTCTTGATAGATTGGAGGCATTCCGATTATCTTGACATTGGCCAATGATGAAAGAAATGAAGTGACCCGAATGAAATTAATAATAATATTATAATATAAATGATATTATGTGACTAGTTGCTTATCGGGTCTAAAAACCCATGTATCTCACAAGGCAATTTTGTCTCACGTACTATGTTTGTGTTTTTTTTTGCTTTGTATTTAGGTTCGGGATCGAAGATCTAGGAGGCCCGTTTAGGAGAGGCCTTGTTGAGATTAGCTCGGTGTTGATGATTAGAGTTCTTGTCCTATGGCTAAGATATAATTTGTAACACCGTTTTTGTAAATCTGATAATCTCAAACAAGAAACCTTTTCAGTTTTTGTAAAGGCGATTTTTGACAACCGATACATTATTACACATTTTGGGATGAATTGTTAATTAGATATTGTTTTGAAAAATGAGGTGTTACAACTTGGTATCAGGGCTATAGTTTAAGTGAACTAGGTTGAGTTGACCATCCTAGACTTAGACTGAGCTAGTAGGACCATAAGTTCCATAGGATGATTATGAATTGACTATTGAGACCTTAAGGGTAAGTTCAATAGGGTTGACCTTGAAGGAATAGGTCATGTTTGAATTGGGACGGTCTATATTACCGTTATTTTGGTGAATTGACTTCTAAATGATTGATGTCCTATTATAGTAAGATGGTGCAAACTAGAAGTGGAAGAGGTCCACTCGACCAAGAACAAGATTCAAATCGTGTTAGCAATCCAGTGTTTGGCCCGGAAAACCGAATCGATGAGGAGAATTCGGGTGCCGATAGGAACCACACCCCGATAACTGTGGAACATCTTCAAGCTATGTTCAACCAAATGAGGGATGTCGTGAATAATGATGTGCATCAGATCCTCAATGAGCATAAGGATCGTGAAAGGCGGGAGGAATCTCCACCCCGCACCAAGAGCAAGTCAAGTAGTGTTGCTCAAACTGAAAAGTCTTCAACTGAGGAAGAAAGTGACCCCGAGCCGAGGGAAAGGAGAGGTTGCACCTACAAGAACTTTGTGGCTTTCAAGCCCGATAATTACTATGGTAGCTCCGAACCGAAAGTCACGATCCATTGGATCCGTGAAACCGACAAGTCCTTGAAGCTAGCAAGTGTAAGGAAGGGGATATGGTAATCTATGCCTCCTGATTGTTGAAAGATGAAGCCCTCGTATGGTGGGACACTATGTATGAATCTTTGGGGAAAAGGGCGGTGTATAAGATGAAATGGGAAGAGTTTGTGAAACGGTTGAAGGCGAAGTTTTGTCCCAAAAGAAATTTGGAGAAACTACAAGAAGAGTTTGTTCACTTGAAGTAGGGTAGTTTGAGTGTAGATGAATACACTAAGAAGTTCACGGGATTGATCCCGTTTGTGATCAAGTTGTATCCGGATGAGAGATCCCGGATTGTTCGTTATGCTAATGGACTCCCGTGGGAGTATGAGTTGGAAGTGAAGAGGACCGCCACACTAGATGAGGCTATTAGTGCGGCGAGGAATGTGGAGGAAGTGGGCCAAAGGAGAATCAATGAGAGGCCAAAGTTTGAGAAGTTTGAGAAGAGGAAGTTTGAGGGGAGCTCGGGTTCGGTGAAGAAGGGAAAGTTCACCCCGACCTACTCTAAGCAATCAAGTGTGGGCACGTGTAAGAAGTGTGGCAAGGACCACAAGGGTGAGTGTATGGCGGACTCGAAAGCTTGTTTTAAGTGTGGGAGGCCGGGGCATTTGGCGAGGGATTGTCGGGCCAAGCCGTTGGATGAAATTGAATGTTACTCGTGTCACGAAAAAGAGCACTATAGTAACTCTTGCCCGAAGAAGGGGAGTGAGACGTTGGTGTCGACCGCACAAAAGAAAGCGGAGCCGACAAAAGTCAAAGGATGAGCCTTCCAACTTACCTGAGATGAAGCCAAGGAAGCCCACGATGTCGTTTCAGGTACCCTACTCGTAAATTCTATTCCCGCCCGTATCTTATTTGACTCGGGTGCTACTTATTCGTTTGTGTCCCATGATTTTGTTGTGAAATTGAATGCGCCTTTAGAACTTCTTGATGAGATTTATGATATTGAAATTGCGGATGGTAAAACTTCTATGGTTCAACATATGTGTCGAAATTGTGAGTTAGAAATAGTCGGGAGAAAGTTTAAGGTAAATTTATTACCTATGGAAATTGCGGGATTCGATATAGTTATTGGTATGGATTGGTTGGGTGAGCATCAAGCAAAGATTTTATGTGGGAAAAAGATAGTCTCGATCAAGACTCTCAATAACGAAAAAGTGTATGTGTATGGCGAGAGACGACACCATTTACCATGCCTTATGACTGCGGTTAAAGCAAGAAAATGTTTAGCTAAAGGGTGTTCGTCCTTTTTGGCATATGTGTTAGATGGAAGGAAGGAAAAGAAGACGGTGGAAAATGTGAAGGTGATTCGGGATTTTCCCGAGGTATTTCCCGACGAGTTACCGGGATTGCCACCGGAGAGGCAAGTAGAATTCCGTATCGATTTAGTTCCGGGAGCGACACCAATAGCTCGTGCTCCATATCATTTGGCTCCTACCGAAATGCGAGAATTAATATCACAATTGCAAGAATTACTCGACAAGGGATTTATTCATCCTAGTTCGTCTCCATGGGGTGCGCCCGTATTGTTCGTTAAGAAGAAAGACGGTTCGATGAGGATGTGCATCGATTACCGAGAGTTAAATAAGATGACTATTAAGAACCGTTACCCGTTGCCTAGAATCGACGACTTATTTGATCAACTCCAAGGGGCCGATTATTTCTCAAAGATCGATGTGAGATCGGGTTACCATCAAGTTCGAGTGAAGGAAGGAGACACCGAGAAGACGGCGTTTCGTACTCGTTATGGGCATTACGAGTTTTTGGTAATGCCGTTTGGGTTGACTAATGCACCGGCTATTTTTATGGATCTTATGAATCGGGTTTGTAAACCGTTTCTCGACAAGTTTCTTATTGTATTTATCGACGACATTCTCATCTATTCGAAGACCGAAGAAGAGCATGAAAGTCATTTAAGGCAAACTTTGGAAGTACTACAACGGGAGAAATTATATGCAAAGTTTTCTAAGTGTGAATTTTGGATTCGGGAAGTCCAATTCCTTGGTCATGTCGTGTCACGAGAAGGAATCAAAGTTGACCCATCGAAGATTGAGGCGGTGATGAAATGGGAACCTCCTCGAACTCCAACCGAAGTGAGAAGTTTTCTCGGGCTTGCCGGTTATTACCGCCGATTTATTCAAGACTTTTCCCGAGTGGCGACCCCACTCTCATTGTTGACCCGAAAGAGTAGCCAATTCGTGTGGGGAGAAAAACAAGATAAGGCATTCGTCTTGTTGAAGGAGAGATTATGTAACGCCCCGATTCTCACGTTACCCGAAGGCATGGAGGACTACGTTGTTTATAGTGATGCCTCGAATAAAGGTTTGGGTTGTGTTTTGATGCAACGAGGAAAAGTGATAGCTTATGCCTCGAGACAATTGAAGGATGCGGAAACAAGGTACACTACACATGATTTAGAATTGGCGGCGATAGTGTTTGCTTTAAAGTTATGGCGACATTATTTGTATGGTACAAGGTGTACGTTGAACACGGATCACAAAAGTCTTCAATATGTTTTCACTCAAAAAGATTTAAATATGAGACAAAGGAGATGGATCGAATTGATAAACGATTATGATTGTGAAATAGTATACCATGCGGGGAAGGCTAATGTGGTAGCCGACGCCTTGAGCCGAAAAGTTCATGAGAAACCGATTAAAGGGAAGTTGACTCGGATTGAAGTAATCTCGAGTATTGTGGAACGAATTAAAAATGCCCAACGGGAAGTGATGGATAAAGAAGAGTTAAGGCAAGAACGCTTGGGTAAAAACCAACATTTTGAAGAAAATAATCAAGGGTTGAAAACCGTTGGTGGTCGGATTTGGGTCCCCAAATTCGGTGGAGCCCGAAAGGAGTTGTTAAATGATGTCCATAAGTCTAAGTATTCGATTCACCCGGGGAGTACAAAGACATATCAAGATATGAAGAAGATGTATTGGTGGCCCGGGATGAAAGCAAGAGTGGCCAAGTATATTTCTAAGTGTGCCACGTGTGCACAAGTTAAAGCCGAGCATCAAGTACCTTATGGGGTAGCTCAATCGTTACAAGTACCGGCCGGAAAATGGGAAGATATAACAATGGATTTCATTGTTGGGTTGCCAAGAACGAGCAAGAACCACGACGCCATTTGGGTCATAGTTGACCGGTTGACCAAAAGTGCATTATTCTTAGCGATTCGGGAAACCATGCCACTCGAAAAATTGGCAAAAGTTATATGTGGATGAAGTGGTAAGGCTTCATGGGGTCCCGTTATCGATTGTGTCCGATAGAGATGCGAGGTTTACCTCGAGATTTTGGAGATCTTTGCAAGAAGAATTGGGAACAAAATTGCGGTTGAGTACGGCTTATCACCCGCAAACCGATGGTCAAAGTGAAAGAACTATTCAAACGGTTGAAGATATGTTAAGATCTTGTGTGTTGGATTTTGGGGGTAAATGGGATGAACATCTACCGTTAGTCGAGTTTTCCTACAATAATAGTTATCACTCAAGTATTAAAATACCGCCTTATGAGGCGTTGTATGGAAGGAATTGTAGGACTCCCTCGTGTTGGCTTGAAGCGGGAGAGACAAAACTCACGGGTCCCGAAATTGTGAAAGTGACAAACGAAAAGATTGGAATAATTCAAGCCAATATGAAAGCCGCACAAGTTAGACAAAGAAGCTATTCGAGTTTGAAAAAGAGACCTTATGATTTGAATGTGGGTGACATGGTGATGTTGAAAGTATTGCCATGGAAAGGCGTGATGAGGTTTGGAAAGAAGGGCAAATTGAGCCCAAGGTATGTTGGCCCGTTTAAGATTTTGAAACGGGTCGGGTTACAAGCTTTTAAGTTGGAACTCCCACCCGAACTTCAAGGTGTACACGATACATTTCATGTAAGTTATTTGAAGAAGTTCGTGGGTGAGGTTGAAAATATAATCACATTACAAGAGCTGCGGGTTGATGCCCCGAATCGGTTAATAGAAGAGCCCGAAGCCATATTAGAGTCAAAGACCAAGAAACTTAGGAATAAAGAGATTGAGTTGGTGTTGGTCAAGTGGAAGCATTCCCTTGGACCGAACTTGACTTGGGAAGTCAATGATGAGATTCAGAAAAGGTACCCGAACTTCATAAACTATGATGAGATTCCGAGGACGGAATCTCCTTAAGGGGTGGATAGTGGTAACGACCCGAAATTTGTAAATAAATAAATTGTACAAAAATATGATAAATATGGATAATTCATTTAAAACAAGTAGGAATTGGTTTCGTGTCATTTGGACACCGTACGAGGAAGTTATGGGCGAAACCGGGTCAAGACATGGAAGAAAAAGTGCAGCCTGGGCTGCCTGGGGAGTTCGCGGCGCGAGGATTGGGTTCCCGATCGCGAACTTTGAACAGAGAGTTGGGATTTTTGAGATGGAAGTTCGCGGGCAGTTCACGATCGCGAGGAAGTTCGCGACCCGCATAGTTCGCGGCGCGAACTTCCCCGACCAGCTGTATTAAAGTCGGGTTTGGCTCATTAAATGCCATCCAAAACCCTAGCTTTCTCCTACCAGCTGGTGTGGGCGATTTTTGAGCACAAAGTGGCGTTTGGAGCTTAATCTTCACTAAATCTTGGTGATTCTCGCTCCTAGTTGAAGAACAAAGGTAAATCTACATCTTTCTTGGGTTTTTAGCCATAGATTCAAGTAGGGAAAGCTTGAATCACAAACCCTAGTTTTGGGTTTGTTCATAAATGGTTAAATGGAAGTTGTATAACTTATATCTATGGTGTTTTAACAAGGAAAATGTGTTTCTGAAATGGATCTATGAAAATATGAAGTTTTTGGAATTAGGGTTTGGTAATTTGGGGAAATATGATGCTAGTTGTTGACTAGCCATGGAATATGTAGTTAGTATTGATGTTTGATATAAACCATTGTATTGGTTTTGGTATTAGGTCATTTGGTGGAAGAACTTGAGGCATACAAGTCTTGAGAAGTGATAATCTTGTTCAAGAATCATATCTTGAATTGAGCTTGACTAAGGTGAGTACATGTGAACTTTCAAACTGAGTACATAGTTAGTAAATGTTTTATGTTTTCATGCTTTATCGAGTCTATGATTAATTTGGTTAACTATGTGATTACTAATGAATTGCTTATGTGATAATGAATTGATTAATTGATTGAGAAATGATGGAGCTATAAGCTCATGATGATAAATGATAAGTGATGATGATGATTATGATGTCCCTAGGGCCATGATAGATTGGAGGCATTCCGATTATTATGGTTCCTTAAGGTTAGTGGTAGATTGGAGGCATTCTGATTACCCAATACCTATGAGTCCCGGTAGATTGGAGGCATTCCGGTTACCGTGGATATGACGGTCTTGATAGATTGGAGGCATTCCGATTATCTTGACATTGGCCAATGATGAAAGAAATGAAGTGACCCGAATGAAATTAATAATAATATTATAATATAAATGATATTATGTGACTAGTTGCTTATCGGGTCTAAAAACCCATGTATCTCACGAGGCAATTTTGTCTCACGTACTATGTTTGTGTTTTTTGTTGCTTTGTACTCAGGTTTGGGATCGAAGATCTAGGAGGCCCGTTTAGGAGATGCCTTGTTGAGATTAGCTCGGTGTTGATGATTAGAGTTCTTGTCCTATGGCTAAGATATAATTTGTAACACCGTTTTTGTAAACTCTGATAATCTCAAACAAGAAACCTTTTCAGTTTTTGTAAAGGCGGTTTTTGACAACCGATACATTATTACACATTTTGGGATGAATTGTTAATTAGATATCTTTTTGAAAAATGATGTGTTACAATAACTTTTAATGTATGTACTACAATCATTGCTTATTTTGGAGTATTTAACTTTTTGTTAGTCGCAAACAAGCCTTCATTAGAGCATCTCTAATGGAAACTTTTTGTAAAGCTTATTACTATTTCAATAAGCTTTTGAATGACTTTTGCTATTAGAGTGAAAAGTTTTTTTAAAAGCTTATTCCAATGACTTATTTCTTCCATAACCTCTTAATTGACTTTTAATGTTTGATTTATTTAGTCACTATATTTTCTAATTTTACATTTTAAACCCTACATAAATTTATATATGAATCCTTTATTACTTTTATAACTATAAATGATAATTTTATCATATTTCAATATTTTTTTATAAAGAACAAGCATGATAATTAGTTTTGTTTTTTTTGTGGTATGTTAAATTTTATAAAATTGTATAAAAATTGTCAAATTATATATGAGGGGTATTTATGAAACATTTGAGATACATAAAGGTAAACTAGTAATATTAATAAGAAAAAGCTTTTTGAAATGTTTACTATCGGAGATGCTTTTTATAAATAGGTTTTTGGTTAGTTGAAAATTGATGTAGCAAAAGTAATAATTCGTTGTGAGGTTAACCATTGGGGATGCTCTTACATAACTTGACCCAAAGCCCACACCTTTACTTTTGTAGTCTCTTTCTTGTGTCAAAATGATCACAAAATTTACAACGAATACACGAAACTATCAATGAAAATGTGATTTGTATGTTATCAACACAAAAATCTTGCAATCCGAAAATCTAATGGAATACAAGACTGGTCGAAAGAGATCTAGTATACGCAAAAGGTAACATGAGAATTTTCTTAGTCCTACCAACATAAGCTCTTTTTGTCAAATTATCATAATCGTTCTCCTCAATAGCATCCAATATGTTGCGGTACAACAACAACGATGACCAAACCTAAAATCACAATTTCATAAACACAACTAAGACCAATTATCAATCCATCTTTTAAAATAAAATAAAAAACTAGATTTGGAATTTAGATATGAACATACCGGCCAATGACTATCTTTATCAAGCTTAGAAGCTCCTTCTTCGGCCTCGTTGAAGTAAAACCTAGCCCGTGTAATCTGTCCTTTCATAAATTCTCTCCAATTATCGGTTACCTTTCTTGAATAAGCATCTTCATCGTATAATCCATATTGTGATAGCTCGTCTTGAGGAAGATAAACTCGACCTCTTAATGCACTAAAAGAAAATGAGAAATAAGAATGCATGTAACTTTAGATAAATTTTATTTCATACACCACATGATTGTGCAAGTTTTACATCGAACTGTACAACTATACCAAAAACAGTTGTGCATAGTACATAAATCACTACCTTTAGATATTGTTTGATGTATATTTAATGAGATGTATCAATAAACCAATATTTACATTTGTTGGGATAAATCAGAGTTTATTACTGATTTGTATGCATATTACTGATATGCAGATTAATACTGATCAAGCCTTGATACTGGTACAAGACTTGATACTGATTACAAAGATACTACTGATCTCGCGTTTACTACTGATGTTATCATTTACTACTGACGATGGTATTTGTTACTGATGTCGATATTTAGAGCTGATCGTGTCCGAGATCTTCGTAGAATTAGTTTAGAATTCAATATCTTTTGTAATTCGATTGTAATCTAGTCCTAGAATAACTAGGGTAAATTGTTAGACTTCAAGGACTATTATAAATAGTTCCTTATGAATTGTAAACATACGTGTATTGATCGATACATTCAAGCTTTTTGTGATAACTGTGTTCTTATTATTATTCTTATTCGATTACAGTTTTTATTGTTCTTAGTCAAATAATAAGAGTGTTAATCCGCTGTAACTTCTCTTGTTAGTAGATCTATGTTTCTAATAACTTGATTAAGTTATTCGATCCTGACAACATTATATGAAGAAATTAAAAACTTACTCTTCTCCTACATCTCTAAGGATATCTGTGAGCTGATTTCCGATGCCAAGACTTAGAGCTGCATTATAGATGTTTGATGTATACGATGATGATTCCGGTGAGATCCCCATGACCGGAACACTCATTAGACCAACTGTTCCGGCAACATAGTAACAATATAAATAAAGTTCTTGAAAGTTTTCATAACGGCTTTTTTTTATATCCATTCTCATGCCTTCGATCATGTCCCTAAACGGCTGGAACCCGAGAAAATTACTTCTTTTAGTATATATGTACTATATGAATCATAGAACATTAAAATGAAGTTTGATTTTAGTACATACCTTAATGTCAAGTGGGAATTTGTGAACTGTGTGTGTGAGGGCAGCATCGAGCATATCGAAGGGCCGGCCGTTAAAGAGATCATGGAGTCTTTCTTCCCATCTGTCAAGAACTTCAGCACTCATGTGGATCGCGTTAGGGCCGTCAACGAGTTCATCGGTTCTCCTGCACCAAACTGTAAATTATGTTATGTTTTTTATTATTTTATTATACATTTATACTCCATAAGAACAAACATACATACAGTCATACAGTCATATATACATATATACCCTTATACCCACATGAAAAAGATTTAATAAGTTGAATCTTTATGCATGCACTTACCATATATAGCCCAAATTGCTTTCTGTCTTTCTTCGGTCATTAGCCTTGTTCCTATAAAATTTCAAAGCAAACTCATGATCAGTACCAAAATTATAAAACTTTCCATTTTAAGATCAAGTTTTTTATTAGATGAGTCTTACAGAGCAATTTTTATCTATTTACAACAACTTTTTATATTAAAGGACAATGATAATGTCCTTAGTGGGAGGGGTCTAATGCAAAATGTGATAAAAGGAAAGTAAAGACATGATTTTCATTTAAGATGAAATTGCTCTGTATGGATAAAAATTACTCTGGAAAAATCAGCTTATTTTTTTTATTTCAAGAAAATCAAGGGTTTTACGTACCTAGATAGAAAGTTTTGGCATATTCAGCGCATAAATCTCTACACCGATCATATGCATCTTCAAGAAACTCGGGATGAAACTCGGGTTTTCTGTAAAAACAATCATCAGTTCTTCGCGTTTGTAACTGTCTTTGAACGATTTCTCGGACGTGTAGATCGGTGTTAGAAATGCCTTTTATTGACAACTCTGGAAATATTGGTCTCTTTGGTGCTATAACCCTAGCTGTTATTGTGAAATCTTGATGCAACTTTCTGGCATTAATGTTGGTCACTGATCCAACACAAGGCTTACCTAACATAGAAACTGCTGATGACATTTGGAAATCTTAGAAGAACAAAAGTAAATTAATTTACTTTTCAATTAATATCTTTCTAATTAAGAGGATTCTATCTAGAAGTGGGTTTGAAACCTTGTGATATGCTTCATATATTGTGTACCATATATAGAACTTATCACCTTATATATACCTCATTCATACACTACAAAAGAATAGTTTATAAACAAAAATTGTGTTGTTTCCGAATAAATCTTACTACTTCATCATTCTACTCACGAAATGATTGTATGACATATATGAAATTTACTAATTTGCTTTTCTAATCCCGTTCTTTAATTACGACACTTGTATTGATAAAATAAATATGAAGATAAGTAGAAAGATTTATTAGGAAGTAATATTATCTCACTAGTTTATAAAAAAATTAGGCTTATGATTGCGTAAATAGTCTTGAACATATCACTATAGTTCCGACCTATTCTGATGCAAGACCAAATTTGGAGGAACAGACCCCTTTTGTTCCATGAGGATCAAGATCGTGTTAGAAAAGTGGATGCACTAAAATGACCATAACTTCTTTGCTACGAGTCTCTGTTTCAGACCATAACGTTGTTTTAATTAGACCCAGTTTTTGGACCATTTGTTTTTACTCATTCAAAAATCTATCTTAGTAAGGGTTTTGACCCAATTGAACTTTTTAGTTTTAGATTCTATGAAAGTTGATTTTCTCCTAGAATTTGTGTTCTTGAGTTGAATATATTTTGAAGACCAAATTCACGTGATTCTTTGAATTAACTTAGTTTTGGATTAGATTGTCTTGTGTATCTTAAAAATTAACAGGACCAATTCGTTTTAATCGACTGTACATCATATTCTAAAGAGTAATTACACGGATGGTCCTTTAAGTTTATAGCAAATTTCACCAATGATCATTTAGTTTTAAAAATTACACTGATGGTCCTTAATTTTGAAAGGTTTTTCACCGATGGTCATTTACAATAACTAATGTTAATTTATTCTGTTAACTCACCTCATGTGCAATTAATGCAAGTGAGGGTAAAGAAGTCATTTTTAATTTTTTTGCATTCTTAAAATTAATTATTTTTTTATCTTAAATAAAAGTTTTTAGTTTAAGAATAAAAATAAAAGAAATGAAAAATGACTTTTTTTACCCTCATGTGCATTGCACATGGGGTAAGTTAACAGAAAAAATTAACGTCAGTTAGTGTAAAGGACCATCGGTGAAAAACCTTTCAGAATTAAGGACCATCAGTGTAATTTTTAAAACTAGAGCATCATTAGTGAAATTTGCTATAAACTTTAAAGGACCATTCGTGTAATTTACTCTTCTAAATAAACGTAATGAACTCTGAAATGCCGGCAATGATCGGTACTTGTGGATGACAAATCGAACAAGTATTCAAAATAATTGTTTAATACCATGTATTATTCCATAATTCGCCTTTTAAGAAACGTCTCAGTTAAAATTTTGGCTTTATTAGACATGAAAATATGTCTCTATATGCAAACCGAACTAAGAAGCATCTTGTAACCTTGGATTCCCTTTGTTTTCCCATTGGTGATTTTATATTGTTTTTGTCATCCTCCAGATTCCAGCATATGCCCATTCGTTTACAGAAAAAAAAAATTAATAGAATAAAGAATTTAAGACATGATATCTGAAGTATTTTTTTTCTTAAATTATTATAATTTAAATAATATTGGGAGCAATATGCGTACAAATTTAACTTCACAATGTTTGTCCTACTTGAACTACTGACAATATCTCGAAAGAAACAACGATAATATTCCATTCTTTCCAAATTTGAATACGTATCATAAAATCTGATACTTAATTAGAAACCAGACTTTTTTCCCTCAAATACCATAAAATCCTAAATGTACCACTTATTGTCATAAGAATGTGGTTTAATAATTTGTCTTAAAATAAATGTTCATTTTCATATGTCAACCGATCAAAATGCTTTAAAAGTACTAATATAATATTTTATTGATGTATAATATAGTAGTTCCACTTTTCTTAAATTGTATGCAATTTGAAAGTGAACATCTAAAATGGGACAAAGGATGTATAGATTTGATGTAAACAAGTTATACTTAGAGCGGGGGGTATGGGTTTAGTTATAGCCCCCGCTAAAGGCAAAATTTTCCCAATAACCCCGTTATACCACACCCTTTGGCCCGTTAAAGTGTCTTTTGCCGTGGCCGCGGAAGTCGCCAAATCGAAATTGAAGGGTTTTTCCATTTTTTTTTGTTTTTCGTAAATAATGATTGGTTTGGGGTATTTTTTTTGGGTCCTAAAGGGATGTTATAGAATGTTAAACCAGAGAGGGTAATTTTTGAGGTGAGTGTTAAAACCATGTTAAAGAGGCAAAAATGTCACATGGCTATAACCGAGCACCACACCTTGTGCTCTTAGTGTTAGATCTTTAGCTTATATAAGTTCTCAGATGATCGTGGTGGTTCAGCTGCCATACGTAATCAATTGAATTAGTATCACAATAATTCTTCATTATCTCATAAACAAGAACAAGAAATTCCATTTGAAGACCAAAGATTGAAGACAATACCAACTAATAAGTTCCATTAGAGGATATGAAAAACAACAGTTAGAAAGTTTTTGATAGATGAACTTTTTCAACCATATAAGCTCACCACATTATAAGGACTAAAATATTGGTAAGTTTGCAATACACTGAAAGTGAATTGCTATTTAGAGAATGTTGTGATTTTAAGCAACAATCGCTTTTTAAAATGTGTCATAAAATGTGGTAATTTTTTTTTGGCATAAAACTTGTATAAATTAAACATTAAACCTACAGTTTAATCAAAAAGAAAAAACCTTATATTGGTGTTATTACTCATTTTAGTATTGGTGTTATATTATTATCGTTATTAATGATATTTATTGATTCTTTAAAAAAGAATAAGTGAAAAAAGTAAAAGATTAAAGGTTAATTTTCTATCTCTAGGAAAAAAAAAATACAAGTCCTATTTACCAAAATATAATCAGACACAGAAATGAGAACTGGATAGTTAAAAGAATAGGCATAAAAGCGTTTGTAGTCCAACGGTTAGGATAATTGCCTTCCAAGCAATAGACCCGGGTTCGACTCCCGGCAAACGCATATTTGTTTTTAATCTAAAGAGTTTTCTAAATTCCATTTTTGATAAAATAAAAATTGTTTTCTATGTGTAAATCACATCTGAGTTTTGATGTGACACACAACTTTGGGAACTTATATAGGAAATAAAACAAGTGTGAATGGCTAATAAGAGAATTTTTTCTTTTAACAAATATTCAAACGATAATAATACAGTTTTTGAAATAATTTAACTTTAACTTTTTCTTATTTTTCCTAACCCTGTCATTCTCATAATACCACTATAAAGAACACAAGATGTTGCATGCTAGTTAAATGCATGTTATAGAGTTTTTAGGCTATAACAATCAGGGCCGGCCCTGAGTTTGTCGGGGCCCTAGGCGGAAATTAATTTTTTGGGCCCCTATCATAATCGTAAAGCTCAAAACGTGAACTATATAAAGTAAGATTATGTACTTTAAAATTTGATCTTGAAAATATCTCTCCCAACAGTTCACATTATGCACAAAAGAAAGTGAGAGTTTTAATTTTTTAAAAATATAAGTAAGGATTTAATAAATATGGGCCCCTATTAATTTTTCATTGTAGGCCCAAGCCTACAGTGCCTTTGCCCAAGGCCGGCACTAATAACATGCACCCGGTATGGTGTAGTATGTTAAAGCCATGTTATAGGATGTGTTTTCAGCAAGGTTCTAAAAGGCGCGCCATGGCGGCGCCAAGGCGTCGCCAAGGCGTGAGGCGCGGCGTCGACGTTCCGAAACAGACCATGGCGGCTCGGCTAGGCGTGGCGTGAGATAAGGCGTGATACGGCCCGATAAGGCGCGCCTTATGGCGAGTTTTCTTGAAGGCGGCTGTAAAAAATGAATTTTTTTTACAAAAAATTTAATATATATAATTATAAATTTAAATGTAATATTTTTAATAAGCTTTATATATGGATTGTTATATAAATCAATAGATTTATAAAAAAAAATCAATTTAATATACGTATATATATAAATTATATAAAAAATTTGCCGCCTTAAGCGACGCCTTGAAAAACGTCATGGCCCGCCATGGCCCGCCTTGGCTGAGGCTTGATGGTGCCGCCACGCCACGCCTTACGCTTTCTAGAACCTTGGTTTTCAGGCATGAATGACTATAACCTCCGCCATACCCACAACGAATTCTTCTTGGAGAGCAAATAACGAGGAGGAGGTTCGGGATAGGCGTCGTTATTGAGTTTTAATGGGGATTTAACAACCCACATCCTGTGCTCTAAGCACTATATTTGATTATTTTCACATAATTTCTTATACTTTCCTTCCTCTATAACATTCATTTCAGTACTTCTTTCACTAGATGGATTCTAATTCAGATATGAAGGATTTTATTGCAATTAAGAATGATTTCAATGCCTTCGAAATGGTTAACATTTTAATTAATGTAATATTTATATTTTAAAGAAGTTGTTTTTTCTTTTAATTCTATATTTTAAATAAAAAAGAAAAAATAATTGACGGGACCTAAAAAACTAAAGTGAAAATATATTGTTGACATATGTGTGCCAGTTGAGTGTCAATTGAAGTGTGAGCTGACGTGATATTTATTTGACAAAAATTGAAGTGTAAGTTGGTGTCACGATTGTGAGCGATTTAATAGCATAACTAAATACTCATAGTTTTCCATTTTGTTTCCTTAAAAAAAAGGTATTCACGTTATAAGGGTTCTTGGGTGGCTGAGCTTTGCTCGTACGTTATATATGTAACCTAAGCGTTGTCGTGGTCATTTCTGAAACTTCCTCTGGCCACCTTGTAAATAGCTACCCAGGAAAAGATAAAACTCGTAATCTTTAAAAAATCAGTTAAGAACTCCTACTAGTAAGCTATTACTCATAGTTTTTCCATGATATCTCGATATATTTAAGTTAACAAACAAGAGCTTCATCTAAAAATCAAAGGAAAACGAGCAGCAGTTGTCACAATCACCATACCATACAAATCAAATTAACTGGTCATTGCCAGCCTACGCTTTTGAAACTATTCAAAACGTCATAATAAGTATATAATAATATCGAGCAAACATATATTCCCTCCGTCCCATAAAAAATTCCCCATTTGTCTTTTGCACAAGTTTTTAGGTGATAGTATATGGTGAGGTCATTAATAATACTTTTAATTAAAATATAAGAACATCCCCAATGGTTAAACACTCAATAACTTATTACTTTTGTCACATCAACATTTTACTAACCAATAAACTATTCCTAAATAAGATCTCCAGTGGTTAACCTTTCCAAAAGTTTTTTCTTTACAATATTTCAAATTTACCTTTATGTATCTCAAATATTTTATAAATACCCCCTATATATAATTTGACAATTTTTTAACATGTTACTAAGTATAATATTTTTAAAAATGTCTAATACCAAAATATTATAATAATTGATATTAAATATTATATAATTTATTTATTAACTAATAAAAACATAATAAAGAATTTATATATAATATATGTAAGGTTTAAAATGAAAATGTATTAAACATAAGGGACTAAAAAATACAAACATTGAAAGTAGATTAAAAGCTTAGTAGAAAAAAAGTCTTTCCAATAAGCTTTTAAAAAAGTTTGTTATTCCAATAGTAAAAAGTCATTCAAAGACTTATTGTAATAGTAATAAGCTATTGAAAAAGCTACCATTGGAGATGCTCTAAGGTTGGGTGGGAGAGAGAAAGATAATTAGTGGATATTAATGGTGAGGTTTTTAGTAATAATAGTTTTTTTATTGTTTGGAGCCCATCAAATGTGAGAAATAAGAAGTTTTTTGTGAGATAAAAATTTAAGGAAAATGATAATGACAGCCCTAAGGGCTGTCATTAAGAAGGAAAAATAACAAAAGACAACCCCCTGAATTTTAGGAATATCATTTTTTTAATCAATTTACAAGCTTTTTATGCATGTTAGTGACAGCTGTCATTAACAAAACCCAAAATTTAAAGGCAAATGAGAAGTTTTTTATGGGTCGAAGGGAGTATTACTTTCGTCATCAATAATAAAGTAAAGAGTGTTGATAAGCCCCAATCATGACATAGAAGTAAAGACACTTTTAAATTGGTAGGTGTGTACTCGGATGTCAAACCAAACTGGTCGTCATGAAGATTAACAATATTTAACTGATCCATAAGTAAATTACAGCAGTGAAGTTATTGAGAATATAAGAAAATAAAGATATAATTAATAACATAAAGCAAATATTAAATGGATAAAAAAAATACCAATTTTGCAGAAAAAAACATACCTTTTTGATTTTTTTTACTAATTAGCCTATTAAAAGATCATCTTGGTCACGTCGAATGCTTCCAAAAAGATCTCTCCAAAAGTTGACAAAGATTTGAGAAACATTATAGAATTCTCAAACTAATAGCGCGTGAATTGTGTAATGTAAAAATAAGAAAAAAACCTATGAATGAGTGCACCTATCACACTTAACCATTAAGTTGTTTGGATTGTAACTAACTTTATATTGAGTAAAGATTGCATTTTTTGATCCAAAGTTCCAAACCCGTTTTCTTTGTTACTGTTAAATTTCATAAGATCAAAGAACGAACAAGAACAAAGATCTTAAACAAAAAACTCTTGCATTAACCACAAAAGGTTATGAACAGAATACAAATCAAAACTCACTACAACACTCTAAATCTCTCATCTAAACTACTACTCGAGACCAAACATTCATACCGATCAAGAGTAGAAACCCTAATAATTCTGGAAGATAGAGAACGAGGCAGAGAATACAGAGATTGAAATATCTATCTAACATAATGAATACAATACACCCTCGATCCCTCTCTTAACCTAACACTTAACACTATTTACACTTCCAGTCCTTCATGTATGAAACAATACCTGCAAGCCCAGAAACAATATAACAAAAATAAATAAAGTACAAAACATACCTTTAACTTCTGTAAGTATCAAATTAACACCATAACTTCACACTTTTGAACACTCCCCCTTAATTTGATACCCGAAACAAATCTGTAAGCTTCAACCCCTTACAAAAAAATTCATGTTTTTTCACAGACAAAGCTTTAGTTAGTATATCTGCAATATTGACTTCAGAATCAATCTTCACCACTTTCAGAACACCTGCAAGACACTTAGTTATGTATTTCAAAATGCTTAGTCCTCTCGTGAAACACATGATTAGCAGTAATTAAAATAATTGCTTTATTGTCACAAAAAACATTAATAGGCAACATATTCACCAGCCCTTTAAGCTTCTCAAACCAAACAAGCTCAGCTGCAACAGCATTTAAGGCTCTATATTCAGCCTCTGCTGTAGACTTTGCAACAACATGTTGTTTTTTACTTTTCCAAGAAATGAGATTATTTCCAATGAAAACAGAATATCCAGTAACTGATCTTCTAGTAGATAAACACTTTCCCCAGTCAGAGTCAACAAAAGCTTTTAGTTTAAAACTATCACTTTGACTAAAAAACAACCCTTTACCAGGAGATCCTTTTATATACCTTAATACTCTCAAGGTAAGCCTTAAATGAGACTTCAATGGAGTATGCATGAACTGTGACAAACAATTCACAGTGAATGAAATATCTGGCCTAGTTATAGTTAAGTATATAAGTTTACCAATCAATCTTTGGTATTCAGTCAAATTTTCCAAAGGTACATCATTACCTTTAGAATTCTCAGGATCTGTAATGACTAAATTAACTTCCATAGGAGTTGCAGCAGGCTTACACCCTGTCAACCCAAACTCATGAAGCAATTCTAAAGCATACTTCCTTTGAGACAAACACAAACCATTATTAGTCCTTAAAACTTCAATACACAAGAAATATTGTAAAACACCTTAATCTTTAATCATAAAATTTGTATTCAGATGATTTTTAACAATTTTAATTTCCATTTCATTATTACCAGTTATAACAATATCATCTACATAAACAAGTAACAACACAACAGAATTACCATTCTTCTTGACAAACAAAGAATAATCATTTAAACTTTGAACAAAACCATTACTTATTAAAGTTTTGGTTAATTTTTCATTCCATTGTCTGGGTGCTTGTTTTAACCCATACAAAGATTTAATAAGCCTACACACTTTTCCACCAGATTTATCATAATAACCTTCTGGCATTTCCATATAAACTTCCTCAGATAAACTTCCATATAAAAAAGCATTATTAACATCTAACTGATAAAGAGGCCAGCCATTCTGAACTGCTACACTAAGAACACATATAACAGTTCCCATTTTAACAACAGGAGAGAAAGTTTCATCAAAATCTATACCCTCTCTCTGATTGTAACCTTTAGCCACAAGTCTAGCTTTATACCTATCAATTTCACCATTAGACTTGTATTTTATTTTGTAAATCCACCTACAACCTATGGCCTTTCTATTCTTGGGCAAATCAGTAATTTCCCAAGTATTATTTCAATGTAAAGCTTCCATTTCTAAATTTATAGCATCAACCCAATGTTTACTTACAGAAGCTTCTTTAAAAGACTTTGGTTCATCAGTTTTATTCAAATTACTAACAAACACAATATTCTCTTTAGACAAGCATGAATAATTCATAACTTTGCTCAAACTATACTTAGTACTATTATTCATAACAAAATCAACGAACCTTTTAGGTAAAACAATGGTTCTAGAAGACCTTCTAAGATTAACAGGTTCTTGTAAATTCACAAATTGACCCTCAGGAGCAGCTTGCTCAATATTCTCATCATTGGAAGTTGCAGTGGTAACATTAACTCCAGTATTGTTTTCAGGACCATTAGGGACACACATCCTACCAATATTATCAGTGGTAGTACTAGTACCTGTTCTAGTATCTGTTCTAGTAGTTTCACCAGAACCACTATGAGTACCTATCCTACTGAAATTACCAGTGGTAGTGTCAACTCTAACATTATCTTCAGACCTACTGGGAACATGTATCCTACTGCCATCATCCTGAGAAACCCTCCCATCATCATCGGGTACAAGTTGGTTTTTATTCTTTTCAAAAAATTGTAGATCAAAAAAATTTAACTGATTTAAATCAAAATTTTCAGAAGTTTGTAAGTCT
This sequence comes from Calendula officinalis, assembly GCA_963853835.1. Classification (NCBI taxonomy): domain Eukaryota; kingdom Viridiplantae; phylum Streptophyta; class Magnoliopsida; order Asterales; family Asteraceae; genus Calendula; species Calendula officinalis. The sequence continues at coordinate 56,786,880 of OY970830.1, forward strand.
TGATCAATAGTTTCAGACATTTTAAAAGGAAATACAATTTCATAAAATTTTACATATCTTGAAAACACAACTTTTTTATTATCAAGACTCCACAACTTATACCCTTTAACTTTTGACCCATATCCTATTAGAACACATTTTTCAGATCTACTATGAAACTTATCACTATCATTTAATATTTTTGAAAAACACAAACAACCAACACTTCTTAGATGATCTAGAGAATGTTGACAATTATAAACTAACTCGTATGGAGACTTACCACTAAGCACAGATGAAGGTGTCCTGTTAATAAGGTGCACAGCAGTTAAGATGCAATCAGACCAAAAAGCAAAGGAATTCCCCCCTGAAACATAAGAGACCTAGCCACATTTAATAGGTGTCTATGTTTCCTTTCAACAATCCCATTTTATTGAGGAGTGTAAGCACAGGAGGTTTGATGAACAATACCATTGTTTTTACAAAACTGACTCATATTAGAATTTATAAATTCAGTACCATTATCTGACCTAAATATTTTTACAGTTTTATTAAACTGATTTTTGATTAGATTATAAAACTCTTTAATATTTTCAAACACTTCAGTTTTATTTTTTTAACAAAAACACCCATACTGCACGTGTATAATCATCTACAATGGTTAAAAAGTATTTAAACCCCTCTCTGCTTGACACTCTGTAGGGACCCCACACATCAATATGTATCAATTTACCTAGGTTATCAGTTTTATGGTCACTGCTAGAGAAAGACTGTCTGGTTTGTTTAGCCTTGTGACATATGTCACAAGGAGAAATTTCACTAGTCTTATCTATGTTCAAGTTGTCACTTAGAATATTTAAAACTTGGTCTGCAGGATGACCAAATCTGTTATGCCATAAGGACTTAGATAAGTAACAATTTGACACAGAATTACACTTATTCAATTTTTCACTTACATTAAGCATATACAACCCATCAACTTCTTACCAGTCCCCACAATTATCTTTTCTTTCAAAACCAGAACATAACAATGTGATTCATCAAAACCAATAAACAATTTGCTATCTTTGGCTAATTTTTGCACAGACAACAAACTGACACAGTATTCAGGAATAACAAATACATCATACAAGACTAATTTCTCATTCAACCTTAGATTCCCTATATGTTTTATAAAAGCTTGTGTTCCATTAGGGTGACACATAGAAATGTTTAAGGCTGCTACATCCACAAAAATTTCAAGATTATGACAAGAACCTGTCATATGTTGTGTTGCACCAGAATCGACAATCCAACTATGGAAAAACTTGTTTTTGTAAATTGACTATTTGCATTAAACATCATGTCAAATCTTGAATTAAAAATTTTACTATTATTTTGCATGATACCTGACATGTTAGACTGCACATTGGAAGAGCTAGGAACAGATTTATCAGTAATAAGAGATATCAACTTTTGAACTTGTTCACTAGTAAAAGGAACATGAGAGTTATCATTAGAAAAATTATTTTCAAAAGGAGCAGATTGAACTTGATTAACAGAATTTTTCCCTTTATTTTTCCCTTTATTTTTCTTTTTATAGTTAGCAGGATAACCAATATGCTCATAACATCTATCAACAGAATGTCCATTCATATGACAGTTAGTACATTTCAGATTATTACCAGTATTCTTATTATAGACCTTTTTATTTTCAAATTGTGACACGAATGCACTTGTGGAATTATTTTTAGAATTATTTTCATTTATAGAAGGTCCTCTATGTGACTCTTCTCTAGAAGTAATAGCATATGCAGCTTTAACATCATGTATAGGTTCTCTAGATAGAATACTACTTCTAATGGTCATATAACAGTCATCTAATCCCATTAAGAATTGCATCAGTTTTAAAAATCTATTATGATTAACTAGTAAGATATTAGCATTACAAACACACGTAGGGAATTCAATCATAGAATCAAACTGTTTCCAGAGAGCATTTAATTTGTGATAATATACTGAAATTAGAGAACCATTTTGCTTTAAAAAGTTAATTTCTAGATGTATACTTAACACAACTGAACCATCTATTTTACTATATATTTCTAGATGTATACTTAGCAGCATCAGTATTAAAAATTTTTCCTGCATATAACTCTTCAGATACACAGCTAAGAATCCAAGACACTACCACAGAATTACATCTATCCCATCGCCTCCCTAATACATCATTGGTCAAACTTTTCTCACAGGTACCATCAATAAATCCAGTTTTATTCTTTGTTTCTAGGGCTAATATCATAGACCTACTCCACACGTTATAATTCTTTGTGCCTTTCAATTTTATAGAAATTAAAGGACTACCAGTAGTGTCACTAGCATGAAGATACAAAGGATCACTAAAGTCAAGTTTATTTATAAGAGTAATTTCATTTTGGTCAGCCATATCTCCACCAAACAAACAAAACATGCACAATAATCACACAACAAAAAAACAACACAACTAATAATAACGAATTATTAGACACAAAACAATTTAAACCAAACAACAGTCCTATAAGGAAAACTGAGCGGAAACAAGATTCCAAGGACTCTCTGAAGGAGCCTGGACATGCAATACTCAGGACCTTCTCTTCTACAAGGAAACAGTTAGTAAACAATAATAACCAAAGAAGAGAAAAGATCACAAACCAGACAATAAGCAGATCAAGTAAGGATCTCTGGTGTAGGTAAAGCTCCTTGTATCTTAGAGCACTCCAATTTACAAGGTTACTTGCTACGACCTCAGAGTAGGTAAAGAGAACTTACAGTGATTTAAGCCCAATAACTTCAAAAGAAGTTACTCCAAACGATTGCAACGGAATATAAAAGTTCTCCAGAGAAATACCGTAGGAGATACCTTGAAGATTCAACAACTTGTCGAACAAACCACACGCCTATAGGAAGAGAACAAGAGTCTATATGAACTCCGTTCATCAATTGTGTGACCGAAACCTTTGAAATTCGACGAACATGAAATAACGAAACCCTAATTTTTCACGAATCAAAAAATAATACGGATGGTAAATAATAAGCCCCTTATTGTACAGATATGGACACCAGAGATAGGAATGGAGATAGTTGAACCCACAAAGATCCCTTTGTGGATTAAAATGTCAAATATACCTCTAGAAGCATGGAGTATGGAAGGGCTGAGTGCAATAGCTAGCAGTGTTGGTAAGCGTATTGTAATGGATTCCATGACTGCCGATATTTGTCATAATGGTATAGGTAGAATGGATTATGCCAGGGTTCTAGTGGAGGTTGAGGTAAATACAGGATATAAGGAAAAAGTTGAGTTACAGTATAGAGATAAAGATAACAGAATAAAGGGAGGTAAAACTGTAAAAGTTGATTTTGCATGGAAACCGGAAATATGTTCACACTGCAAAGTTTTTGGACATGATTTCTTGAAATGCAGTAAGAGACCTAAATCCGAGGAAGAAAAGAATGCAGATCTTCAAGAAAAAGTTTTAAAAGAAACTTTAGTTAGGCCAGGGGAGAATGATTTCACTAAGGTCTCTTATAATAGAAATGTAAAAGGGAATGTCACTACTCAAAACATACAGGGTGAGTGGAAAAAGAATGGTACAGGGAAAAGTAATAAATGGCCTGTCCAGAGGAAAGTAGTGGAGGAAATAAGGCGAACTGCAAACAAGTTTGCTGTGTTAGAATCAGAGGAAAATGAAGGGAATGAGAAGGGAATATGCAATGAACATTTGGATAAGGATGTTCAAGCTACCAATGTGGAAATAAATAAAAGTAAAAGGAATATGAAAGGAGGCCAGATTGAGGAGGATGATGAAAATGTGATTAAAGGGATTGGGAAATTAGATTGTATGGGGCAGAATGAAATTGATGGTATGGACCCCACTATTCTTCATGATAATTAGTTGATGATGGATTACAAAATTGCTTCATGGAATATAAGAAGTATGAATCAGTTAAGGAAACAAAAAGAAGTATTGAAGTTTATTAAAGAAGAGAATATCCAGGTTTGTGCTGTGCTTGAAACTCATGTTAAAGAAAGTAAACTAAGCAAGGTGGTGAATTCTGCTTTGGGAGGTTGGGATTGGGTCTCAAATGTGAGGTTCAGTAAGAATGGATGGAGAATTGTAGTAGGTTGGGATAGAGATAAGGTGAATGTTACCACTATACATGCATCTTATCAACACATGTTATGCAGAGTGGATTTAAAATAAAAAAAGACTAGTATTTTTTGTACCTTCATATATGCTGCAAATTTGGGAAGAGAAAGAAGGAACTTGTGGAAAGAATTATCTTTGACTAAAAGTTTAACTAATGGTAATCCATGGGTGTTGATGGGGGATTTTAATGTCACCATGAAATGTAGGGAACACTCTGCTGGAAGTTCTAATATCAGTAATCACATGCAGGACTTTATAGATTGTGTTAATAATATTGAAGTGGAAGATATTAGTAGTACTGGTCTTTACTATACCTGGATTAAATCCCCTAAGTCTCCTAAAACAAGTCTCATGAAAAAACTTGATAGGGGAATGTCTAATACTCAATTCAGTAGTTTGCATAGTCAAGCTTATATGAAATTTCTTTCTTTTATGACATATGACCACAGCCCTGCTGTTTTAATCATGCCTAAGGAATTAAAACAGAACAAGAAATCCTTTAGATTTGCAAATTTTATTACTTCCAAAAGTAATTTTTTGAAGATAGTTCAAGACAACTGGAGAGCTGCAGTTCAGGGGAGCAAAATGTATATTTTAGCTAAAAGACTTAAAGCTATGAAACCTCATTTGAACATATTAATGTGGGAAAAGGGCAATTTGCATGATCTAGTTGAAGAGTTGAGAGGCAAGTTAAAAGATGCCCAGGCTACTATGGAGAAGCATCCTAATAATGACCAACTAAAAGAGGAAGTTTCGGTAATACTGGATAAGTATAATGAGGCTGTTCAGGATGAAGAAAGTTTATTATTCCAGAATGCCAAAATTTCATGGATGAAAGATGGTGATAAAAACACCAGATTTTTTCACAACTGTATTAAGGTAAGGAAGCAAGTAAACAGAATTGTTAGGGTGTGTGATGAGAATGGGAATATGTTTGAGGGGGATGATATTGCTGACAAGTTTGTTCATCATTTCAAGAACTTTCTTGGTCCTTCCCCCAAAGATTAACATTAATATTAATAATGAGCTGTTTGAAAACACTTTAACTCCTGAGGAAGCTGCTTTAATGGTGGCAGATGTAACAGATGAGGAGATTAAAAAGACTATGTTCGATACTGGGGAGAGTAAAGCTCCTGGTCCAGATGGTTACACTTCCGCATTTTTCAAGAGTGCTTGGAGTGTTGTGGGCAGTGATGTTTGTATGGCAATTAAGGAATTTTTTAGAAATTCTAAAATGTTGGGAGAGCTAAATGCCACTACTATCAATCTTATTCCAAAAATACCTCAACCTATTAAAGTTTCTGACTTTAGACCCATTGCATGTTGCAATGTGATCTTTAAGTGTATAAGCAAAATCCTAACAAACAGAATAAAAGGGGGGCTGCAGAAATTGGTTAATACTAATCAGAGTGCTTTTATTCCTGGAAGGCTTATACAAGACAACTTATTAGGTACTCAAGAACTTCTTAAAGGTTACAATAGTAAGAATGGTGCAAGGAGATGTGCTTTTAAAATTGACATAGCCAAGGCCTATGATACTGTTGACTGGAACTTTCTAAGAAATATTTTAGGGCAGTTTGGTTTTCATGAGAAAATGATTAAATGGATCATGATATGTGTGACTACTGCTTCTTTTAACATTTGTGTTAATGGTGATAAACAAGGTTATTTCAGAGCACGGTGTTTTGTAGTAATGTAAAAGATGATGAATTAAATAGGATATTGCAGCATATGCCTTTTAATATTGGTAAATTGCCAGTCAAATATTTAGGAGTGCCATTAGTGGACAGGAAATTGGGAATCAAAGATTGTAAACAATTGCTTGATAGAATTAAGAATAAAACTAGGGATTCGAAGAATAAAATTCTTTCTTATGCTGGAAAATTGCAACTTATTGCCTCGGTTCTTTCCTCCATGCATGTTTATTGGGCCTCGGTATTTTTACTTCCCAAAAGCGTTGTGAAGGATATCAACAAAATTCTAAAAGATTTTCTGTGGAATCAAGGGGAGGATATGAAAGGGAAGGCTAAAGTTAGTTGGAAGTCGATTTGTAAGCCTAAAAATCTTCGAGGGCTTGGTTTGAAGGATATTGGCATATGGAATGAAACTCTGTTGTGTAAACACATCTTTAATATTGCTGCAAACAAAAAGACTCTATGGGTTGAATGGTGTAACATTGTGAAATTGAAAGGTAGAAGTATTTGGGATGTTACCCCTACCAATAGTGATAGTTGGATGTGGAAGACATTGTTAAGCCTCAGAGATAAAATCAGAACTTCAGTAATAAAAGTTCCTGGGGATGGAAAAAGTACTTCTGTATGGTATGATATGTGGGATGAATCCGGTCCTATATGTAATATCATTTCTAAAAGAAGTATTTATGCTGCTAGGCTGAAGGATGATTGCACTGTTAATGAGATGGTGGTGGATGGGGCTTGGAATTGGCTAGTAGAATGGCAATTATTGTTCCCTGATATTCTTAAGATTAGAGTCCCTATGCTCCATAATGGTTCTAATGATAAAACAATGTGGAGGATGAATTGTGGCAAAATTGTAAATTTTTCTGTGAGAGATGTTTGGGAAAATCTGAGCCCTACTATGGCTGCAGTAAATTGGAGTAAAGTAGTGTGGTTCCCTAATGGAAATCCTAAACATGCTTTCATTATGTGGATGGCTGTGCAGAATAGGTTGCAAACTCAAGATAGAATTTTGAATTGGTGTATAAGTAATTCCCTTGTCTGTCCTCTGTGCAATCAAGGTCATGATTCCCATAATCATCTTTTTTTCTGCTGTGATTACTCAAAGAAAATTTGGGATAATCTTAAGCAGATGATGTATGTTGATAAAATTTCTGACGATTGGAGTAATATTGTGATGGAGCTTGCTGGTATGGTTTGCAATAATAATATCAGAAGTATTATTAGAAGAATCATTGTTGCAGCTTCTGTCTATTTCATTTGGAAAGAAAGGAATGACAGATTGTTCAAAATTAAATCTAAGCCCGTGGATATTGTGATTAATGGCATAAAAGATAGTATAAGGTTGCAGCTTATGAGCCTTACTGTTAAAAAAAAAACTCCTCAAGTTATGGAAGTGGCTAAAGCTTGGAATGTGAAGATGAAGTTCAGAACGGATGATCTGAATGTTTGAGTTGTTTGTATTTTCTGTTTGAGCATAGTATAGCAGTTTGTAGTGCAGGCTTTATTTTTCTAGCATTACTTTGGTTGTATGTGTTTCACCTTATTTGTTTTAATATATAATGGTTAGCTTGATGAGGGGTGATGACAATGCCGAAGCTCTTCATCTAGTTATCCTTTTTTTGAAAAAATATAAAAATATAAAAAATATAAAAAAAATCCTACGGATCTGAGAAACAAATTCCAGTTGATGAGAAGATGATAAGATCTCACTAACCTTTCGAAGAGGAATTATCGATGAGGAATCGACAACTCCTAATTTCAACAGAAACGAAGATCGAGAAAAAATCTAAATCGAGTAATTGCCACCAAATCACGACGGAGGAAACCGATCTACACAAAATCGACACAGATCAGAAGGAACGATGTATCTGATACCATGTTAAATTTCATAAGATCAAAGAACGAACAACAACAGAGATCTTAAACAAAAAACTCTTGCATTAACCACAAAAGGTTATGAACAGAATACAAATCAAAACTCACTACAACACTCTAAATCTCTCATCTAAACTACTACTCGAGACCAAACATTCATACCGATCAAGAGTAGAAACCCTAATAATTCTGGAAGAGAGAGAATGAGGCAGAGAATACAGAGATTGAAATATCTATCTAACACAATGAATACAATACACCCTCGATCCCTCTCTTAACCTAACACTTAACACTATTTACACTTCCAGTCCTTCATGTATCAAACAATACCTGCAAGCTCACAAACAATATAACAAAAATAACTAAAGTACAAAACATACCTTTAACTTCTGTAAGTATCAAATTACCACCATAACTTCACACTTTTGAACAGTTACCAGTTAGCTAAGGTTGCCGACCCGCCCATTTTACCACCTCTAAAAATAAGTTTGACCTAAAAAGGAAAAGTGATTATTTTAATAGGAACTTGGCATCAATTTTAAAACAAACTCAAGAACATACCATGAATAGGAGAATCAAGAACACGATATTCTGTTATAGCATGTTGTAATGACATAGTTGATCTTCCATCATCCATAACCACCTTAAAAAACAATAAAGAAAATATTAATTAATATCGATGCGGTACATGAATAATAGGAAATTAAGATATAATGTGGTTATAAACTTAAGTTAATTCTAAGAACCGAGATTAGACATTGTGGGCGCCTTGGTGATCCAAGTACAAGGGACCAATATTTAATCTTTTTTCACCCTCTAAATCCAATTAAAAAATAGAAAATTGACAATTTAATATTGCATCATTAGAATTATTAAAGATAGTTATCCATTTAATATATGTTTAAAAAAAGGATAAACCATTTGTTATTTGTAAGTAAAGAAAAACAGAACATATCAATTTACTGTATAATTGATAAATCATTAATAATGACTAAATAGAACTTCGGATTTGGATGAATCCCATGTAGAGAAAGATTAATAACATGTAATTAGATGCATAATTAGAACATTGAATCATGGAAAAGGATAATACGTTTGGGGAAATCCCACATAGAAATCTATATATAGGTCATATTGTAGCGATGAAATGTCAATGTGGGCCGTTGCAAACAGCTCACATTGATACGGGGGTTGTTTCAAAATGGGTGAATTGAAATAGGGCCGGTTATTGATATAGTATGTGTTTAAGTTTAATGATTATTTAAAATATTATCAATAATCCTTTGTGGTTGAGATGGCAATGTTTGAAGTTTTAATACACAAGGTCATGGGTTCCAAATCAGAAATACCGTCACAACCAACTGAGCGACGTGCCTCTAATCTCGTCATCTTCAATGTAGGTTATTTGATACGAACCTCAAGGTTTATACAATGAGAAAGAAATGGGTCAATGCAATTGATCATGAGCAATTTAATATCATGTTCGGGTCATGGGTGGATCCGCTGGGTCAACAGACAAGCGGGAAAATTTGAAAGGACAGAAGCAGGCCCTCCTTTCCAAGAAAAGTTAATTTCAGTGATTATAATAATCAGTCTTTGTTTTTCAGAGATTATATAATTGTTTCATTTATTTAACCTTTTGATTGAGAAGAACTTGGTTGTTATATATTGCAAGTATTGACGTTGTAGTCAATGAATTTGAAATACAACGAGGTCGGATATGAGGGATGTAAGATGTAGATGATCACTACTGCCACCACTAACCGGTGATTTTTTTTCCAACGAGACAGTCATCATCACCCACCACCATCACTATTGTTACTACTAGCGTTACTACGGCCATCGTAAAACATAATTGCATGGTATCCGCCGTCGCATTACAAGGGTGCCCTGCTAGTTACTAATAACAAAATCAAGAAATTTTTTTTCTGTTCCCATAATGTAATGTTTTCACGAGAAAGGTTATTACCATACAAGGAATTGAAACCTTACTCTAATTTAAACCAGAGAACGTAAAAATTAGGGTTCAGCGTAGTAATAACTTGCATTAAAGACGATGACATTAGATGCACGTTCGCTCAGTTGGTTGTGACGGTATTACTGATTTGGAGTAATCCTACATACGACACAAGGGAATTGAAAATTTACTAATGACATTAAGGATCGATTCAAGATTAGTGTAATAACAAAATTAAAAAGAAAAATCAATGGGATGTGTAAGGAGACATAACTCGCAATTTCAATGACATGAGGTTTGGTACTATGTGGTTGGGCCGGTGCAATGGGTCTAAAATATGTTAGTAATTGCACTTTATGGTAAAGGACGTATGTTAGGAGTGGATATAAAAAGCAATTGGGAAAATAATCCCAATAATAACCATAGACGTGTTTGTCAAGATCGATTAACCAAAACAGTTATTAAACATAATGATCTACTCAACAATATAAGTTACAGCGGATTAACACTATGTTGATTTAATCAAGAACAATAAACTGTAAATTGTAAGAACAATTATAAGAACACAGTTATTACAAAAAGATTCAATGTATATTGATCGAATGAGTTACAATACACACATATGTTTACAATTCATAAGGAACTATATATAATAGTCCTTGAAGCCTAACTATTTACCCTAGTTATTCTAGGATACGATTACAATTGAATTACAAAAGATATTAATTCTAAACAAACTCTACTAAGATCTCGGACTCGATATACTCCATAAATAAGTTGATCAGTATCAACTTTGAACGATCAGTAGCAATTCTATCGAGCAGTAGTAAATGATAACATCAGTAGTAATAACCAAGATCAGTAGTAAGTTGTATCTTCAGTAGTAATTCACATATCAGTATCAAGTAGTTATAGCAGCACTAACTCTTGATTCTTGATCTGCAGCATCAGTAATAAACATGCAATCAGTAATATATTATTTATATCCCAACAATCTCCTCCTAAACTTGTTAATTCAGATTGAATTAATCAAGTTTCTTTCTTTTCTCTTCTTCTTCTCTTTCTCTTTTCTCTCTTCCTTCTTTTTCTCTTAACGCTTTTAATCTTCTTTGTTCATCCACATATGCTTTATTCTTTTGAAACAATTGTCTGTATTTTTCAGTATACATACTTTGATCATTAGGTCTTACAAATGCACAACATACAATTTGATACAGAGTTTTCAGTGAGTGATTGTTGTATCTTTCCATTAAATACAGCTCACATCTCCTATTAGTTCTTTTAAAGAAGTACATATTGACTGTGGGTAGAACATTCCAAGCAAAAAGATTATCTTCACTTTCTACATTTTCTTTATACTTCTCGGATGGAATGCAGCATCAAACATTTCAGTTAAGTATCCAGCTCCAGAGTTTTTCCACTTTTTATTTTTCATTCTAGGTTTTCCAATTTCCAACATTGTGAAAACATCACTTCTGTTAAAAGAAAATAACATAGGTTTCCATGCCTTGAATTTTTGAACACTTTTGTCTGCTCTAATGATCTCATGGATTCCTTGATTTTCTCTCCAGTTAAGAATAGGGTTGTCTTGTTGAATTGGTTGTGGATCTTCTAAGATTTGGGGAGTTTGTTTCAATTTCTTTGTAGTTGAATCATCACCCTCTATAATTTTCCTTTTCTTTAAACCTTGTTCTGAAGATTCACCAACTACAGTTTTTCTGTTAAATACAATCTTGGGATCAATATTTATCACATTTGAAGGTTCAACAACTTGTACACCTTCATTTAATTGTTTCTGTTTCTCAGTGCAATATCTTTCAATTAGTGTAATAATTTTCATTCTTCCAAAGGATTTTGCACTTTGACCTCTTCTCTTAAGATATTCAACCATCATTCTTTTCTCTTCATCAAATGGTTCAGGCATGTCAATCTTGCATCTTCTGCATTCATTAATTTGTTCTTCAAGAAGTTGCAGTCTTTCTTCTTCATATTTCCTGATTTTATCAAGTTCTGCTTGTTGACCTTCTATCAGAGATTCTTCTATTTCTTGAATTGCTTCAGTTGCAGATTGTTCTTCTGGTTGAATAGCCTTTTCTTTTTCAGCTTTCCTTTTATTTTCAAGTGCAAGAGTTTTGACACATTTTCTGTGGTACCTCATTCTCTTGACTTTCCAATGAGATTGTTTAAGAGGCCTGACTAAATTCATCTTGTTCACCATATAGTGACAAAGAGCTCTATGTGGATAGTCATCATCAAACTTTTGTTTTCCTTTACCTATGCTCTGTGATGGAGGTGTATACTTCATATCTGGTACCTCATTGATTTGTATTTTTGGTGCAAAGGTCTTTGCCTTCTTCTTTTCTAAGATTTTTGGGTGAGGAGGTAATTCACATTCATCTACCTCTTCCCTGTTTACATTTGCATCAAAATCTTGTTCAATAATCTCTGTTGATGCTGGTTTTTTAGTTACTACTGGTGAATTAGTAGTAATTGGTACTTCTGTTGTTTCTGCTACAGACTCAGTAGTAACCAATGTAGTTACTACTGGTATTAAATTTTGAAAGTTAAAAGGTCTGTAAAGTACCATTTGTAGATTAGAGGGATCTGGTACTTGTGAAGGAGTTATTACTGATGTTGCTTATTGTGTTTCTTCTTCATTTGGATCAGTAATAATCACTTCAGTTGTTTGAATAACTTTAGTAGTGTCCATGGGATCAGTAGTACCTATGACTTCAGTAGCAATTTGAGAAGGTACTTGTTCTGCTGTTAGTGATTGTTGTGCAGACACAAATACATCTTCCATGCTTTTGACTCCTCTGTCAAAGTCTTCATCACTTTGACCTGTCTCACCATGAGCTTCTTTGAGGTTCAAGAGGGAGGCTGCTGCTGCTGCAATAGATGTATCAATCATTTCTTGAATTTGATTTTTCTCCCCCTTAGTGATCTCAACTTGTGGAGCATCACTAACTAAAACCTTCTTTTTCAATTTTCTGATTATTGAAGTTTGTTTGTGAAGCCTTTGATCCATTCTTTGCATTTTTCTGTTAAGAACATTGATGTAATGCTTCATAAAGCTCATGGTTCTTCCTTGATTGTTGAGTAAGATTTGGCAATTTTGTACAGTGGTTTCAGGGTTTTCCATCCTATCCGTTAATTCAGGTTGTTTCATACTACCCTCAGTCCTTCTAGGAACATCATCGGGTTGAGTTGGTACATTGGCTTTAAGGTTTTCCATCCTTTCCATCAATTCAATTGGTTCCAATCTTCCCTCATCACTGCTTGGTGATTCATTGGGAGTTTTAGATACTATCTTCTTCCTAGAAGAAGCAGTAGTATCTCCCCTTGTGGTTTCTTGGCACCGGGTCCTTTAAGTGCTTCCTCAAATGATGAGTCATCACTTAAAGTTGCCGAGGTCTGGGTCCTAATGATGTTCTCACTAGCCTGTGCACCAACCTTTGGTGCATCAGTAGTGAGAGCCCTTTTCTCGTGACTTCTCTCCTCCATGGAAGTCAACTCTTGGAATCTGGGGTCTGACTCAGTTGGTCCCCTGGTGTCCTTTTTGGAAATTTTTTTCTTTTATATTTGGAGGTAATAATTTGGCTTTTGGGTAAGTTGACCAAAGAATGAAGAGTAGCACTCTGAGGTTCTATTACATGTTCCTGGGACACATTCAGGACATCTTGAGGTGAGGATGTTTGAGTGGCTAGGGGTTCTGTTTGGGCTGCAATATTTTGTGATGGAGTGGGTTGGGGTTCAATGGGTTGACTTGAACCTTCTCCAGTTGGGGGATGATCATGGATCATATTGGGAAACAAAGGTGTTACCTTTTCCAGAAAATTTGAATAACCTTCTCATGTTTGAAAAAACCTTTTTGTTTAGAGAAGGTGCAGTGTAAATTTCTTTTGGTTTAGTGAGATCTGGGATCTCACAATTTAAAATATGTGCAATGAATCTGGGATACATTAAAAATTTAGAGGACGATAGATTTCCAATCATACCATCAAAAATCATTTTTGAAAAATTGAACACTTGGTCTGTGCTCAAACAAACAACAGTAGAGGCTATTGACTTGTTGAATTCATTCCTAGTGCTCTTTTTAGGAGAGATGCAGTGTTGAATAGTATGAACTAAAAATTTCCATTGGGGTGAAAGAAGTCCTTTTTGAAAAGTGACAATATTTTGTTTTCCTTCATACCCCATTTTTATTAAATTTTCAACAAGTTCCTCCTTAGAGAGTAGAGATATACCTGATTCATCATGAAGTTGCAGATGTTGTCTGATAGTTTGTTCTGTTATGAAAATGGATTTTCCATCTACTGTTGATTTGATTTTTGATATGTCCCCTTCTTTGATGTGTTCTGCAGATTCCCAAAATTGAACAATATGTCTCTCATAAATTGTGGGTTGGATTGTGAGAGCATATTTGATTGATGAGTGTTTTAAGAACATCACTATTTCTCTAAAATCTTTAGTCCCGTCTGGATTCTTTAAGAAGGCAATCATATTGTGGAATTCACAATATTGTAGATTTGTTTGAATAGCTACAGGTTTGATCATTGCCATTGTTAATTGTTCTTTGGTTTGGGATTGTGAGAGGGAATCGTAAATGTGTTCTTTTGAGAGTGTTTGATTGAATTTGAGTTGTTACTGCTTTTTAGGGTTTCAATCAAGATTGCCGACTTAAGAGTTTATCGTGGGTTTTAGCAGATCGAGGTTTGGATAATGTAAGATTAACCGACTTCTGTTATTTATAGTTTTCGTAATTAACCTGCAAAAGGTCACAAATACCCTTCGAATCATAGAATAACGGCTATTTCCATGGGGTTAGTTTGGTAATTTTATCGATTTTAAGAGTAAACCGCCGATCAGTAGTAACTAAGTATCAGTATTATACACTATCAGTAGTAACTGAGATTTTAACTCCTTAAAGACTGATCAGTAGTAAATAGAAACTACAATCAGTAGTAAGTAGATAACCAGTAGTAAACTTTTCCTAACTTAATTAATATTATACAAAAACTTTACATATGAGATTTTTATGAGATTTAATTTATAAAAATCATTCCAATACTGTTAACTAAAAAGTTAAACCTTCCTAATCAAATGCTTTTGTAAAAAGATCTGCTAGTTGATTATCAGTATGAATTTTAACCATTTTAATTAATTTATTTTCATTACAATCTCTTATGAAATGAAATCTGATTTCAATATGTTTAGTTTTTGAATGTTTTACTGGGTTGTTCACAATACTAATTGCACTTTGATTATCTATAAAGATGGGAGTTTTAAGAATAGACATACCAAAGTCCATGAGTTGATTTTGAATCCATAGAACTTGAGCACAGCATGCAGACGCAGCTACATACTCTGCCTCTGCAGAAGATGTTGAAACATTTGTTTGCTTCTTGCATTGCCATGACACAAGTCTTGATCCAAAGAATTGACATCCACCAGTAGTTGACTTTCTATCCAAGCATTCACCACCATAGTCACTATCTGTGTATGCTGTAAGTTCAAAAGGTGAGTCATGTGGATACCAAAGACCTAGTGATGGTTTCCCTTTCAAGTATAAAGATTCTTTTGACTGCTTGCAAATGTAGTTCCTTTGGTTTTGCTTGATACCTGGCACACACACAAACACTATACATAATATCAGGTCTAGATGAAGTTAAATACATTAAAGAACATATCATTGATCTATACAAGTGTTCATCTACATCCTCCCCCTCAATGTCAGGATGTAGGTGTTTATGTGTTTCCATAGGAGTACTTGCACTTTTGCAATCTTTCATTGCAAATTTCTCTAATATGTCTTTGACATATTTTGATTGATTGATCAAAATACCATATGGTTTTTTATTAACTTGGAGTCCAAGAAAGAAGTTCATTGGACCCATGAGCTCATTTTGAATTTAATCTGCATAAGTTCTTCAAATTCTTTGCATAGTTGATCATTTGTTGGCCCAAAGATGATATCATCTACATATATTTGAACCAATAGAATGTCATCTTTGACTTTCTTTGTGAAGAGAGTCTTGTCAATAGCACCTCTTTGAAATTTGTTCTTTAACAGGTATGATGATAGTGTGTCATACCAAGCTCTTGGTGCCTGATGTAGGCCATAAAGAGCTTTGTCTAACTTGAACACATAATCATCATGCTCAGGGTCTTCAAATCCTGGAGGTTGACAAACATATACTTCTTCTTCTATTTTTCCATATAGGAATGCACTCTTTACATCCATTTGATAGACTTTGAACCTTTTGAATGATGCATATCCCAGAAATATTCTGATTGCTTCAATTCTAACTACAGGAGCATATACTTCATCATAGTCTGTTCCTTCTTCTTGAGTGTATCTTTGAGCTATAAGTCTTGCTTTGTTTTTGATCACTATTCCTCTTTCATCTTTCTTATTTCTTATTTCTGTAGATCCATCTGGTTCCAATGGCTCTTTTTCCTTTTGGAAGAGGTACTAGTGTACAAACATCTTGTAATTTGAACTGAAGGAGTTCTTTTTGCATTGCTTCAATCCAATTTGAATCTTTCATTGCTTGTTGGATCTTTTTAGGTTCATCCCGTGATAGAAAATATGCAAACAGACATTCATTAGATATTAGGCTTATATTGCAAGTGTTATTGTTTAAACTTGAATTGAATTTGCTTCTTGTCTGCATATTTGAGTTGACATCACTTAGAACAAGGTCTAAAGGATGATTCTTTTGAGCTCTAGAGTTGGAAGCTTTGTTAATAATTATTTGACTATCAAGATTTGATTCATTTGATTCAGGGACTTGTGCATCTGTCCAGTTTTCTTCTTGAGTTTCTAAGTTTTCTTGATTTTCTTCATTAACACTGTTGTCAGTGACAACAAGGTCATTATTAAAATCTTGTGTCTGTGAGTTTGTACTGGTATCCATATCATTTCTTGCAGCATCGTCATTTTGGGTTTCTGAGTTACTACTGGTGTCAGTATCATTTCTTGTTTCTTCGAGATTTTGATTTTCTGAGTTGTTACTGACACTAGTATTCTCTGTATTATCAGATTTGTTACTGTCCTTAGTATTAACTGTAGGATCAGTATTAACAATGATATATTGCAGAGAATTTTGACTTCCATTAAGTGATGATGAACCTTCCTTAGTTGGTTGATTGTTTGAGTCACCTGCATTAAAGTGAAAATTGAAATCAAGAGATTTTGTTAGTGAGTCAATATTAAACAGCCAATCTGGACCATTTCCTTTTTCATTTGCAAGATTTTCATTAAAGGATACATCAGCACTTTCTTCAATAATCCTTAATCTTTTGTTGAATACTCTGTATGCTTTGCTTTGAGTTGAGTATCCTACAAAGATTCCATCATCTGCTTTGCAGTCAAACTTACCAATTTGTTCTCTTGTAATTATGATAGTGCATGGACAACCAAATGATTTTAAAAAGCTTATTGAAGGTTTTCTTTTGTTGAAAAGTTCATATGGTGTCTTACAATGTGGCTTGACTATTAATACTCTGTTTTGCACATTACAAGTAGTATTAACAGCTTCAGCCCAAAAAGTTATTGGTAACTTTGCATCTGCAAGCATAGATCTTGCTGCTTCAATTATAGTTCTATTTCTTCTTTCAGCTACACCATTTTGTTGAGGAGTTCTAGGAGAGCTATACTGCCTGTCTATACCTTTAAGATTACAAAAAGAGATTATATTTTCATTTTTAAACTTTGTTCCATTGTCACATCTAATGGCTTTCACTTTGAGATCTCTTGTATTTTCTAGCTTGATAATTAGGTTCTTAATCAGTTCACTTATTTCATCTTTAGTCCTGAGAAAGAAAACCCAAGTAAATCTAGGAAAATCATTAGTAATAACTAGACAATATTGCTTCTTTCCAATACTCATTAGATTTGTAGGTCCAAATAAATCCATGTGAAGTAGCTGCAATGGGTTAGAAATAGAGTTGATTAATTTGGACTTATGAGAAGTCTTGTGCTGCTTACCTTTTAGGCATGCAACACAACGATGATCACACATGGACTGTTTTTGTGGTAGACCAATTCTGATTCATTTGTGTTTGCCTTGGATATAAAACAGTTGATTTCATTTGGTAAATTGATTTCTCCCCTATATCCAGGCAATACACATTATTTCTCATTGGTGTTCTTAAAACAACATATTTTTCATCTAAAAATAAAGTCAGAAGAAAGAATGATGCACTCTGTATCTGTAAAAAGAATTTTGTTCTTTTTATCACATACTTGTGAGACACTAACCAGATTGTATTGAAGTTCAGCAACATAAAATACATTATCAAATGTAATCTTACCATTTGATACAATACCTTTACCAGTGATACGACCACCTTTAGGGTTTTCACCAAAAGCAACATATCCTCCATCATAAGGTTCAAAATTTCTGAGAATTTGTAGATTCCCAGTCATGTGCCTAGAGCATCCACTATCAATATGCCATGTATTCACCTGGATGTTCTGCACATAAGAAGATTAAGTTAGTTAATTTTGGGAACCCAAGCTTGTTTTGTCTTGTGTTCATTCTTTTTAATGAGGAATGTGCTACGTGTAACTTGGTTAATACTGGTCTTTGGTGTTACTACTGATTTCTGTTTTGTTGACCATTTGTTCTGCTTTGATTTGGTTACTACTGATGGATCAGTAGTAACTCTGTGAAAGTATTTTTTGTACTTATCAGTATTATTTGTGTAGTTATATCTTACTGCATTGTATCTTGGATACAGATTAGTAGGATATCTTTGATTGTTTCTTCTTATAGTCGTATTTGCTAAGGAATAATAATTTCCATGTTTTCTTTTATTTTCAAACTTGTGACTTGTTTTTGGATTACCATATCTGGTATTTTGAACAAATCTTTTGGCAGTTCTTCCAAACTTTGGAGTATTAACTTGTGGAGGTTTAGTCTTTTGTTTTAAGTTGGAATCTTTTAATTTTTGTTCTTTTAATTTTAATTTGTTTTCCTTAAATTCTTTGAATTCTTTGCAGTTAATTGGATTGAATTGACAATCCTTTGCTATATGATTTACTTTATTGCAAATTAAGCATTTAGGTTTGGTTGATTTTAAGGACTCTGGTTTTCTTTGTTCTTTTAATTGATTCAAGTTTCTTTGATTTCCCTTTTTTAAAATAGTTGGAATAGTTTCATAATTGTATTTTGGAGATTCTTGACTTTGTGTTGTATGGAAACTTGTATCATTTGAATTAACAGAATTTTCTTCATCAGAAGATTCTTCACTAGATTCAGTTTTTAATTCTTCTATAATTCTTTCTGAACTAGCTTTTAATGGAGGTATAAAGTTTGTGGGAGGAGGTACTGCATGATATCCAACTCCATGAATTACCTTTTCTGTGGATTGATTGCTAGTTAATTCATCAATTATTTTAGAACTTCTTTCAAATTTCTTTATTGTTAATTTATTTTGTTCTAATTCTAATTGACATTCCTCTAATTTAGTTATAGCTTCTTTTGCTTTTGATTCAGCATATTCTTTATCATAAACAGCTTGTAATAATTCTTCTTTAAGTTTTTGATCTGTTATTTGATAAACTTTAATCTGATTTTCTAAGTCAGCTATAACACCATTAAATTCTATTCTTCTTTTTTTGTTTTTAATTAAATCCTCATTGATTTCTTTTGTTTTCTTTTCAAGAGTCTTAAATAATTTAATACATTCAGGAGAGCATGGTTTAGAATTTACCTCAGATTTAGGTTCAGAGAAGGCCATAAGAGCTTGATTTTTGAGCATATTCTTCAGCTTGAAAGCTCCAGTCATATCCTAGTCCCTCTTGGGATACAAGTGCAGCTGAGTTTGTTCTTTTGTCTTTGTTAGGACATTATCTGGAAAAGTGACCAAGATTGCTACAGTTGTAGCATTTGGCCTTAGTTTTGTCAAATCCTGCTCTGTCACCTTTGTTGAAGGTCAAACTTGATCTACCAGTTCTTTTTAGGAACTTTTTGGTTCTAAAACTAAGCATAGCCATCTGCCATTTGATATCCATCTCCTCAAGATCATCAGGATTGATTTGTTCCAGATCTTCACTAATTAATGCAGTATGCACATGACTAGTGAAAAAGGATTCTCTAGCAATGTCTTCTGATTCCTTTGTCTTTCCAGTTGTAGTATCTTGATTTTTACCTGCAGTGGACACAAAAGCAGCATTGTTTGAATTTAAAATAGGAGTTTTCTGACTTACCTCAGATTCGAATACTCTTAAAACATTGTAGAGTTCATCAAGCTCCTTTTCTTCTAAAGCATCACCTTGTCTATATACCACAGTGTACATAGACCATTCTTCACTTAGAGATCTGAGAAACTTTCTATTGACATCATCTTTGTCTGGTTGAACTCCAACTTGGTTGAGTTCACCAATAAGTTTATTGAATCTATCAAAAACTTGTGACAAAGATTCATTCTTTTGTCCTTTGAAGTTTTCAAACTCTTGTTTCAGCACAGATTTCATGTTTCTTTTTGTGCTCTTAGTACCCACAAACCTTTTCTCCAAGGCTTGCCATAGTAGTTTTGCATCATCAAATTCAACAAACAGATGTTGATAGTCATTAGGAATTGCAAGCAATAAGGTACTTAAAGCTTTTAATTCAGTTCCTCTGTCCTTCCTTTCTTTATCACTTTTGATCTTGTCAGTCTCAGTTGATGTGCTGGTTGTGGCAACTGGAATGGTTTTGTTACCTTCCAACACAACTTCCCACATGGAGTAATCAGTAATAAGCATGTATTGCTTAATTCTGTTTTTCCACATCCCAAAGTTATTGGGAGTGAGGATGGGGATTTTGTTTGCTTGTGTGCTTTCATTGTTTTCAGACATGATAAAAACTTTGTTTGTGAATAGATTTGAAAACTTTTGTGAGTTCTTGATTCGTAGATCTAGAGTACAAAACTCTGATACCACTTGTCAAGATCGATTAACCAAAACAGTTAATGAACACAATGATCTACTCAACAATAGAAGTTACAGCGTATTAACACTATGTTGATTTAATCAAGAACAATAAACTGTAAATTGTAAGAACAATTATAAGAACACAGTTATCACAAAAGCTTCAATGTATATTGATCGAATGAGTTACAATACACACGTATGTTTACAATTCATAAGGAACTATATATAATAGTCCTTGAAGCCTAACTATTTACCCTAGTTATTCTAGGATACGATTACAATTGAATTACAAAAGATATTAATTCTAAACAAACTCTACTAAGATCTCGGACTCGATATACTCCATAAATAAGTTGATCAGTATCAATTTTGAACGATCAGTAGCAATTCTATCGAGCAGTAGTAAATGATAACATCAGTAGTAATAACCAAGATCAGTAGTGAGTTGTATCTTCAGTAGTAATTCACATATCAGTATCAAGTAGTTATAGCAGCACTAACTCTTGATTCTTGATATGCAGCATCAGTAATAAACATGCAATCAGTAATATATTGTTTATATCCCAATAGTGCTGGAAGGGATTCTGGAATCACTTCGAGAGGTCCTGGTTTCGAATATCAGTTTTGGACTTAAAAAACTTGCCGAAAATAGAAAGGGAAAATTAAGACTTTCATAAATAAGAAGTCGTAAATGTATTATGAGTACTGAGAAACGTTCAGATAGTCCAGTTTTTTTGTGAAGTCATGAGCATTAAATCTCAGCCCTTTGATCAATCAACCTCAAATCACCACCACCACCATCACATGTGATTCAATACATCAATACCACCACCGCCCTCATGTGTATTAAATTACATGTAATTACACACCGCCAAGGCGCCAACCACCATTACCACCGCCAACCTCTGTCAGCCACCATCTCCACCATCGGCAACCCCTCACCACCATCGGCAACCCGTCACCACCATTGGCTGCTTTCAATCACATGTGATTGTGTATCCAATCATATGTGATTGCAGCGGCGGCCGGCTGGCGGTGGTTTGTTGCGAGAGAAGCCAACGGTGGTGGTTGGGTATTGAATCACATGTGATTTGATGATGGTGATGGTTAAGGGATTTTGTATCCAATGACTAAGATTTGTGCTTGAGATTTTGTTTTATAGATGGAGTATCTAGAACACAAACATGTGAGTGAGTTATAGATAAGCAATTTAGGGGGCTGACATAAAACATTCTGAAATTTAACATTTTAATGGGAAAATTTTACAGAAAACCCCAATTTCCAATTTTATAAATAAACGCACCCTTAGAATGGGTGCATAGGCATTGCATGAAAAAGTAACTATCATTGGTTTGGTTTCTGCTTTGAATAATCAGCTTCATTTTAATGAGAGGTGGCAATATCTGACTTGATATGAAACATGATTTAGAACCGATACGAAAATAAACAGGTTTTGGTTGAGGTAAAAAAGTTTTGGGTCAGTCTTGGGTCGACTCAACTGACCCGTTTATTAGACAGGTTAGGTTCGGGTTAATGATAACTTAAATGGGTCGACCCGTCAACCCGTTTAATTATTAAAATATATACACTTATACTTAGTTTATAGTTTATTAATTCGAACGTAACTAATAGCTAGATAAAAACTAAAAGAGCTACATAATAATTTGGTTTTTTGGTATTTTTTATGAATTTGTGGAATAACAACAACCTGTTTGACACGTTTAACCTACTAACTTATTTAACCCATTTAATTAAACGGGTTATATGGGTCAGGTTCGGGTTGAAGATAAACAAGTTAGGGTTAAGATATTTGACCCGTTTATGTAAACGAGCCGGATTCGGGTTGAACGTTTCTGACCCGCCAACCTGCGAATACGAACGCGACCTGAATTGTCACCCCTAATTTTAACCCATAAAAGGTTACCATCTTTCTAACTTTAAACTTTTTATTTTTTTACTGGAAAAACCACATCAAACTTTTAAAAATTGGTAAATCGGATCAAGGTTGTTACCTTTTTAATGTAATTAATCCCCTTAAAGGACAGTTATCCATTCTATTTTATCAAACTTGATACATTATCTAACCTGATTCAAGACCAATCCAGAGGGCTTCAAGGTTTCCGATTGTGGGTCCCTAAATGTGAAATGAATCCTTTGAAAATGAAGCAAATTAGAAGAATCTTTATCTTTCGATTGCAGACTATTTTCTGTTTCTGATATTCTTTGAAAAATTGACTCAGCGTTTTTGTCTAGCAAACAAACAATCTTACATCAAATATTACAAAATAAAAAATCATTCATCTTAAGTATATTCATTTTGACATGAAAATTGGAAGATCTTGCACCTGATTCAACAAGATAGTAATTGATGCACAGTTATCTACTAATCATCAACAATATTGTTTATGCATATCAAGTAACTAATTAGGGCAACACTAAATCGATATTCATAGCGATAAAGGCGGATACTAATTAGAATTAATAACCTTGAAAATTCGATTCTTGGAATGAAGAACAAAAGTCGTGTATCGATTTTCATTTTTTTTCCACCTAATAAAATACTTCATCCGTTCCTTAATAAAGTTCTCATTTTAATTCGACACAATTTTTTAAGAGTTAGTTAGTGGTGAGGTCTTGATAATAAATTTGTTTAAAATATAAGGTTATTTTGGAGAGAGAAAATGTTTTTTAAAGATAGTTAGTGGTGATGTACATGGTAATAATATTATTTAATTGAGTGAGTCCATTTAATTTGAGAAATTAGAACTTTATTTTGGGACAAATATCCTACCCTATATATGAGGCTACACATGTTGAACTTTTGCCAACTCATCACAACGGTGGCCTCCCATTGGTGGACAATGCCACGTGTAATTACGGCATTGGTCCATTCATTCCTTGAAACATTCTAGAACGTCCATTCCAAACATTTAAGTCAACCCGCAATATCAGGAAAGATCCATTCATTCTCCGATTCTGTTTTGGTATGTAGTCATTGTGAATCCGGTAATTCAGGCAACTATACCAGGAATTTATTATCTGCAGCATGTCATAATCAACGATTAAACCCTAGCGAATTGATTTGTGATCCATGGTGAAGGAGACAGAATAGTACGTATGATGTTCTCGCGATTAAACCCTCGGCTACTGAATATGAGATTAAGAAAGACTAATACATCAAGGTTATGAATTCATCTTTAATTGTTATAATATTCTTGTGATTTTGTCGAGTTTCCCTTTCTTACCTACGGTATGCATCTTAATTTGAACTAAACCTTGAATTCTGGTATCCGCAATGTAACTTAACTATAAAAACCATTCAAATTACTGTTTTTAGGTACATTTTTTGAAATGGAATTTGATCAGTTGTAGTATTTTGATATTGGTGAATGGACTTTGATCAGTTGTAGTATTTTGTCTCCTTCACCATGGATCACAGATCAATTTTTAGGTACATTTTTTGAAATGGAATTTGATCTGTTATAAATTTACTTTCTGATTCAATACAGAATTTCATTCTTAAATCCTATAAAGAGGAATTAAGGAATTCAAGATTCAGTCTTTGGGATTTTTATTTAAAATTTTGATTTTAAACAATTATACATTTTTAGTGAACTGCCGTTACGGTGACATCAAAAGTTGGCTTGCGCTCTTATAGTTTTTGAATCACTAAATTTTTTCTCCCTTTTGATGCTCCACCGCAGAGTGATGACTAGTGACTGTTAACTTTCACAAATATTTTAATTTGTTCTTTCATGGATCAGGTGATGTTAAGGTATATATTACACTGGCATCTTTAATTTGCATATTTACTATTTTTAGTTTGAAAAGCCCAAATGAGTAGAAGTTATAGTTACATAATAATTTAAGTTGTTTACTGTTATTTGTGTATGGATGAGCTAAAGGGCTAATTTGGGTATATTAGGGCTTACTACAATTAAAAATCATACAAATCCTGAATTATAACGAGATTTTTGTATCTCATTGATTGTTATAGATTGCTCATTCAAACAAACCCTAGAAAAAAAGCTAGAAGCTGAAAGTCTAATTTCTGTATTTGATTTAGAAAATTGTAGCAAATTGGATGTTATATAGTAATTGTTCATCTGTACATCCCGTCAAAACTCATGTCATCAGCTCCAGTGTAATTTGAGGACTTGGTGATATTGCAGCTCAGACCATTACTCATGCCACCACCGTCACAAAAAAACATCTACTAATTTCTGTAAGTTCTCTTCATATTTTTATTTTCAGCATTTATCCTAGATGGTACTGCTTACATAGTTATTCATTTGTTGATCAGTTGAGATTATATGCAATGGGTTTAGCAATGTTTGTGATTGATTGATTCCTTTTGTTGAACATGTCTTTTAACAACTCATTTTGGGTTTAGTAATAAGCGGTTCTTCTGCAAACCCTTTTAACATAAATAGGGTTATTTTTGCTTACTACTACGAATTTTGAGGGGTTTTTTAAACAGATATGTGCATAAAGGATTAGAACATTTGGAACACAGTTAGTGCAGTAACAAAAAAGAACACGACTTTTTTTATTTGGCTGATTGGTAGGTCGTTTGTTTGTTTGAAGCTTTAATTACAAACATTACTCCTATCGAATAAGGATCAATGGATTATGGTTGGTGTTTAGGTTCATGTTTGTAACTGGAAAATCGTTGTTTCAGGGTGTAGTGCAGACTGAATACCAATGACATATGCTTAATTTAGATGAGAGTATAGCAACCTAGATGAATTCGGCCCTATGGTACAAACACGAAATTGAGCTCTACAAAACCATGGATATATTGTCAATTTAAATATGTTCAGATTCAAATTCATGTTAATATGTTAGGGTTGGTTAATTCATCTTTGTGGGTTGTCAGTTTGAATCTGTTTAGATTCAATTCATGTTAATATTTTGTATTCTATAAATAAATATAAATTTGTATGCTCCATCAGTTAGAAGTATTGAATTCGGTTGTTAATACTAATATTCCTCCATAGCCAAACCCTGCATCGGTTGTTTGCTCCTCCGATTCGTCTTTTAATGCTTATAGGGTTACTTGAATTGCATTTGCTTTATATGTAGTACTTCTATTGAGTTGCATCGGCTATAAGTTCATATTCTTCTGTTAGTTTCGATTACATCTTCTATACAGAATTCCTTAATGTTGAATTCAAGGGATCATTGACTTATGAAAACAAACGATTATTATATAATGTGCATTTTAGGTAAGAGATGAAGAAGGAAGAATAAGGTTTCATGGAGCATTTATTGGAGGATTTTCTGCTGGTTATTCCATACTGTGGGCTCTAAAGAGGGTAAATACACCCTTACTCTTAAAAAAAATACTTTCTTCAATTAAGGTTTAAGGTTTTCCTTAAGGTGGTACTTAATGAACAAATTTGCAGGATGGACTCCACAAACATTTACATCATCAAGGAAAAACAGAGTTGAAATTAAACAAGATCTATCAAACTTTTTGGATGATGATGAGAATTAAGTGTGATTTTATTTTTTTCTGGAGTTATACTTTATACTAATTTTATTCAAAGAATGATCCTTTTCCTTGAAATTTTAGGTGTAAAATTACTTATTCATTGTGTTTTTTTTCTCATTTAGGAATAAAAAATAGAAATATAGATGATAAAGAATGATCCTTTTTCCTTGAAGTTTTATGTATAAAAAATAAACCTAAGTTTTCATGACTTCACATGAAGAAAAAGAGATGGCACAAAGTTATTCAGAACTCTAATTGAATAAGCACATCCTTATATTGTAAAATATGATGGTATTTTTGGGAAAAAAGACAACAAATACAATCTTAATGTATTGCAGGCCATCAGCTATTCCTGGACATGCTCCAGATGATATAGGACACGTGGAAACAAGTATTGATATGTGAATAAACGGGGGGCATCAACAAATCCAAATTGAAAAATGGTGTTTAATTCTTCTTGATGGGAGATTATGAAGTAATGGTGGCCTTATCGGCTTCAGCTTGTGAAATCGCTTGGCATCTTCATTGTACGATTACAAAAAGAGTGATTGTTTGAAAACTGATAATTTAAAAAAAGAATGTTATATCAAATTGGGAAAAGTTGGACTGAAATATATACAATGATTTGATATATACATGTGAAAATAGCTTGGAAAATTTATATTTATGTTGTTTGTAGCTACGAAAATGGCGATGAATTTGTTTGGTCACGTGCCACAAGAATGATACCCTAAATGAAATCAATTTTAAGCATTAAAAACATAGGGTAATTTTTGACCCGTTTGACTCAAAACACCTTTAATTCAGTAATATTAACATTTTATGAATAATTAATGTATCATATGTGATTATAGAGATTATATTATTACCTGTTTAATAGCCATTTTTGTATGAGTATTAAACATTTTTGTATGAGCCAAAATGTTCCGGGTTGATCTACAAACTTTTTTTTGTTATCAAATCTAATTTGTTGGGAGTTTCAACTCGTTTGTTTTAAATCTAATTTGACCTGTTTACCTAACCTGTTTGATATATTAAATAGTTGAAATATTATGAAAAATTGTATGAGCCAGCAGTTTAACCAAGATGACAACTATACCAAGTCGACGACAAACGTTGTATACAAAGAAATTTTATTTCGTTTTTAATCATTTTTCCAATTATTCATTAATTATAATTTCAATAATAATTGACTATACGATTTCTTACATTTATTTTTCTTACTTACAGATTTTACTTTTTGAAGCATACCCGCCCATCGGGCGGGTTATGTAGCTATTTTGATATAAATGAGAACTTTATTAAGGGACGGAGGGAGTACCTAATAATTGATCGAAATTGATTCCACATCCCCAATTAAATGTTTTTGAACTCGGCACCCTCCATGACCTACCTCCGCGGCAGTCCTCTCCTCCCACAGGCACTGCTGCCACCGTCAATTGCTGCCGATGTGGCTAATGTTTTTCTGAATTTGATCTGTTGTGTTTTAGGGAACGAAAATGGCACGTAAGACGATTGTATGATTGAAAGAGGTTGGCTAAGGAAGAATTGGTAACTTTGACTGTGGATTCATATAACATGCTTATAAGGAAAATGCTCATGACTTTTACATGATTTATTGGTTTAGAAATGATATTTGTACATGTAATTTGTATATATTCATATGTTTATCCACTTTTAAATTTGATATGTATGATCAACTAATTCTCTCTCTTCATTTTATCCCTTGATTTTGACATTTGTCATGATAAAATTGGTAGACACATGAATAAACACAAATAGTAGACACAAATACCATTACTCTTATTGATTATATGTCTCAACATATTTTTACATGATTGGGTACATACATATAATATTCATCTAATCAATTACTCCCTCCGTCCCACAAAAAACTTCTCATTTCACTCTAAATTTTTGTCCCACAAAATATTTCCCAATTCCCATATTTGATGGGCTCCACACAATAAAAAACTATTATTAATAAAGACCCCACCACTAATATCCACTAACTATCTTTCTCTCTCCAATTCAACCTTATATTTTAGTCAGAAGTATTATCAATGACTCTACCACTAACTATCACCTAAAAACTTGTGCAAAAGCCAAATAGGAAGTTTTTTGTGGGATGGAGGGAGTAATATTTTTGTTTTGGGTGTTTAAAAGGAGACGCTTATTGTTAAATAAATGACTATTAATTTCGGGCAGGTAAAAGAAAAGGACAAAAGGTTATATGGGGAACAGGTAATAGAAAACTGAAGAAACCAAATAGCCAAGTTAGTTTGGTTGTTGCCTTCACTCCTAAAAGTCAAGGTAACAGATCCCGATGCGTCTTCCACCTTTAACGGAATCTTGAACCTGAAGAAAAATGGGGTTTTTAGCTAACTTCAAAATAAAAATCAGAAAACTCCAAAAATAGTTAAATTGAGCTTACCGGTATTCGACCTCTGTAGCACCACATGATCCTTTTTTGTTTCCACATATAAATGTAATTCTTTTTTTAACGATCACCCCTTCTTCATCTTTTTCCGTCACCAATTCCTTCTCAGATTTAGAGTTGCATTTGACACACCCGAAATAGTACCAGTCGATGTCTTTCTCGATATCGATAATCTTTCCAATCACCACACAAATCATTGGCTTGCAAAAAAGTATAAATTAATTTTTATTACATTAAAATATATATCATGCTTACTAATTTTCAAATAGAAACACAATATATAGTATATTATTTAATCGTGGGATATACCTCAGTCAAAGTTTCCACGTATGCACATTCCATTATTTTCAAGCGTAGAAGATCATCTTTCATTGAGAGTGGTGACCTCGATGGTAATGTGGTCACCTTATGCTCATCATTTTCATGACTTCGCAATTTCAGCCACCTATTTTTTTTATACTTCATTTAATAGAATACATGTATGATAAAGATTTAAAAGAGAATCAAAGCTAACTGGTATAAGTATTTTGAATTATACTTTTCTTTAAAAGTTCGAACAGCCGGAGTGTCCTCGTTGATCATTACTTTGGTGCATCCATACATGTTCCGAATTGACGGGGTTCCTGTGTATAAAAGCAATTAATGAATGTTACTCTCAATACTTTTTTTTATTGAAGTATGCAAAATATGGTGTTGATAATTTGGTTGTTACCATAATACATCACGTGCTTCACAAATTGGAGCACTATAATAACGACATCTAGATTTAATTCTAGACCTGGAAATGGAGCGTATTTTGACATTGATCCGATCCAAACATGCATGAATTATATGAGTTTCGATCATAGTTTGTGATCCATTCCTGTTAACGACCCGTACCCATTAACTCTTTTACAAAAAGGGTTGGGTATGGACCGATACCGATCCGACCCATTTATAATCTCCCTGTAATTTTAGAAAAAAAATTAATTTATATACTCCATGCGTCCCATAAAAAAATTCTCATTTCTCCCTTAAATTTTATTCCACAAAAAAATGCTAATTTCTCAAATATTAGAACTCACTTAATAAAATAATATTATTATCATGAACCCTACCATTTACTATCTCTTTAAAGTATTTTTTCTCTTTAAATAATCTTATATTTTAATAAAAAATATTACCAAGGACCTACCACTAACTATCTACTTAATATTTGTGCCCAAAATAAATAAAAACCTTTCTATAAGAGAGAGCGAGTATTTTATATTAAAGTGTAGACTCTTTAAGGGGGGAAATGGGCTTTTTATTTAGGGCTTTGTTTATGCCTTACTGGCCTTCCAAATGCGTAGCCACTTAGTGTGTGTTTGATATGGTCTAATCATAGTTCTAAAAAGCCCGTCTTGGCTCCGCCATGTCTCAAAAAGGCTTAAGGCTTGACCATGTCGCCACTCCTTGGTCCAAAGCTTGGACGTTAAGGCTTGGCGTATGTTAACGTCCAACTTGCCTCATTTTTACCCGTCATAAGTTGTATTTTTAAGCGTATTAAAGATATTGAGTCATATAAGCCATATATATATAAGTATATATGTAGTTATTTAGTTATAAGAATCGTTGAATATGTCGAAAATGATGAAAAAAATTGACTAACTATGTTATAAATTTATAATTATGTGTTTATTTTATCTTATATATATATATATATATATATATATATATATATATATATATATATATATATATATATATATATATATATATATATAATTTATATATAAAATTGCCGCCTTAAGTCACGCCTTGAAAAACGTCATGTCTCTCCACGACTCGCCATGTCTTGAGGCTTGATGGTGCCGCCACGTCGCGCCTTGCGTTATTTAGAACCTTGGGTGTAATGAACCAAGGAATGGAATAGCTAATGGGAATTCATTTCTGTACCACAACTTTTACTTCTTATACCACAACGTACAAGTTTTATAGCTAACTATACATGTATGTTAAGCAACAATTGTGGTAGATGAATTAAAAATTATGATAGGAAAATCACTCCCTATAGCTAATTCCTATAGAATGACAGAAGCTTGTTTGTTTTAACATATGTAAATGAATTCCATATGTTTGTTTTAACATATGTAAATGAATTCCATATATTGTATAATAAGGGCATTTTTGTCATCTTTAAAAAAAATATTTCATTCAGTCGGTTATTTTTTACGTAACCAAACATAACAAGGTAATGTAATGAGTCATTCAATTACGATTCTTATTCCATTACTTTGTTCATTCCATTCCTTTATCATTCCATTACGACCAATCAAACAAATCCTTAGGCTTTATATATTTTGCTTGAATTGACAACTCCGGAATGAGCGAATCTACAATCATTTCATCTCCTTTGCATAATCGACTACTCGACTTCCGTTCTATAAGGTGTGCTCGAGTTTACATTGGAGATAATCCGAAACATTGATTCACAATTCAAAAGTCGTCTTCAGTCCTTCACATTGGCGATAATCACACGTAATCTCAGTTCTAATTCTCTGAAATCTAATGAGATTTGGCTTCATATATATGGCTGTGTATGTATGAGTTTTTAATAATTGATTATTACTCCATTAGCATATTCTAAGAGAGCTAGGTATGGGGCAAGTTAAAGTCCCGTTAAACCCAATAACCTCGCCATACCCACACCACCATCACGTTATTTGCTTGCCACACATAAAGTCGTCATGGCTTTGGCAGTACGTTAAATTATTTTATGTCTGAAACAGCCTCTATTACATGACTTTAACATGCTACACCATACTGGGTGCATGTTAGCATGTTAAAGCTATGTTAAAAACCAAAAGCTCTATAACATAGCTATAACTAAGCCTTTATACCTTGTGTTCTAAGTTTTATCTATAAAAAAGAATTAATTCTAAGTTGTATAAATAGAGAGCGAGGGAGAGACAACTTCCAGCACTTGTTGTTAACTTTAAGCGAGAGAGATAGAGAGAATTTCCAATTCCATGTCTTTTAAAATCGGTGTTACATACTATTTTTTGTTTATTCGGTAAATTTTTTATTCAAATTGATTAATCTTTAAATTGTTTATCGGTTGGTAATTTTTAATTGTTGTATAATCTTTTATTATTATAGGTCAGGTAAATAGGTTGGATATCTATAGTTTCGGTGTATAAAATATGTGTTTGATTTTGCAAAACTCTGCAGGTCACAGAGAGGGATCAGATCATATTTTGAAATTTGTTAAAAAATTATTTGGATCAATACTGACCCACTCCAAACTCACTTCATTTTTTATAGTCAAATTTAAGACTTTCCTAAAACAGAAAGGCAAAATTAAAACATGCTTAAAATAGAATATCCTAAATATATTATACGGAGTATATAGTAAATAATTAAATATTATAGATGAAAGGAAAAGTAGAGCATCTCCAATGGGAAGTTTTTTACGAGATTATTACTATTTGAATAACCTATAAAATAACTTTTTACCACTGAAATAGATGACCTTTTTAGGAGGTCACTCCAACCACTCCAACCACTTAATTATCTTTTAATTTTTTATTCTTTTAGTCCCTATATTTAACAATTTTACATTTTAAATCCCTATATATATTTATATGTGAATCATTTAATATTTTTATAACTATAAATTATAACTTTATCATATTTCAATACGTTTTATAGTCAAGCATTATAATATTTTTGGAAGAGACATTTTATAAAAATGTTAAGTTTTATAAATGCTTAAAAATTGTTTAATTGCATAAGAGGGGGCATTTAGTAACATTTAATATAGATAAAGGTAAATTAGTAATATTAATAAGAAAAAATCATTGAAAAGGTTAACCATTGGAGATGTTTTTTAATTAATAGGTTATTAGATGATGTGTCAAATATAATAAGTAATTGTAGAGGTTAACCATTGTGGATGCTTAAGGGACAATGAATGTGATCGAATTAATGAACATCCGGAAAACAATGATGCCTTTATTGGCTACCTGAAATCTCGCCAGATTACTTCAAAAATTGGCAATTGGTGGGGTGTTGATTTTTCGAATGTTATTGATCTTCCTAGCCTGCTGCTCATCGATACGCACATGAATCTGCCAGGTAAATCTCGTAAGGCTCTTTTGACTGTGCTATACACCTTTATTTGGTCTCTTTGGAAGGCTCGGAACTGGGTTATATTTATTTTTAGCCAGATCCAATGTTTATCATTCTTTTGGATTTAAAGCAGATCTAAAGATTCATATTTAAAGGGAATTGATTTGTTAAAGGCAATAATTATTTCATCTAAGGCAATGTAAAGTTATTTAACATTTATACCCTTATTATGTTTACTATTCCTTTTATAATTGTGGCAAAAAAGTTTACTTCTCTATAAATGGTGGTCTTTCGAGGCTTAGAGACGGTCAAAAAAGTATTTGGAAGAATGTAATTGTGGCAATCCATAAATTACGTTATAAACCATTCCACAACATGGCATCAAGTAAATATGTGGGTGTTTGGCGTAATATTACTCGTGTCGAAGCTGAGTTTAAAAAAATTGATCACACTTTTTTCGATGTTTTCTCCCTTCGGGCGGGTTCCGGTACCAATTTTCTGTTTTGGAAAGATGCGTGGATTGGTAACACATCACTTCAGCAGCGGTTTCCTAATTTATATAGACTAGAAAATCGAAAATCTTGTGTGATATCGGATCGCATCACCGATAATGGTTTTGCATGGGATTGGAAAAGTGGTTTAAACAGTGAGATTCTCATCAATGAATTTTGCTCGTTATTACACACAATTAATGACGTTGAGCTTATCACCTCCCCTGATCGTTTATATTGCAATATTGCTCCTGATGGTGTATTCTCGGTGAGTCTTGTTCGACAATGGATGGACAAAAAGCTAACTACCGTCGGCTTTATCAATATGCCTTGGTCTAGTATCGTTCCTCTCAAAGTCAAATGTTTTGTTTGGAGGCTTGGGTTAGGTCGTATCCCGGTTGCAAAAAGCTTGGAAAAAAGAGGTATTAATATCGATTCAACCACATGCAAAGTTTGCAACAACGGTGATGAGGACATTGTGCATGCTTTCCTTCGATGCCCACGTACGGTGGAGGTTCTATCATGGATTTTTCATTGGTGTGGAATTTCATTGCCTATTTTTCATTCGGTGGTAGAACTTATTGAATTTGGCAAAGGTTGGGGTAATTGCCCAAAAAGGAAGAAGGTACTAGATATGATAATACAATGCTCAATTTGGTGTTTATGGAAGGAAAGAAATGAGGCGGTTTTCAGCAACATTAAAAAGCCATTCTCGGCCATTGCGGGTGATATTACTTCAACTTCGTTTTTATGGTTGAAACATAGAAGTAATTTTACATGTAATTTGGTGGATTGGGGAATTTCTCCGTTTTCGTCTTGTTTGTAATTGTCTTTTGCTCGTCTTAGTTTCTTGCTAAGTCGGGTTTTTCCTCTTATATATATTTGCCGTTTCCAAAAAAAATTCCTTTTATAATTAATACCTTATGAGGGTAGAAAGGTCAAACTATATTAATTTACCTTAGATGAAATAATAGTTACCTTGAACAAACCAATACAACATAAAGGAGGGGCTTTGCGGTTATCAGACCCGGGAGCATGCTTTTAATATTTGGAGATTTTCCAAGATTTGCATGAGTTGGTTGTTACAATATTGGCATTTTCTTTTTGATGTTCATTCTTGTAATTAGCCTAGTTTGGGTGTTATTTGTTCTTTTCTACTTCCTTTTTCTTGATGTACTTTAGGGCTAGCTTCTTGCTAGTTCTCCTTATCTATCTAATATCTTTGGGTTGCCGGGCGGGTGATGATCATGCCGAAGCTCGTTCCCGGTTTCTCTTTTTGCTGTAAAAAAAATTATTTGAAGAATGTTCACTAACAAGCAACATGTACCCGTAATTTGTGATGGTTTTAGGAAATACAAATCATATTTATCAACTAAGATATCTATAACACTAAATTTTATAGAAAAAAACACAATTATTTGAAAAAACACAATTATTTGAAAAAACACTATTAATTGGGGGGGAAAGAATACAAAAAGCCTTTCTTAGGTAAAAAAAGCTGTATTCGGATGACAAATCTTTTTAGAACTTGAACTTTTTTTTTTTAAAGTAAGCTAATGTATAAAAAAAAATTGTGGAATGAACATTTTAAAGAAAAGCTCCAAACTCGCAATTCCAACTCCTAACTCTTGCTTGCATTCTAAAAGATTGCACATATATGTTGACTCAATATTCATTGTTTACTTACACCCCTGGAAATTGTCATGCATGCAATGCTCCCCCTTTGCTTTCGATCAGTCGTTTTCAGATTTATTCCTTTAGTTGGACTCTTGTAGAGTGATCCTAAAGTGTAAACCATACATTGTATTTTGAAAACGTAAATAATATAAAATGAGTATTTGGCAAAAACTTTTATATAATCAATCATTTGCGTTTTGGAGTTTTCAAAACAGAGTTTTGGAAAAGTAGGTTGGAAGGTGCTTATTGCGTTTTCAAAACGGCTTATTTGCATTTTACCTATTAACTAAACAAATAATTAAGTTTGTCAAATACTTAAAAAACTGATTATCTGATTATTGCGATTTTAAACAACATAATCGAATCTAAAGATTATTGTTTATAATCATACTAGCTACAAAACCCGCCCGATGGGCGGGTATTCTGTAAACGCTGATTATTTGATTACCATTTTGAAAACATATAATCTATTAATAAAAAGCAATCCCAAACATCATAGTATCTGTGAAAAGCTGTTATTTTGACTTAGATTTATAAGTTACGTTTCTTTATAAACAAAGATGTTTTAAATAATAAAAAGATTTTTTTTTTCTATTCGAACTAAAAGTTGTAAATTTTACAAATAAATCAACTATTACTTTGAATCAAAACCAAACCGCGTAAAACTATAAAATCCCGCATATGGGGATCTTGTAATCGTCATCAGCTCCCTATTTTAACATAGTTTTAACTTTTAATGTGGCAAAGTATCTTTTTTTATTCTGTCTTTTTCGTTGATTTCAATATTTCGACGCCATATTATACCTCCTAATTCCCTAAATTTTCAATAACTCGTGCCATAAAGGAATTTAATAATCGAATATGTCTTGTCTTTTGGTACGAAGGTAAAAATAAAAATCTCATCAATTATTTTGGTACGTAGATAATAACCTAAGACTGATGCTAATAGTTACCTTCGCTAGATTTCAGCTTTCTTCGATGCACCGATACCAATAGTATGAGAGTTTCAGTGGGATAGTTCGGTGAATCGAAGAAAGAATGTCGGTTGGAAACTTCTACGTATATATTATGTACTTTCGCTGTTAGATTAGATTAAATTGAGAAGTTAATGGAGAGTGAGTACCACACATTTTAATTAAAGTACGTTTAATAATATTTAAAAGCAAAAATAAGTATAAATGAGTTATATCATAATATTAAATGAAATAATTTATGAATGTGGGCTATATTATTTTTTACCAAATAAATCAAGTTTTAAAATTGTATCATTCATTTTGAAACAATTTAAAAATATAAAATGTATCACTTATATTAAAATGATGAAAGTATAAAATAAGAGAAATGATATTAATGTCAATTATTTATGTTTACTTCAAGTTATTATTTATATTATCCCTTAATTTAACCTTTTGTCTTGATTAAGTAATCTATATATCTATCTATATATAAAAATTGTTTATCTATATATAAAAATTGAGTTTCACTGTTGGAGTCGTATTTATTATCATGTATTTATTAGCATCATAAAAAATTTATTTTGCATTTGCATATTAACCTTCCATGTTACAAATGTTACCATGCAATCATATGTTTAATGTTTGGGAAGCTTAAGAATCAAAAGGCATTCACTCTTTGGGCACTTAAGAATCAAAGATAAAGATATTCAAACGTATGGATGATATAAATTTAATTACATGGTTTAAGTACATGTAAATGTATGAATGCATTTGGACTTAAGAGTTAAGTGTATAAAGTCTCATTTAATTGCATATAGATTCAAATGTTATATAACCTATCACTTGGAAGCTTAAAAGTCTTAAAAAATGTATCTGTTCAAAAAAGAGTTTAAAACATATGAATACCTTTATGCATGGCTTAAATGGTTTAAAACTTAAATATCAATAAATACCTTTATGCATTAAATAATTTATGTAATAGTCTTCCAACTACACATATAATTTGCTAGAGCTCTTTACATGAATACATTTATTCAGCAGTCTTCAGAAAAGTTCACTACAACTTTTACCCTTTCTGTACTTTGCTACTACACACTATTGCAAAAATTATATCGAAATTAGCAAATAATCAAAGTGTCAATACACTTTCGATCAAGGAACGCAATCACGGGCCAATTGTGGTAGTGATTTGTCACAAATATCCAAGCACTGATTTTGTTGTTTCGGATGAAAGGTAATATTAACCGTACCCATTTTACTTTTGTTCAATTCTTGCTAATTCGTATGTTTGTACTGATAAGGTTGTTAGAACAAATCACAGTTCAACTTATTACTGATGCTGCAGTTAGTACTGATCATAGTTATTACTGATTATGGTTAATACTGATGGGGCAGAAACACTTACTACTGATGAGTTGATACTGGTGAAGACTATAGCTAACTTACTACTGATCATGCACATATTGAAGATACTACTGATCATTAGTAGTTACTACTGACGTTGGTTTTGGACTTACTACTGATTATCAGAGTTACTACTGATCATCACATTTACTACTGATGATGCATATTTACTACTGGTGATTGCAGTTACTACTGATACACGTATTTGGAAGCAAATCAAGTCCGAGATCTTCGCAGAGTTAGTTATAGAATGTTATTCAATGTATATGTTTTATAATTCGATGTAAATCAAGTCCTAGAATACCTAGGGTAAATAGTTAGGCTTCAAGGACTGTTATAAATAGTTCCTTACGAATTGTAAACGTGCGTGTGTATTGTTAATCAATATATACATTGAAGCTTTTTGTGAATCACCGTGTTCTTAATATTATTGTTCATTGTTCATTCAATATACAGTATTCTATTGTTCTTATTATATTAATACAAGTGTTGGTCCACTGCAACTTCTTATTATTAGTAGATCTGGGTTGACATTAACTTGTTTTGGTTATTCGAACCTGACAAGTGGTATCAGAGCTAATTGGTTCTAGATCTACAAATTTTAAGAACGACAAAAAGTTTTAATCTTTAAAACACACAGATTGTTAATCATGACTGATAACAATGACAGTACTCAAGCAAATAAAATCCCTATACTCACTCCCAATAACTTTGGAATGTGGAAGAATCGTATTAAGCAATACATGCTTATTACTGATTATTCCATGTGGGAAGTTGTTGTTGAAGGAAACAAAACCGTTCACAATCAAGCAACAAGTTCTGTAACTGAAGCAGACAAATTCAAGTGTGAAAAGGAGAAGAAAGATAGAGGAATTGAACTCAAAGCTCTAAGCACTCTTCTACTGGCCATTCCTAATGATTATCAACATCTCTATGTTGAATATGATGATGCAAAGATGTTGTGGCATGCACTGGAAAAGAGATTTGTTGGCACCAAAAGCACCAAAAGAAACATGAAGTCTGTACTAAAACAGGACTTTGAAAATTTCAAAGGCCAAAAGAATGAATCCCTATCTCAAATCTTTGATAGGTTCAACAAACTCATTGGTGAATTGAATCAAGTTGGTGTGAAACAAATGATGATGTCAACAGAAAGTTTCTCAGATCTCTTGGAGAAAAATGGTCTATGTACACAGTCATATACAGACAAGGTGATGCTTTGGAAGAAAAAGAGCTGGATGAATTGTACAATGAGCTAAGGGTATTTGAATCTGAGGTAAGCTCTAAAACTCCTAACTTATCTTCAAACAATGCTGCTTTTGTGTCTAGTACAGGAACAGGTCAGGAAACTGGAAAGGCTGCAGAGTGTGAAGATACTTCAATAGAATCCTTCTTCACTAGTCATGTGCATACTGCACTAATTAGTGATGTTTTGGAACAATTGAATCCTGATGATCTTGAAGAGATGGATCTAAAATGGCAGATGGCTATGCTGAGCCTGAGAACCAAAAGGTTCTTAAAGAGGACTGGTAGAACAAACCTTAACTACAACAAATGTGACAAGGCTGGATTTGACAAGACTAAAGTCAAATGTTACAACTGTAACAACCTTGGGCACTTTGCTAAAGAATGTCCTCAGCCAGACAAAAGGTCAAACTCAACTGCTATTGTTTCACAACAAGGACAAGGTTATGATTGGAGCTTTCAAGCAGAGGAACATGCACAAAATCAAGCTCTCATGGCTTTCACTGATTCTCCTACTAAGGTACATTCTAAATCTTGCACTCCTGAATGCATTAAAGCATATAAAGATTTAGAAAAACTTAATAAAGAAACACTTGAAGAGATGATTCTAAATAGAAATAGAAGAATTGAATATAATGGTTGTATAGCAGATCTTGAAAATCAAATTAAAATCTATAAAATAACTGATCAAAAGATAAAAGAAGAATTGCTACAAACCACTTATGAAAAAGAACATCTTGAATTAAAATTAAAAGAAACTTTGATCAAACTAGAAGTATATCAAATGGAATTAGAACAAAACAAATTAACCATTAAAAAGTTTGAAAGAAGTTCTCAAATTGTTAATGAATTAACAAGTAATCAAACCACTGAAAAAGTTGTGCCTGGAGTGGGATATCATGCTGTACCTCCTCCATATAAATTCATTCCTCCACTTAAAGATAGTTCAGAAAGAATAATAAATGAATTAAAAAATGAAAATCAAACTGGAATCCAATAATGAAACATCTGAATCAAATGATTCTTCTGATGATGATCAAACTACAGACTCAATTGATACAAGTTTTCACACAGCACATAGTCAAGATGACTCTCCTAAATATGATGCTGAAAATATACCAAAAATTTTAAGAAGAGGAAATGAAAGAAATAAAAATCAACTCTTATATCAAAGAAAACCTGAATGTGCTAAGGATAAGAAATTAAGATGTGTTATTTGCAACAAAGTAAACCAGTTAGCAAAGGATTGTCACTTCAATCCAATTAACTGCAAAGAATTCAAAGAATTTAAAAATTCTAAAGCAAAAGCAAAAACACAAAAGTTAAAAGATACTACTATTCCATCAGTAGTAAATAAAACAAAATCTCAAAAATCTGAAACACCAAAATTTGGAAGAAATGCACCAAGGTTTGTGAAAAATAAAAGAGTTGGAAGCCCAAAGAACAGCAATTATTTCAAAAATAATGGAAAAACAAATCAAAATAAACAATATTTTAATTTTTCCAATACCAGTAGAAACTTTAATAGGTTTACTACTGATCCTAAACCAAATTACAATGCTGTTGGGTACCAGTACCAAGACACTACTGACAAAAAACCCTAATTTTAAAAATACTACTGCTGCCAAGCCAAAGGTTAAAAACAATACTGGTCATCCTAAACATGGTAAGTACCCAAATACTACTGGTCCATCAGTAGTAAAGTATTCAAAAGCTAAATATAATGGGTATAGACCAAGGTCAGTAGTAAACTCAGACACCAGTAACAAATCCAAAAGGGTAGTAGTAAAACAAAACACCAGTACTAAACATGTATGGGTACCAAAAATGTTTAAAATTAAATGTTCCAAATCTTACTTCTCAAAGGATGAACCCAAGACATATAAAGCTTGGGTTCCCAAACTTAACTAATCCTTTACTTACTTGTGCAGAGCATTCAGATCCCTGAAAAAGGTAGAACATGGCAAATTGATAGTGGATGCTCAAGGCACATGACTGGAAATCTGCAAATTCTTAAAGATTTCAAGTCATTTGATGGAGGGTATGTGACCTTTGGTGAGAACCCAAAGGGAGGTAAGATTACAGGCAAAGGTACAGTTACTAATGGTAAAATTACTTTTGATGATGTATTTTATGTAGCTGAGCTAAAATACAATCTTGTCAGTGTGTCTCAAGTATGTGATAAAAAGAATAAGATTCTTTTCACAGACATTGAGTGCATCATTCTTTCTCCTGACTTTGTTTTAGATGAAAACTATGTAGTGTTGAGAACTCCAAGGAGAAACAATGTGTATTGCCTGGGTATAGGGGGAGAACTCATTTCTTCAAATGAGGTCAACTGTTTTATATCCAAGGCAAACACTACTGGATCAGAACTTTGGCATAGAAGGATGTGTCACACAAACTTTAAAAATATGAACAATTTAGTAAGAAAGAATTTGGTAAGTGGATTACCACAAAAACAGTTCATGTGTGATCATCACTGTGTTGCATGCCTAAAAGGTAAACAACATAAGTCTTCTCATAAGTCCAAAATTGTAAATTCTATTTCTGTTCCTTTACAACTCTTACATATGGACCTTTTTGGACCTACAAATGTAATGAGTATTAGAAAGAAACAATATTGTCTTGTTATTACTGATGACTTTTCCAGATATACATGGGTTTTCTTTCTCAGGACAAAAGATAAAACAAGTGAACTCATCAAGAACTTAATTGTTAAACTGGAAAACACGTCTGATCAAAAAGTTAAAGCCATAAGATGTGATAATGGCACAGAATTTAAAAATGCTAACTTAATTAACTTTTGTGATCTTAAAGGTATTGATAGGCAATACAGCTCACCCAGAACTCCTCAACAAAATGGTGTAGCTGAAAGAAGGAATGGAACCATCATTGAAGCAGCAAGATCAATGTTAGCAGACTCAAAATTACCAATTACTTTCTGGGCTGAAGCTGTTAATACTGCATGTTATGTACAGAACAGAGTATTAATAGTTAAGCCACACTACAAAACACCATATGAACTTTTTAACAAAAGAAAACCTTCCATAAGTTTCTTAAAATCATTTGGTTGTCCTTGTACTATATTGATTACAAGAGAACAAATTGGTAAGTTTGACTGCAAAGCTGATGATGGAATCTTTGTGGGATACTCTACTCAAAGCAAATCATACAGAGTGTTCAACAAAAGATTAAGGATAATTGAAGAAAGCATCAATGTATCCTTCAATGAGAATATTCCTAATGAACAAGGAAATGGTCCAGATTGGCTATTTAACATAGACAATCTAACCAAATCCTTTAACACTAACATGGATTTAAATGCAGGTGATTCAAATTGTCATACTCAAAAGGAAGGAACATCATCTTTCAATACTGGTCAAGAAGAGATGAGATACATAGTAGTTAATACTGTTTCCACAGTTAATACTGAGGACAGTAATAACTCAGATTCTGGGAGCAGTAGTGAGTCAGATAATAAGGACAGTAGTAATTCAAATACTACTGAGACCAGTAATAGTACTCAAAATACTACTGGTCCAAGCAATAACCTAAACTTTCAAACTACTACTAATCTCAGTAATAACTTAAATACTACTGATCCCAGTAGTAACTATGAACCAACAAATGATAATGAACCAAACATCAATGACAATGAAAAACCTCAAGAGGAACAATCTCCTGAGACAAATGAGTCCAATCTTGAAAACCAATTAGGTGTTGATAAAGTTCATGGCACCAGAACTGAAAAGAATCATCCTTTGGATCAAGTCCTTAGTGATGTGAACTCAAGCATGCAGACAAGAAGCAAATTACACAAAAGTCTAACTGCAAACATGTGCAACATAAGTTTAATTGCTAATGAATGTATGTTTGAATGTTTTCTGTCTCAGGATGAACCAAAGAAGATTCAACAAGCAATGAAGGACTCAAACTGGATTGAGGCAATGCAAGAAGAACTCCTTTAGTTCAAATTACAAGCTGTTTGGACACTTGTACCTCTACCCAAAGGAAAAAGAGCCATTGGAACAAGGTGGATCTTTAGAAACAAGAAAGATGAAAGAGGTATAGTGATCAAGAACAAAGCCAGACTTGTAGCCCAAGAATACACTCAAGAAGAAGGAATAGACTATGATGAAGTATATGCCCCTGTTGCTAGAATTGAAGCAATTAGGATATTCTTAACATATGCTTCATACAAGAAGTTTAAAGTCTATCAAATGGATGTAAAGAGTGCTTTCCTATATGGGAAAATTGAAGAAGAAGTATATGTATGCCAACCTCCAGGTTTTGAAGATCCAAAACATGGTGACTATGTATTCAAACTAGACAAAGCTCTATATGGCCTACATCAGGCACCAAGAGCATGGTATGATACATTATCATCATACTTACTGAAGAATGATTTTAAAAGAGGAGCAATTGACAAGACTCTGTTTACAAGAAAGGTCAAAAATGATATACTACTGGTGCAAATCTATGTAGATGATATCATTTTTGGATCAACAAATGATTCATTGTGTAAAGAGTTTGAAAATCTCATGCAAATCAAATTCAAGATGAGCTCCATGGGTCCAATGAACTTCTTCCTTGGACTCCAAGTCAATCAAAGAACATATGGTATTTTGATAAACCAATCAAAATATGTGAAAGACATCTTAGAGAAGTTTGATATGAAAGACTGCAAGAGTGCAAGTACACCAATGGAAACACACAAACACCTACATCCTGATGCTGAGGGGGAGGATGTAGATGAACACTTATATAGATCAATGATAGGCTCTTTGATGTACTTAACTACATCAAGACCTGACATTATGTATAGTGTTTGTGTGTGTGCAAGATATCAAGCAAGACCTAAAGAACTACACTTGCAGGCTGTTAAAAGAATAATCAGATACTTGAAAGGCAAACCATCACTTGGTCTATGGTATCCACATGACTCACCATTTGAACTCATAGCCTACACAGATAGTGACTATGGAG
Source organism: Calendula officinalis (assembly GCA_963853835.1). Taxonomy (NCBI): domain Eukaryota; kingdom Viridiplantae; phylum Streptophyta; class Magnoliopsida; order Asterales; family Asteraceae; genus Calendula; species Calendula officinalis. The sequence goes on from OY970830.1 coordinate 56,830,272, forward strand.
GTGAATGTCAAGACAGAAAGTCCACCACTGGTGGATGTCAATTCTTTGGATCAAGACTGGTGTCATGGCAATGTAAGAAACATACAAATGTATCAACATTAACTGCTGAAGCAGAGTATGTAGCTGCATCTGCTTGTTGTGCTCAAGTACTTTGGATTCAAAACCAGCTTCTAGACTTTGGTATCTCTATCCTTAAAACTCCTATTTTTATTGATAATCAAAGTGCTATTAGTATTGTGAACAATCCAGTAAAACACTCTAAAACTAAACACATTGAAATAAGATTTCACTTTATAAGAGATTGCAATGAAAAGAAGTTAATCAAAGTAGTTAAAATTCATACTGACAATCAATTAGCAGATCTCTTTACAAAAGCATTTGATGTAGGAAGATTCAGCTTCTTGGTTAGCAGTATTGGAATGATTTTAATAAATTAATCTCTCACTCAAAATCATGTGCAAAGTTTTTCTGTTGTAAAAAGTTATTTATTTTTTTTAAGTGTTTTACTACTGGTAGGTCATTACTACTGGTAAATAATTGTACTCACATATACTACTGGTCTCAAATTTGGTGGTTACTACTGCTAGGGTTGGTAAATTAGGTCAGTATTAAAATTCATTAGTTACTACTGATGCCTACAGTTACTACTGATGTCAAAATCCTTAGTTACTACTGATGTTCATAGATACTACTGACGTTTTCTACTGGTCTCTAATTTACTACTGGTCTTTAAATTGTCAAAGTTACCAAACTAACCCCCATGAAAATAACCGTTGTGTTATGATTCGAAGGGCAACTTAGTCTTTTTGCAGATCAAATCGTAAGATATAAATAGCTGAAGTCGATTAGATTAGCATTATCCTCACATTCGATTTGCTAAATCCTCTCGATAAAACCCTAAATCGCGAGCATAAACCCTGCACCAGTAACAATATTCATACTTGTTTCTCTCAAATCAAACGATCAAACATCATAAAATCGACAACAATGGCAACTCTACAATCTCTTGATGTTCAAACAAATCTTAAATACTCAGAATTTCACAACATGTGTGCATATCTAAAGAATCCAGACGGAACAAAAGATTTTCGTCCAATCGTCAACTTTTTGAAGAACTCCTACATAAAGTTTGCATTAATTGTAAATCCAAAATCATATCAACAACACTTGGTTGATTTCTGGACCAATGCTGAAAGAACCGAAGGTGCAACTATGTCTATGATCAAATCAACAGTGGGTGGAAAGTCTATCACCATAACTGAACAATCTATCAGACACCATCTACAACTGCACGACGACGAAGGTATGTTTTCTCTTCCTAAGGAACACATTGTTGAAAATTTTAAACAGAATGGGATATGAGGGAAGACTTGACATTGTCACTTTTCAAAAAGGTTTTCTCTCCCCACAATGGAAATGTCTTGTATACACTATTCAACACTGTCTTTCTCCTAAAAGAAGTTTTTGGAATGAGTTTAACAAGTCAATAGCATCTGCTGTTGTTTGTTTATGCACAGACCAAGTCTTTAATTTTTCAAATATGATTTTTGAGGGAATGTTGGGAAATCTTTCTACTTCAAAATTTTTAATGTATCCCAGATTTCTTCAACATGTAATAAATTGTGAATTGCAAAACTTGTCAACTCCTAAAAATATTTTTATAACTCCTGAGTTGAACAAGAAAGTTTTCTCTAATATGAGAAAACAATTTAAATTTTCGGGCAAGGAAACCCCTCTGTTTCCTAACATGATCAAAGATCAACCACATCTTGGAGAAGGTTCAATCAAAGATACAACTCCAATTGAACCTCAACCCACTCCTTCACCCCCAAATACAGCCCAAACACAACTCCAAACAGTCACTCAATCATCCACTCAATTAGATGTCCTGAATGTGTCCCAGGAACATGAATTCAATCTGCAGAGTGATACTCTTCACTCTGTAGAAGACCAGCCTTTAACCAAATCAATCCATAAAAGTTATAAAAGGAAGAAATCTTCCTTAAAGGACACCAGGGGACCCATTGAGTCAAACCCCAGGCTCCAAGAGTTGTCCTCCAAGGAGGAGAGAGGACATGAGGAAAGGGCTCTCACTACTGATGCCCCAAAGGTGCGTGCACATGATAGTGAGAACATCACTAAGACCCAGACCTCGGCAACTCTAAGTGATGACTCTTTTGAGGAATTACTAAGAGGACCCCGGTGCCAAGAAACCACAAGGGGGGGCACTACTGCTTCTTCTAGGAAGAAGAGAGGGCCCAAACAACCCATTTCATCACCAAAAAGTGATGAGGGTAGGACTGAAACTATTGATTTGACGGAAAGGATGGAAAACCTTAAAGCCAATGTACCTGTTAGTGAGCCCGATGATCTTGCTAGATGGAGTGAGGGCAGTATTAAACAAAAACAATTGACGGATAGGATGGAAAACCTTGAAACCACTATACAAGATCGCCTGAAATACTTAACAAATCAAGGGAGGACCATGTCATATATGAAGAAGCACATTAATACCATCAACAAAAGAATGAGAATGTATGAGCACAGGCTTCTTCAACAAACAAGAATAATAAGTAGGTTGAAAAAGAAGGTTGATAGTAGTGATGCTCCACCAGTTGAGCTCACTAAGGGGGAGAAGGACAACATACAAAACATGATAGATGAATCTATTGCCGCAGCAACTTCTCTCCTCAACCTTAAAGAATCAAAAGTTGATGAAGGCCAGGTTAATGATGAAGGCCAGGTTAATGATGAAGGCCTAGAAGACATGGATATTACTGTTGAGCCTACTACTGATGCTCCTATAGTAGAACAACCAGTAGTAATTTCTACTACTGATATCATAGCAGTAGTAAATCAAGAAGAGACATCAAACACTACTGATGACCTATCAGTAGTAACTCCTGAAAACTCACCAGTAGTAACTGCCTTGGTTACTACTGAAGAGGAAGAACAAGAGATCCCAGAGCTAATTGAAAGGGAACGTTATGTTATCATCTCCAAACCACCAACACCTGATCAACCACTTATCATACCTGACATTGATGATAATGTGAATTGGTTTGAAGTAGATGAATGCACACTTCCTCCACACCCCAAAATACTATCAGAAGATGAACTTCATTTGTTTTATCCAAAGTTTGAAATTCCTGGTATCCCAGATATGAAATATATTCCACCTCCACCTTCAGCTTGTATTGGAAAGGGAAAGGAAATTTATGATGATGATTATCCCAACAGAGCATTAGGTCACCACATGGTGAACAAAATTAATCATGTCAGATCTGAAAAACAATCTAGATGGAAGGTGAAACATAAGAAATACTTGAAGAATGTGGCTATGTATCAAGCTCTTGAAGAAAAGAAAAAGGCTGAAAAGGAAAGATCAAAAACTCAACAATCTCAAGAAGCTGAAATACATGTTCAAATAAAAGATGTTCAGATAGAAGCTCAACAAGCAGAATTTAAAAGATTTAGAAAAGTAGAAGAAGAACATCTAAACTGCCTTGAAGATCTGGTAGCTGAAAGTAAAAGAACAAAAGGTGATCTACCAGATGATATATTTGAACAGAAGAAACTTATGATTGACTTTCTCAAGTCAAAAGGGCACAGTGCAAAGACTTTTGGCAGAATGAAGATGATCACAATTATAGATAAATATTGTACTGCCAAGAAGAAAGAATTAGCTGAACAAGAAGCTGAAGAAGAAAAGAAACTAAAAGCTTTAATCCCAATAAGTCCAAAGTTAATTCAAACTGGTAGTATATCAACTACTGGTGAATCCTCAACTCCCCAAATCAAGAAAAGAAAGGCTCTTACTCAAGAACAGAGTGCTCAAAAGAAATCAAAGACAGAACAAATTATTCCTGTTCTTGAAGTACCAGTTGCTCCCCTTCAAAACAATCCAATCATCAATTGGAGAGTTATGACTAATAATGTAATAGAAATTATAAGGGAAGACAAAGTTGTTCAAAGATTTACTGGATGGTTACCATTGATTAGATCCTGTTCAAGAAGTGATGTAATCAAACTTCTGATCATTGGAAAACCAAGAATGACAAAGAAATCATGGAAAGATTCTGGAGATGGATATTTTACAAACATGATTGATGCTGCATTTTATCCAGATAACTACCCAGAAATATTTACAAATCCAGAAAATGTGTATGCTTGGAATGTACTCCCAACTGCAAATATGTACTTCTTTGAAAGATCAAGTAAAAACTGTGAGCTTTATTTGTATGAAAAAGAATATCCACACTCTGAAAAGACCATGTATCAGATATTCACAAACACCATGATGAGACCATATGATGCTGTAATGTTCCAGAATAGATTGAACTATTTTACAAAGAAAAACAGCAAATACATCATTGAACAAAGAAAGCAACAGAATCAAAGAACCCTAGAGAAAAGAAAGAGGGAAGAAGAAGAACAAAAGAAACTTGAGTAATTCAAAAAGAATTAATAAGTTTAGGGGGAGATTGTTAGAACAAATCACAGTTCAACTTATTACTGATGCTGCAGTTAGTACTGATCATAGTTATTACTGATTATGGTTAATACTGATGGGGCAGAAACACTTACTACTGATGAGTTGATACTGGTGAAGACTATAGCTAACTTACTACTGATCATGCACATATTGAAGATACTACTGATCATTAGTAGTTACTACTGACGTTAGTTTTGGACTTACTACTGATTATCAGAGTTACTACTGATCATCACATTTACTACTGATGATGCATATTACTACTGGTGATTGCAGTTACTACTGATACACGTATTTGGATGCAAATCAAGTCCGAGATCTTCGCAGAATTAGTTATAGAATGTTATTCAATGTATATCTTTTATAATTCGATGTAAATCAAGTCCTAGAATAACTAGGGTAAATAGTTAGGCTTCAAGGACTGTTATAAATAGTTCCTTACGAATTGTAAACGTACGTGTGTATTGTTAATCAATAATATACATTGAAGCTTTTTGTGAATCACTGTGTTCTTAATATTATTGTTCATTGTTCATTCAATATACAGTATTCTATTGTTCTTATTATATTAATACAAGTGTTGATCCGCTGCAACTTCTTGTTATTAGTAGATCTGGGTTGACAATAACTTGTTTTGGTTATTCCATCCTGACAAAGGTTTTAGACGGTTATATGGTGTTACTAACGTTTTTTTACTGTGCATAAGAGAGAACAATCTCCCTCCTATATATGGGGTAAGAACTTGCTGACTTGTCAATTTGGCTACCTTTGATTGGCTTAAAATGGTGATTCAAAGGACAATTTGGGTACAATAAATTACATGTCAACTTCTCATGTTTCAAGATATTGACGCCTTTTCGAAATTGAGAAGTCCCTTTGAGTTGCCCTGATTATTCTTCACCGCTTCCGGAGAAGCTTTACATGACGCATCCGGAGAAGCATTCCGATGACAACTACTCATGCCGCTGAGAAGCATTCCGTTTTTTGGAGGTTTCATTTGTCAGGATTGTCTGCCTGAAATTCGTTCGTGGTTATGTTTCAAATTAGGGAGTTTTGTTAATTGGGTATCCCCTCCCGCTAGCCCTAATTCTGATGCAAGAGGATTCTTCTATTCAACATACAAATTGTCCCCAGCCGCTTAGTTTTCCCAGCAACATCGTCCGTAAATGCTAATCTTTCAATCCAGGTTTTTATGTTTACCTGGCAGTGTCCTTTCCATGTTCGAATTGTAAATTGAGTGCTAATCCAAATTGAAAAATACTCGCTCAATCTAATTATTGTTTAAGTATTAGTTCCCGGATGTAAATTATTTCATGGATTAGAAGTTTGATAATGTGATTCCCAGTTTAAGATGTACAATTCATGAAACCTTAGGGATACATTCTAAGATGATGTTTAGTTATGGGTTTCAGATTTTATGCTACATGTTTATTTATATAGATCTGCTGTATGTATGAGATGATTAAAAATAATGACCCTATTCAATGGTGATAGTGAATGAGACCTAATAATTGAGCACTAATATTATTGCAGGAGTTAGTCAAGGTAGGAGGTTCTATGTACAGATTGGAGTTCCAGTAATGAGCAAACTAAAGAGTTGAGCAATTAGGTAATGACTAAGTGATTCATTATATGCATTTTACATTATCAAACTCATGCATCTGATGCAAATGCTAAAATATAATTTGTTGTTATACGTGCTCGATTTTCCATCAAACAGACACAATCATCGATCAAACGCATTGGAAACAAGAGAACATGTACCTCCTTGCCAATACTGAAGCATCAACCTATCAGGTAAGATACCAAGGGATACATTTTTCATCTATTACGAAAATGTGTTTTACATTTTGTTTCTTTTTAATAAACTAGTAGGGTACCCGCGCAATGCGGCGGACGGGTACCCTGATACCTCTTTTTCACGACGATGTTCATGGTGTTCGTTCACATGTTATTTTATAACGATTATTATACAAATGACTTATAGTTGGGAATGTAATATGGATAAAGACTACATTGATAACTTTTCAGGGTTTAATATTTGTTAAATTACATATGTTGACAAAAACAAAGTTCAGACATGGCGATGAAGTAACGTATATTATTCATCATGTAACACCTCTCGATACACCACATTTGTTGTGTAAACGCCGTCAAGATTAAACCTTGTTGCTGGAGTTACTAAGACTTTTGTCGTCTGCTGTGAAATTCCTCTTGACAAGCCAACGTAAAGTTGCCCATGTGAGAACACTGATTCCGGGAAATGCACCTCAACGTTTGGAATTGTTTGTCCTTGGGCTTTGTTGATTGACATAGCAAAGCTTAGCCGAACCGGAAACTGTTTTCTTTTCAACTTGAAAGGGAACATGTCGGATTCAGACGGACATAGAGGTATTCTTGGCAAGAAAACCCTTTTGCCAGCATGCTGCCCAACAGCTATTTCTGCATCAATTTGATTTGACTCGAACTTTCTGCATATATTCTATTTTTATTTTGAAATACATTAAAGAAAAGACACCACCTTGCAATTTTCGTCCTTGGTATGCATCAACTAACCGGGGGGAATCATCGCTGCAAATTTGTGCCTATGCAATAAATGATTATTAGTAACAAAATAAGTAAATATAGTTACGTATTGGTTCACTAAATGTAATCTATAAATGAATATCACATTTAATAATTTAGTGAACACAAAATTGAAACGTAAATTATAATGAGTCAAACTATAAATTGCCGCCACAAAAAATAGTAGTAACTTACAAATCTGTCAAGTAGAAACAAATATAGTTTGTTATGTGTTTGGTCAAGCCAAACATATTCAACGCGTACAAATCTGCATTTGTACCAGAATTGAGGATAGCAGAGGTCTTCAAAGTTTTCAATCGGAATATATCCATCAAATTCCTTCAAAAGACAAGGCGAAAAATTTGTAAAGAATAGATATAATGATCAATGAATTTAGTCAAATAGACGTTACCTCAACTTTTTCATCCGGGCGTGGTGGTGCCTGGAGCACTGATGCTTCGTATTGGGTGATTGAAGCCATAAAATATTTGGAGCTCGGGTTTAAGATCTAGTATAGCAAGCTCGGTAGTTTTTAATTTGATGTGGTTATAATTAGTTTTTGTACGGGTTTGTTCAGGTTTTAAGGTCAATCTTCTTAGGCTATGTCGGTCAATTATTAGAAACAAATTTAAAAACGTCTAGGACTTTTAAAAACTGTCAATTACATATAGAGGGGGGACATTTTGGTTATAATGTTAGAAACAAATTTAAGTAATACGTTTAGGACTTTTTTCTTCCATGATTTAAGTTCCAATGGTCAAATGATGACATAAAAGGGTTGACTCCGAATTTCATTTGGTGGGAGAAGGATTGCAATTATTTCAGCAATTGACTTTATAAGGAAAACGTTAATTGACTTTATTTCAGTAATTGACTCCGAAGTTCATACGTTTACTGAAAGGGTTTCAACTAATTGACTTTATTTCAGCAATTTAAGGTACTAAAATTAGGGAGAAGGATTGCATTGCATTAAATAAATAAACGGTTTTATTCCACTCCTTTGTTGGCAGTTAGTTGGCGTCTTAATTAGGGTGTTAGCGGAAAGTGTAACCAAACCTGATTCTTTGCTTAGTGGTAAGATGTTTAACTGTGGATCAAACACACCCGGGTTCGAATCTCGCAGGAAGCAGCTTTTTAATTCATTAGGGCAAAGAGGACATTGCTATTTAAGGAAGGTTTGAATTCAGACCTTCCTTTTTTTAAAAATCTAATTTGCATTATAAAGTAGTAAGATTAGTAATTGTTTCATAATCTGTACTTTTAATCTTAAAAACGCTTCTTGCATTATGTCATAAGTATACCATATTTGTGAAAGTCTAAATTGTTTCCCTTTTTACTTCCACAAATTTATTTCCATAAACAATTTATATGGTATTTCAAAATTATAATGCCATAATTATTGAGTTTGAAAACAGTAATTGTGGAATTTCGTTAAACTGAAAACTATGACCAATATTGCAGCCATCATTGAAAGATATCATAGTAAATATGTTATTTCTAAAATTTCAATTCGTTTTGAAAAATAACTTCCGGTGGGCGCTAACATGAACTTAAAAAAACATTGGGTGCCGGTAATCAATCGCTTTCAATCTAAATTAAATATTGGAAGGCAAAAACCTTATCTTTTGGTGGTAGATTGACACTTATCAAATCGGTGTTAAGCAGCTTGCCATTGTATTATTTTTCTTTGTTTAAAGCTCCATTATGCATCATTGAATCCCTTGAACAAATAAGAAGAAGATTTCTTTGGGGTAACAAAAAGATATGTTGGGTCGCATGGTCCACGGTTCTTGCATCTAAGGATCGTGGTGGTCTTGGTATTGGTTCGTTAAAAGCTCAAAACATTGACGAAATGGTGGTGGAGATTAAGGGATGGCAAAGATAATATTTGGAAAAATGTTATTACCGCCATTCATAGATTGCGAAGTAAGCCGGTTCACATTATGTCATCATGCAAGTCGTCGGGCATATGGCGAAATATTTCAAAAATTGAGTCGAGTCTTGCTAGCTTTGATTCTGATTTTTTTGACATTTTCAACCTACGTCGGGGGTCCGGTATGCACTTCTTATTTTGGAAGGATAAGTGGCTCGGGAATTTTACCTTGCAATCACGCTTTCCTCACTTATATCATATTGAAAAAGTCAAAACATGTCATATTTCGGATAGAATTACCACCCTTGGTTTTGTGTGGGATTGGAAGCAGGCGATAAATAATCCCACCATTGTCAACGAACTCTGTTCTTTGTTGCATCTTATAGTTGACATCCGCCTACAGGAAGTTCCCGACTCATTATCATGTAGATTATCTCCCGACGGATCTTTTGCGGTACATTATATACGACAATGGGTTGATCTTAAACTCACCACCACGGGTTACACCTCCATGCCTTGGTTGAGTTTTGTCCCTATAAAAGTCAAGTGTTTTATATAGAGAGTTGGAATGGGACGAATACCGGTTGCTAAATGCTTGGAGAAAAGGGGAATAAATGTGGGTTCTTCTATTTGCAAACTGTGTAACAATGAGGAAGAGGATGTGAATCACATTTTCTTGAATTGTAGCTTTGCAAAAAACATTATAGCATGGATTTTTAATTGGTGTAACATTCAATTACCGGCTCTAAACTCGGTATCAGAACTCATTGAATTTGGTGTTGGTTGGGGGAATTGTTCTAAGAAAAAGAAAGTGCTTACAACGATTATTCATTGCATAATTTGGTGTATTTGGAAGGCAAGAAACGATGTTGTGTTTAATAACAAACACAAGTCTTTTCTAGCTATAACCGGTGACATTATCTCTACCTCTTATTTGTGGGTGAGATATAGAAGTAGATTATCTTGTAATGAGGTTGATTGGAGAATTTCTCCCTTTTTGCCATTTGTGTAATTGTTTTCCCGTCTTAGTGTCTTGCTAAGTTCGGGCGCTTATTATTAATATATTTACCGTTTCCAAAAAAAATTTTGAAAAATAACTGATTCGTTTTCTAATTATTTATAAATACAGATCCTGATATTGTCAAATGAATCGTCACAACCATTCACACCGTCACATTCAATGGATTGGTGCAATTTTTTTATAAACAGTTTATTGTCGTAAGGTACAGATTCTATGTCATTACATTAATAAATTATTTTTGAAACATAACGATTAATTCATGTAAGTCATTACATCTATGACACATTGAATGTATGTTTTTTAAAACATTAATAAATGCCCAAGAAACATATCATCCAAAATGGTTTGTAAGTTAACCATTTACTTCCTCCGATTCAAAATAAGTGATACACTTTCCTTTTTTGGGTGATTCGAAATAAGTGATACATTTTGAAAAAGTACCTTATTTGGCAAAATTTAGGGGACCCACATCCACTAACTATCTACTTTAACAAGTGAAATGACCCCTTTACCCTTACTTTTTACTTTTAAATATCATTAACACCAATTTATTCAAAAGGTGTGGGACCCATTCCCCACTAACCATTCAATTAATCTAATTTAAGCATCATTATAATCTTTTGCCTCAAAACCCGTGAAATTCAAATTGTATCACTTATTTTGAATCGGAGGAAGTATATAAGATTAATAATTGAATTAGGATTTAAACAATAACATACACACGACAAACATGCATGTATGTATGTTTTTGGCTTTGAAATTTGTCATAAACAAGTGTAATAAGTCCGCACTCCGTTGCGGATTTATTAATCTAAAAAATAAGAGGATTTTTTTTTAATATTAATTTGTTATTGTTATTTATTGCAATCTCACTAAAACTTTCGTTCACTTGTTATAAATCATCTTATAAAATACAAACTTAATTTTTGCTAAATGACAAAACAGATTGTGGCAATTAACGAAATGACGTTTTGGATTATAATAAACATTTATAAAATAATGAAAAATAAGAAGTTTTGTAATGTTATACATTTTCTATTTAGGTTTAACTAATATGTTACATGTATGTTCTGTAGGTAATTGTTCAAAGTAGCCCTTAATTTTTATATAGTCTCAAAGGACGCATCTCATCTATTGATCACTAATAATTGATTGTCAAAATTAATCACATATTATATACATATATGGATATTTTGATCATTTGACACGCACATAAATTTTAAGTATTTTTTATTTTTTTTTATTTTATTGTTATTCTTTTATTATTATTATTTATTATATATTTTAAAGAATATGTATATTCTCTTTCTAATTATATATTTTAAAATTTTATTACTAATTTGTTTAATTAATTGAAGTTGGTGAGGCACTTGTTTCTAGACATGCCTACGTATATTTCCTCCATTTCAATACTTAGCAACCAACGACTAAACTAAGGTGCTGTTTGTTTTTTGCAAAAAGGTCTGCGTGACGTCTTTTGTCTGTGGCGCAGACCACGGGCAGAAAAGCACTCACGCAGACGTTTGTTGTTTAGAAGCCCGCAGATATAAAAATGTCTGCCAAACTTCTGTACCATGCAGACTTAAAATGTAGCTTTTGCAAGCTTCTAGACCAAAAAGTCAAAAAAAGAAAACATGCCCAGCCCCTTTTATCCCATCATCTTCCTCCACCATCTCAGTTCTCATGGCCATCTCCTCCGGCTAAGCTCCTCCGCTCGCCATCTCCCTCCGGCGAAGCTCCTCTGCCCGCCATCTTTCTCCTGGCTCCATCTCCGTCGAGAAAAGTTTCATCTCCCTCTACCTCTTCCCCCGCTGGTATCTCGCTGTCTCTTCTCGTTCTCCAGCGCACTCTCCGGCAAAGCTAGATCTGGAGAAGTCGGTTGCCTCTCTCGTTCTCCTCTCCGTTGATCTCTCTCTAACTCCGTCGATCTCTCTCTCTATCACCTCTCTCACACCGTCGATCTCTCTCTCTGCCGCCTCTCTCCCTGACTCTCTCTCTCCGCCTCTGTCTCTCTCCGACTCTCTCTCCGCCTCTGTCTCTCTCTCTGCTCCTCTCTCTCACATTTGCCCTAATTTTATCTTTAATTTTACCCTAATTTTATCCCCAATTTTGCCTAATTTTGCCCTAAATGTTTTCTTGCAGACCTTTTGTGTTTTGCTTTATGAAAAAAACAAACAAAAAAACTTTTCTATTTTGCAGACCTTTAGTCCAGCTTTTTGGTGCAGATCATAGCAGATGTGGTTCGCAGATCGCAGATCTTTTTGTTAGAAAAAAACAAACATCACCTAACGGCGTGAATTTTTTATAAACAGTAACTTAACGGGAATTTGAATGAGAAATGTATTATAGGTAGAATATATAGTCAACATTTTCTAATAGCTAAAAGTGAATAAATTATTTAAATGGTGTTAAAATGGTAGATTAATAATATTTAAATTTTAAAAATATAATTAATGGAAGGGTTTTGTTAATGACAGCCCTTAGGGCTGTCTCTAACGTGCATAAAAGGCTTGTACATTCATGGATATAGTAGTGTTCCTAAAATTCAGGGGGCGGTTGTTACTTTGTTTTTACCTTCTTATTGAAAGCCCTTAGGGATGTCATTATCATTTTCATTAATGGAAACTATAAGAAATATAAAAACAAATCTGTTTTTTTGTACTTTTTTAATCGTATGTTATCTTCTAATTTCATAATCAAAAAAATCATATTAAAAGAAAGACAAAAGATTAAAAGAAAGAAAGATTGTCCAAGAAAAAAAGTATGTAGGCAAGATTCGAGCCTCCGTGTATCAAGCGAGATGGATTCCACATTGTCTTAAAAACCATCTGGGCAAACTTAGTTTTCTTTAGAATTTCAAATGAAAACATTTATATAAGATAAATAATTAAAAATGTTATGAACAGTAAATGTGCATGACTATTGTATATTATAGTAATTTGGGTAACTGTGAGTTATATATTGAGATTCATTTTTACTGACTTACATAGATATCAACCAAACCAGAAACCGAACCAAGATGGGTAATCAAAAAATGTCATTGGACCAACTAGCAATTTCTGAAAGTTTGGAGCCTTGAGAAGCTCTTTAGGTTAAAAAACGTTTGGAGATTATGGTTCGTCTAGAAGCAATGTATATGGAGGTATTAAATACATAGTTGTTTATTAATGTAAGGGTTTTTTTGCACATACGGTTGTTGTTTATGGTAAAAATTGGTGAAATGAGATGGAACTTCAGGTGGGGGCCCTTGATGGCATGGTAGTGCCATCCCAAATGGAAGCTACAAATATGGATTTTCAGTAAGAGGGTAAGATGGGTGATAGAGAAGAGTGAAGATAAAGAATGCCTTGAAAGTTATGTGCTATAAGTTAGTGATCACTATGACAACTATACTAACTCAGCAACAATATATAAAGAAGTTTTATTTTGCCTTTAATATTTTTTACGGATTATTCATGTATTACAAAACGTGTATTCATTATCTCAGTAATAATTGACTATTTGATTTCTTATACTTTTCTTATTGTTATGCATTTTATATCTCGAAGCTCGCCCGCCCATTCGGGCGGGCTTTGAAACTAGTACAACATATACAAAGAAAATGTTTACTTGATTGACCTAAACGGTTTCATAAGTGTCCGCAAAGCGACAACTAACCCTGGATCTTTTGTTACACATTCCTTTCAGCTTATTGATTTTGAAAATATTAAACTGACGGAGTGAAAATAAGCTTATTGGTATGTTTTTTTCCCCTATTTGATTCATAATTTAATCGGATCAAACAAATGGTTTTTTGTCGATTTAAAATTAAAACTAATTAATACGAATTGTTTTGAAACTTAAAACTAATTAACAAATACCACATATACAAAGTTACTTGATTATTCCGATTGTTTTATTCCTTCTGCTTCTTGCTTGATTCAATATTTGGGTGGTTAATTTGATTGTTTTTTTTTTCAGTTGAATAATAACATAGTTTCATTTTGTCTATATTTTCACATGTTTTACTATGGTATATGGATGTTGATGTTTTCTTTCATCTCCACCAACTTGATCGTCAAGTGAATCATACTCGGATAAGCATCACCTTATATGGGTAAGTTTACTTATATTCACACTTTTATTGATACTTGATACTTTTTTTATACTTGAATAATCTGAATAACTTTGAGAATGACCCTGAAGATTGAAGAATTCGCAATTATTTTTTGTGAAGATTTGGGTAAAACTTATTTAAATGCATTTATATTGTTTACGGGCACTGTTATAAGAAACTAAATTGTACGTTCGTATGTATGTTTTAGATCGCAATCAGAATTGTAGCTTCAGCAATATACTTTGGATATGAAAAATCAAAACAAATAAAAAAAGATGACTTCAATATTATATTGTGTTATGTGATTGGTTTGGAAGTCCGTTTATATTCTATTTTTTATTTGAGAAGAAACTAACTGGAGTGAAAAAGATGGTAAAAATATTTTGTTTAGAGGTATTTGGTCAAATAAATGAATATAGTGTGTTTGGGTGGGGTGCCGAGCGTGACAACTTTTGTATAAACTGAACAGTGTGTTTGGGTTGATGCAAACCACTTTAGTGATCATACTTTGGATACTTTGTCCGTAACACCATTTCAATATATATAATTTTGCTTTAAAAGTATTGTTTATTGTGAACGAAGCCCGTGCATCGTACGGGTCATGTTGCCTCGTTATGTATAAATAATATTGTACAAAATTAAAAAACCAATATCATTGTTTCTGAAATAAACATTTATGGAATTCAAAACTGAAATATTATGCGATGTGGGGTGCATTCTATCATGTATGTCAACTTTCACAATATTGTTAAATATCACAATTCGGAGTCATCTAATAAATGCGATTTATAAGTCAACTTTCACATTTACTAAAATACAAGTGAGAAGATTTGTTTGTTTTCTTCAATTTTCTTAGCACAACCTTCACTCATTAGACCCTCATCCTCATGGGCCTAAATATCCAATCGGAAAACCCAAATTCGCCCATCACCACCGACCACCCACCGCCGACCACCACCGGAAGCCTCCCAATAACCACCCCTTCAAACACCAAAACCCACAAAAAACTCACTCTCCTCCCACTCATCTTCTTAATCTACTTCGAAGTCGCCGGCGGCCCTTACGGCGAAGAACCGGCGGTTCAGGCGGCCGGACCACTCTTCGCCATCCTCGGATTCTTGATCTTTCCGTTCATATGGAGTATCCCGGAAGCTCTAGTCACCGCCGAACTCTCCACCGCCTTTCCCGGCAACGGCGGTTTTGTTATCTGGGCACACAAAGCGTTCGGTCCCTTCTGTGGATCATTAATGGGCAGTTGGAAATTTCTCACCGGCGTAATTAACATCGCTGCGTTTCCGATTCTTTGCGTTGATTACTTGGAAAAATTGTTTCCGGTGTTCTCCACCGGCTTACCTCGAACTCTTGCAATCTTGATTTCTACCGTATTTTTGTCGTTTGTGAATTATACGGGACTGAATATTGTCGGTTTGGCCGCCATCATACTCGGAGTTATCTCGCTTGCTCCCTTCCTCCTTATGTCACTCATCGCCATCCCACAAATCCGGCCTCACAGGTGATAATTCAAATATGCAATTTGCTAGTTTTGTAGTTAAGTAGTAAAAAGTTTTTTTTTTCTTTTTTTTTTTTTTTTAAATCGCTAAATAAAGTCACAAATAAAAACAGAGAGCAAACTTTCTTCTTAGATCTTAGTCATTCTAAGCATTTCTCCGTAAATCATATACACTTTTTTCTTAAACTCATTTAGCATATTTCTGTTTTAATTCAATTCAAAATAATAAGTTAGTCGAGCAAAAGCTCGTACACGACTTAATCGTTGCAATCCCCGTTTATGAATCTTCCCTTGAAATTTAATATTTCATTTACTTCTATTTATTGCTTTTAGCATTGAATTCTACAAAATTTTAATTGAATTGTCATCTTAAGAACATTAAATGTAAAATTAACATTCTGGAAATCGAAACTACATTAAATGTTATACATGCTCTGATTCAAAATAAGTGACACACTTTTTTTTTTAAGGTGATTCAAAATAAGTGACACGCATTAAAAAATTACTTTATTTGGTAAAAAATAGTGAGATCCACACTCACTAATTATCAACTTTAACAGAGTGAAATGATTCCTTTACCCTTACTTTTTATTTTTAAATATCATTAACTCCACTTTATTTAAAAGGTGTAGGACTCATTCTTCATTAACTATCTAATTAATCTAATTTAATTATCATTATAATGTTTTACCTAAAAAATTGTGAAACTCAAAGTGTGTCACTTATTTTGAATCGGAGGAAGTATCTTTTATCTCTCAAATGTGACAGTTACCGATACTTCAATTTTTAACAAATCAACACCATATCACTACCATATCACTTCAATTGACATACTAATATCAAGGAGTACACACTCAAAAGAACACACATACCCACAAAATTACCCAAAAATCATATTGCCAATAACGTCGCCTTACCGAAGCTTTTTAATTTTTAACTGACGTTAAAATAAAGGATGCGTGCCAATGGCTTTCCAACAAAAGCTAATTACCAAAGCAAGGCACCGGCATACATATTTATCCTAAAAACGAATATAAAGTACTGCACATATAGAGTATATTATTACATGATGAAGAGGCACATTCCTAAACTACTAAAGTCATTTTATACATTCTAAAAAAAGTTATTCCCATTCTTATTCATGCTCATCATAAACTATTATACAAATTACTATATGATGTAAAGGCACATCCCAGCATTAATTCCTTCAATAATTTATGGAATTTATAACTTTTTTATATAATAAACAGGTGGACAAGTATGGGCCAAGAGGGTGTGAAAAAAGACTGGAATTTATTCTTCAACACCCTTTTTTGGAACTTAAATTTCTGGGACACCGTTAGTACGATGGCCGGAGAAGTTGAAAACCCTAAAAAAACTTTTCCGGCAGCCCTATTTTTCTCCGTGATCTTAACATGTGTAGCTTATATAATCCCTCTCATGGCTGTCACCGGAGCCGTTTCCGTTGACCAAAACGAATGGGAATCTGGATTCATGGCAGTGGCCGCAGAAATGATCTCGGGAAAATGGTTAAAAATATGGATCGAAATCGGGGCGGTTTTATCGAGTATAGGTTTATTTGAAGCACAATTAAGCAGTTGTGCATATCAAGTTCTTGGTATGGCGGATTTAGGGTTTTTACCGAAGTTTTTTGGTGTGAGATCGAAATGGTTTGGTACTCCATGGGTGGGAATATTAATATCAACTTTGATTACACTTAGTGTTTCACAAATGGATTTTACGGATATTGTAGCTTCGGCAAATTTCATATATAGTTTAGGGATGTTATTGGAGTTTGCATCGTTTGTATGGTTAAGAAGAAAGTTTCCGGCGTTGAAACGGCCGTATAAAGTGCCACTTGGCGTGCCAGGACTGGTGGTCATGTGTTTGATTCCGTCGGCGTTTTTGGTGGTGATTATGGTTATTGCTACAAAGATTGTGTATTTGGTTAGTGGGTTGATGACGGTTGGTGCTATTTTATGGTATTTTTTGATAAATTATTGTAAGTCAAAGAAGTGGTTTGCTTTCGCAAATAGTGATGAAATTGAAGATGGGGATGAAACGTTGTCGTCTTGACATTTTGATTGGGTGATTGAGTATTAATTAGGAGTGGGTCGTTATTGTTGATAGAAATTTGGTTTTTTTTTTGGTACCTTTGGGTTCGTTGGTTCCATGATTATGAAAGTGGGGGTGGGGTCATGGTTGGTACCTTGGTTGTGTGGTAGATTGGAACTCTACTATTCGTTTGTAGGATCAAGTCTAATAAATTACTTTGTATATAGGTTTTTTGTTATAAATATGGAGTAATTCATTTAATGTACCTCCCTTTTTATAATGAATTTAATTAATTAGAGTAGTAATGTGTACAACAAATGAATCTATGAATGTATTTATAAAGGTTCTGACCAACTCATTTTATAACCAGTTAATTTTAAGATTAAATCTCACAAACTTAAATAATATCAGAGTAAAGTTCACCCACAGTTGGTCAAAAGGTCACATGGACTCCACGTAACTTATAAATATTCACGTGTTAAGCGCGAAAAAAAGGACGTCATGCGTGAGGCTGGGAGCCTGTTGAGTAATGTCACACATTAGACAATAAGCGAATCTATAATGTATTTATAAAATGAGGTGATATGTATACAATATTTTTTTTAAAAATGTATACTTTATATTATTTATTAGCTGTATCAATATCTAAAAATTGTTGTTTACAGATCATCTCCTAAATATAAAATCTTGGCCAACTAATGTAATATAATATAACCTTCAAAAGATATGTTTTCTGCAAAATCGGTTTTCTAGATATATTACAATGGAATCTAACTCACATGCACAAGTGATAAAAATTAGTATAAAATATTGTTCCTTGTCAGATGATATCATAGAATATTAATCCGGTGCAGAATTATTTTAATATGCTATTCTATGCATAACTGGAACTTTGAGAAAAGGAATATGTCCTAAATATTGGATCGATTTAGATAATAAGAAAATATACAGAACTAGTTTCAGAACTCATTTTAAGCTACAGAACTCGCAGAACTCAATCTAAAACATTGAACTTTAAAAATGAAATGATCGTGGAAGATACATAAAGTGATTTAATAAGGGACCTCCAAATATTGGTTTGCATGTATGTTATTCATGCACGAAAACATATATGTTTTTGTGCATGTATGTTTTCATGTATGTGTATACATAAGTGTTATTTTTGCATTATTGAACATATATGTTTTTCAGTATTTTTGATGTTTTTCTTAAAGTATATGTTTGATTAGGGTTAAATGTATTGTTTTGCATATTTTTTTACTAAATTCTAGTATACTTAGATGGGTTCTGCTTGGTTCTACGCAAAAAATGGGTTCTGCAAATAGCTCGCCCAATATATATATATATATATATATATATATATATATATATATATATATATATATATATATATATATATATATATATATATATATATATATATATATATATATATATATATATATATATATATATAGGGTCCGGATCCGGTGATGACTCTTTTCCCGGTGAGGACTGCGAGGATTAAAAAAAAACACTAAAAATGATCCAAAACAAACTTTTTTCAAAAAAAAATCTTTTTTAAATATCTAAATCGCAGCCTATAAGATCCAAAAAAAAAAGTTTTTCAAAAATGACAAAAAAAAAATATGGATCATAATAATGATCCACAAAAAAAATATGGATCATTGTTATGATCCGCAAAAAAAAGTGGATCATAATTTGTTTTTCGAATTTTTTTTTTGGTCAAATGCAGTAATTATCATGGTGAGTTATATATATTTTTTTCGGAATTTTTTGAAATTTTTTTGAGGTGTCCTCACGAGTCCTCACCGTTTTTTGGAGTCCTCACCGGATCCCACTTCTATATATATATATATATATATATATATATATATATATATATATATATATATATATATATATATATATATAGTGAGCAATTCAACGCAGAACCCATTTAAACTACAGAACCGCAGAACCCGATCTTAAACATTTAAATTTTTAGATTAATGGCCAAGATCAATTGTGTCAATTTCGTAAATAAAATTTATAATATTTGCCAATTAGAATTAAATAAAAGGGTAAAAGAGGAATTTTACAAAATAATAAATCTTAAAACCGTCTCTCCCACTTTCTTTATTTCTCTCCCTTAAAAGTTGTAATTATTTCTCTCTCCCCAACCGTATATATCACCCTCAATTTGACAAACCCTAAATTGTAAAACACAGCTTAAAGCCGGCGTCTTCTTCTTCTCCGATTACACCATCAGCATCAAAATCAAAAGGAGATAATGTTGATAAGCAGAAGATAAATTACACGGTTGCTTTCCTGCAAATTACCAACTCAATTTTGTACTTCAATTCACAATTCTAGAAATCTTCGAAACAATTCATCAATTTACAGATCGACACTTTTTCGTCAACAGAAAACGGAACAGTCTCTTATCATTGTTCTCATCCTCATCTACCAGGTATCGTTTTCTTATGTTCCAGATATTGTTTTGTTCCGTAAATTTTCATCACTTAATTTGTCCCAGCAAATGGGTGTTTTTTAAAATTCAATTTTATTGAGAATTTAGGTGTTTCTAGCTATGAGTACAAACTAATTGCAACATGTTCTTTATGAAATTTGATTTTGTATCAAATTTGTTGCTGTTTATTATGATTTTCTTTGTATTTATTTTTTCAGTTATGAGAGCTGTAATCGCTAGGTATCAATTCAAGTAAATTATTTTTCAGTTGTTGATGGTTTTATTCGTTAATTAGGGTGTAGATATTGATTTCATACTTGTAGAATTGTTATGTGCATTATAGTTGAGAAGGAGGGATTAATGTAATTGGATTCGTAACAGATTTCTCTTTGTGTGTTTAAGCTTGACACAATTAATTTGAAATCGTGATCTAGAAGAAGAAACATAATTATAGTGAAGAAACTTTTGGAACTTTTGTAAATCCTTCAAACTTGACAACTTTTGTTTTTTTTAATATCTTTTCTAATTTTCGCAGGGCAATTAAATGGGTTTAACACACAAACAAAAACACCTATAACTCTTTTGCTTCTTTCTTTTATTTCCAGATTTAAGGAGAAATGGTAGGATGAAGTCAAGATTTGTTAACTATAATGAAAGCGGGAGGGATAAACCGATTGAAACAATTGGTATGTTGTTTTGTATTTTTATTTTGTGTATTATATTTAATGTGCGTGTTTGTTTAGTTTCAGATTTTGAAGATGAAGATCAAACTAATGATAAACGGAAAGGGAAATCGAAGGTTGGTGAATCATCTAAGTGAGATGATCCTACTGTTATTGGTGTAGGAATAAAAAATGAAGTTTTTCAGACTTGTTCCAGCCCAAAAACATTATGTGTTGTAATGTCTAATCTATATCCAAGTCAGAAGTATTGTTTACATACATGTCGTAAACATCAAATGCCGTAAACATCAAATGTCGTAAACATTAAATGATTTGTTTAGTATACATTGAATGATTTGTTTTCTAAAATATACATTTGTTTAGTATACATTGAATGATATACATCCATGTCGTAAACATCAACTGTTTAGTCTGTTTGATAGACTAGTTTCACAAAGTATACATTGAATGATTGATTTTTTTTACAGCTACGTATCATGATTTTATCCATTTATATTCACAAAACACACATGCTTAGTTAAATCGACACATACGTGTACAAACCACAATTTTCATGTATTAATAAAGAAAAATTCGAACATAATTATTAAAAAAACCAACTTTGCTTAATTTTAAGAAACTATTAAACACAAATACGGTTTCCATACATAACTGAATGTTAAATTCCATATATGCCCTTTTTGATTTATTACAAAAAACAAATAATAAAGTAAATTTCCTGCATTTTTATTGGCCGAAAATTGGTTCTGTGGTTCTGCACCTTTAAACGGTTCTGCATTGAATCGCACCCTATATATATATATATATATATATATATATATATATATATATATATATATATATATATATATATATATATATATATATATATATATATATATATATATATATATATATATATATATATATATAGTGGGTCCGATTCAGCGCAGAACCATTTTTAGCGACAGAACCACAGAACCCTCTTCCAGCCAATCAAATCGCAGCATTTAATAATTAATATGTTTTTATTAATATTAAACGAAAAGGGTATTTAAGTCAAATTGCACATATTGGTTATCAGACGAAATACATTGGATGTTTGCGGCCTGTAATATTTAACGGAATACATTGGATGTTTATGGCCTGTAATATTTAACGAAATACATTGGTTGTTTCGGCCTGTAATCTATGGAACATAAGATGTTTTTGGTATTAGGCAATGAGTATTGTACGAAATGTGTTACGTAAAATAATCATTATATGATGTTGACCCAAATACATACAACGTTTACACTTTAAATACATACAATGTTTATACGAAAACACTTTAATATCAAATTTAATAATGACAAAAACATCAAATGCAGTAATGACAGAAACATCAAATGTAATATCAAAAACATCAAATGCATAATCATATTGCCCTCTTGTAATGTCATCCATCTTTTAAGATCCGTTTAACAATACTGAACATGCCCTTTGACCATTTTCTCTTTTTCTTCCTTTGTTTAGGTGGCTGCATAACCACTTTAATTGTTGCATCACAAACACCCTTCACATTCTGTTAAAACCATAATAGTCATCATCATGTTTGACATTTTAAAATTCATCAATACTTGACTTTCGCTATAATCACCATATGATAAGGATAAAGTGACATTGACTTTTAAGTATATAAGTCATATGATTTGTAGTAATAAAATGTCACCTGCCGTGTTTTTGAGCTATATTACGTATATGTTTTTTCTTACCCTATGTGTTCGTTTGAAATAAAAAGCTTTTTTATATTTATTTGTTTTGAAATTAAAAGCTTTTTTGGATTTAGTTAGAAATTAAGTTTCTTCTAGTTTGATCAGAAATCAAATTCTTTTTTATGGTTAAATAAGATTAGTAGACTTACTTTTTAATCTGAAAATAGCATCATATGAATGATGAATTACTTTCAATCTTCACTCCAATTTTAACAGTCTATGTAAGCAGGGTAGCAGAGGCACCAAAATAGCATCGTATGGTTGACATATCCTCATCTGCAAAATCAATAAACACAAATCAAAAGTAATTGATATCACCAAAAATTGAGATGAAAAACAACCAGAAAAGGTTAACCGCACGGTGGAATCTCGACAAGGTTTTTGAAAATTCTAAATCTAATTAAATGTATTTAAAATTCAAAGAATGTAGATCATCAAACACTACTGATTGATTCAGAAAGTATAAACTGGATTGAATTCGTGATCCACAAAATTGAAGATCTTTTTTAACAATTGCATCAAAAATTAAAAAATAAAAGGATTTGCAAACAATCAGATGAGGTACTTAGAAATGTAGGTATCGATTATCGGCGAGGGATTGGCGATTTCACTTAAACCTTTCGATCAAAGTAGACTAAAAACCTCTGATTCTGAAGAGGGATCGAACGATTCATGAAGAGAGAAGGAGGCAGGGGAAGTGGGGCTAGGGTTAATGGAAAGAGAAGAGGAAAATTATAAAGTGGGGAGGTGGGACGGTTTCTAAAGGAATTTTATTTTGTAGAATGCCAAATTTACCCTTTTATTTATTTGTTTACTAAAAATATAAAGGGTTTAATTTAAAAAAAGTCATGATTGATCTTGACCGTTAAATTCAAAAATTAAAGGTGGAAGATTGGGTTCTGCGGTTCTATAGCTTAAATCGGTTCTGCGCTGAATCGCACCTGCAGCCAATCAGATTTAAGCTACAGAACCACAGAACCATCCTGCAGCCAATCAGATCGCAGCAAATTATAATTAAAATGTTTTTAATTTTAAAGATCGGAAAGGGTATTTATGTCAACTTGCATAATCCGTTATATATGGAAACACTATAATTTAACGATGTACTCCTTAAAACATGGGGATTCAGTTTTTTTTCATTATCACGATAATCATCAAAAACCCCTGTCGTTATTGTTTCAAGCGACAGTTCTACATGAACCCTAAAGATCGACAAAAGTCAGTAATACATATAGAAGAAAAATGAATAACGAGCAAGGAATATCAATTATTTCACAAGAAAACATGAATGAAGACTACTATGAACAACGAACCCCAGAAAATATAGCAGAATATGGTGATGAACCTCTGGGTATGTTTTTTTTTAAATGTTAAAATTGTTAGATATTACGACATGTAAAATATGATACTACACATAAATGAGGCGTCGTGAAACCGTACGGAATAATTGCGATTATTTTTAACATCATTAACTGTATGTTTGTTGAATGTGTAATTTTTAAGTTCAATACATTTGATGTTGACGACATTTAATTGTCCGTATTCAAGATATGTTGAATGTTTGGTAAATTAGGTTAGATTTCATTATATGTTGCTGACATTGAATGCTTACGAGGAAAATATAATAGGGTAAATCAATTACAAGTTAGGGCATTGGATGTTCATGACCGGTATGTATAGTTATGGAAAATAGATTAATAAAGTACGAAGTGAATGATTTGGAACATATAACATGTTGTGTGGTATTGTAACATAGGATGTTTTTTAGAATATTCAATGATTTTCGAGGGCAGGTTTTCAATATTAGCAATTAACATCCAATGTTGTAACAAACAATGCATGAATGAGTTACTTAAAATTGTGTTAATTAATTAATTTGGTTTTGTTTTGAAATGAAAAGCAGATGTTGATATAAGTACTTTAGAGCTATTGCCAACACTAGAAGGTACTAAATATTGGATACCAGAAGTCGTTCAACGATGACATACCAAAAGTGGATACCATATACGAAATTTTTGATAAATGTTATGAGATGTACAAAGCATACTCGCAATTGGCCCGATTTGACATAACAAAAGACGGTGTAAAAAGGTACAAGGGGGAGATAACACACAAGTATATTGTTTGCAACTGTGGAGGGAAGTCAAGGACAAAAGTAAAAAAAACACACTAAACGATACTGTATACGATAAGACATCCGTTGACGGGAAGATTAAAAAAAAAAAAAACATCTTCTAAAGTCACGGGTTGTCCCGTGAAGATTGGATTTACTGCAGTGAAGGATACACAATCGTTTACAATTTCAGTGTTTGTTGAAAACCACAACCATGCATTAATGAATAAACGAAACATGGATTTTTCTAAAGCACGAAGAGAGTTAAAATATTCTGAATTTAAATTCATGCATCAGGCAGCGTTGGCAAATCTGAGTGCCACAAAGGCGCATAGGTTAAAAGTTGCGCTAATGGGCGGGTATGACGGTGTGCGGGGAATACCAAAAGATTGGAGGAATTTTAGGAGAGCGGTCAATACGTTCATCGGAGATGACGACGCTCAAATGATAGTTGATAAAATGATGAAAAGGCAAGCCCATGTTCCCGGCTTCTCATTTGAGTACCTTCTTAGGAATTCTGAGCTCGTTTGTATGTATTGGGCTGATGAAACAATGAAGGCGAATTATGACGTATTCGGTGACGTTGTATCATTTGATGCAACCTTCCAAAAAAACAAGTATGAAACTGCGTGTTTTTATATTTATTTTTTCGTTATTATATGGACATTCAGTATTATAACCCTGAATGGTATTTTTTCGTTATTAGCAGACGAAACAGTTGAATCGTACTCGTGGATGCTGGAGGCTTTTAAAAAGGTTCATGGTAAACAACCACCGTTGGTTGTAACCGACCAAGACCCAGCATTATGGATTGCCATACTTAATCAGTTCTCTGAATCACGACACAGGTTATGTATGTGGCATATTACACAAAAACTTCCGGGGAAGGTATGTTTACTGAATTAATGAGATTAATATATAAAAAGTTAATGAATACATTAAATGTTGTATTTATTATTAACTACAATTTATACAGGTGCTTGGTGATTTACCCGTTGACACTATGTTCAGGAAAGATTTTCACAAATTGATATGGAATGTTTTTATTGACCCTGAAGTGTTTGAAGAACGATGGGCTGAATTGATGAGTAAGTACAACCTATCAGGTAACAAATGGTTGTCTGATATGTATACAATAAGAGAACGTTAGATACCGGCATATTTTAAAGACTACCCAATGTGTGGGTTAATGAAGACAACATCTCGCTCTGAAAGTTCGAATAAGTTTTTTCAAATGTTTGAAGATAGTGGGAATACATTTGTTCACTTCATGCTATATTTTGAACAAGCGATGGAGTTGCAAAGATACCACCAGCGTACAACATAGAACAAGGATGATGGTACGTCGTTGAAAAAAACGTACCGACCTGGCCATTGATAAACATGCTAGCGAAGTCTACACACAAGCGGTCTTTCGAGATGTTCAAAATGAAATACATAAAGGTCTTTATTCCTGTTCGCAAATTTAGACAGGTGATGAAGGTGACATCCAATGGTCAATGATCGTACAGAGGGAAAAATCTCTTAAAGTTGTTATAACAACCAAGGTACGTTTTATTAATATAATTTTTGTTTATCGAAAGTTAATACGTATGTGAGTCTAGAGACATTAGATGTAGACAAGTTTATCGGTTAATAAATTAATACTTACCACCTTACATGCAGGTTACGTATAACACAGTTGATGGAACAATGACTTGCTCGTGTGGCCATTTTATCCGGCATGGTTATTTGTGTCGCCATGTATTTTGTGTTTTAAAGAAGAATTGCGTAGACCGGATTCCAGAACATTACATCAAAACTCGATGGACAAAAAATGCGCTACCGTCACACCTACTGGAAAACAGGTACATATATGGACCATGTTTAGCAGAAACGGATAAAATGGCTGCTGATCTTCATTCATTAGTTGATGACTGTGTTAATATGGCGCGTCACAATGTTCCAAAGTTAAAAGAATATATAGTTTATTGGGAAAACATGAAAAAGGAGCTTGAAAGAGACGCCCAATCGTCAAAACTGGTTGAAACACAGGAAGAACTAATGGAAGAAATGTATGATGTTGACGTACCTAAGAATCGTGTTATCAAACTTGCTAAAAAGTCAACAAATAAGGGTAGAAAAAGGATTAAGAGTGCAGTTGAGTTAGCAACCTCGGGTAAGAAACTTAAAACTACAAGGAAAGTTCCATTCAGTTCGCGTCAATGTAGTATTTGTGAAAACTACGGACATAACAGACGTCGTCATGCAAAATGGTTAAGGAATAAAACATTAGATGATGAAGGTGGCGAAGATGAATACAGAAGCGAAGAGGAAGACGAAGACGGGGTTGATGAACTAGTAAAGGATGATAATGGTAATGAAGAAGATGATGAAAACCCCAATGATGATGAATCGGATGATTGTTACAGTTCTGAATAATTTCTATTATATTTTGGTTCCGAAAATATTTTGGATTTTAACATGTTTAGGTTGTTTAAATTTTTGTTGTTAGACTTTATGTTTCAAAAAATATGCTGTTTGTTTTCAATATTGATGTCATAATGTTGTAGCCGATATTTACATTGTTTGACAGGTTTAACAAATATAGATTTAGGTTAGTATTTGTAAAACAATTACTGCATGTGATGTTGGATATGCATGGTAAATACAAATATAGATGTCTCTTAGCCGATGTTGAATGCATAGAATGATGCGTAACAATCCAATACCAATTACACGATTTTGAGTTACCACATATTATAGGACTAGTAGGGTACCGGCGCAATGCGGCGGGCGGGTACCCTGATACCTCTTTTTCACGACGATGTTCATGGTGTTCGTTCACATGTTATTTTATAACGATTATTATACAAATGACTTATAGTTGGGAATGTAATATGGATAAAGACTACATTGATAACTTTTCAGGGTTTAAAATTTGTTAAATTAGATATGTTGACAAAAAAAAAGTTCAGACATGGCGATGAAGTAACGTATATTATTCATCATGTAACACCTCTCGATACACCACATTTGCTGTGTAAACGCCGTCAAGATTAAACCTTTTTGCTGGAGTTACTAAGACTTTTGTCGCCTGCTGTGAAATTCCTCTTGACAAGGCAACGTAAAGTTGCCCATGTGAGAACACTGATTCCGGGAGATACACGCCAACGTTTGGAATTGTTTGTCCTTGGGCTTTGTTGATTGTCATAGCAAAGCTTAGCCGAACCGGAAACTGTTTTCTTTTCAACTTGAAAGGGAACATGTCGGATTCAGACGGACATATAGGTATTCTTGGCAAGAAAACCCTTTTGCCAGCATGCTGCCCAACAGCTATTTCTGCATCAATTAGATTTGACTCGAACTTTCTGCATATATTCTATTTTTATTTTGAAATACTTTAAAGAAAAGACACCACCTTGTAATTTTCGTCCTTGGTATGCATCAACTAACCGGGGGGAATCATCGCTGCAAATTTGTGCCTATGCAATAAATGATTATTAGTAACAAAATAAGTAAATATAGTTACGTATTGGTTCACTAAATGTAATATATAAATGAATATCACATTTAATAATTTAGTGAACACAAAATTGAAACGTAAATTATAATGAGTCAAACTATAAATTGCCGCCACAAAAAATAGTAGTAACTTACAAATCTGTCAAGTAGAAACAAATATAGTTTGTTATGCGTTTGGTCAAGCCAAACATATTCAACGCGTACAAATCAGCATTTGTACCAGAATTGAGGATAGCAGAGGTCTTCAAAGTTTTCAGTCGGAATATATCCATCAAATTCCTTCAAAAGACAAGGCGAAAAATTTGTAAAGAATAGATATAATGATCAATGAATTTAGTCAAATAGACGTTACCTCAACTTTTTCATCCGGGCGTGGTGGTGCCTGGAGCACTGATGCTTCGTATTGGGTGATTGAAGCCATAAAATATTTGGAGCTCGGGTTTAAGATCTAGTATAGCAAGCTCGGTAGTTTTTAATTTGATGTGGTTATAATTAGTTTTTGTACGGGTTTGTTCAAGGATTAAGATCAATCTTCTTAGGCTATGTCGGTCAATTATTAGAAACAAATTTAAAAACGTCTAGGACTTTTAAAAACTGTCAATTACATATAGAGAGGGGATGTTTTGGTTATAATGTTAGAAACAAATTTAAGTAATACGTTTAGGACTTTTTTCTTCCATGATTTAAGTTCCAATGGTCAAATGATGACATAAAAGGGTTGACTCCGAATTTCATTTGGTGGGAGAAGGATTGCAATTATTTCAGCAATTGACTTTATAAGGAAAACGTTAATTGACTTTATTTCAGCAATTGACTCCGAAGTTCATACGTTTACTGAAAGGGTTTCAACTAATTGACTTTATTTCAGCAATTTAAGGTACTAAAATTAGGGAGAAGGATTGCATTGCATTAAATAAATAAACGGTTTTATTCCACTCCTTTGTTGGCAGTTAGTTGGCGTCTTAATTAGGGTGTTAGCGGAAAGTGTAACCAAACCTGATTCTTTGCTTAGAGGTAAGATATTTAACTATGGATCAAACACACCCGGGTTCGAATCTCGCAGGAAGCAGCTTTTTAATTCATTAGGGCAAAGAGGACATTGCTATTTAAGGAAGGTTTGAATTCAGACCTTCCTTTTTTAAAAAGTCCAATTTGCATTATTAAGTAGTAAGATAATCAATTGTAATAAGTAAAGTTAAAACGTACATAGTTACATGAAAGTGTGTGAAATCAGATCGGGTTACATGCAATTGTTAAATGTTTCAATAAAGTAGTCTACTAAAATGTAGCATAATTATTTATTTACATGTAGGTGTTAACAATAAAATCAAAAGTGATCTCAAATATCTTAAACAACCAAAAACAACCAATATTCTAACTTAAACAAACAGTGTTATAACAAAGTAAACGAAAACAACCATTGGCCTAAATAAATGAAACCAGCAATTGATTTACATGTAGGTGTTTACAAACAAATCAAAAGTGATCTTATATGTCTTAAACAACCACTGTTTGAACCATAAACAACCACTGTTCTAAACCAAAAACAACCAATGTTCTTAATGAAAGAACACTGTTAAAATCTAATAAACGAAAACAACCACTTCCCTAAATAAGCGAAAACATCAAAAGTATTAAACAACAAAAAAAAACCATTGTTCTAACGGAGCAATAAAGTGATCTCAAATCGTCCATCCGTAACACCTTCTACCTTGATGATCTATCGACCATTGTCTTCATTTCCTTCTTCAACACGTTGTCGTCTGACATCAAAATACGGGTCACATACTTTTGTTTCAATAACTCCAACTGGTTTTCAAACTTGCACTTATTGCTATCAAAACCACAATCAAACCTCCTTAAATCCTCCCCGAAATAAGCCTCCATAAGTCGCATAATAACTAACCCGTTTATATTTTTCTTGTATCGAGGGGATTGCCAATCAAATTCAGCTACTTCCAGTTGGGGGGTGTTTTCTATTGTCTTGCCTATCAGACATCTGATGCTTGAGAGATATCTACCAAAT
Organism: Calendula officinalis; assembly: GCA_963853835.1. NCBI lineage: Eukaryota > Viridiplantae > Streptophyta > Magnoliopsida > Asterales > Asteraceae > Calendula > Calendula officinalis. The sequence continues at coordinate 56,860,398 of OY970830.1, forward strand.
AGTTTTTTCTGTTTATATTAAGAAAAAAAAGTAAAAAAAAAAAAAAAAATCAAAGTTGTGTGTTAAAAAAATAATAAGAAAATGTAATATAGTAAATGCATCTTACGATTAGGAGAGCAACATTGGTTGTTTGGTACTGCCAACGAGAACGTTTAATAATTTTCCCTATTGGATGTGCATTTTTCTTTCCATCAAACAACACAACAGCACCGGATCTCATATCAAACGAAACCAAGAAAAGTTGTTTGTGATTGTCCACCGGTAAAAACATCTACAAAAAACCATAATAATTGAGAAACAATAACCAACAGAAGTATATTGAATGGGTAACTTACCAAATCAACCGTGGTAACCTGCCTTTTAGCATTTCTATGGATACCAAGACTGTCCATATATAATTTGAAATACCTTGACTGATGATATTCTGTTAGAATATTTATGTCATTACCTTCTTGCTTCTATAAATAACAAACATTTGATGTTAATTGTTAATTCACTTTATATTAAGTTTATTACTAAGTAATATTTCATTAACATTTGAAAAACAGGCAAGTACATCCTACTAGGTGAATCTGGGCTCTTAGAGTCTTCCAATTTATTTAGCACACATGACCATGTAGATATGATGTTGGCATGCACCATATCGTCTGTCAACCGTTCAATATCACTAGCCGTTGATGTGTGTCCATTAGAAGACGCAAACATCACAATACTGAAAAGGCAAACATTAAAAACAGTAAATGATTCATAAACCGAACAACCTTAAACAGTAAAAACAATAAATGATTAAAAACAGTAAATGATTCATAAACGTTAATATAAAAATTCAATTTACGTTTAATTAATACTTACTTGGTTTCTATGTCCACCCCTATAAACCGAACAACCTTTTTTTCTTCAGCATTAACCGGTCGGTCCACATCAACCAATCGTTGAATATACGGAGACCGTAAGACACCTGATTTTGTAGCAACCCTACGACCTCTAAACATAACACTTCCATCCCCCGCAAATCTAGGTGATATCATCTGTACCGGGACCGGTGTTGTTAAATTCTCGTCTTCATTCTCAGAATCCGGCACGTTACCACCTTCAATGGCGACATCATCTGTTTCTATTACAGCTTGCTTGCCCTTTTCTTTACGATTATCAACATATTCACCCAATGGCACTAACTCTTGAGTGAGCCCGGACTAAAGCTAGGACCATTTTCAGTTGAAAGCCTTTTCTTCTCGGCACTTATTCTATCAATTTCATCAAAAGTTTGAATTATTTTGAGCTGTGTTACGGGGACACCCATACCATCATCAACATCATCAAAAGTGTCCATGTCAATATCGACCCAATTAATGTCATCGGATGTTTTATTTTTTGAAGATGTTGAACCAGTAGGTAAATTAGGTTTTTCAAATGTTGAACCAGTTTGTAAACTACTCTGCATCGCATGTTGGGTTGTTTGAGAAGTGTTAGGGTTTGTACCGGTTTGTAAACTGGTGTACAGTCCACCAACATCAGTTACATTTGTTGTTTGAACAGTTTCCTTTAATGGTCCGGTTGGTGTATTATCATGCCTCAAATGTTGGTAGTTCATACCAACAACTTCCACCTCGGCGTTTACATTCTGAACCGGAGGAGGGTCACGTCGTTTGGTTGACGTCTCACCAACACGAGTAAACATGCCACCGACATTCTGATTTCCGTCATTATCGCGACTTAAAAATACGTCAGATTTTTCTTGTATACTCCTATAGCTGTACTTTAACATCTTCTCGTACCTATCTAAAATCATGTCAACTTCAGTGCTGTCCGGGAACATCTGTTTTGCGGCTAAAACAGTTCTGTCAAAATCAGCGATTCCATTACCAACCACTTTAATGTATGATTTAAGATTCCATAAACAACCCTGCAAAACGTTTAATTTATTAATGTAATGAGGTTTATTATAATTATTATTAAGTAATTAAACAATAAACCGAGACGTAACCTCTAGATCCTCTGGGATTAACTCTCCTCCGTCTACAACCGTTGTATTATCCACCTCACCGATCCCAAATGCACCATTATTAATCTCTGCCAATTCTCGAATACACAGTAACTCATAATTCCAAACTGATACCGGAGGTCTCTTAGTTGACACCTTAAACGCTTCACATTTACACTTATCGACATAACACATCTGTGTAAAAAACATAAAATGTAAGAACAAGTGAACAACTTACACAAATATCAGCTTAATATCAAACTTAATTAATATAAAGACACTAATTGTAAAAAAAACATGCATAAAACATACAATGTCCAATCAAAACATCGCATGTTGGGATCTGATATTGAATAAAATAATTCTTAATATTCAACAATATATTATTTCTTACCACAAGCAGCGTCAACGGGCCCCTAAAAAACGAATCTTTCTTACCCTTCACCCATCCTTTCTTGCAACTCTTCAAACATTGGAACAGATAATCGCACCAATTTATGTCGGTGAAATCTGTTGTGGATTCCAATAACGACAATATTGTTAAATCACATACGCCACATGGTTTAATTGTTCCCATTATATTACAAAATAATACGATGAAATTTAGCTTGAAATTTATGTCCGACCCCTCCGAACGTCGGATGTTTAATTTAATGTCTGGTGGTTTGACCTCCTTACAACCGGTATATTGAGCTAACCATTGTTGACTCAAAGTATCGTCTTTCTGAACATGCAAATCACCAGTTTTCTGCCCCATGTTTTCTAACCCAAGCATTTCAGCAATCAGTTCATGTGTTATTCTAATTGATCCATTGGGCAGCTTAATCTCCATACTTTCTGGATTAAATGAATCTACAACAAATAAAGCAAGCTTCGTAGGGATGCTATCAACACTAAAATCTATAAATCCGGTGAAACCCATAACATCTAAACAAGACTTCTGACTTGGATTCAATGTTGCCATTACTGAACTTAAAGTCTTAGGGCTAGATCGAGTGTGAAAAAACTCATTTTTTATTGCTGCACGGACACCATTTCCTTCATCTCGGTTAGATGTTTCACCAACCTTACCTTTCCCTTTCCGTTTACGATTAATTCGATCTTCTTCATCGTCTAAATCTGAACAATAACATACATTAGACGAAATACACACAATACTAAATAAAACAAATATACCGAATATAACAACTGGTTTTGGCCTGCTGCGAAAATTGTAAATAACTGATCTCGCCTTTTTCCTACCGCTTCTTCTGATACCTGCAATTTCAAAGATAACATAATATGACGTAATTGAAAACTGAAAAACATACAATGTCATTTAACCAAAATCATACTATCCTTTAGACCGTGTTTCACAACATAATTCTTATATTATAATCGAACATCAAAAAAATATCACCAAAATCATGCCATTTCAGTAACCCAAACAGAACATACAGATAGTTAACTAAAAGCTGGACACCGATGATACATAATACAACAAATCAAGCAATCAAGACTGTACAACAAAGTATTATAATAGAACAATACATAAAAATGTGAACAAAATTGAAATAATCGTTCTAACAACCATGTATCTGACCACGAGTTTAATAATCAACAAACGAACCCTACCCAAATAATCAACAATCGTGTAACATCCTGAGACCCGGCCTAGAATATTTTATTACTTTTGGTAAGTAACATCTTATTGTTTATGATTTTATGATTTTATATGATTTTATTTGATTAATTTGAATTGATTTTATTTTAACTATGGGGTTAAAATTTAGAAAAACTGAGATATTTAAATGTTAAAATGATTTTTACATATTTGGGTTCACTTCTGAACCGGGGTTCTAAAAATATCTTCGTTGTTAAGATTGGAGTTAGTTAGGTCTAAATTAATTATCTGCGAACCTATTATCCTGTACTTTGTTTAATGAATATGCTGTCTTTTTTTTATGTATACACGTGTGTGTGTATAGTGAGTTAAGGACACATGCCCTTTTTCTCTTTTCCTCCCTCTGCTCGTTTTCTACACCCACAAAAACACAAAAGTTGGTATTTCTTCATCTCTTGCTTTGAATCAACCTAAATCTCCCACCTTTTTGCCCCATCTCGAATTGAAGCAAGCTATAAGGTAAGAATTCTTCTTTTAAATGTTAGGGTTCATGGTTCTTGCACAAAAGATGAACTAGGGTTTTTGTGTTAAGGGGTTTTTATGGAGTTCTTGATGAATCATGCTTAGAATTCGAAATTGATGTATGATTTGGTGTTTAATTGAGTTATTGCAAGTTATATATGTGTAGAATTGTTAGTTATATCATTTTGGTGAAGCTTCCATGAAAGCTCCATCAATGGAGTTCTTCCCAATTTATGAATTGTATATTTTGGTGTTCTTGAAGTTTGGTTAGGTTAAATATGCATGTTAGAAGTGATAATTGTTGTATAGGTTTGATTGTAACATGATTTGGTTGCTTTGTATAGATTAAAAGTAGTGTTTGGGTGAAATTTGTAAAAATCCCGTAGCTAAGGAAAAATGGCAGATTTTGACCATTTTACAAAAATCATATAAAATCAACCGTAACTCTGTTTTGGGCGTGCGACTAGTCGTTTCGAAGGTCTATGGGTCTACTTTAATAATATAATTTTTCCTGGACTGATAGGGTTATAAAAGTGATCAGATTTCTGAGTTAGTAACAGGTGGTCGAATGCATCTTTTTCGGGTTAAACTTGTATTGATTATTTTGGGTGTTTCAAAGTATAACTAGTCAACATGAAATTTGTTATAATATGGTAATGGTATACTTGATGAAAAGATAATTAAGTGTTTGTAAACATTGGAAGTTAATAAAATGATTTTGACCCATTTGGGCCTTGTATGATGAAACTTGACTAAATGCAATTTTTAAACATGTGACTTATACTTTGAATGTTTAGTTGGAAATAAAATGACATTAGTACGTTTATGAAAGTGTTAATTTATGAATTGATCATTATATGGCAGTTTGTGGTTTTGACCCGTTTTCGGGAATAGCTAGTTAAATTCATGAATTGTTGACTTTGGTCAAACCTTGAAGTTGACTTTGGTCTTGGATGACTTGTAAACTTGAACCTATCAAATTCATGTCATAAATGTGTTACTTGACTAATTGGAAGTATGATTGTGTTAGTTTCGGTTCTTAACCCGTTTGGTTGTCAAATTGTGAAATTTGACCTAAATAAGGTCAAAGTTGGTTAAACTTACAAGTGGATGCAAGTAACATGTTAGTTATGTGATTCTGATGTTAAGTAGTAGTATAGCTCATTAAAAGGTGTTGTTTATATTCCCGACTCACTATTTTCATTTTGACCCATTCGGGCCGAATATGTGTTACTTGTATTGAAATGCATAATGACCTAACTAGATGGAATTCTAAACTTTGCTAATTGTTATATGTCGAAATGCAAGTAATTAGTTGTAATTGTGGTATAAAGATGAAATCTTGAACTTATAATATTTGTTGCAAAATTGGTGATTTTGGGTGACTAATTCGGTGTTCGTTTTATACAGGAAAAGAGAAGGAGCCTCAGTAATATAAGTTTACTGAGCTCGGTACTAAAAGGAAGCTAAGGTGAGTGGATTTAACCTTCTTCTTTGTGTAATGTACAAAAAGGTTGAAATGGTTGAGTTAATATGAGAAATTGCAGGATTTTTGGCTGTCTGAGGAAGATAGCGGCGCTATTTGTAGATAGTGGCGCTATCTTGTTAACGTTTTTGGAAAATTGAAACAGCAGCCCGAAATAGCGTCTGGACTTGTGATAGCGGACGCTATCGTTTGGCAGATAGCGGCGCTATCATCGGATAGCGGCGCTATCTTGGCTGGTTTTGGGAAAATTCATTTTTCTTGGTTATTTATTGATTTTCCAGTGGTGCCATTAATTGTGGTATTGTTAATGGTATTATGTGCACATGTTTTCTAGAGTTTAGCTATGAGTGAATTTTGGCTAGGGTTCGTTACTATTGGATGGGGTGCTCGGACTCATACAGATGTGTTCCGTTAGGGGGGACTACTGTGCCAATAGTAAAGTAGCCATCGGTAAACTGTTGTTCGGCCAACAACAATTGTAGGTTCTGCGCAAGTCCGCCGATACTCTCATAACGTCCAATTGCTTGTGAAAGTTTGGACGGGTTTCCAGATTGATTTCTCTTGTTTCTAATTTGTTGTGGTTATACAAATTGATAGTTATTTCTATTCACTTAGCTTTGTGCTAATCCCTCATTTGTTGACTCTTTTCAGGTTGTGGATTTAGCTTGACTACAGTCGGGTTTTGGAAGTCTGACCGTACTCTGATTTTGTAAACCGGGTCGAGCCTCGTTTTAGTAACACCGTTTGAAAGTTATATATATATATTTAATTATTATGTAAATGGCCTTTATGATGTGTAATAATTAGGATTTAGAGTTTTCTTAAATCGCTTCCGTATGCATATTAAAAAAAATGGCTCTAGGACTGTGGTGTTACAATTTGGTATCAGAGCCCAGGTTTGGCGATGGTTGCACATTTAGGTGTAGCGTTCCCAAATCTTGGCTCGAGTTGGTCAAACTTCCTTAAGTGGTGGGGATTAGTAGGGTGAATATGAATTGTGGTTTAGTCGGAGTTAGTATGATAGGTACTAACGGTTTAAACTAAGAGTTCGTGAAATGTTGTGTTTATGGCCGATAACGATCCCAACCCTTTGGTAACTCAATCGAACCCCGAACCGGAAATCGTTGGTACATCTAGAGATGCTAATGCGGAAAGAGAAGACTATATTATGAGAATGGAAAGCCGGTTAGAACATTTTCAAAGTATTATCGATGGTATGAACCAAAATCAGAATAACCAAACACCAAACTTCCCTCCCATGTCCAACCCTACATTATCCGCCATGACAGTGCAATTTCCCACAACTCCAGCCTTTACTATGACAGCTCCATATATGTCCACCTCATCAGAACCCCAACCTATGATGTCACAACCACAATACTTCTATGTTAATCCTAGTCAAGGTATGCCTCAATATCAATTCCCGAACCAACCATACCAATTTATGAAACCATCATGTACATTTAAACAATTCCTTGATTGTAAACCCCCCGAATTCAGTGGTAGTAGAGACCCTAATGTCACAATGAATTGGTTGAGGGAGATGGATAGAACCTTGGATGCATGTGGTTGTGAAGACAAATTTAGGGTGATGTATGCTACCCGTAAACTAACCGGTGGTGCTATGATTGGTGGGATACTTTGGTTGAACGCCTACCAAAGGAAACAATAAACAGTATAACGTGGGATCAATTTACAGAACAAGTGAGCAAACGTTATTGTAACTCATTTGAGATGGATAGAATTCGAGCGGAGTTCTTAAATTTGCGGATGACGGAAGGGATGTCGGTGGATGATTTGATCGAGCAGTTTAATGAGAAGTTGAGGTTTGTACAACAGTGGGTGCCCGATGAGCCTTCGAGAATAAAACATTTTATTCAAGCTTTACGGCCTGAATACCGATCGGTGGCTAGACTTGCAACCAATTTGTCGCAGGCCTTTGATTTCGCAAAGGCAGCCGAAGGTGATATGAATACACATGATTGGGTGAAAAGGGATAGGTCGGAGTATCAGAAGTTTAAGTCTACACAATCAGATTCCCAACAAAATAAGAAAGGGCAGGGAAATCAAAAGCATGGAAGCTCGAATCGTATACAGTCCGTAAGTAGTTCGGGTCAGAAGGCACAGTGGTGTCCTAGATGCAGATCTTCTCACAATGGTGTTTGTACAACTCAGACTATGCGATGTATCAAGTGTGGTCAGTTCGGGCACGAGTGGAATGATTGTAAGTTCCCGCGAAGTGTATGTTGAAATTGTCAGAAAGAGGGTCACAGGGCTGGTGATTGTCTTTCAGAAAGGAAATCGGGTTCAGGGTCGGGGTTGGCGAGTGGGTCGTTATCTTCAACAGGCCAGAAGAGGAAGAATCACCATCCACCTGAGGGTAGGTCATTTCAGATGATTGTGGAAGATACTACCTGTGACAACTCGATATTTCTGGTATGTAACTTCATTTCATTTCTAGAACTTTCCTCATATAGAAAGTTTCTATTTTTAGACATTTCTATTTTTGGCATTCCTTACACACAACAAACATACATATTTTACACCATACATTAGTATTTGACTATTTTAGTCAACACAACATTTTATTTACTTATGGTGACACACTTTGAGCTAAAATCATTTCTAAAACAATAACTTTCTCGGTTAAACAATAAACGTAACAAATTAAATCAAACGTGACTCGAATTGAATAAACCGTCTAAGCCGACACCTTGATCTTTTGACCGACCACCATGTGGCCGGCCTTACCTTGCTTGTTGCCTACTCCATTCGGCCGAACCCTCTTAGGGGTGAGGTTGAATTTTGTTTGATCCTATCCATCCACAATTTGAATGAATCCTTGTATCACTCAAACTCTACTCTAAACCCTAGATGCTTATCCTATAAATACCTTGCTTAAACCAACCATTAAACCCTATTTTGCACCTTGTGTATTCGGCCAAACCCCAAAACCGAAACCCCCTCGTTCGTCGATCATCAAGCAATCCGCACACTTCCTCTTCTCGATTTCTTGATCTTGTTCGACTAGATCCCAAGGTATGATACAAAAACCTTCTTGCTTGTTTCTTCTTGGATTGTTTCGGTTTGTAGCTTGAACCCGAGACCATGGCCAAGGCCATTTGGTCTCGGTATAAACCCTAAACACCCATAAACCGTAGCATGCATTGTCCCTTGATAGTGAATCGTTGATTGTTGTATTCCTTGCCTTGATTCGTTTCCGAGAACCCTAGATCTACCCTAGAATGACCGAAACACCTTAGATCTAGAACCCTAGACTCGAACTATACCCGATCTATACACCCAAACCTTGATCAAGCCGATCTAGACTCGATCTAGCTAGAACTCGTAGGGTTTTGGCCATTCGGCCAACCCTAGGTCAAACCCTAGCCGAACCCTAACCCTAATCGACTTCCATGATTGACTATTTGACCATTTGATAGCTAGATTGACCATAGTTGACTTTGGTTGACCGAATTATAGTATACCCTAAACACTAGCCGAAATCTAGAACCCAAGTGTTGACTTTTGTTGACTAATTTTGACTAATGTTGACCAATAAGTCAAACCGGGTCAAGGCCGGATCTTGACCCAAACCATGTACCCAAACCCGAATACCCAATCGGGCCAAGACCCGTACTTGGCCCATATCGATCTACTTTAGTCCATCGGGCCCAAACCTTAGTTGGCCCATTAGTATCCAAGCCCATTTGGATCAAAGCCCAAACCTTTGTCCCATACCTAACCAAACCGAACCCAATTGGGCCAAGCCCAATCCATGGCCCAATCTAAGTGGACCTAAGCCCAATAAGAGGCCCAAGTGGCCCAACCCAATGGCCCATTAAGCCATTAAGCCCATTAGGCCCAATAGGCCCAATATAGGCCCAATAAGCCTAACCCAAGCCCATTTCATTTCATTTCATTTCGAAGTCCATTTCATTTCATTTCATTTCGACCTATTAAGGTCCAATAACCCAAATTCATTTGATGTCACAAAACATAAAACATAACATGAAATACATAATGCTTAACTTATATCGTATATAGAATCGCCTGTGTTAGCTTAGTCTAATCATTAGTTAAATCATTTAGGAAGCTAGGAGTCTCCAAAGGATTCCTCTGTCTTAAGTATTTGTCGCTAAGCTTTGCCAGGTGAGTCCACAGACCCCTTTTCTCTTTTACTGTTTTTATAAACTTTGGGGTGGAAAACATAAACACAACTGCTACTGTTTTACTATGACTGTACAACAAAATCTATACATTTTCATTATCGCATTGGCATGACAAACAATTATTATACCAGACTAAAGTTACCAGCAATCATTAGCTAGTGGATCTAGACCATGGATATGCAGATAGTACTATTGGCTGACACTCATCCTCACAACAACGTTTGATCATTACTTGGTTTATCCAAGACATTTCCGGGAGTGTATATCCATAAAATAACATAACATACTGGAGTTGAAGTGTTGATTGTGGACTTAGGGGTTGGTATATTAACTCAATAGACTAGCTACCTGTTGGGGATAACAGTTCATGCGATGTCAAACATAACAACTTGTTCAACACATTTTCATAAACAAAACTAGTAATTGTAGATATTCTACAATTACACTTCACTTTTCATATTTACTTCTCATATCATATGAGTGTTGAACCTTATACATTTTCAGTCATAAACCATTTTCATAACAAACATTTTGAGTAGCAAAAACATTTACTTTACCTTACACTTTACTTTAACCCTGTGGATTCACTCAACATTATTGTTGACCCTTTTACTATTTATGTGTTTCCAGGTAATTAGGTGCAGTGGAGTTTGGAGGATATGAGCATTGGGATTGTCGTGAGCCATGATTAAACCATTAAGTTTACGAACAATCATTTCATTTCAAACAATTTCTATTTTAGGAAACTTACTATTTTTGGAAACTTTCTACTTTTGGAAAGTGAAACAAACCTTTATTTTTCGTTATTGCGTGGTTTTTTGTTTACTTAATTTTTGCTATGTTGTCATGAACGTTACACCTTCGTTCTTCCGCAAAACATTTTAAATGAAGTAAAACTCATTTTTTGGCGGGGTGTGACAGAGTGGTATCAGAGCTTAAGTTATAGTGAATTAGCAAGCCTAGTATATAACTACAAAAGATTTTTGGGAAAAACAAACACTTTTATAAAAATCAAAATAATCATGGCATGCTCAGTCTCATATCCTGAAGTTCCATTATTCTTAGTTTAGAACATTTGCCTTAGTTAGTTTTGCCTTAGTGTTATAGTTAGTATTCGTCAGCGAGCCTTAAAATTTCCTAATCTAATAAATTTTTATGCGTCGTGTTTAGTAGAATGTCGCCTGCTAGTGTCCTCGATATTTCGTCTGATTCCGGTAGTGATCGTGGTGATGCTGTCCCAGTAGTCCCAGTGCCTGTTGCTCCAGTGCCAGCAGTGGTACAACCTTCTGTTGTCCCATGGCATCGTCGCCCAAGAAGACGTCCCTTTCCCATTATTCCTAATGGTCCTCCTACTCCAGCTCGTGGTCAGCGTCCTATTGTCTATCGTAAGCGTGAGGGCGGTCTTATTTATCTATGTTCGCCTGCTAAACCCAAGCGTGATATTGCTCCAAGAACTCCACGACGTCGAGAACCAGAGCCAGAAGTGATATCAGAATCAGAGCCTGAAGAAGACTCTGAGCCCGAAGAAGAATCAGAACCAGAGGAAGAACCAAGAGTCAGAGCCTATGGAAGACTCTGAGCCAGAAGAAGATGATTAGTCATCTACGTATCGTCTATATTTGTTTTTCTATTTACTATTATTAGATTTTATGTTAGCTATTTTAGTATTTTTGTTCTTTAGTATTGGCGTATATGCCCAAGTTTTAAAACTATTATGTATTAGGAATGTGTTTAATAAAGTGATATTTTAGTAATTTCTATTGTTCTTATAAATTGTATTTTCTATACGTCTCTACTACTACTACTACTATAATTACGACTAGTTATATCTACGTCTACTACAACTATTACGCCAATTGTATATCTATTCTTTGATCCTTATTATAAGTATATATTTTCCTTATAGTCCTCCTACATTATTCACTTCTTAAATTTCTTATCATATTAATTGTATCAGCAACTCATCAATAGCTCGAGGAGGAAACGCTGAGACTGTCGAACAAATGGTGGAACGCCGAATCACTGAAGCAATGGCTCAAATGAGCGCTGCAAGAGGAAATGCCGCTGGTGCATCTAATGTGGGAAACAACGGTATATTATTCGACTCCATGAAAGAAGATTCATTTATTTCCATTTTATTTTAACCCATCGTTCATTTTCTTTCCTTATTTGTTTAAACTTCAGATCCCAATCGTCAAGGTCAATCCTATAAGACCTTTACGTCCTGTCATCCTCCGACCTACTCTGGATCTGAAGGTGCTATTGCTATCATCCACTGGATTGAGAAGGTGGAATCTATTTTCAGTGTCATTCAATGTGCCCCTGAGAATATGACGAAGTTTGCTGCTAGTACGTTGTCCAAGGAAGCGTTGTCCTGGTGGAATTCTCAAGTGCAAGTCTTAGGTCGTGCAACTGTTGATGCTATGACTTGGGATACGTTCAAAGATCAGTTAACTCAGAAGTTTTGTCCAAGGAGAGAGCTACAAAAAGTTGAAGTGGAACTATAGAACCTGTCCATGGTTGGATCTAATATTGTTACCTACACAACTAAGTTTCAAGAACTCGCTCGTCTCGTTCCTCATATGTTTTCTCCTGAATTCAAGCGTATTGAAAAGTATCCTCAAGGTCTTCATGATCTTATTCGTACTCATGTTATTGCTTCTGAACCGACAACATTCGAAGATGCTGTGAATCGTGCAACAAGGTTGACTGATGATGCAATGAGAAGTGGATCGTTCAAAGACAAGCTAGTGGTGTCTAGCAAATCTACTGATAATGTGAGCAGTGAAAATGGAAAGCGTTCCTACGACAACAAACGTGATCACAAAGGGAACAAATATTAAAAGACTAAGAATTATGCAGCCTCTACTCAGAACAACAATCAATCAAATTCAGAATCTAAGTCCTATGCTGGAAGCAAGCCTCTGTGTAGCAGATGTAACTGGCACCATGGTGGTCAGTGTGAGAAGTGTTTCAAGTGTGACCGCTGGGGTCATAATTTCAGAAAGTGTTCGTCTAACAATCCTCCTAAAAATCCTGTCTGCTACGAGTGTGGTGATCCTAACCATTATCGCAATCGTTGCCCTAAACTTCAGAACAACAACAACCAGAATGGCGACAACAACAACAACAATGGCAATCGTAACAACAATCGCAACAACAATCGCAATGCCAACAACAATGATCGTCAAAATGGTCGTGGTCATGCATTTGTTATGAATGCTCAGGAAGCTCGTGAAAATCCTGATACCGTCACTGGTACGTTTATCGTCAACAATCATTTTGCTTCTATTTTATTTGACTCGGGAGCCGACTTGAGTTTCGTATCGACCGACTTTAAAAGTTTCATAAATCTAAATCCTGATCGTTTGAAAGTGAATTATGAAATCGAGTTAGCAAATGGCAAAGTTGTTAGGTCTAGTGAAGTTTTTAAAGGTTGTAAGCTTGACCTAGATGATCACATTTTTAATATAGACCTTGTGCCTGTAGAGTTAGGTAGTTTTGATATTGTCATAGGGATGGATTGGTTGTCTAAAAACCGTGCTGAAATAATATGTTACACCAAACAAATCCGAATTCCCTTGTCCAAAACAGAAACTTTAATAATTCAAGGTGAACAAAGAAACAAAAACATAAAAATCATAACTTCTATGAAAGCTCAAAAATACCTTCGTAAAGGATGCCAAGCCTTTCTTGCTCATGTCGTTGACGCAAAGTCCAAAGATCGTAAGATTGAGGACATTCCTATTGTTCGTGAATTTCCTGGTGTATTTCCTAGTGAATTGCCTGGACTGCCGCCTCAGAGACAAGTCGAATTTCGTATTGATCTGATTCCAGGAGCCGCACCTATTGCGCGTTCTCCTTGTCGTCTTGCACCGTCTGAAATGCAAGAACTTTCATCACAATTACAAGAACTTCTTGATCTTGGTTTCATTCGACCGAGTTTCTCGCCCTGGGGAGTTCCGGTCCTCTTCGTTAAAAAGAAAGATATATGGTTCAATGAGAATGTGTATTGACTATCGTGAATTGAACAAAGTAACAATTAAGAATCGATATCCTCTTCCTCGTATTGATGATCTATTCGATCAACTCCAAGGATCGAGTTTCTATTCCAAGATCGATCTTCGTTCTGGTTACCATCAGTTAAAATTTCGTGATGAAGATGTGCCCAAAACTGCTTTTAGAACTCGCTATGGTCATTATGAATTTTTGGTAATGCCATTTGGTTTGACCAATGCACCTGCTGTGTTTATGGATCTCATGAACAGAGTGTGCAAGCAATATCTCGACAAATTCGTTATCGTCTTCATAGATGATATCCTTATCTATTCGCATTCGAGAGAAGAGCATGAAGAGCACTTAAGAATCATTCTTGAGTTGTTGGAGAAAGAGAAGTTGTACGCCAAGTTGTCCAAGTGTGAATTTTGGTTGCGTGAAGTTCAATTTCTGGGTCATATTATCAACGAAGAAGGTATTCACGTGGATCCTGCAAAGATAGAAGCTATAAAGAATTGGGAAGCTCCAAAGACCCCAACTGAAGTAAGACAATTCCTTGGTCTTGCTGGTTATTATAGAAGGTTCATAGAAAATTTCTCGAAGATTGCAAAGGATTTAACGGTGTTAACACATAAGGATGAGAAATTTGTCTGGGGTGAAAAGCAAGAATCAGCCTTCCAATCTCTAAAATCTAAATTATGTTCTGCTCCTATTCTATCTCTCCCTGAAGGAACCGATGATTTTGTGGTGTATTGTGATGCTTCGCACCAAGGACTAGGTTGTGTATTGATGCAACATGACAAAGTGATCGCCTATGCCTCTCGACAACTGAAGAACCACGAGAAGAATTATACAACTCATGATCTTGAGTTGGGTGCAGTTATATTCGCGTTTAAGATTTGGAGACATTACCTCTATGTTACCAAGTGCACAATATTCACCGATCACAAGAGTTTACAACATATCTTCAATCAGAAAGACCTCAACATGAGACAGTGTAGGTGGATAGAGTTGATGAACGACTATGAATGTGAGATTAAGTATCATCCTGGTAAGGCTAATGTGGTAGCTGATGCCTTAAGTCGGAAAGAGCAACCTAAACCTCGTCGTGTTCGAGCCCTTCCAATCTCTGTTCGTTCTAATCTATCTTCCCAAGTTCAAGAATTCCAAACTGAAGCCTTGAAGGTAGAGAACATCAAAAGTGAAGCTTTGCGTGGTATGGAGAAGCAGTTAGAAGCAAAGGTGGATGGAACCCTTTATTTCATGAATCGTTTATGGGTTCCTAATCTTGGAAATGTTCGCAACGTCATCTTGAATGAAGCTCACCGATCCAAATATTCTATTCATCCTGGTGCCGACAAGATGTATAAAGATGTCAAAGAGTTTTATTGGTGGCCAAATATGAAGAAAGAAATCGCAGTTTATGTCAGCAAATGTTTAACTTGTGCTAGAGTGAAAGCAGAGAATCAGAAGCCTTCCGGTCTTCTACAACAGCCAGAGATCCCTGAATGGAAATGGGAAGAAATCTCTATGGATTTTATAACTAAATTGCCTCGAACATCTAATGGTCATGATACAATTTGGGTAATTGTTGATCGATTGACCAAATCAGCTCACTTCATTCCTATTAAAGAAACTGATCAAATGGAAAAGTTAACAAGAATTTATTTAAAGGAAGTTGTATCTCGACATGGTGTGCCAGTCGCGATCATCTCTGATCGCGATAGTCGCTTTACATCTCGTTTTTGGCAATCATTGCAAAAATCTCTCGGTACTCGCCTCGATATGAGTACTGCCTATCATCCTCAAACAGATGGTCAGACTGAAAGAACAATTAAAACTTTGGAAGACATGCTGAGAGCATGTGTTATTGATTTTGGTGGAAGTTGGGATTCTCATCTCCCTTTAGCCGAGTTCTCGTATAATAATAGTTATCATACAACTATTAAGGTCGCACCGTTTGAAGCCCTGTATGGAAGAAAGTGTCGTTCGCCACTTTGTTGGATTGAAATTGGTGATCGTCAGATTACTGGTCCTGAGATTCTACAAGAAACGACTGACAAGATTTTTAAGATCAAAGATCGTATCAAGGCTGCCAGAGATCGACAAAAGAGTTATGCTGATAATCGTCGAAAGCCTTTAGAGTTCGCCGTTGGCGACCATGTTTTGCTAAAAGTAGCACCTTGGAAAGGTGTTGTACGTTTTGGTAAGAAAGGAAAGCTCAGTCCTCGTTTTGTTGGACCATTTGAGATTCTTGAAAGAATCGGTGTTGTTGCATATCGCCTTCGTCTTCCTAATGAGCTCAGCAATGTTCACAACACATTTCATGTTTCTAATCTGAAGAAGTTTATTCACGATCCTTCGCTTATCGTCCCTACTGAAGAAATTATCATCGACGACAAACTCCATTTCACTGAGGAACCAATCGAGATATCTGACTGGAAAGAGCAAAAGTTGCGAAGGAGCAAGATCAAAACTGTTAAAGTCAGATGGAACTCCAAAAGAGGTCCTGAATTCACGTGGGAACGTGAGGACCAGATGCGAAAGAAATATCATCATCTTTTTCTCGTTGTCTCTCCTGTTCGTGCTTCGTCTTAAATTTCGGGACGAAATTTCTTCAACCAGGGGAGAATGTGACAACTCGATATTTCTGGTATGTAACTTCATTTCATTTCTAGAACTTTCCTCATATAGAAAGTTTCTATTTTTAGACATTTCTATTTTTGGCATTCCTTACACACAACAAACATACATATTTTACACCATACATTAGTGTTTGACTATTTTAGTCAACACAACATTTTATTTACTTATGGTGACACACTTTGAGCTAAAATCATTTCTAAAACAATAACTTTCTCGGTTAAACAATAAACGTAACAAATTAAATCAAACGTGACTCGAATTGAATAAACCGTCTAAGCCGACACCTTGATCTTTTGACCGACCACCATGTGGCCGGCCTTACCTTGCTTGTTGCCTACTCCATTCGGCCGAACCCTCTTAGGGGTGAGGTTGAATTTTGTTTGATCCTATCCATCCACAATTTGAATGAATCCTTGTATCACTCAAACTCTACTCTAAACCCTAGATGCTTATCCTATAAATACCTTGCTTAAACCAACCATTAAACCCTATTTTGCTCCTTGTGTATTCGGCCAAACCCCACAACCGAAACCCCCCTCGTTCGTCGATCATCAAGCAATCCGCACACTTCCTCTTCTCGGTTTCTTGATCTTGTTCGACAAGATCCCAAGGTATGATACAAAAACCTTCTTGCTTGTTTCTTCTTTGATTGTTTCGGTTTGTAGCTTGAACCCGAGACCATGGCCAAGGCCATTTGGTCTCGGTATAAACCCTAAACACCCATAAACCGTAGCATGCATTGTCCCTTGATAGTGAATCGTTGATTGTTGTATTCCTTGCCTTGATTCGTTTCCGAGAACCCTAGATCTACCCTAGAATGACCGAAACACCTTAGATCTAGAACCCTAGACTCGAACTATACCCGATCTATACACCCAAACCTTGATCAAGCCGATCTAGACTCGATCTAGCTAGAACCCGTAGGGTTTTGGCCATTCGGCCAACCCTAGGTCAAACCCTAGTCGAACCCTAACCCTAATCGACTTCCATGATTGACTATTTGACCATTTGATAGCTAGATTGACCATAGTTGACTTTGGTTGACCGAATTATAGTATACCCTAAACCCTAGCCGAAATCTAGAACCCAAGTGTTGACTTTTGTTGACTAATTTTGACTAGTGTTGACCAATAAGTCAAACCGGGTCAAGGCCGGATCTTGACCCAAACCGTGTACCCAAACCCGAATACCCAATCAGGCCAAGGCCCGTACTTGGCCCATATCGATCTACTTTAGTCCATCGGGCCCAAACCTTAGTTGGCCCATTAGTATCCAAGCCCATTTGGACCAAAGCCCAAACCTTTGGCCCATACCTAACCAAACCGAACCTAATTGGGCCAAGCCCAATCCATGGCCCAATCTAAGTGGACCTAAGCCCAATAAGAGGCCCAAGTGGCCCAACCCAATGGCCCATTAAGCCCATTAGGCCCAATAGGCCCAATCTAGGCCCAATAAGCCTAACCCAAGCCCATTTCATTTCATTTCATTTCGAAGTCCATTTCATTTCATTTCGACCTATTAAGGTCCAATAACCCAAATTCATTCGATGTCACAAAACATAAAACATAACATGAAATACATAATGCTTAACTTATATCGTATATAGAATCGCCTGTGTTAGCTTAGTCTAATCATTAGTTAAATCATTTAGGAAGCTAGGAGTCTCCAAAGGATTCCTCTGTCTTAAGTATTTGTCGCTAAGCTTTGCCAGGTGAGTCCACAGACCCCTTTTCTCTTTTACTGTTTTTATAAACTTTGGGGTGGAAAACATAAACACAACTGCTACTGTTTTACTATGACTGTACAACAACATCTATACATTTTCATTATCGCATTGGCATGACAAACAATTATTATACCGGACTAAGGTTACCAGCAATCATTAGCTAGTGGATCTAGACCATGGATATGTAGATAGTACTATTGGCTGACACTCATCCTCCCAACAACGTTTGATCATTACTTGGTTTATCCAAGACATTTCCGGGAGTGTATATCCATAAAATAACATAACATACTGGAGTTGAAGTGTTGATTGTGGACTTAGGGGTTGGTATATTAACTCAATAGACTAGCTACCTGTTGGGGATAACAGTTCATGCGATGTCAAACATATCAACTTTTTCAACACATTTTCATAAACAAAACTAGTAATTGTAGATATTCTACAATTACACTTCATTTTTCATATTTACTTCTCATATCATATGAGTGTTGAACCTTATACATTTTCAGTCATAAACCATTTTCATAAAAAAAACATTCTGAGTAGCAAAAACATTTACTTTACCTTACACTTTACTTTAACCCTGTGGATTCACTCAACATTATTGTTGACCCTTTTACTATTTATGTTTTTCCAGGTAATTAGGTGCAGTGGAGTTTGGAGGATATGAGCATTGGGATAGTCGTGAGCCATGATTAAACCATTAAGTTTACGAACAATCATTTCATTTCAAACAATTTCTATTTTAGGAAACTTACTATTTTTGGAAACTTTCTACTTTTGGAAAGTGAAACAAACCTTTATTTTTCGTTATTGCGTGGTTGTTTGTTTACTTAATTTTTGCTATGTTGTCATGAACGTTACACCTTCGTTCTTCCGCAAAACATTTTAAATGAAGTAAAACTCATTTTTTGGCGGGGTGTGACACTACCTCCACTGATGATGATATCACGGGTATGTTTTGATAAACTATTTACTTATACGTATGTTAATTGTATTGAAGCAAATTGCTTATTTGTGATTATGAATTATGCGATGAACTGAAATTGCTTACGTGTGTGTTTACTCCATTGGAAATAAAGATAGTTAGTGATATATGGATTCAAGTCATAATGCATGTATTTGAGGCTCAAATTGTTTTTGATAAATGATTATTGTAAGCATCCGTTAATATAATGCCTATAGTTAGATTAATGTAATCTTATGCATAGTCTAACTAGTCCGGGTAGGACTAGTATTTTAAATAAGAATATATGAAATCTTTGTCATGACCTGTCAAATCACAAGTAGTGGCTTGAAGAGTGAAGACTGACATGTTGATTTTTATTTTGCATGACCACTTAGTTGAAATACATCCTTGTATGCTTATAAAAGTGCTAATTGGTTCTTTCATGTGTTATAGATGTTAAATAAGAAAGGAATTTAATGAAATATATCTGAATGATTTCTCTATGACTCGAATTGTTATAGGTTGGATTTTCTAAAAAATGCCTTTTATGTTCAATGTGTAAATGAAAATTGGCATAAAGAATCAAGTTTATTGACCATATTGAATTGATTTCCGATTATATTGATGGATGAATTTTAGAGTTAATATAAAATTTAATAAGATTGAGAAATTTATTAAAGATACATTTTGAATTAATGAGAATTAATGCCGTTATATGTGAAGACTGATTAGAATTTAGATTTCGAAAGGTGTAATTTTGAGAATTAGTGAATTATGACTGTGAATTTATTAATAAATTTTAAAATTACGAGATTTTTAACAAGTTAAACTGCTTAAGAGTGCAAAATTTTGGTGAAATAATAAACATAAGAGGATATTTGAGAATCTAAGACACTTAAAATGTTATATTACTTTAAATAAAAATAGATTGTCTATGATTTACAATGGTTTTAATCGAATAAGTTGAGATATGTGAATCATGTAAATGGAAATGACTTCTCGTTAAGTGGATAAAGTTAATAAAATGGAGGAACAATAAGGATTATATTTTGACATGTAAATATGAGACGGAGATATAATGATATTTATAAACTTGCTTTATGTCTTTTGTGTGTAATCAATGGGATTTCGAGGACGAAATCTTTTTAAGGGGGGTAGATTTGTAACATCCTAAGACTCGCCCTAAAATATTTTATTACTTTTGGTAAGTAACATCTTATTGTTTATGTTTTTATGATTTTATATGATTTTATTTGATTTATTTGAATTGATTGTATTTTAACTATGGGGTTAAAATTTAGTAAAACTGAGATATTTAAATGTTAAAATAATTTTTACATATTTGGGTTCACTTCTGAACCGGGGTTCTAAAAATATCTTCGTTGTTAAGATTGGAGTTAGTTAGGTCTAAATTAATTATCTGCGAACCTATTATCCTGTACTTTTTTTAATGAATATGCTGTCTTTTTTTTTATGTATACACGTGTGTGTGTGTGTGTGTATAGTGAGTTAAGGACACATGCCATTTTTCTCTTTTCCTCCCTCCGCTCGTTTTCTACACCCACAAAAACACAAAAGTTGGTATTTCTTCATCTCTTGCTTTGAATCAACCTAAATCTCCCACCTTTTTTCCCCATCTTGAATTGAAGCAAGCTATAAGGTAAGAATTCTTCTTTTAAATGTTAGGGTTCATGGTTCTTGCACAAAAGATGAACTAGGGTTATTGTGTTAAGGGGTTTTTATGGAGTTCTTGATGAATCATGCTTAGAATCCGAAATTGATGTATGATTTGGTGTTTAATTGAGTTATTGCAAGTTATATATGTGTAGAATTGTTAGTTATATCATTTGGGTGAAGCTTCCATGAAAGCTCCATCAATGGAGTTCTTCCCAATTTGATGAATTGTATATTTTGGTGTTCTTGAAGTTTGGTTAGGTTAAATATGCATGTTAGAAGTGATAATTGTTGTATAGGTTTGATTGTAACATGATTTGGTTGCTTTGTATAGATTAAAAGTAGTGTTTGGGTGAAATTTGTAAAAATCCCGTAGCTAAGGAAAAATGGCAGATTTTGACCATTTTGCAAAAATCATATAAAATCAACCGTAACTCCGTTTTGGGCGTGCGACCAGTCGTTTCGAAGGTCTATGGGTCTACTTTAATAATATAATTTTTCCTGGACTGATAGGGTTATAAAAGTGATCAGATTTCTGAGTTAGTAACAGGTGGTCGAATGCATCTTTTCGGGTTAAACTTGTATTGATTATTTTGGGTGTTTCAGAGTATAACTAGTCAACATGAAATTTGTTATAATATGGTAATGGTATACTTGATGAAAAGATAATTAAGTGTTTGTAAACATTGGAAGTTAATAAAACGATTTTGACCCATTTGGGCCTTGTATGATGAAACTTGACTAAATGCAGTTTTTAAACATGTGACTTATACTTTGAATTTTTAGTTGGAAGTAAAATGACATTAGTACGTTTATGAAAGTGTTAATTGATGAATTGATCATTATATGGTAGTTTGTGGTTTTGACCCGTTTTCGGGGATAGCTAGTTAAATTCATGAATTGTTGACTTTGGTCAAACCTGGAAGTTGACTTTGGTCTTGGATGACTTGTAAACTTGAACCTATCAAATTCATGTCGTAAATGTGTTACTTGACTAATTGGAAGTATGATTGTGTTAGTTTCGGTTCTTAACCCGTTTGGTTGTCAAATTGTGCAATTTGACCTAAATAAGGTCAAAGTTGGTTAAACTTACAAGTGGATGAAAGTAACATGTTAGTTATGTGATTCTGATGTTAAGTAGTAGTATAGCTCATTGAAAGGTGTTGTTTATATTCCCGACTCATTATTTTCATTTTGACCCGTTCGGGCCGAATATGTGTTACTTGGATTGAAATGCATAATGAGCTAACTAGATGGAATTCTAGACTTTGGTAATTGTTATATGTGGAAATGCAAGTAATTAGTTGTAATTGTGGTATAAAGATGAAATCTTGAACTTATATTACTTGTTGCAAAATTGGTGATTTTGGGTGACTAATTCGGTGTTCGTTTTGTACATGAAATGATAAGGAGCCTCAGTAATATAAGTTTACTGAGCTCGATACTAAAAGGAAGCTAAGGTGAGTGGATTTAACCTTCTTCTATGTGTAATGTACAAAAAGGTTGAAATGGTGGAGTTCATAAGAGAAATTGCAGGATTTTTGGCTGTCTAGGGAAGATACAGATAGCGCCGCTATCTTGTTAACGTTTTTGGAAAATTGAAACAACAGCCCGAAATAGCGTCTGGACTTGTGATAGCGGACGCTATCATTTGGCAGATAGCGGCGCTATCATCGGATAGCGGCGCTATCTTCTGGAAGATAGACGCTATCTCGGATAGCGGCGCTATCTTGGCTGGTTTTGGGAAAATTCATTTTTCATGGTTTTTTTATTGATTTTCCAGTGGTGCCATTAATTGTGGGATTTTTAATGGTAGTATGTGCACATGTTTTCTAGAGTTTAGCTATGAGTGGGTTTTGGCTAGGCTTCGTTACTATTGGATGGATGCTCGGACTCCTACGGATGTGTTCCGTTAGGGGGGACTACCGTACCAATAGTAAAGTAGCCATCCGTAAACTGTTGTTCGGCCAACAACAGTTGTAGGTTCTGCGCAAGTCCGCCGATACTCTCATAACGTCCAATTGCTTGTGGAAGTTTGGACGGGTTTCCAGATTGATTTCTCTTGTTTCTAATTTGTTGTGGTTATACAAATTGATAGTTATTTATATTCACTTAGCTTTGTGCTAATCCCTCATTTGTTGACTCTTTTCAGGTTGTGGATTTAGCTTGACTAGAGTCGGGTTTTGGAAGTCTGACCGTACTCTGATTTTGTAAACCGGGTCGAGCCTCGTTTTAGTAACACCGTTTGAAAGTTATGTATATATTTAATTATTATGTAAATGGCCTTTATGATGTGTAATAATTAGGATTTAGAGTTTTCTTAAATCGCTTCCGTATGCATATTAAAAAAAATGGCTCTAGGACTGTGGTGTTACAAATCGCATAAGAAAAAAAGGAAATACAAAAGAAATAACGACAAACTGTAACAATACATGCATTTACATACTTAATTTCATAAGAAAAAAAGGAATTACAACAGAAATAAAAAGATGTAACATTTAATACTAAATCGGAAAAAAAGCCCTAAAACTCACAATCAAAAAACCTATAATCACTAAATACGAACCATATAAGACCATTTATGCAAGAATCGCTAACCTGACATCGTTATTGAACCTTAAATTTCAAAATTGGAAACCCTATGTTCGTTGAAAAAAACCCTAGCTTGTAGACGACATCGGCTTTAAAGTATCAATTCAACGTGATTTCGTGTTTGTTTATATCGACAATCAAACAATGTCAACGATTTCGGAGAATCAGTTGTCGATTTTACTATTGTGAGTTTAGGAATGTGATAAGTGGAAGAGGAAGCCAAAAGCGTCGTGTCCGGATTCCTTGCGCCTGCTTTGAATAAGCATTGAATAAGAGATATCGGTTATTTTGAAATGAATATCCACTCCATATAAAATTCCAAATATACCCCTCCTTTATTTATAATATCTGAAATTTAATTAATATTGATGGCAAAAACCACTTCTAACATATTAACCGTAGATGAAAACATGGAAGATCTAGATTACTTTAAAAAATGGTTCTGTGGTTCTGTAGCTTAAATCGGTTCTGCGATGAATCGGACACATTAAAATCGACAACTGTAGGAAAAATTATATATTGAAATGAAATAATCATTGAAGACACATTAATGTATTTTATGAGTGACCCCCAAATATTGGTTTGGATGGATGTCATTCATGCATGTATACATATATGTATAGATAACACTTATGTATACATACATGAAAACATATACATATATGTATACATGCATGAATGACATCCATGCAAACCAATATTTGGGCGTCCCTCATCAAATACGTTAATGTGTCTTTCATGATCATTTCTTTTCAAAAATCAATGATTTAGATTGAGTTATGCTGGTTCTGTAGCCTTAATTGGTTCTGAAACTAATTTAGCCATATATATATATATATATATATATATATATATATATATATATATATATATATATAGAGAGAGAGAGAGAGAGAGAGAACACTATCTTTTGTCTATAACTCAATCTAAACAATTGATTTTCAAAATCAACGGATCATGGAAGATACATGAATGAATTTGATGAGCAACCCTAAAATATTGGTGTGCATGTAGGTAATTCATGCATGTATACATATATGTTATCACGCATGTATGTTATTCATGTATGTATCATAAGTGTTATTTGTGCATGTATGTTTTTCAGTATTTTTGATGTTTTTTTAAGTATGTGTTTGATTTGGGTTAAATGTTATTGGTTTACATATGTATTTACTAAATTCTGATTGATTAGGTGGGTTATTCTGTGTTACACATGAAATATGAGTTCTCTATATAACTCGACCCTATATATATATATATATATATATATATATATATATATATATATATATATATATATATACTCCCTCCGTCCCACAAAAAAGTACCCATTTCTCATGGGCACAAGTCTTAAGAAAATAGTTAGTGGTGGGATAATTAGTATAACTTTTGATTAAAATATAAGGTTTGATTGAAGAGAGAAAGATAGTTATTGGATAGTTAGTGGTAGGGTCTTTGAAAATTATATTATTTTATTAAGTGGACCCCATCAATTTGAGAAAATGGGAACTTTTTTGTGGGGCAAAAGTTTATGGAGAAATGGGTACTTTTTTGTGGGACGGAGGGAGTATATGATAATAAAAAAAACAGAAATAAACGACACAAAGACAACTTGCCAAATAGTCTTACACTCTTACTCATAATTTGAAAATATACCAAATTTACAACTATTTTATAATATATGAATCAAAAATATTTTTAAAATGGTTTGACCTAGGGGTTAATTGGGAAAACTTATTTAGATAGGCTTATGATTTATAAACTTATATTAGTTTAAATAATCACTTTAAAAGGGGACGAGTTAAAAATGTATTCTACTTATAATACAATTAGGGGTTAATTGGGAATATTATTAAAGTGGTTTGACCTAGGGGTTAATTGGGAAAACTTATTTAAATAGGCTTATGATTTATAAAATTATATAAGTTTAAATAATCACTTTAAAAGGGGACGAGTTAAAAATGTATTCTACTTATAATACAATTAGCATAGATATATTACTGTTCTTTGTATGGAACGGAACGGAGTTATGGATAATTAGTGGAAGCACAACCTAGATTCCTTTGAAACCATATAAATTAATTATTATCTAGCTCTCTAATTTTTATATTTTTTTAGATAACATAAGGGGGCCTACCAATATTTTAAAACGAACATATAATCTTTTTATAACGAGCATTTATTACTGGCGAATTTTGGTAGTTATTAAAATAATCAACTGTTTAGATGAAATTATAATTCATTTCTAATATAAGAAAGCTTATGTTACGTAATATAAATGAACCAGTTACAATAATTTGTTGGTCGATATATTTATTTATAAAGATAATCTATGAGTTATTAGAAAAACTTTTTAAAATATATATTAAACTTGAATAAGTTTGTTTTAAAGACCCGCCGCAACGCGCGGGCAAAATTAATCCTCATTTAATACATATTATAAATTTATAAATTTTGAATTAGTTTATGATTATTTATATTTGTAAGGAAATTTTGAGATTCATAAATATCTCTTTAACTTATAACCTTAGGCTAGTGGGTATGGGCACCACATGTGGTGGTGCCCTTTTCCGCCACATCAGCGCCACCTCATCAACCACACCACCACCACACCACATTATCTGGTGAAAATACCCACCACACCACACCATTTTAATTTCCATCTCACCATTTCTTTTTCATTTATTTTATAAAAGATAACCTAATAAATAATTTATTAATGCATATTGTCAAAAAACTATAGCAGTTAATTTCTAATTTTTTAGCAAAAAAAGTGGAACTAACATGAAAATAAAAATTCTAGTGTTTTTTTAATTGAAGACCAAAAGAGACTTTTTTTTTCTTAGCCCAAAAAGTAGAACTTAAGAAGCCCAAAAGCCCAAACCTAAAAACTTAAAAACCTAAAACCTAATTTATTATTCCATCTTCTTCATGTGGATGCTGCAACAAAAACGAAGCCCTCATCGAGCCCCACGCCGTTTCTTCCCGTCGGCCGTGCCCCTTCTCCCCCACGCCAAACCCCCACGCCGTTGTGGGGGGCGGTGTTCCTCCGAGCCTCCACGCTGTGCCTGCCTCCAGCTCACCTCCCACACCCCCTTTTGTGTTCCCATACCGAGCAGCCTTAGGTATAAATTATACAGACCCTTATATTAATATACACAAGCAACTTAAACGTGATCTCAGATATGAATATCGTGATCATTTTCAAGAAAAACGTTCATATGACGACTTTTTTGTCTTCGGAATGTAGCAATAATTGTTTATAATATATTATCTTTGACAAAAAAAAAAAAAAGTTTTTGAACGGCAAGGGGAAATCTCAAGAGATTCGGGATTCCCATTACCCTCGAGAAACCCACAAAATAAATACTCCCTCCGTCCCACAAAAAACATCTCATTTACCTTTTGCACAATTTTTAGGTGATAGTTAGTGGTGGGGTCATTGATAATACTTTTGATTAAAATATAAGATTGTGTTGGAGAGAGAAAGATAATTAGTGGATATTACTAGTGGATCTTTAGTAATAATAGTTTTTTTTATTGTGTGGAGCCTATCAAATATGAGAAATGAAAAGTTTTTTGTGAGACAAAAATTTAGATGAAAATGAGAAGTTTTTTGCGGGACGGAGGGTGTATAAAGCTAGCAAGAAACTAGCGAAAAAGAGTACATCCAAAGTAAAACAACCCAAAAGAAAAGCAGCAAACAACCAAAAAGGAACTTAACAAAGAACTCAAAACACCTAAAACAAAGCCAAAACAAAGCTAGAAACTGTCTCCAGGATTGGTGATCCAAGTCACCCAGTTGTTTCCAATAAACGAGATGTTAGACCTATTCTTAAACCAGAGGAGGGAAAAGGTTTGAATGTCAGAGAAAGCCAAGTCAACCGAGAAAGTAGCTTGCTGAATAAAAGTTCGATCGTTTCTAACCTTCCACGCCACCCACAAAAAAAACGTAAAGCATCCCGATGAATGCTTTGATCCGACGACCCATGAAACCAACCTTGCTGCCCCATGAAAAAATGCCCGAAATAGAAGATGTCTCATCCGCAGAAATACCCCACCAATCATAGATACTGCCAATTAAATTCCGAGCAAAGTTGCACGACGCAAAGAGATGTTCTTCAGATTCTTCCTCCAAATCGCATAGAGTGCAGCTGCATGAAGGAAACTTAATACTTCCTCCGATTCAAAATAAGTGATACACTTCGGGTTTCACGGTTTTTGAGACAAAAGATTATAATGATTATTAAATTAGATTAATTGGATGGTTAGTGGGGAATGGGTCCCACACCTTTTGAATAAAGTGAGGTTAATGATGTTTAAAAGTAAAAAGTAAGGGTAAACATGTCATTTAACTTTGTTAAAGTAGATAGTTAGTGGGTGTAGTCCTACTATTTTTGCCAAATAAGATAATTTTTCAAAGTGTATCACTTATTTTAAATCATCCCAAAAAGAAAAGTGTATCACTTATTTTGAATCGGAGGAAGTACCTCGTTTGGAAAGATTAGACTTAGTAGGCAAGCGGTGGTGCCCGATCTTCCAGACATTGATGCAAACCTTAATGGGAACCCAATTATTCCGGCTAAAGTTCTCAATTTGGGCCCGAGGGAGACAGAGATCGTCATACGCCACACGAAGGGACGAAACAGTGAACTTCCCCTCATTACCGAGACCCCACGAGACTAATCGAGAATGGTCCGAAGGGGTAACGAACCAGCTGTCGAGGGGAATGTTAACCTGATGGTAGTCCTTAAAAACCTTAAGAGTGTTGTTCGAGAGATGTCATCCTCATATTGGGTGTTGTTCGAGCAACGATTGTCAAACACAAATACTAGGCGACGTCAACCTTGGATCTCCTGTGATGATCACAGTGCAGACCCAACAAGTTCTTGGTGAACCTAGGGTGATCGAGGTTGAGTGTGAAAGTGAAAGTGAGAGTATGTTAACTCTATGTTTTAGGCTTCTTTTATCTGTCTCAGTGTCT
Source organism: Calendula officinalis (assembly GCA_963853835.1). NCBI lineage: Eukaryota > Viridiplantae > Streptophyta > Magnoliopsida > Asterales > Asteraceae > Calendula > Calendula officinalis. The sequence goes on from OY970830.1 coordinate 56,888,729, forward strand.
GTACGACAATGAGTTAGACCATGTATTTATATGGCCATTCTCAGGTATATGGAACGTTGGCCCATTATGACTGCAATAAAGCAGTCATGAAGCGCCATTATGATGGCGTCAATGATCGTGTGTAACGCCTTACTACTATGACTGCAATAAAGCAGTCACGACGTCAGCCACGACTCCAATGACAGGCGCTGACAATTCTGACAGGCGCTGACAACTCCGACAGGCGCTGACAATTCTGACAGGCTGACAACTCTGACACGCGCTGACAATTCTGACAGGCGCTGACAATTCTGACAGGCGCTGACAATTCTGACAGGCGCTGACAATTCTGACAGGCTGACAACTCTAACAGGCGCTGAGAATTCTGACAGGCGCTGACAATTCTGACAGGTGCTCATAACTTGACAGGCGATCATGACTTGACAGGCGCTTATTAGTAGCGACCCAAACTGTGACGTGGGTCATCATTGTGGATCCAATTGTGACGTGGGTCATCATCGTGGATCCAATTACTTATATATACATAGGATACTCCCTACTAACCTCATCAGGTGTGGTTGGTAGAAGAATTGTTGGTGTTGGGCATTAGCAAACGGTATGGTATGGGTCGTGTTTGGTTGTGGTATGATGGCGTTAGGTGAGGATGAGTCATGTCGGGGGAAGGTTGGTATTTGGATATTTTGAGTGAATGTTGCGGTTGGGTAGTTTGAGTAACGAGTGGGGGTTCGGGGTGTTGGTTTCGACGGCTAACTCTCAACGCCTCCTCGAGCTCTTCATTCCGACTTTCCAATGCCAGAATGTACTCCTCATTAGTAATGTCATTACCGTCGGAGCCCGATGCTCCGTCGGTCCCGGGGTTCGTGTTCGGTGGGGTGTTCTCCAACAAGTTGTCATTTGTAGCCATTCCTGCTACAAACACAACATCTCACCAAGGCTTAGTTTAAGATCATTAGTACCTACATACTTACTACTAAACTCTATTCACATTTGCTCTAATCCCGCTCGTACGGAACGTCTGACCAATCTCGAGCCACGATTTGGGGATGAAACACCTAAATGTGTATCCATCGCCAAACCAAAGCTCTGATACCAAGTTGTAACACCGCATTTTTAGAAACCATTTTTTTAATAATACGGAAGTGTTTAATATTTATTGAAAATACTACGATTAAGTTACAAACCATGGTCCATCAAAATATTACAAATTATGTGTTAGTTAAAAGACGGTATCACAAAATACATGGCTCCCATTTCAAAAATACATTTTTACGAGTTCGATCAAACTCTCAGTCAAAGCCCGACCCGTTCCAAGCCTACCATCCTGAAATGTGTCAACGAGAGAGGGATTAGAACAAAAGCTAAGTGAATGAATAAAACATACAAATAGTATCGGGTACAACGAGCAAGCAAGAACATCTCTGAGGGGTAACCGAACATGAGAGGATCGGCGGTTCTGCTGAACCCTAAACCTTGGTTGGCCATAACCATGGTAACCGATGGCCCTGCATCCAACAGTCGGTAAACCCCCTTAGGTGTAACACATACATGTAAGGTCCGAATACCGTGATCGTTGATACACATATGCCCAGCCGTTATCCATCCGACACTGACCTCTCCCTGTATGTGCACATAGTCATATATAATATTCCACCATCAATTACATATATCAAGTAAGCAAGCTGGTAAAATTCGCGCCGAAAAGCTGTATCAGCATAATTCGCGCCGCGAACCAAAAAGTTCGCACCCACCAATTAATTCGCGCCCACTAATTCGATTCCATGTTCCATCTAGACTTTCAAGAACAAGATCGCGCCGCGAACTGCACCTGCACAGCCTAAAATCCTGCATTTTCCAATGTATGCAAATCCAAATCAAATGTAATCAAAACACAAGTTTGGAGGTTAAATACACTCACCTTTAACCTTCTACTTCCGGAACCAAGTGGTCTAATATCACTGAGTCTCCTTCTCGGTTCCTGTAACAAGTATACCGAATTAGTAACTAATTCACCGCGTTGTCAAAATCATCAAATTTAACAATTAACTATTCAAGACTCATAAAATACACATTTTATGATATTTCCAACTAGTCTAAAAACACTTAGTCATCCATGACAATTTAGCCCATTTTACAACTAGTTGGCCCAAACGGGTCAAAACTCGAATAAATCTAGAACACTATAAAAACTCCACTAATATTAACATTATCACTACAACTAGCAAGTCATAACTAGTTAAACAATTCAACAAGTTCATAACAACCAAAATCCAAGTATTTTACTTCTAAAAATAACTAGTTTATCTTTTGACCCAAATATCCAAACACTAGTTATTATTTCACAAAATCCACCAATACTTGATTTTTAACATAAATAAATTACCAAACATGTTTCATTAACATAATAAACAGTAACAAACACCAAAACCTCAAGAAATCCAAAGTTTAATAAAACCCTTCTTCTCCAAATCTCCATTAATGGAGTTTGAAGATGAGTTTCACCAACACTTGGTTTCTTTGAACAAATAACCATACAGTAATGTAAAAGCTTGCATAAACATGAAATATAATACCTAGAACAAGATTCACCAACAAAAACTTCAAGAATCAAAACTCTAGTTCACACCACAATTCAAGAACACCAAGAAGAAGTAAAGGAAAAGATGTAACCTACTTCTAAGAATTCTCTAACACAAGGAGCAACAAGATATCGAGATTATCACAAAGATTCACCAACAAAATGCTCAAGAACAAAGAGAGAAAGTTGGAAGAGATGCAAGCAATGAACTAATTGAAAAAAAATGTGGATAATGTTTGAAATGTAAGGGAAAAGGAAAAGAGGGTGTTCCCTCTCTCCCCTCCAAAACCTGCCAAAAGAGAGGGTAGGGGCCCCTCTTTGGCTTTTTCCAACTTTTGCAGTATTTAACGAGAGGTTTGGTTCGCAGTTAATTTAATTAAAATAGCAAACGAACCCCATTTTCAAAAACGGATACGTTTTCGGAATCGAAATTTAAAAGCGAATCTAAAGATATAAAAATCACATTTTCATTTAGACAATACCGAATGTCGATTATTTAAACCCTTGGTTATAATATCACAAAAGACAAAAGACTAAATAATTCATTTAGCATATAGTCAATTAATCATTTAATAAAATATCTTAAGGTCAATAAACTACTAGGCCGGATTTTGGGATGTTTCAGATACGAACCCAACTCATACTTCCCACATCTCATTATAAGAGCATCGGGTATGGGGTGTTATTGGTCTCACCAAATCATTGGCGGCGCCTAACCCACACAGTAGGTAGCGCCAACCGCTCGCCAAAGTCATCTCGCCAATGAAATCACGATCATCAAAGGAGAAGAGAAGCGGGGTTCGAGGGGGTAACGGGTTTAAACGACTACTTTTTCAACGTCAAATTGGTCTTCATTTGGCGAACCCCATTGCTTTAACACCATACGGTCCATACCGAGGGTGGTTTAATTAACATGAGTGTTAAATTCATATTAAAGTCCCATAACCCTTTAACATGGTTTTAATCTATGTTTGTGCTTAAGAGGACAATTAAATAAACCATAAATATGAAAACATAACTTAGTATTTTTTTAAATTAAATGCGGAGCATGTTATAAACGGATCGAATATGTATTGATCCATACCCGATCTTTTTAATCAAAGGGCTCTAATTGGATTAAAGTTAATCCACTCATTGCACGATCTACTTCTATTTAATTGTAACATCCTAAAACCGGCCTAGTAGTTTTATATATATTTTGTATATGAAAAATGTCTATTTGACCTTACGTGAAATTATTTGATTAAATGTTAAAAGAATTGTTTGCCTTTTGTCCTTTTGTGATATTTTAATCAAGGGATTAAAATATCCGATTCTGAAACGTTTAAATGATTTTATGATTTTTATATTTTTAGATTCTCTTTTGAATTTCGATTCCAAAAATGTATTCGTTTTTGAAAACAGAGCCCGCTTGCTATTTTAAATAAATTAACTGTAAATCGGACTTTTCGATTTACATTGTTAAAACTTAAAGGCTGGAAAATTAGAGAGGGCCCCTCCCCTCATATTTTGGATGGATGTGGAGGATAAAGGTGGAGCCTTATCTTCATTTTTCTTCTTACATTTCTTATTAAACCCACCTAAAACCCCAATTGTGTTCTTGACACTTTTTGAAGAAAACTCACTCAAATCTCTTCACATCTAGCTTAGATCTCGAATTTGTGCAAGCTTCTAGGTAAGAACGTGTTTCCTTTTGTTTGTTTTTGAAGTTCTTGAAAGTTCATAAACTAGGATTTTTGTTAATTGATGATTTCTTGATGAATCTTGTTAAATGTTGTTTTAGATGGTTTATTTTATGTTTATATAAGCTTTCTTTAGTAGTGTTTGTATTATTTGTGGTTGGAACCTTCATTTGTTGAAGTTCATCTTCAACCTCCATTAATGGAGTCATGAAGAAGATGATGTTTCTTCCAAATCTTGGAAACTTGGATGTTTGTGATTTTTATTGTTAGTTTAGGTTAAACTAACATATTGGTAGTGTTAAATGTTGATTTGGTTGATTATGACTTGAATGTAGTTTTTGGAGAAAAAGATGGGTTTTTACCAAAATAGTTAGATCTTGGATTTTTGTGGCTTTTATTGTTAGTATAAGTTGAATTAACATGTTGGAAGTATTAAGTGTTGATTTTGACTTGATTGGGTAAAATTGTTAGTTAAAAAGATTGTATGAGTTTATGTCTAAATTATAAACTAGTTATTGTGTTAAATGACTAGTTGGTGAAAATATGTCATTTGTGTCTTTTATGGGTTTTGTTGCATGTTTATGTTAAAATAATATGGTAGATATGTTAGTTATGGATTATGTCAAGTTTTGGTGAGATTTGATGAAATGCTAATTTTATAGTGTTTGGATGATTGTATGAAAAACGTATAAAGTAATTAGACTTGGGTTTTGACCTTGATAAAATGACTAGTTAGTTATGAATTGTTAAATGATATGATTATGTCATTTATAGTTGTGTTTGCAAGTGTTAAAGTTAAATATGTGGTTTTGACCCGTTTGGGTATATAAAGGGAAAGTTGGCTAAAAGTGTATAGTATGGTTTGACTTGACTAGGGATGGATATAATCTGGTAAATTACATATCTTGGTGAATTATAAGATGTTGACATGTTGTAGTTAAATTCGGGTTTCGACCCGTTTTGGTGTAATATGATAAATTGGTTAACTATGACTTAGGTGATGTTTGTTTTTTCAGAGCAAAAAGATCTGCAATCTGCGGACCACATCTGCCAGATGCTGCAGCTTCTGAGATGGAACAAAGATCTGCAGTCTGCAAGAAAACTGTTGTTTGTTTTTTAACATCTGCAGACTGCTTAAATTTAATAATTATATTTATATATTAATATTATATTATATATTTATATATAATAGTAATATATATAATTTAAATATATTTAAATATAATAATATTTATAATTTAAATTTAATAATATATCTTATCATCTAATAATATAATAATATAATATAATATTGATATTAATATATAACAATAATATTAATTAATAAAATAATAATATTAACTAATTTAATAATATTATATATTAACATAATAATAAAATATATTAATATAATATTATATATTAATATAATAATATTAATTTATATATAATAATAATATTAATTAATATAATAATAATATTAATTAATATAATAATATTATATATTAACATAATAATAATATATATTAATATAATAATAATATTAATTAAGTTTGGAGATGTTCTTTTTGAAGTTGGAAGACCCAAGAAGCTAATGTCAAAGTCTTCCTGGGGAAGATCTTAGGCAGACAATATAAGGTCTGCGGGCTTCCGAAAAACAAACATCTGCGCAAGCCTTTTTCTGCACGTGGTCTGCGCCGCGAAGACAAAAGACCTCAGAAAGACCTTTTGTCAAAAAACAAACAGCACCTTAGTGGTATTTGACTTGAATTATGAAAGTGTATGATAGCCTTGACATGAGTAGTTAGTATGGGAAGTAAGTGGATATCATTTAGGTCAAGAGTTAGTTTGTAAACTTACTTGACAGTTGTTGTAAATTTATAGTATTGATTACTTATTCGGTATTCCTTTGGATTCACTGGAAACAGAGGAAAACTCAGTGACATTAGACTACTGAGTTGGTGGCAAGGAGAAGATTACGGTGAGTGCATTTAGTCTCCAACTTGTGTTTTGGTTACAATTGGTTTGGAAGTGCATACTTGTGAAAAAATGCAGGAAAGTACTGGGCGGACAGAGTTCGCGGCACGAACAGAGAGTTCGCGACCGTGAACAGGTGACTGGGAATTCTGGTTTCGAACGTGAGCTTCTTCGCGGGCGCGAACCATAGTTCGTGGACGCGAACTAGAGTTCGCGGCGCGAAGAAGGCTGGTTAAGTTTACCGGCACAAATTTCGATAGCTTACTTGCTCGGTACATAATTGATGGTGTTATGTTAAATGGAATATGTGCACATATCTGAGGAGGCTTAGCTTGATTGGTAGCGACAACTCGGTTTACTAGGTGGCCGAGATTTGAAAAGTCAGTGTCGGAAGGATAGCGGCTGGGCATAGTGTATCGACGATTGCGGTATTCGGACCTTATCTGTATGCGATACACGTAAGGGGGTTTACCGGGGCTGTTGAATACAAGGCTATCATGTACCATTGTTAGGCCAATGATGGTTTTAGGCTCCGGCAAGACCACCGATCTTCTCAAACAAAACAGAGGTTATGTGGTTATGTGGTTACATGGCTTTTTGTTCTTGGAAATGTTATTACTTGGTTGTTGGCTTAACAGTATTTGTATATTATATTCATTCACTTAGCTTTGTGCTAATCCCTCCCTCGTTGACTTTTTTCAGGTTGATTGGTGCATTGGACGGTATGATTGACCAAACTCAGTATTTAAAATGAATTTTGGAATTTGAGCCATGCCGTTTATTAACACCGTTTAAACATTATTATTTTGGAGTTTATTTTGGGACGTTTGGTTTGTAAACATAAACCTAAAACTTACTTATTATCTTTATGCTTCCGCATCACTTTATAAAGAAATAGTTTCTAAAATTTGCGGTGTTACAGTAATTAACCCAAACAAATTTATATCTAACCGAAGAGTGATTTTCTTCTGTGATTCCAAGTTCATGACTCTTTCTTTCATGGAAGATAATTCATAAAACTACCTTTATTTCTCTATACCATCAAAATAGTGACTCTTAATTAATTTCCCTTACACCTATTTAAAATACTTCATTTCTAGAAGTATTAGTTTATACACTATAAGTTTGACAGCCAATTATATTAAACAATGATTATAGTGAATGCAATAAAAATTATGATGTAAAAATCATCCCCTTTAAAAAACCGTAAGAATGGTGGTCTAATGGTAATACTTGACCCATAAAAGAGGGAAAATCCCAGGAGCTTTCAAGTTTAATCCATAGGAGCAACAAAATACCCTATTGTAGCCACAGTGGTTCACCTTTGTTAACTCTGAGTTACCAGGAAAGTAAAAATTAGGTTAGATCTTTAGGTAAATTTTAAAATCCATCAATTTTTCCAAACTTTATAACTTTAGTTAGAGCATTAGGTGTGGTAACCAACCCCACCACAAGTCGGACTCCACATCGTCTTCCGACCCCGCCACCACACCGCCCGCCACGCCAAACCCCACCCCAAGTCAGCCATCCGAGTTAGCCAACGAGCCAATGGGAGGATAGAGGGGTATTTTTTAACTTTTAAGTGTATTTTATGAGTGAAAGGTATTTTGGTGGGTCTCAAAAGAGTATTATTGGTTAGTGATGGGGTATTTCGGGGTTTTGAATGTGAAATATAAAATAATGATGTGGTGCATAGGTGTGGCAGAGGTGGTCATCCGACTTAGGTGACCACACCTAATGCTCTTATAAGTCAAAAAAGTACTTTAAATTTATAACCAAAATTCAAAGTGTCACACATATGAACTTAACTATCTATATCTATATCTATATATATATATATATATATATATATATATATATATATATATATATATATATATATCTATATATATATATATATATATATATATATATATATATATATATATATATATATATATATATATATATATATATATATATATATATATATATATATATATATATATATATAAAATAAGTTCCAATTTTGAAGTTGCAATTAATATCATGCATTTAATATTAATAATAATAATATTATTATATAAATCTATTTATAAAAACAAACTCATTAAATTGTAAACCAAGAGTTTTGAAATAAATATAAATAATTATAATAATAAAAGGTTTAATAAATTAGAGACTTTTCAAGTTTTATGAATCTTACACATTACCATCTATAAATACTCATTCTCATATTGCAAAAAGATTAATACTATAAAGGTGCATCCATAAGAAATACCTAATAAGTGGAATCAACAACAAAGATGTGTAGGGCTTTTGTTATTTATCATCGCTTTTAATTGGTAGTCCAACATAATCTTTATTATTTGTATTTTTTGAAGGAAAAAAATCATAGAGTTGAACTCTTTATGATTTTGTTTTAGAGAGAGTATGTTAGTTGTTTTTGTTTAGAATTGCACAACCACTTTTGTATATATGTATAAAATTATTATTCATTGTTTATGTACATTTTGTATAAAAAAAATATATTATATAATGATCTAATAGTTATCATTATAGTATATGAGATTGTGTATGATATTATCATAATTATTTAAGATGGATATCTTATCATGTTAATGGTCACAAATTGTTGTTCATTTGATTTGTTATTTTACTTTTAAACCAATTAATAGGTTTTGATCACGATTTTCACAACTTGCGATTCTCTAATTAGTAGGAAAATATTAATTAAATATATTGATGGTTGTTGAATTTATGCTTATTTCTTTTATATATGTATCTATATCTATATCTATATACATATAAAAATTGAGTTTCAATTTTAAAGTTGCAATAAATACTAAAAATTGAATTCTATTTTGATGTTGTATTTAATATATTATTAAATAAATCATGTTAATAAAGATTGAGAAACTCAAAAATTGTAAAATCAAGAGTTTTAACATAAATTATACTAATGAATTCATTTTAATAACAATTTGATAAACTCATAAAATTGTAAGACCAAGAGTTTAGAAATAAATATAATTAATGATAATAATATAAAGTTCAATAATAAAAGACTTTTCAAGTGTTATAAATCTTGCACATTAGGACCTATAAATACTCATTTTGATATTGCACAAATTTTAACACTCTAAGGGTGCATCCAAAAGAAAACAAGTAGAGTCAACAACAAAGACTTTTAGAGATTTTGTTATTTATCATCGCTTTTATTTGTCAATCCGACAAAATCTTTATAATTCCATTTAACCCATTGCGTTTGCATATGAGGTGAGATTTCAATTTAATTTTTATAATTCCAACAAAAGTTTTTAAGAGCATGTGTGATACATGTTCAATTCTATTTCTATTGTTTCATATTATGGACTTTTTTGGATATCCAAAAATGTTTGTTGTATATATTCATGTACTAATTGTTTAATAGTTGTCTAACAGAGTAAATGTTGAGTCTCAGTTTTAAAGTTGCAATGAATACTAAAAATTGAATTCTATTTTGATGTTGTATTTAATATAATATTAAATAAATCATGTTAATAAAGATTGAGAAACTCAAAAGTTGTAAAATCAAGAGTTTTAACATACATTATACTAATGAATTCATTTTAATAACAATTTGATAAACTCATAAAATTGTAATACCAAGAGTTTAGAAATAAATATAATTAATGATAATAATAAAAAGTTCAATAATAAAAGATTTTTCAAGTGTTATAAATCTTGCACATTAGGGCCTATAAATACTCATTTTCATATTGCACAAATTTTAACACTCTAAGGGTGCATCCAAAAGAAAACAAGTAGAGTCAACAAAGGGTGCATCCAAAAGAAAACAAGTAGAGTCAACAACAAAGACTTTTAGAGATTTTGTTATTTATCATCGCTTTTATTTGTCAATCCGACAAAATCTTTATAATTCCATTTAACCCATTGCGTTTGCATATGAGGTGAGATTTCAATTTAGTTTTTATAATTCCAACAAAAGTTTTTAAGAGCATGTGTGATACATGTTCAATTCTATTTCTATTGTTTCATATTATGGACTTTTTTGGATATCCAAAAATGTTTGTTTTATATATTCATGTACTAATTGTTTAATAGTTGTCTAACAGAGTAAATGTCATGACTCGAGAAGGCCAACAAACATTTATGCTTACAATGGATTGAGACCTTCATCGAACAAAGTTGTAAGCTTATGTATTATTTTTATTGTTTAAGTTTATGTATTATCTCTAAATATTCTTTCTTGGATAATCTAATTGTAGTGTTGCTAAATATTGTTTACATTGTAATCAAGTTTATTATAGAAACTCATGGTTTTTTCCCGAAATAATTAGGAGTAAATTTCACGTTTGCATATGAGGTGATATTTTTGAATTTGTGAATTTAATTTCTTTATTTACTCAAGTTTCTAATAGCATATGTGATACATGTTCAATCCAATTTTGTTGTTTCATATTATGGCCAATGTTTGTTTTATATATTCATGTATTAATTAATTGTTTAATAGTTGTCTAACATGGTAGTATAAAGGCCAACAAAGTGAAGGTCATGACTTGAGAATGCCAACAAACATTTTTATTACAATGGATTGAGACTTTTATTTAATAAAGTTGTAACCTTATGTATTTTTATTTGTTGTTCCTCTTGAAGTAAGAAAAACTAATTCCTATACTTTCACCTTTTTTAACGCATTTTAATCCTAATTTAAGTTACGCATGTATCGTGAAAAGTGAGGATGTAAACATAATTGGGCACAAGTAGCCATTTTCTACACTTAACACGATTATTATATTCTGGAAATATATAATATAACTAATGTAGATTATTTTATCTTTCTTTAGAAAATTTCATGACGGTTATTCGAGTAGTGTTTGATCGCGAGAAAAATAAGTTGGGTTGGAAAGCTTCTAAATGTGAGTAAACTCTTTACTTTTTAATATATTGAATATTATTTATTATAATTATATGATTAAAGGGTGATTATGTTTAATTTTAAGGTTATAATGCTACGAAATGAAATACTTTACAAATAAGCCCACGGGCCTCCCCCGAATGGTTCTCCATCTATGTCGGTGGGACCCGAAGTAACGTCAAGAAATGGTCAAACTAACTCAAGTCAGACTCAACCAGGATACATTGCATCAAAATAAATCATACCCATATTTCATAATCATAGTATTCTTACCAATTTTTCATGATCATGTTGTTATATGTTTTTGTTTTGTTGTCCATAGAGATATGATTGAGTATAGTGTATAGTATAGAATAATGTCACACGTGATGTATACATACAATCATGTCACACGAAATGCATACACACATTCATACACGTTGATTTTTACCAATAACTACTTATCATAAACAAAGCCCGTGCATCGCACGGGCCATGCTGTCTCGTATAATATAAAAATGAGTTCCAATTTGATGTTCATTAATTACATGCTTTAAATTCCAATACAAATCAAGCATTTAAGGAAAAAAAATGTTAAACGAATTACATGCATTAAATAACGAAGTTGCACACTACAGCCTTTACTCCAGCCGTTACATTTAATTCGGTAGCCATTAGTCCATCCGTTACACACTACATAAAAACGAGCTGAGTTCAAAAGTTAAATACAGTAGAATAATTGCGTTCAAAAGTTTAATGCCATTTAAACCAAAAAAAACCGCCTTAACCATTTATGTATCCAATAAAAAACGCCTTAAAGCCTTGAAGTCTTCCAACCTTTAAGTCTTCCAATAGAAACGCCTTTAAGCCTTCCAATAGAAACAAACTCATATTTATTAGGCCATTTAACTCTTAACCCTCGGTAAAACCCATTTACTTACCCAAAAAAAAAAAAAATCAATGTCTTAAATGTTGCCCTGCATTTAATCCTCCAATACAACCCTTTCATCCATACATTTAACCCACGTAATAAAGAACCCCACCAACCTTTACTCCAGTCGTTTCACATCTATATTTAATCCGCCTCTTTGACATCCCACACAACATGTCACGTAATGGCTTCTACATTTAAATGCGACATTTCCAAATCTGCTAGACCTTCAACACTCATGCATATCTTCATCCTTTATTCCTGCAACCGTTTCAGAATCTGCATCATGTTCAACATCCATTCATCTATTTTACATTTTACATATAGATGTTAATATCGACATTTGGCTTTTAATGTTCGATGTAAATTATTACTGTAGAGAATAATACAACGTGTGTTGAGCAGAACGTTTAGTGCAAATGAGTAATACGAAAGTCCCCCAGGTTATGAAGATTGTTATTGTTACATTGTTTATTGTTCATTGCAACATATTTAAATAATATGTTTTCTCTCAAATATTTGTTACTCGATTTTGTAGGAGTTGAGCACGTTTGTCGATGTGTCTAGCACTGCTTCTTATCAAGCATTTTGAAACAAATTAAGAGGTAATTAATTTGCCATCTCGACTTTATCTCAGACATGAAAGGAACAAGAATTCAATTTAGAGTAATTTAGTATTATAATAATATGGTATGAAGTTTTAGTTAATTATGTTTAATATTTTCTATTTGGATCAGTTCTCAGTACCCTTTTTTGCTTTGGTTGGATGCATAATCATTCCTCATTCTTTATGTTCTAATCAATCCAATTGCTCGATAAAATGTGTGAATGAATATTAACTTTTAAATATAATGTTCTTAAAAAAATGATCGATATGTGAGAAATCAAATGTATAATTTCCTTTCTATTAAATCTTAAATTGAGTAAATATTGCAGCCAATACAAATTAAACTATATCTGACCTTCCAATATCAATCTACTAAATGTTATAATTGCAACAAAAATGAAAAACCACGTCAATTTGGCATTCATAAAGTGACCTAATAGTTGTAACAAAATTCACTTACACAAGCCAAATCATGTCAACACCAAAAAATCAAGTTAAATCATCAAACAAATGAAGAAAAAAAAATGACATTGCAAGTATTATTTTATGCATCATTGTTTACAAAATCTTGATAGAATATGTAAAATTAAATGAAGTATGTTAAATCTGAAACTAATAATCATATATTTCACATCTAAACCCAAAATGATCAGAACTCGGCTCGATGAGTATAGATTCATAAAATAAGGATCTTGGTTGATTACGCTTCTGTGATGATGATGCAACCATATGTAGACGACACCATGATTTGTGATAACGAGCATACGTGCATAAATCTGATGCACAAATTGACAATACAAATCAAATGAAATGAAAATTAATAAAGTTCTTGAGATTGAATAAAAAAAATTTAAATTCCAATTTTCATGAGTTTCAAGTACTTCCTCCGTATCAAAATAAGTGACACAAATTGGCTTACACGTTTTTTGAGGTAAAAGATTAAAGTAGAGGTTAAAATACATTAAAGTACATAATTAGTGGAGAAGATGTCTCACTTTTCTTGAATAAAGTGATATTAATGAGTTTTAAAAGTAAAAGTAAGGGTATAAGGGTAATTTCATTGTATTAAAGTGGATAGTTAGTGGATATGGGTCCCACTACTTTTACCAAATAAGGAAAATTTTCAAAGTGTGTCACTTATTTTGATACACCCCAAAATGGAAATTGTGTCACTTATTTTGATACGGAGGAAGTATAAAGTAGCATTTAATTATAATAATTTAATAAAGTACTTTGCCATTTCTTCACTTTGTTTATTTAATAGAGTATCCACAATCAAAGCTAAATATGTTAGTGATCACGATTTTGTACTTTGCCCGTGACACCAATACGATACCTATGATTTACGTTTAAAATCATTCATTATCATGATGCACGGGCCATGTTGTCTCGTATATTCTAAAAAGAGAGATAATATAATATTCTTTAATTTGAATGTATTATATAGTCTAAATTTGTCATTCCAACGCCGGCCATTGCTTTTACATACAATATTAAATCCAGTCATAAATTATTAGTAACGTAGATACTGGTGTGTGTAACTTTATATATTATATTTTATAATTTATAATTATAACCCTTACAAGTTTATGACCTTATTGATTTAGATATGGAATAATAATATTAAAAAAAAAACTCAAATGTCATCCATAGCCTTATTGCTGAATTTTTAGCACAGGGAAAGCAATAACGTCTCTGATATTAGCTGAGGTTGTCAAAAGCATCACCAGTCTATCGACCCCAATTCCCTCAAAATCAAAATTTATTTATAAAAATAACAACACACCAAACATTATAAGAAGAAATGAACCAGTATAAACAATTCCGGCCATTAACTTATGAACAATTCAAGTTGGGTTCTGTTTCATATGTAATAGGTCAAACTGGTAAAATAAGAAAAAAATAATGATGAAGAAAGGGTTCGATATGGGCTCGAAGTTGCTTAAAAAGTTTTTAGTGTTCTGTCGAAAGTTCAAATTTAAATTCTGATGTTTTGTTTTTGAAAGTTTAAATTTAAATTTAAACTTTGATGTTCTGGCGAAAGATTTTGATGCCAAGAGCCTAGAATTTTCTGAAATAATTTTATGTTTGTTTGTGTTATATTTATAGGTTTCCCAAACACATAGAGATAATTTAAATATAATAAATTTTCAATAGACACATGAATTCAACAAATAATATACACATAAAAACTTGGATACGTAACCCGACTAACCCGATCGGGTTGACCCGACAAACTCGAAACCCGACCAACCTGACTCCTTATAGGGTCGGGTTTCGGGTAAGGATTTTTTTACTCAAAACCCGACAGACCCGACCCGATACGAGATGAAACCCGACCCGACAACCCGATTGACACCCCTACATACGACCACCTAAATTGAGTTTCCTTTGACAAATTAGATTATTTATTATAATAAGAGTAAACTATATAAATCATACATGTGATTTCGTCATGTGTTATTACATGGATTAGTCCCTGGTTTCGAAGCTTGCATACTCTAATTCTCGACCAAAAATGAAAAGTTCAAATATTTCAGTCAAACCTGAATGCATGTGTGGAAAATGCAAAATGTCCCCAAACAGATACTTCCTCCATTTCAAAATAAATGATATATTTTGACTTTCATGTTTTTTGAGGTAAAAGAATGTAATGAAAGTTAAATTAAATTTGAGTCCCACATATTATGATTAAACTGAGTTTAATGATATTTAAAAGTAAAAATAAGGGTAAATGAGTCATTTTACTTTATTAAAAGAGATAATTAGTAGGTATGAGTCCAACTGTTTTTTTACCAAATAAGGAAAGTTTCAAAATGTATCACTTATTTTGAAACACCTCAAAATCGAAAGTGTATAATTTATTTTGAAACGGGTGAAGTATAAGATTATTAGTTACAGGTGGCATTTGATTATAAATTAATCGATATGAGTTATGTTTATAAGGGGTGATAATTACACCACATCTTTTGATGCATATACCATAATAATTGCATCATATTTTTATACAGTCTGCAGTTTTACTTGTACTATGTGGTATATACATCAAAGATGTGGGTACCCAAAATTAATTCCCTATGTTTATCTCTCATCATGGGTCAAAATTCAAATAATAAAATGGCTCAAAAGAATTAATCAAGCGGGTCAATAAGCCCCTGAAGTGGCAAAAGCCCACTTTCAATGCATAAAAGATCTCTAATTATTTTTATCCAAAGAGATTAGATTATTATCGATTTTTTTTGTAACTTATTTGACAATGTATAAAACAATTTACAAACTTTGGTCAAAAAGTAATTCAAGTCAACCTTTACCAAAGTTAATTCTTTTTAAACCCATTACCAAACCAGTCCATTAGTTTCGATGCAAAATCATCGTTTTGTTACTTATATTTAAATTATTCAGCAATAGGAAAGATCTCGATTACCTCCGAAGTGGCTTAGCCAAAGGATATATTTCAATAGGATAGTCGAGAACAAATATAGGCTGCACTTGTGTCGGTTCTATGACCATTTCAAAAACCTTAAAAGAATAAAAATAACATTAAACTTACACCACTATTCTCACTCAGAGGCAGTGAGCGGGAACATAATCAAGAGTATAGCCTGTAATGGAGCAGATTTTAACTTATCCGATCTGAAACTATAAGAGGAGGGAAAAGTGACTTATCCCACACCGTGCCTATTGGACCCCTATAACATCACTTTAACTATAACACAATGAAGTCACTTTTCCCTCCTCAAGTTATAGCCAATTTATAAGCCCTAAAATGCTATAATATGATTATAACTACCCTTCCACACCTTGTGCTCTAAGAATCATATAAGTTTAGATCATAGTTTCTGATGCATTTATCCGTTAAGAACCCGTATCCGATAACCATTTTACTAAAATGGTTGGGTATATGGATCAAATGATCAATACTGATCTTATTCATTTACAATCCACTTTAATTTTAGAAAAAACTAATTTATATTTTTCATATTTATAGTATGTTTAATTGTACTTTTTAAACACCAATGGAGATTACGACTTAAAAGTTATAAATTAGTAGTGGACGATTAAATATATCAAAAATATGAAAAATTCAAATAAGTTTTTTTTCTAAAAATTAAATTTGGGGCGGATTATAAACATATCGAATCGGTATTGATCAAGGTTCTAAAAAACACGCTATGGCGGCGCCAAGGCGTAAGGCGCGGCGTCGACGTTACGAAACAGACCATGGCGGCTAGGCTAGGCGTGGCGTGGCGTGAGATAATGCGTGATAAGGCACGATAAGGCGCGCCTTATGACGAGTTTTTTGTAAGGCGACTGAGAAAATTGAATTTTTTTAAAAAAAAATTGGAACATATTTAATTATAAACTTAGGTGTAACATTTTTTGTAAGCTTTATATATGAATTGTTATATAAATCAATATATCTATAATATTTATTTAATTTGATATATGTATATGTATAAATTATATAAAAAATTTGCTGCATTAAGTCACGCCTTGAAAAACCCCATGGCCCGCTATGGCTCGCCTTAGCTGAGGCTTGATGGTGCCGCCACGCCACGCTTTACGCTTTCTAGAACCTTGGTATTGATTCACACTCGACTCTTTTAGTAAAATGGTTAACAGGTACGAGTTATTAACAGGTAAATGAATCACAAACTTTTATCCAAACTTATATAATCTTTGCAGGTCCGGATCAGATCGCAATCAAAATCCGCTCCATTAACATGTATAATTTTGAAGTACGGTTGAAAAAAAGACGTTGCGTAGTCAATATTTATTTTTATTTTTTATGTTGTTCTTTCTAATTCTAACTTTCAAAAGCATGCTATTGTTTTCTTTTTCTTTCTAATTTTTAGAATACTGTCAAGAACATTGACTCCACCCTCAAAACAACACTTTATTTTTGTATTTTAGGTAATGGCTCGTCACAAGGAGTACGTGTTCAGTGTGTGAAGTTGAGTTATAGACTTATATTACGAATCAAAATAGACAGTTTTGTTGTTTTTCTATTACAAGTTCACTTTCTAAGATTATGGACAAGGGATTGTAGCCCTACGCGTTTTCAATAAAAAATTGTTGGAGCTTAATATACTGTAAAGTAAAGCTAATACTCCAATTTATATTTTCTTTCAATTTGACAATAAGCTAGGGTCTAAGATATATATGTTTCTCTATTTCTATTATTTATATATGTATTTACATAATGTACCTTTTTTCTTCAAAAAGCAGTTATTTAAAATCTAAATACATAATAGGTACATTTACCTTATGTAAACAAATCTAGTTGCAACATTTTTGTATGTCAAGATCAATCATTATTAGTATAAAAAGTAATATGTATTATAAAGAATGACATTTTAAATACACTGTTGTGGTACTACTACCAATCATAGTGGAGGGTCGTGAGGCGACCGCGCCCGATGGTGACTAAACCTCACACTATGGCAACCAAGAGGGCGCTGCGCGTCCTCAAACGATTTTTTTGTGAGTTTTGTCGCTCTGACGAATGGACTTTTGTCAGAGGTGAGTTGTTGTATTGTGTATTAGATGTTGTACATTATGTTTTAATGATAAATTGGAATGGCTTGATCGCCACAACGTGAATTTGGTTATATGTTTGGCCTGCAGATGTAGAGAAAGCTGATATGCACAATTGGATCCATCTTGTTCATATTAAAATAAACATTTTTATACGACTACCGCTCTTGATAGGACCAAACCGAGCCGGACTGAAAATGATAGGACCAACACTGAAAACCATGAAATTACAAAACCGAATACCAAACCAATTACATGTTTTCAGTTTCAGGTCAGTTGGTTTTTTGTACGGTTCGATTTTCTCGGCTCAAATACTCACCCCTACTTATACGTACGGTTGCTCAATTCTTTTTTTCTTTTTTTATATTCTTCCCCTCATGCAAAATAAAAAACCTTTTATTATCTTATATCAACAGTCTAATGATTCATCAACATGGTTCTTTCAGTAAAGCATAAACTGGAGAATTCGTCCGTGGTAGACTATTGAAACTATATGAAACCCTTACAAGGGTTTATGTACAAATTAAGAACACGCAAACCCTTGTGGTTGTATCCTAGTAAATAGAAAGAGATGCTTTTATGTCAGCAACAAAACCCAAGCTTATGCAATTCTTAATCTTAGAGCATCCACAATGGTTAAGTTATTACAATAACTTATTGTAATTGACACATAAACTTTCCACTCAAAATTTATAATAAGCTTTTAAAAAAGCTTTTGGTCCAATGCATGTAAATGTAGAAAAAAAAAATTTGTGTGCCTTGAAAATGACTTATGGAAGAAAAAACTTTTAAAACAAAAGTTTTTTGGTAGAAGGTCATTTACCTTCAAGTAACCTAGATAAAAGGTAAAAAGCTTTGTACAAAGCTCTCATTAGAGATGCTCTTAGTAGCGGTTGAATGACAATAACCCGGATTTCGTGTCATTTCTTTCTTTCTTTGTAGCTAAAGCTTTATTAGTTCTATTTTTTATTTGATATATATAATTAAATTAAAAATTAAGATCACAAGCTAGGTTGGTAATGTTGTACCTATAAAATAAGTTGTTTGATGGCATCTAAGAAGGAATTTAAGTTGTCCCTTTGGCAAAAAGCTATTTGTGGGCCGTGGTGAACCATTCCATTCTGATGTCACCACTTAGATTTCGTCAAATCAGACCTTATCACCTCCTTCCTCCGCCGGTCGGCATCCATTCTGCCACTCCTTCAGTCGATGTATATATACATGCATACGCATAATATAACTTAACTGTATATAACAAAATACAATAAAAACACAATGTTTGATTTTAAGCTTTCTGTTGGAGTAAATCACAGGTCAACTTAATACTGATGCTGCAGTTAGTACTGATCATGATTACTACTGGTGACTACTATGATTGTTACTGATGGGGCAGAAACTTACTACTGATGAGTTGATACTGGTGAAGACTATAACTTATAGTTACTACTGATCAAAGGCACACATTGAAGATACTACTGATCTTAGTAGTTACTACTGACGTTGTATCTGGACTTACTACTGATCACCAGACTTATTACTGACGTTTATATTTACTACTGGTGACTGGTATTACTACTGGTATACGTTTTGGAAGCTTATCAAGTCCGAGATCTTCGCAGAATTAGTTATAGAATGTAATTCAATGTATATCTTTTATAATTCGAATGTAAATCAAGTCCTAGAATAACTAGGGTAAATAGTTTAGCTTCAAGGACTATTATAAATAGTTCCTTACGAATTGTAAACGTACGTGTGTATTGTGAATCAATAATATACATTGAAGCTTTTTGTGAAACTATGTTCTTAATATTTTCGCTTATTGTTTTACAGTTTATTGTTCTTAATACATTGATATAGTGTTGATCCGCTGCAACTTCTATTATCAATTAGATCTAAGGTGTTTATTAACTCATTCATAGTTAATCGATCCTGACAAGTGGTATCAGAGCATATTGGTTCTAGATCTACTATTTTTAAGAACAACAAAAAGTTTTAATCTTTAAAACACACACATTATTAATCATGACTGATAATAATGAAAGCACTCAAGCTAACAAAATCCCTATACTCACTCCCAATAACTATGGGATTTGGAAGAATCGTATTAAGCAATACATGCTTATTACTGATTATTCCATGTGGGAAGTTGTCATGGAAGGAAACAAAACTGGTCCTGGTCAAGCAAGCAGTTCTGCAACTGAAGCAGACAAACTCAAATGTGAGAAGGAGAAGAAAGACAAAGGCATTGAACTCAAAACTCTAAGCACTCTCTTACTAGCCATTCCTAATGACTATCAACATCTCTTTGTTGAATATGATGATGCAAAGGTGCTGCAGCAAGCACTAGAGAAGAGATTCGTTGGCACCAAGAGCACCAAGAGAAACATGAAGTCTGTTCTCAAACAAGACTTTGAAAACTTCAAAGGAAAGCCCAATGAGACACTCACTCAAGTATTTGACAGATTCAACAAGCTAATTGGTGAACTTAACCAGGTTGGGGTTAAGATGGATCAAGAAGATGTTAACATAAAGTTCCTAAGGTCTCTGAGTGAAGAATGGGCCATGTACACAGTGATATACAGACAGAGAGATGCACTAGAAGAAAAGGAGTTAGATGAACTCTACAATGATCTCAGAGTATTTGAAAATGAGGTAAATCAAAAGAACCCTTCTATTTCTTCTAATAATGCTGCATTTGTATCTAGTACAGGTCAAGGTCAAGAAACTGCCACAGGAAAGGCTGCAGATTGTGAAGATGCTGCAAGAGAATCCTTCTTCACTAGTCATGTGCATACTGCACTAATTAGTGATGATTTGGAACAATTGAATCCTGATGATCTTGAAGAGATGGATCTCAAATGGCAGATGGCTATGCTGAGCCTTAGAACCAAAAGGTTCTTAAAAATGACTGGTAGGACAAGTCTCAACTACAACAAAGGTGACAAAGCTGGATTTGACAAAACTAAAGTCAAATGTTACAACTGTAACAATCTTGGTCACTTTGCAAAAGAATGTCCTCAGCCAGACAAAAGATCAAAATCAACTGCTCTTGTTTCACAACAAGGACAAGGCTATGACTGGAGCTTCCAAGCAGAAGAGCATGCTCAAAATCAACCTCTTATGGCCTTTACTGACAGCAAATCTGAGGTAAAACCTAAACCTTGTACTTCTGAATGTATTAAAATTGTTAAAAATTTAGAAAAAGAAAACACTAAATTAAATGAAGATCTTGCAAAAGCATTAAGAAGAAATTATGAATTTGATGGTGTGATTGCTGATCAAGAACATCAGATAAAGGTGTACCAGATAATTGATCAAATGATAAAGGAAGAATTGCTTCAAGCTGTAGATGAGAAAGACTTCTATGAATTAAAAAAATAAAGAATTAACAAGTAAATTAGAAGAATGTCAACTTGAAATTGAACAAAATAAATTGACAATTAAGAAATTTGAAAGAAGCACTAAAATTCTTGATGAATTAACTAATAATCAAACTACAGAAAAAGTTGTTCATGGAGTGGGATATCATGCTGTACCACCTCCATATAAATTCATTCCTCCACTCAAAAACAGTTCAGAAAGAATAATTAATGAATTAAAAAATGAAAATCAAACTGAATCCAATGTTGAAACATCTGAATCAAATGACTTTTCTGATGATGACAGAACTACAAACTCAATTGAATTTACAATCTTTCAAACTGAATCTCCAAACTCAATTGATACAAGTTTTCACACAGCACAGAGTCCAAATGAATCTCCTAAATATGATGCAGAAAATATACCAAAAATTTTAAAAAGGGGAAATCAAAGAAACAGGAATCAACTCTTAGAACAAAGAAAAACCATAAGGGCTAAGGATAATAAATTAAGATGTGTTATATGTAACAAAGTAAATCATTTAGCAAAGGATTGTCACTTCAATCCAATAAATTGTAAAGAGTTCAAAGAATTTAAAAACTCTAAAGAAAAGGCAAAAACACAGAAGTTAGAAAATACTACTGGTCCTTCAGTAGTAAATAAAAATAAAACTCCAATTGCTGAAACACCAAGATTTGGAAGAAGTGCACCAAGATTTGTGCAATACAGAAGAGTTGGAAGCCCAAAGAACAGCAATTACTTCAAGAACAATGGAAAATCAAATCAAAATAAACAATATTTTAAATTCTCCAACACCAGTAAAAACTTTAACAATTTTACTACTGGTGGTAACCCTAATTATAATGCTGTCTGGTACCAGTACAAAAACCATACTGGTAACAACCCTAATTTCAAAAATACTACTGCTAACAAACCAAAATTTCAAAACACTACTGGTCATTCTAAATATAGTAAGTACACAAATACTACTGGTCCATCAGTAGTAAAGTATTCAAAAGCTAAAAACAATGGGTATAGACCAAGATCAGTAGTCAATTTAGACAACTCCAAAAGGTCAGTAGTAAAACAGAACACCAGTACTAAAAAGGTATGGGTACCAAAAATGTTTAAGGTTAACTGTTCTAAATCTGATTTCTCAAAGGATGAACCCAAGACATATAAAGCTTGGGTTCCCAAACTTAACTAACCTTTCATTTACTTGTGCAGAGCATTCAGATCCCAGAAGAAGGAAGAACATGGCACATTGATAGTGGATGCTCAAGGCACATGACTGGAAATCTGCAAATTCTAAAGGATTTCAAGTCATTTGATGGAGGTTATGTAGCCTTTGGTGAGAACCCAAAGGGATGTAAGATTACAGGTAAAGGTACTGTTACAAATGGCAAAATTACCTTTGATGATGTATTTTTTGTAGCTGAAATAAAATACAATCTTGTCAGTGTGTCTCAAGTGTGTGATAAAAAGAACAAAATTCTTTTCACAGACATTGAGTGCATCATTCTTTCTCCTGACTTTATTTTAGATGAAAAATACGTTGTTTTAAGAATTCCAAGGAGAAACAATGTGTATTGCCTGGATATAGGGGAGAACTCATTTCTTCAAATGAGGTCAACTGTTTTATATCCAAGGCAAACACCACTGAATCAGAACTATGGCATATAAGGATGTGCCACACTAATTTCAAAAACATGAACAATTTAGTAAAAATAAATTTGGTCATTGGACTACCTCAAAAACAATTCATGTGTGATCATCATTGTGTTGCATGCCTAAAAGGTAAACAACACAAGACTTCTCATAAGTCCAAATCTGTGAATTCTATTTCTGTTCCTTTACAACTCTTACATATGGACCTATTTGGACCTACAAATGTAATGAGTATTGGAAAGAAACAATATTGTCTTGTTATTACTGATGACTTTTCCAGATATACATGGGTTTTCTTTCTCAGGACAAAGGATGAAACAAGTGAACTCATAAAGAACTTAATTGTTAAACTGGAGAATACATCTGATCAAAAAGTTAAAGCCATAAGATGTGATAATGGCACAGAATTTAAAAATGCTAACTTAATTAACTTTTGTGATCTTAAAGGTATTGACAGGCAATACATCTCACCTAGAACTCCACAACAAAATGGTGTAGCTGAAAGAAGAAATAGAACCATCATTGAAGCAGCAAGATCAATGCTAGCAGATTCAAAGTTACCAATCACTTTTTGGGCTGAAGCTGTTAATACTGCCTGTTATGTTCAGAACAGAGTATTAATAGTGAAGCCACATTTTAAAACACCATATGAACTTTTTAATAAAAGAAAACCCTCTATAAGTTTTTAAAATCATTTGGTTGTCCTTGTACTATTCTGATTACAAGAGAACAAATTGGTAAGTTTGACTGCAAAGCTGATGATGGAATCTTTGTGGGATACTCTACTCAAAGCAAATCATACATAGTATTTAACAAGAGATTAAGGATAATTGAAGAAAGCATCAATGTATCCTTTAATGAAAATGTTCCTAATGAACAAGGAAATGGTCCAGATTGGCTATTTAACATAGACAATCTAACCAAATCCTTTAATTCTAACATGGATTTAAATACAGGTGATTCAAATTGTCACACTCAAAAGGAAGGAACGTCATCTGTTAATACTGGTCAAGAAAAGATGAGATACATAGTAGTTGATACTGCTCCCACAGTTAATAGTGAGGACAGTAATAACTCAAATTCTGGAACCAGTAGTAACTCTGAGAATGAGGACAGTAGTAATTCAAATACTACTGGTACCAGTAATAGTACTCAAAATACTACTGGTCCTAGCAATAACCTAGATTCTCAAGATACTACTGATCTCAGTAACAACAACAATACTACTGATCTCAATGAAGATAATAGTAGTAGTAACTCTCACCAAGATGATGATGAACCAAACATCAATGACAATGAAGGATCACTAGAGGAGCAAATGCCTGAGACTAATGAGTCCAACCTTGAAAATCAACTAGTGGTTGATAGAGCTACAACTACAAGGACTCAGAAGAACCATCCTTTAGACCTTGTTCTAAGTGATGTTAACTCACCACTGCAAACAAGAAGCAAATTAATTAAAAGCTTAACTGCAAACATGTGTAACATAAGTTTAGTTGCTAATGAATATATGTTTGAATGCTTTCTGTCTCAGGATGAACCAAAGAAGATTCAACAAGCAATGAAGGACTCAAACTGGATTGAGGCAATGCAAGAAGAACTCCTTCAATTCAAGTTACAAGCTGTTTGGAAACTTGTACTCTACCCAAAGGAAAAAGAGCCATTGGAACAAGATGGATATTTAGAAACAAAAAGGATGAAAGAGATATAGTGATAAAGAACAAAGCCAGACTTGTAGCCCAAGGATACACTCAAGAAGAAGGAATAGACTATGATGAAGTATATGCTCCTGTTGCTAGAATTGAAGCAATAAGAATATTCTTAGCATATGCTTCATTCAAAAAGTTCAAAGTCTATCAAATGGATGTGAAGAGTGCATTCCTATATGGAAAGATTGAAGAAGAGGTCTATGTATGCCAACCTCCAGGTTTTGAAGATCCAAAACATGGTGATTATGTGTTCAAATTAGATAAAGCTCTGTATGGCCTACATCAGGCACCAAGAGCATGGTATGACACATTATCATCATATCTATTAAAGAATAACTTTAAAAGAGGAGCCATTGACAAAACTTTGTTCACAAAGAAAGTCAAAGATGATATACTACTGGTACAAATCTATGTAGATGATATCATCTTTGGTTCAACCAATGATTTATTATGCAAAGAATTTGAAGAACTAATGCAGATTAAATTCAAGATGAGCTCTATGGGTCCAATGAACTTCTTCCTTGGACTCCAAGTCAGTCAAAGAACAGATGGTATTTTGATAAACCAATCAAAATATGTTAAAGACATCTTGGAGAAGTTTGATATGAAAGACTGCAAAAGTGCAAGTACACCAATGGAAACACACAAACACCTACATCCTGAAGTTGAGGGGAGGATGTAGATGAACACTTATATAGATCAATGATAGGTTCTTTGATGTACTTAACTGCATCAAGACCTGACATTATGTATAGTGTTTGTGTGTGTGTGCAAGATATCAAGCAAAACCTAAAGAACTACACTTGCATGTTGTTAAAAGAATAATTAGATACTTGAAAGGCAAACCATCACTTGGTCTATGGTATCCACATGATTCACCCTTTGAACTCATAGCCTACACAGATAGTGACTATGGAGGTGAATGTCAAGATAGAAAGTCCACTACTGGTGGATGTCAATTCTTTGGATCAAGACTAGTGTCATGGCAATGTAAGAAGCAAACAAATGTATCAACATCAACTGCTGAAGCAGAGTATGTAGCTGCATCTGCTTGTTGTGCTCAAGTACTCTGGATTCAAAACCAGCTTCTAGACTTTGGTATCTCTATCCTTAAAACTCCTATTTTTATTGATAATCAAAGTGCTATTAGTATTGTGAACAATCCAGTAAAACACTCTAAAACTAAACACATTGAAATAAGATTTCACTTTATAAGAGATTGCAATGAAAAGAAGTTAATCAAAGTAGTTAAAATTCATACTGATGATCAATTAGCAGATCTTTTTACAAAAGCGTTTGATGTAGGAAGATTCAACTTCTTGGTTAGCAGTATTGGAATGATTTTAATAAATTAATTTCTCACTCAAAATCATGTGTAAAGTTTTTGTTGTAAAAAGTTATTTATTTGTTTAAGTGTTTTACTACTGGTAGGTATGCTTTACATGTATGTAGGTGTGTACACAAAATACTACTGGTAAGTCAGTACTACTGATATGTATTAGGTTTACACAAATACTACTGGTAAATCAGTACTACTGGTGTCCACATATACTGCTGGTCTTACATATTAGGTCAGTAATGAAATTCATTAGTTACTACTGATGTCTATTGTTACTACTGATGTTATTGGTTACTACTGACGTTTTATTACTGGCATATAATTTACTACTGGTCTTTCAACTGTCATATTACAAAACTAACCCCCATGAAAATAACCGTTATGTTATGATTCGAAGGGTAATTTAGTCTTTTTGCAGGCTAAATCGAAAGATATAAAAGGCGGCAGTCGATTAGTTTAGCATTATCTTCACTTCGATTTGCTAAAACCTCTCGACAAACCCTAACTCACGATCAAAAACCCTTCATCAGTAACAAAAATTCTTACTTGTTTCTCTCAAATCAACAAAAATGGCAACTCTACAATCTCTCAATGTTCAAACAGATCTTAAATATTCAGAGTTCCACAATATGTGTGCGTTTCTACGCAATCCAGATGGTACAAAAGATTCTCGACCAATCGTAAAATTCCTAAGAAACTCATACATAAAGTTTGCTCTAACTGTAAATCCGAGAGCATATCAATAGCACTTGGTGGATTTCTGGACCAATGCTGAAAGAACAGAAGGTGCAACTGTGTCTATGATAAAATCATCGGTGGATGGAAAGACGATCACAATCACTGAACAATCAATTCGACACCATCTACAACTACATGATGATACAGGTATGTTTACACTTCCTAAGGAATTCATTGCTGAAATTTTAAATAAAATGGGTTATGAGGGAATACTTAACATATTTACTTTTCAAAAAGGTCTTCTCTCCCTACAATGGAAATTTCTTGTACATACAATTCAGCATTGTATTTCTCCAAAAAGAAGTACTTGGAATGAGTTTAATAAGGCAATAGCCTCTGCTGTTGTCTGTTTATGCACAGACCAAGTATTTAATTTTTCCTACATGATTTTTTAAGGTATGTTGGGAAATCTTAGTTCTTCAAAAATTTTAATGTATCCCAGATTTCTTCAACATATCATAAACTGTGAATTACAAAACTTGTCAACTCCTAAAAACATTTTTATTATTCCTGAGTTGAACAAGAAAGTTTTCTCAAATATGAGAAAACAATTTAAATTTTCGGGCAAGGAAACCCCTTTGTTTCCTAACATGATCAAAGATCAACCACAACTTGGAGAGGGTTCAATCATAGATACAACCCAAATTGAACCTCAACCCACTCCATCACCCCCAAATGCAGCCCAAACACCACCCCAAATAGTCACTCAATCACCCTCACAAATAGAAGTCCTGAATGTGTCCCAGGAACTTGAAATAAATCTGCAGAGTGCTACTCTTCACTCTGTGGAAGACCTACCAAATAAAACCCAAAATATTTCCACAACTTATAAAAGGAAGAAAACTTCCTTCAAGGACACCAGGGGACAAATCGAGTCACACCCCAGGCTCAAAGAGTTGTCCTCCAAGAAGGAGAGAGGACATGAGGCGAGGGCTTTCACTACTGATGCCCCAAAGGTGGGTGCACAGGACAGTGAAAACATAACTAAGACCCAGACCTCGGCAACTTTAAGTGATGACTCATTTGAGGAATTACTTAAAGGACCCCGGTGCCAAGAAACCACAAGGGGGCACCTCTGCTTCTTCTAGGAAGAAGAGGGTGTCTAAACAACCCAATGAATCACCAAGAAGTGATGAGGGTAGATCTATGGATTTGATGGAAAGGATGGAAAACCTTAAAGCCAATGTACCAGTCAGTGAGCCCGATGATCTTGCTAGATGGAGTGAGGGCAGTATTAAAACCAAACAATTGACGGATAAAGTGGATTCTCTTGAATCTACTGTACAAGATTGTCTTAAGTATCTTACAAACCAAGGAAAAACAATGACTGCAATGAAAAGGCACATGAACACCATCAACAAAAGAATGAGATTCTATGAGCACATGCTTCATCAACAAACTAAACTCATAAGGAAATTGAAGAAGAAGATTGATGATAGTGAGGCTCCTTCAGTTGAGATCACTAAGGGGGAGAAGGACAACATTCAAACAATGATTGATGAGTCAATTGCAGCAGCAGCATCCTCTCTCCTAAATCTAAAAGAAACAACTGTTGATGAAGGCCAAGAAAAGATGGATATTAATGATGAGCCTATTACTACTGCTCATATGGAAGAACAAGCTAAACAAGAAGTATCAGTAGTAACTCCTACTACTGATATCATAGCAATAGTAAATGAAGAAGAGGAAATAATTGCACCAAATACTACTGATGCCCTATCAGTAGTAACTCCTGAAGTATCAGTAGTAACTACCTTGGTTACTACTGAAGAGGAAGATCTGAAGTTACCAGAGCTAATTGAAAGAGAAAGATTTGAAATCATCACCAAATCACCTACACCTGATCAACCACTTATCATACCTGACATTGATGATAATGTGAATTGGTTTGAGGTTGATGAGTGCTCACTTCCTCCACATCCAAAAATACTTCAACAACATGAGCTTATGTTATTTTCTCCTTCAATAATAATAAGTGGTGTGCCTGATATGAAATATATTCCACCTCCACCTTCAGCTCACATTAGAAAGGGTAAAGAAGTTTATGATGAAGATTACCCTAACAGAGCACAAGGTCATTACATGGTGAACAAGATAAATCTTGTCAGAGCTGATAAACAATCTAGATGGAAGGTGAAGCACAAGAGATACTTGGAGAAAATAGCTAAGTATCAAGCTCTTGAACAGAAGAAGGATCAAATTGAAATACCTGTTCAAGTACCTGTTCGAATAGAAGACATTCAGATAGCAGCTCAAAAAGCTGAATTCAAGAGACTCAGAAAAGTTGAAGAAGAACATATAAAATGTCTTGAAGATTTGGTTGCTGAATGCAAGAGAACTAAGAGTGAGCTAACTGATGATGTGTTTGAACAAAAGACCAATATGATTGAATTTTTAAAGACAAAAGGGCACAATGCAAAGTCCTTTGGCAGAATGAAGATGATGACAATTATTGAAAAATATTGTGCTGCCAAGAAGAAGGATTTGGCTGAACAAGAAGAAAAAGAAGCAAAGAAATCTAAAGCCCTAATTCCAATCAGTCCAACATTAATCAAAACTGGTAGTACATCAACTACTGGTGAATCCTCAACTCCCCAATCAAAGAAGAGAAAAGCTGCTACTCAAGAACAGAGTACTAAAAAGAAATCAAAAACAGAACAAATCATTCCTGTTCTTGAAGTACCTGTTGCTCCCTTGCAGAACAATCCAATCATCAATTGGAGGGTTATGCCTAACAATGTCATAGAAATTATAAGGGAAGATAAAGTTGTACAAAGATTTACTGGATGGTTACCATTGATCAGTTCATGTTCAAGAAGTGATGTAATCAAGCTTCTAATCATTGGAAAACCAAGGATGTCAAAGAAATCATGGAAAGAGTCTGGTGCTGGATATTTGACAAGAATGATAGATGCTGCATTTTATCCAGATAACTACCCAGAACAATTTACAGATCCAGGAAATGTTTATGCTTGGAATGTGATTCCAACAGCCAATATGTACTTCTTTGAAAAATCAGGCAAAATATGTGAGCTATACTTATATGAGAAAGAATATCCACATTCTGAGAAGACTATGTATCAGATATTCACAAATACAATGATGAAACCTTATGATGTTGTTATGTTCCAGAATAAATTGAATTATTTCACAAAGAGAAACAGCAAATACATCATTGCTCAAAGACATCAACAAAATCAAAGAACCCTGGAGAAAAGAAAGAAAGAAGAGGAAGAACAAAAGAAACTTATGTGATTAAAAAGAATCAATAAGTTTAGGGGGAGATTGTTGGAGTAAATCACAGGTCAACTTAATACTGATACTGCAGTTAGTACTGATCATGATTACTACTGGTGACTACTATGATTGTTACTGATTGGGCAGAAACTTACTACTGATGAGTTGATACTGGTGAAGACTATAACTTATAGTTACTACTGATCAAAGGCACATATTGAAGATACTACTGATCTTAGTAGTTACTACTGACATTGTATCTGGACTTACTACTGATCACTAAGCTTATTACCGACGCTTATATTTACTACTGGTGACTGGTATTACTACTGGTATACGTTTTGGAAGCATATCAAGTCCGAGATCTTCGCAGAATTAGTTATAGAATGTAATTCAATGTATATCTTTTATAATTCGAATGTAAATCAAGTCCTAGAATAACTAGGGTAAATAGTTTAGCTTCAAGGACTATTATAAATAGTTCCTTACGAATTGTAAACGTACGTGCGTATTGTGAATCAATAATATACATTGAAGCTTTTTGTGAAACTGTGTTCTTAATATTTTCGCTTATTATTTTACAGTTCATTGTTCTTAATACATTGATATAGTGTTGATCCGCTGCAACTTCTATTATCAATTAGATCTAAGGTGTTTATTAACTCATTCATAGTTAATCGATCCTGACACTTTCTTTATCTTCTTTCCGACTATGTCGTCGTAAAACAAAATCTCCGGCGACTACACATTTCTTCTTACCCTTTAACCCGAAAACTCTCGAGATAGCTTACCCCACCACCCCCTCACCACCGCCCACCACCCCTAACCACTGTCCACATCCACTCATCACCACACCGGAGTTGCATAACTCTCCGGTTTCTTCTGATGTTAAAATCTCCGGTGACCACGATACTATAAAGAAGAAGGAGAGAAACGATATGGGTTCTTTTGATGAGATTTATTCGTTCAGCTACAACGATGGAGAAACCGAAAGTAAAGTTGGCAGCGGTGGTAAAAATGGTGGCGAAATGCGGAAGTCGATGGTGATGATGGAGAGTTTGACGGTGGTGAAGTGGTCGGAGCAGCCGTACGATGATTTCAAGAGGTCGATGTTGGAGATGATTTTGGAGAAGAAGATGTTTGAAGGTAAAGATCTGGAGCAGTTGTTGCAGTGTTTTTTAACTCTGAATTCCAGACATCATCATGCCGATATTATTGCAGCGTTTACGGAAAATTGGGAACTCTTGTTCCTTTAATATGGACCCCCGGTCACGAAAACGAGTGACATGGTTAATTTCAAAACAGATTTGTGTTCAATTAAAAATACTACGTATGAATCATGAGACTTAATTTAGAGTAAATTACAATTTTTGTCCCTGTGGTTTGCTCGATTCTGCGTTTTTGTCCCAATGTTTTTTTTCTGTTTTTTTGTCCCTGAGGTATGTAAAATTCCGTTTTTTTGTCCTTCCGTCTATCCTCTATTTGAATTCAGCCGTTAAAGCCCTCACGTGCTGAAAACATGAGGGTAGTTTTGTCATTTTACTTTTTACTTTTTCCTTTTTATTTTTATTTTTCTTTCCTTTGTCTTCTTCCCTTCCTCTTCTCCAAATTAACACCACAAACCCTAACACCCCCAATTTGATTTCTTCATCACACCACCATCCATTACTTGTAACCATCTATACCCAAAATCAAATCAAAACACAAAAATCTTCACTGAAGCAAAATTAAGAACTAGGGTTTTCAAACTCCCTCCCCAATCTAACAAATCAGAGCCGACAATATCACCATAACACAATCTTCTTGCTTGAAGAAACTCTAATTCCTTCAATTTTAAATGATTATAATCATTGTTACATGTATCGGTAATTTCACTTGTTCACGAATTAGTTCCGGTGAAATCATTGAAATCATCATCAACAACTTCAGTGTTAACATTTCTGTTGTTATCCCCAAATTTAGAAATTACATGGTGCTTCTCTTTCACCGGCGAAGCAACATCATCGACTTCTTCAAATTTATCAAATCCTCTTAGATTTGTCTTCTCCTTTACATCTTTCTGGAGCTCTTTAGTGACGTCAGCGATGGAGAATTATTTCTGCATCTGAAGAATAGGGATCCAATTCAGCCCGGTGTATAGCAGATCTGTAATCATCAACTTTTTTCGTTTAAGAACTTCAGATCTACCATTAACGCTCAACTAAGCTTCAAAATGTGCACTTCATTTTTGGTTTCTGCCATTAACGTCAACGGTGGTTGAGCTCCCCGGAGAAGAACGGTGGTTGTGTTCGCCAGAGAAGAATGGCGGATGTGCTCGCCGGAGAAGAACAGTGGTGGTGGACGCCGGAGAACGTTTGTGGTTTGTAAGCATCGTTCGGTTCTGGTTTATAAGCATTAAATAACCTCCTTCATGTTTTGGTTCTAGGTTTTTTTTCCCTCTCGTCAATCAAAGCCTTCAAGGTCAACTGAGAACTTAGGGTGAAGATGAAGCCGGTTTTCTGTGAAAATTTCGAGTACGAGACTCGTCAATCCGATTTGGAGAGGTTGTTTGGAAGAACTGCGATGGTGGTGTTCTCTGGTGGTGAAGAACTTAAAGATAATTGGGGAAGAACACATAATTGAGGAAGATTAGGTAAAAATGACCAAATTACCCTCACATGTTTGGCATGTGCGGTAAGTTAACGGCAGAAAATGGACGGAAGGACAACGGAATTTTGCATACCTCAGGGACAAAAAAACAGAAAAAAAGCATAGGGACAAAAACGCAGAATCGAGCAAACCACAGGGACAAAAACTATAATTTACTCCTTAATTTAACATGTGAGCTAAATGTTGTTATAACCAAATAAGCTAATAATTATTTATTATCTTACCATAATTATCTTATTAATTTTTTTAAAACTTTAAAAAATTAAAATTACAACCATAATCCTATAAACCACCTGTGATTACCACCAATCATCACCCCCCCTAATGCCACCACAACCCACCACTCGTGACCACCACCCAACACGAACACCCACCATCACTACCGACACCACTACCCACCGGCACAACCATCCACCACTCATCACCATGGGCAGATTTATAATGGGGCACACGTTGGCATGTGCCCCTACTCAAATTTTTTCCCGTAACGTAATTTTTTTTGAGTTTTTTTTGGTATTATGTTATTTTAGTGTTACAGTTGTACTATCGAATTAAAAACATATCCAATAGCCCATAATAATATTAGAAAAAACCCGTGTATTAGTGTTGATTGGGAATCACTGATTAATTCATATATTAAGCATGAATAATTTAGTAACTGGAAGATTGAGATGGTGAGAATTGAGAGAAACTTGAAGAACACACTTTGCTTAGAATATAGAAATTACAAATTATGCAAAGTTTAGTCTAATTAGCCTTTGTCCAAGGTATTTAATTATACCTAGACTTATTTTAGACTAATTACACATTAGACCCTAGACTATTGGTTACAACAAATATGACCCAATAATCTCTCCCTTTGTAACAATAGTCTGGGAAACGTATCTTTGAAGTCTTCATCTTTAGCCAAATTTGCACATGGTAGATATTTCGTTGAATAATGATATAGCATGATCAGCTTGAGCTTTGTTAACGTGTGAATATGAATACTTCATGTGGCTTTTCAACCAAAAAGAAGTATTTTGAAGACTTTTGATTGAAGATGCATATTGATCGACTAAAAATAAGACCCATATTAATAGAGATATTAGCAGCGGAAGTCTTTTCTTGAAGTTTGTGGCTTTATGTCGATCAGTTGTTCTTGATAACTGTTGTTGGGGTAAAATGTTAATAAAGTTTACGCTCCCCCTCAAATAAAAAATTATCCTTTGAGAGAACTAATGTGATTGAATTCAAGCTAATTCATGGTGATTTTATCAAAGTTTGAAGATTCAAGTGTGTGTGTTCTTGGTGTTTTAGTGTGTGTAGTTGAGAGAGAAAGATGGAGGGAAGGAATGCTTTCAAAGTGTAATTCTATTATGTGTGGGAAAGCTTACATCCAAAGTCAAAATACAACATTATATACTCCTCACCACCTAACAAATGAAAAGTTAACTAACGGACTTAAAGATCAAAATCTATTACAGAAATAGTCATAACAATCTCCCCATTTTTTATCTTTAATATGTCATCCCAGTCTTCAAACTTCAGATTCTTGTTATCATCTATCTTTGGCAAGAAATTTTTTTCTGTATTTCAAGAACAAAACATTTGCAGAAATCTGGAAGTTTAAGATACTCAAAGAGGATAAGTTTTTCGTTGATAATGTTTGAGTGAGGAAATCCTATAACTGATTTACTAAAGAATTGAAAACTTTGGGAAATGGAATATCAGTTAAGTATGGATTTAACTGGGTTTTCAAATAATGGGGAGGTTGTTTTTGAAATTTTGTGGTAGAGGATTATATTGAGTATAGAATGATAATGTTTTTGAATGACTTGTCAGATAAAGTTTTGGATGTGTGTGTTTGTTTTGTATGTATGAAAGAATGATATATTCATTTAGGATTTGGATGAATGTGGATGATTTGTATTTTGTATGGAACAAAAGATTTGAACAGTTAAGCTTTTGTATGGATATGGTTGTTTATGGAATTTGAAAGAAAGATTTATTCGGTTAAGCTTGTGATAGACGTAGTTGAGATTTTTAGAAAGAATGATTTGAACGGCTAAGCTTTGAATTGAGTTGGTTGAGGTTTTGGAGAGAGATTCTGTTGATGATTCGGTTTTGCTCTTCTTCACTTGTTTTTCTGTGTAGTACACTGATTAACATTTTCTCTTTTTCTTAATCACTTGATCTAAAACGTTTCTGATTTTGCAGTTGATTTGAGTACATGTGTTATGAATTTTCTTCTTTGATGGGATGTTTTTGGTTCTTTTTTACGTTGTTCAGTTATACATCCGATATTTGAACTATTTCTTGCTCTTTTTCTACCCCTCATGAGGATCATGACCAGGGTCCTTATGATAAAGCTGAATAGTTGCGTTTTGGAAACGAAGAGAGGAATGGTGTGTCGGTGAAAATCGAGAGCCAAGATCGGAATGAGAACCAGAAACATGTAGTACTCGACAAATTGATTTAATCCTTTGAATGTTTGAGAAAAATATTTGAAAATGAAGAATAGCAGTGTCAATGATCACGTGAAGTCATAAACAGATGCAATCTTTACTGAAGAACTTCAGTAAAGAGATCGTTTACGGATATGACAAACACGATGATTAGAGACATTGTTAATCAAATATTTGAAATTTAAAAGAAATCAATTTGTTTGGTTATAGCAAAGATCAGTGAAGTATACCACTTACAAAGATGCAATCTTCTCTGTACGTGTGTAGAGAAGAGATCGACGGATATACAAAGATCAATGACATAACAATGTGCATTCAAAACGATTTTGAGTGTGTGAGAACTGTAGAAAGTCAGAATTGAATCTGAGCAGTTTTGAGAAGATGAAAAATGATTTCTCCATTGATCTTTTAAGAATGAAAATCGTTTGAAAAATAGTAAGAACAATCAATCCAAGATGGTGTTAAAAACAGATGCAATCAGTACTGATTGAAATCAGTAAAGAGATCGACGAATTTAACAGCAAATTGTGTTGAGTGTTGCAAACAAGTCTTTTAAAAATGAAAAACATTATGTGCAAAATCAGGGTTGTGAAAAATTGAGCCACAACGCAAGAGACGAAAAATTTGTCATAAACAGATGCAATCTTTACTAATTGAGACTAGTAAAGAGATCGTTTACGAATATGACAAAAATTTGTATCCTACGTTGTGAACACATCATTGTGAGCACAAAGTGAGATAAAAAATTTTGGAATGTTGAGCATCACAGATTAATAAAGAATTTATGAGATTGTGATGTCAACAACTCAATATGAGTAAAAGAAAATGTTTGAAATTGAGTAGATGAAAAATGATTTCTCCATTGATCTTTTAAGAATGAAAATCGTTTGAAAAATAGTAAGAACAATCAATCCAAGATGGTGTTAAAAACAGATGCAATCAGTACTGATTGAAATCAGTAAATAGATCGACGAATTTAACAGCAAATTGTGTTGAGTGTTGCAAACAAGTCTTTTAAAAATGAAAAACATTATGTGCAAAATCAGGGTTGTGAAAAATTGAGCCACAACGCAAGAGACGAAAAATTTGTCATAAACAGATGCAATCTTTACTAATTGAGACTAGTAAAGAGATCGTTTACGAATATGACAAAAATTTGTATCCTACGTTGTGAACACATCATTGTGAGCACAAAGTGAGATAAAAAATTTTGGAATGTTGAGCATCACAGATTAATAAAGAATTTATGAGATTGTGATGTCAACAACTCAATATGAGTAAAAGAAAATGTTTGAAATTGAGTATTGATTTGAAAAATGAGAATCGAATTTGAAAGGAGAAAAATTTGATTTACAATTGAAGAATGTTAATAATGAAAGAACACAAAGGTAGAAATGAGAAATAAGAGAATTTGCAATAAACAGATGCAATCAGTACCAACCTAGACTGGTAAAGAGATCGTTTACGAATATTGCAAAAGCTAATACTCAACATTGATAAGCTTGTGTGATTGTAAAGTTGTAGGAGATTGAAAAACTGTTTGAGGTAAAAACAATTTATTATCAAGATAGAATAAGAAAATTTGTAATAAACAGATGCAATCAGTACCAATGGAGATTGGTAATGAGATCGTTTATGGATATTACAAAAATTGACACCTCATATTGTTAATTATAAATGAAAGGCGCATTGAAACAGTATCTAGTGATTATAAATGATGCTCCCCCTAGACAGTTGAATTTCAAAGCGGTGATAAAGCAATTCCCCCCTTGACATAAGAATATCTATTTTCTCCCCCTTAACAAGTGAATATAGTAATTCTCCCCCTCAACCAATGATGTCATTGAAAAACGGGTTTCAAACTGATGTACTTGAAAGCCATTTTATTAAGCGCGGGTTATACACTGACGTGTGCATAAGCCATTATCCGTTGAAAAGCGAGTTATACACTGAATTGTGTATAAGTCATAATCCTGCAAAACAAATTATACAACTTTTGGTACCCATTTTTGTTTGGGTCCGACAGTGTTAGTGTGGAAATTAAACCAGCGATAAGTTGTATCAATTTGATTTAAAGATTGAGAGTTCCAAGAAAAACTGAAACTTGATGTTTCACTTTCAAATAATTTCCGGGGAATTATTTGAGATGTTGGAGTTTTGGGAACCCATTTAGCTTTTAAGATCGAGGATGTTTTGTAAACATAAACAGAAGATGATGTTGGCACTTGTGTAAAATTCATTTTTGGTGCCAAGGAAAGTAAATCTTTTCTCGAGTATTTTAAAGATTTAGTTTTGGAAAAGATTTTCTGTGACGGAGTAGAATGTTTCAACACGGTGGATGATTTAGTTTTATCCATTTGAGAATGCTTAAGTCGAGAAGAGGAACCTAATTTATTTGGAGTTTTAGGTGCGGAATTTCCTCTAATAAATTGTTTGAGAGCATTTAAATTCTTATCAGAGTTTGGTGGGACCGTGGATCTCCTAGGCTTAGGCGTGGTAGAGGAACTTACTTGTGACTTCGGTTTAAGTTTAGAATTTCCTCTATTTACCTCAGATTGCTTGATTGTATATAAATCACGATATGCCATGACAGGAGAAAACATTCTTGACTCATAACATTTGGTCTTTGCAGCAAAAGGAGAATCTAAGTTCATAGATGCACTAGGCTTCTTAAGCTTCTGAAGATGAGATGATTTAGATTCCTTAAACTGATGACTTCTTCTATCTCCAACAGGGTTGTGTGATTTTGGAACTTTGTTGCAAAGTGTACAACCTCTTGTGGAAGTACTAGAAATAGGTGACTCAATGCTGGGAACAGGTTTTTGTAGAGAGAGTAAAGAAGCTTCTAAATTTTGAATTTGTATTGTTAACTTCAATTTCTCTTCATCAAAAGATTTATGTGTTTCTTCATTTTTACTTTCTAATTCATAAATTTTAGTTTGCAAAACAGATTTTTCTTTATCAAAAGCCTGATGTGTTTCATCGATTTCAGTTTCTAATTGACAAATTCTTTTTCTAGAATTAGATTTGGAACATAAATCTTTGGTGTAACCTTTTGTTGAATAACAACATTTCCTTTAATTTCAAATTCTTTTGGAGTCACGATTGGAAAGTATTCATCATTTTCGAATTGAGCCTTTTTAGTTTCATA
Source organism: Calendula officinalis (assembly GCA_963853835.1). NCBI lineage: Eukaryota > Viridiplantae > Streptophyta > Magnoliopsida > Asterales > Asteraceae > Calendula > Calendula officinalis. The sequence goes on from OY970830.1 coordinate 56,927,195, forward strand.
TGTGTTATTTAATTCAGTGTAATTGAAACTAATTTGTGCATTCTCCTTTTTGGCCCTGTTGAAAACCTCAATTTCTTCTTCCTCATCTGTCATCCGAAGGAAAATCTGCCAGGCATCTACATGAATGTATTTCGAATTATACAATGTTGGACGCGCATTGCAAGCCTTCTTAAGATATTCTGGATTGTTGGCTCCCAGTCCTTCTCTTGAATTGAAATATTTGAAATCTTTAGGCTTCAAGTGAATGGTTTGAGCAGTTTGTCCTCGTTTGATGATTATTTTTTCAAGGTGTTTGATGTGAGAAGACAATTGAGTTTTATCATGTTGAAGTTGATTTATGACATGTTGTTTGTTGTTTAATTCTCGTGATGTGTTGATGTCATTTTCATGTAAGGTTTCAGACAGTTCTTTAATTTGAGCGTTTAATGATTTAAACTGTGATTCATTATCATCAAATTCTTTTTGTTTACGTTCCAACCAGTTTTTTGTGATTTGATAATCATGAAACGCTTCAACGTATAGCTTGTAATATTTATTATTTCGTTCATTTGATATAGAATCATTTGCATTTTTAAGATTCTGTATTTCAAGTTCTTTTTCTGAAATTGTGTGTGAAAAATTCTGAATATTAGTTTCATATTTAGCTTTCATTTCTGATACTTGAATTTGTAAATCCAGATTCTCGAGTTTGAAATTTTTAATTTGTTTAATATGTTGAACAAGTTGTTCATTTTCATTTTGCAAATCATTTTAAATGTTTTTGAAATTGATTATTGATATCTTTTTCATCTAAAAGGTTTTGTTTTAAAGAATCAATTTCAGATATCTGGGTTTTAACAACACAAGTATCAGGACCAATCGAATTATCAGTATTTGATAGGAGAGAACTGATTACCTCAATGTCGTTGTTGGCTTCTTCATTGAATTTATCAGAAACCTCAACACTCGCTTCATCCTTTGATTTGTATCTTCCATCCATTGAAGATCTTCAACTAATAACACTTTTTCAGTCTCTATTTGTTTAGCCTTCAACATCAATCGTTCATAATACTTTGAATCACGAACGATTGGTTTCTTTGTAGCATTCAAAGATGTGATGATTGGCTTTTCAGTTGAGATTGTAGCAGATGAAGCAGATTTGAAGTTGGATGAATAATATGCCTTATATAGAGCATCTTCAAGGTCTTTATCCACATAATCATTTGTAGCTGGTGTAGGTTTTTCCATTTTTGTGATTATTAGGGTTGATAAGTAGAGGATCTCGTGAAAAAAAAAAATTTAGTTTAAGTCGAGAAGTGAATTTTTTTTTTCAGGTTTGGGTAAAAGCTCTCGTGTTTAAAATGTCGCTTTAGTATGAGTTACGACCAAGAGGGAAAAAAAATTTAATTTGAAAAATTTTCAAAACGATCTCAGATGACAAAAGACACTTTAAATATAACCTAGATTTTCGAATTGGTCAAAAACGATAAACGGATCAAAATCTGGGGCTAAACGAAGTTTAAAAATTGACCGAAAAATCACAAAAACGTGAATAAAGTGTCTAAAACAAGGGTTTTCGGACACCCGAGCTGAAAGTTATGATCGTTTTAGGATAACCCCTTTTGTCACACAATTTTGAGTTTGAGAAAAGTGTTCGGGCCGAAGTTCTATTGGGCCGAAATTGTGTGAAGTTCGGGCCGAACTTTAGTTATGTTCGGGCCGAACTTTAATTATTCAATGTTCGGGCCGAGGTTTGATTTGGGCCGAACTTCTTGCTCGGGCCGAACTTCTTGCTCGGGCCGAACTTCTTGGATTTTTGGGTCTGTGTTCGGGCCGAAGACACTTGGGCCGATCTATTACTTCGGGCCGAACTTCTCAACTGGGCCGAAGATTGCTTGAGCCGAACTACGTGTTCTTGAAGCCGAAGTTGTTGACGAACGAACACAGACGTACTTTTCTTCACCTTTTTGATCCGATTTTGCTCATTACTTAACCAAATTCAACGATTTCAATCCCTATTTGCTCGAAATCACTTTTCTAACGATCGAATTCACTAACATTCCTCAATCCATAACAAATCAAATCGAATTTTGCAAATTTCAGTCAATATTTTGAGTTTTTCACTTTTTCACAAAAATCACGAAATTGAGAGCAATTGTTGATGGATTGGACTGAAATTTGATTCTATTCTTATTAGAATCACTGGAGAAACATGAATCTTCAATCAAATCTTCAATTCGAAACAAAAATTTACAACATTCAATTTCAAGTGACGAACACAACTTTTTCAATCAAAATTTTCAAATCTGGATCAAATCATCACGAATTTGGATCTACTCTTAGAGAGTTTAAGCTCTGATACCAATTGAGAGAACTAATGTGATTGAATTCAAGCTAAATCATGGTGATTTGATCGGAGTTTGAAGATTCAAGTGTGTGTGTTATTGGTGTTTTAGTGTGTGTAGTTGAGAGAGAAAGATGGAGGGAAGGAATGCTTTCAAAGTGTAATTCTATTATGTGTGGGAAAGCTTACATCCAAAGTCAAAATACAACATTATATACTCCTCACCACCTAACAAAGGAAAAGTTAACTAACGGACTTAAAGATCAAAATCTATTACAGAAATAGTCCTAACATCCTTCACGGGAGTTGGGTTAAACGTTGTGAAATTTACTCCCCCTTAACAGGTGCATATATCTGGGCTAATTGTATCGATAATATTCATAATATTGTAAGATTCCCCTAACTTTGTTCCCGCGGATTGAGCATTAAAAGAATTTTTCTTTAAAAGCATCAATTCTTGATATACAGAATTTATATAATGTATCTTCTCCCCCTCATGATGAATGAGATTTATCTTATTCATCATGTGAACGTGAAATTCTGCGAGATGGAATTAAGAAGAATCTTCGGTTTAAGGAAAGAATTAAGTTGAATATGAAGATATATGCCCCTTGATAAAAATGTGATGAATAATGATTATGCATTTTTTGTAAAAATCAATATATATCGCATTTTGTCATTTAAATCCTGACATTTGTTGATAATGTAAGAATACGGTCTATTGTTTATCAGTTAATTCCTTGACCGTTGTTGATAACGTAAAAGTAAGGTCTATGATTTCTCATTTGATTTCATGACCGTTGTTGATAAGGTTAAAGTACGGTCATCAAATTTAGCACCACAATCAATCAGGGTAAACCGGGATCACATAGATTGCCCGTTAACACATCAGTTTAATAACTGAGTGACCTACGTTCAGCGTTGGCTTTGATGTTAGCACTGGTAGGATTTTCATTCAGTTATCGTGGAATACCAATAAAATTGGTATCATTATGAATGTTCCAGCAATATCACATAAATATGCTTGGTAGAATACACATGTGTCCTAAATGTGTTTGATATGGCACTAGAATCAAAATTGGACAAATGAAGTCGAGGACTGGAGAGAATTATCCTCTTATTTTCAATATCAGCGATCTCCAAATGAGATGTCGATAGCATATGAGTTAAGTCTCCGTGAAAAATTGAAACAAGGACTTTTTAAGAAGTACTTGAGTAGCTAGAAGGGTTGTGCATTGCATCACTGGGTCCATGATGACTTCTTCAATATCAGAAAGCAACATATGCAGTCCGACAGAAATGTGGCTATCGGCTTTTTAATCGGTTTGGTAAGGGTTTTTCGTTTTCCTTAACCCCATCACACACTCCTCACTCAAGCTCTCATTTTTAATTTTCAACTCCACCCTCGAATACTTCATCATGTGTTTGAAGTAATTTACAATGTTTGATGGTATCGTTTTTTAACATTGTTGTTAACATTTATAGAATGAAAAGCTGTTTTGCACCCCAAAATTCATCACCCCTCTCAATTGTTGATTGTGAATCACTGATTAATTCATAGATTAAGCATGAACAATTTTGGAATTGTAAGATTGAGATGGTGAGAATTGAGAGAAACTTGAAGAACATACTTCTTAGAATATGGAAATTACAAATTATGTAAAGCTTAGTCTAATTAGCCTTTGTCCAACGTATTTAATTATACTTAGACCTATTTTAAACTAATTACACATTAGACCCTAGACTATTGGTTACAACAAATATGACCCAACAATTAGCAATAGTCGAAACTCATATTTTTTTTAAGTATGTGACGGTTTTTAGCTTTATGTTTTTGAAAACTTGTAGTTGCCTTGTAGGATGAAATTAGTTCTTGAGAACTTATTGGTGTATACAATCAAACATGATGATTTTATATTAGAGTCCCTTATGTTAAATTACTTTTTGTTCGGGACACAGCCCGAGCTCCGCAAGGGCGTTCCCCACAGACATCGCCCGATCAGCTGGTAGGGGGATCCTTGCAGAGAGGCGCATCTCCCTTGATCTTCGTCTTTTTGATCTCCGTAAGGTGCTACTACTGACCGAAATTTCTAATTCCGCCTCTGCACAACACCATCCATCAATTGGTCGCTGCAAATATTTACGTGTAAGAATTCTATTGGTTTTAAGAAACATACGTTGTTCATACTGCAACCAGAAATTTGTTATGTTATTTTGTCTTTAATGAGTCACTGCGATTTTTACGGATTTGCATATTATTCCATCTCCAGTGTTAATGTCTCACTTGAACTTCAGTGTTTATGTACAACTTGTATCTTTCCATATTGTCTTCATATTCACTATCTTGACAACTTTTGTGAACTTCATGAAGAATGGTGTTAGAGTCTATATAAATGTCTTCAATTTTTTTTTTTTGGAAACGAATGTCTTCAAATATAAAATAACATTTGTTAGACACATACTGAATTTATTACTGCAATCTGAACTTTAAAACATACATTAATTCTGCAAAAGGAATGTACTATTCAGTCTTTCCGTGTTCACACTGAGTGTGAGATGTTTGAGATGACAATATTAATGTAATTAGACCGGTGCCAACGGTACTGTCGGTTGTCACCGCCGGTTTTCCGCCGGTACCGGCACCGTTGGCACGGTCCGCCGGTTTTGCCGCCAGTTGCAGGCGCGCGAGTTTGGAGACGAGACGGAGGAAGGGCGCCGGTTGTTTTTTGTTTTTTTTTCTTTTTTTTTTCCTTACTGAATGATGGTGGCCCCAAATGAATAAAAAGTTAACTTTTTTAAAAAAAAATTCTTTCAACATGTTATACTACCTTTAATATATTTTTTTAATATATTTTTTATTAAAAAATCTTTAATATTTCTAATATATTTAAAAAATCTTTAATAACGTATTTTTTTTTAATTAATGTAATTATTATTTATGTAATGTCTTTTTTTAATGAATATAATTTATTTTTATTAGTTAATATATGTTTTAATTAGTTGTATATTTTTATTAGGAAAAGAAAAGTAAATGGTGGGGCCCAAATTTGGTGAAGTGACGGAGTGTTGTTGTCATGACTACGTCAGTTTAGTGTTAGTTAGTTTGTCTGCTGACGTGGCGCTGAGTTGGCAGCAACTGACAGCGTCAGTTGCATTTACCATTGGGAGTGGTCTTATAGTCAGTGTTTTAGTTACGTAGCAACATCAACATCTTCCATAATCTGAAACTTATATTTAAATTGTATTCTAAAACTCTGGCATTAATCCCTAAAAGATAAGAGCATTTTCAGTTACCCAACAATCATCCACAACATCAGCCCAACCTTTATAGGCTTCTTCCTCGAACAGACCATAAACTTCCTCATTTCACCACCATTACATCTCAAATATCATCCCAGGAAATACTGAACTGATTAGCGTGACATATTTGATGGTGCTTAAGTAATGAGGTCGTTGGCTAATACCATCAATAAACAAACAAATTTTCTGATCATTTTACATGAAAAAGCAGATAATAAATGTTAAAGGTCAGACAAAACAACAATCCCGAGTTACTTAACATCTCATTTCCGTTCAAAAAAACTACGGGTCCTACTATTTGGACACCCCTCACTACCAAATAAACACCTCAATTAAAATCAAAACTTGAAAATTAGAATCACAAACAATTAATTAAATGGTTATTCTGACTGTTTTTTTAACTTAAAACTAGTGGTCGACGGTGGTGGTGAACGGCATATGCGATGTGGTGGCGTAATTACTTGGTGGTCGCGGAATGAACGACAGAGTGAACATCGGAGCGAGTTGGTGGTGGTGGTGGAGAGAGCGGCGACGGCGACCGTCCGATTCCGACGAGAGTGTGGTAGGGTGGTGTTTAGCGACAGAGTTCGATAGAGGTTTCGAAAAAAATTATTAGTTACTTATTAAGGAATTTGGGGTGTCCAAATATAATTATGGGGTGTTCCAATAGTCAATCCCAAAACGTAACATCTCATTAAAACACTAAATTGCAAAATCTTTATTACTCCATCCGTCCTAAAATTATTATCCACAGACAACAAGCCACTAGACAACACTTTACATTAATATCTAATACCATTAGACAACAAGCCTTTATTAGGGAATAACTCATAAACAAATATGAATCCTTGGAACTATTAAAATTCTTGTAATTGAGTTAAACAACTTTTTTCTAAATTTTAAATGTTGTTAAAAATATTTGTACTTTTAATGAAATTTAGATTTTAATTAAAAAGGTAAAATACACCTTACGTCAAGGGTGTGTCCGGTTCGGGTCCGGTAAACCTGGCAACCCGAAGATCCAAATTTCAAAGTCCGAAATCCGGACACTAAAACCGGTTCCAAGTCCACTTCAGTTATGGGGTGGGTCGCTCTTCATTTGGGTACAGAACGGGTAAACCCGATTGTTTTTCTGTTGTTTTTTTCAGCTGTTTTTTCTTGCAGTTATTTTTCTGCATATACAAAATCGAAACTTGATATATATCTCGACTCTCAAGCATATACAAAATTGTGATATATAAAAGAATTCTAAACCAGTTCTATAAATCGTGATACATATAAACAGAATTTTAAAACCAAAATAATAACATTTTTGTGGAGGTAAGCAGTACAAGAATCATGTGTATTACATGTGGTGTGTTCCATGAATAATGTGATATATCTAAGTAACTCTTTAACAATCAATAGTGGTGGGTACAATCGTAAAAACTTTTAAATAACTTTATAAAGTTTAGGAATTCGATCCTCATTGGGTAAAATATCATAAGATGGCTAAAGGGGATTCAAAAACGAACATGATAATTGATCATATTGTTACTTTTACATGTGACCGCTAAGTTGTACCACATATTAATGAGGAGGATTATTTTATATTTTTTACCATAAAATATACTCCCACCGTCTAGAAGTTCCCAATTCTCTAATTAAAGGGACTCATTCAATAAAATAATAATATTATGATGTACCTCACCCCTAACTATCTCTTAAAAACACTTCTCTCTCCAAAATAACCTTACATTTTAATCAAATTTATTACCAAGTACCACACCACTAATTTTTGCCTAAAAACTTGTACCCGGAAGAAATGGGAACTTTATTAAGGGACGGAGGGAGTAATAATCTTGAGCCATCGGAGTTTTTGTCATGATGTATATAATAAAATAAAGATAATGTTATGTATTACATAGGGGTGTCAAATTTGTACAGAATAAAACCAACCAACATGTTACCAACCATACCAAGAATAGATGGTAGCCAGTATGTTGGTAGCCAACATATTTAGTTGGTAGTACCATACCAATCAAGTAATCATGGTACGGTAACGGTACAAAAATTTAAATACCATGTTAGTACCGTACCAACCAATTATATATGTATATATATAATTATTTAGAAGAATTCGAGAAAGGTAAACTAAATATGTATTATTTTCTAATAAAAGTTATGATATCATAACATGAAAACATGCAAGTTATAACTTCTTAGCCTAACATATCAATATATTACATTTTTGTTATTGTGTTTGTATATAATGTTGATAATTAAGCGTGTGAAGCAGACGAGAATGCTACAAGCTAGTGTATTATGACAAGAATACTACATAATTTATACTTTATCGTACATAGTGTTTATATAACATTTAACGTATACCATTACCAAATATAATATTATAGAAAAATGTCTTGTTTTTAGTAATAATTCTAAATAATTTTGTGATCTTGGTATATACTAGTACCAATTCGTACCAACCATGATTGTTGGTAGCCAAACAAATTGGTACCAAGTATAGTTGGTACGGTACTGGTAGCTAGATTAGTGTACCAAGTATAGTTGGTACGGTACACGGTATGAGAAAAATATATATGGTACCGTACCATGTTCACCCCTAATATTACCAACTTATTTTCATACCGTGATATAATGTTTGTAGTTTTTTTCTATTCAAATATGGTCATTAAAATTTGAATTAACCTTCTAATACAAAACTGTCTACTTTCTACTTTTACCTTAAGGGGATTTCCCATTTCCCACATATATATAAAGGTTCTTTAAGATGATCAAATTTATGTTCATAATATATATGACCTAATTGTTAATTGTAATGTAACTTATTTCAAACTTATGTCAACTATATATTGTATCTTCTATGATAGTCCAGATGTTAGTAATAACGTATAATTCATATGATTTCATATATCAAATATATTAACTGAATAGTTGACCTGATATGACCTGATATGATACTTTACGTCAGCTAATACCTTGATAATTGGTGTGACCTAGCGTGGCATAATGCATCTTGACGCGTAACATCTTTATTGCCATTCAATAAACCATCAAGTAACATAAGTAACATATTAACATGTAAGAACATCAGGGTAATATGGTTCAAGTTAAAACTTTAATATTCTCTTTTTCACGTTTAGACATTAAAATTTTTCATTAGTCCTTATCACTCAAGTCATTATAGTTTAGGACACATCAAAATAGCTTTTCAGTCACACTGTATAAAAAATCCCAAAATAACATCGTGCCACAAAAACAACTTGCGAAATGACGCGAAGGTGTGGTAACTTCAAAACAACAGTGCTTTTTAACATTTCATGTGGGATTGGCACCGATACTCATCATTCCAAGTACGAACTTTAATAACCTATCATATCTAAGTTAATATTAACTTGAAAGGCGAGTGATGTTCTATTTTTCTTAATATTTCTATAGTTAGATAATTATTTATTTTTTGATGCTTTTAAGTAGATTAATTATATTTTTGGGTAAACCGATTAAGAAATAAAAAAAAAGGGTAAATGTCAGAAATTGTCCTTGTGGTCTTGGGTTTTCTGGCTTTTTATCCCTAAACTTTTTTTTTTTCAAAATTTTTGTCCCTGTAATGATTGTTGGGGACGAAGAAGATTGCCGGAGATCTTATGCCGGAATCAGAGGTCACCCTTTTGTTATGTTCGTTCATCAGCTCGAAGCAATTGAAGCAGAAATCAGAAACCCAGATGGAGGTCATCGTGCTCCTTTAAAGCAGAAATCAGATCTGAACTTGACGAAGCTAGAGATGTTGTAATTTCAAAATACTAATTTGGGGATGTTTCTGGTGATGATGGTGGAGAAGAAGTGATTTTAGGGTTTTTTTTAGGGGAGAAGGTAAGAGGGGAAGAAGCTGAAAAAAAGAAAGAGAAAAAAAGGAGATTTAAAAAGGGAAAACGGATGAAAATACCCTCACTTTTTTAACATATTCTGCTAGTTAATAGCAAATTTAGATGGAAGGATAATAAACTAGAATTTTAAAGAGTACAGAGATAAAAATTTAGGGATAAAATGCCAGAAAACCTAAAACAACATGGACACATTTACCCATAAAAAAATGTAAACCTTTGTAGACGACTACAGGCAAGTAGGCAACAGCCTCATGGGCGGCTGCCGCTGAATCACCCTCTCTCCTCTTTCTATTTTCCCCTGAAAAATCTGATTTATGCCCTAATCCTAAATTCACTCCTACTTCAATCACCATAATCCCAATAATTTCGATCTCACACTCACACAAACCTTTTTCTAGATTCAATCACAGTAATTCCATGTGTTAATCAAATCAAACAATCCGAGCTAACTTACATGGATACCAAAGGCAAGTATTCGTTCATCTTCTTACTCTTAATCTTACAAATTTCTCGCATTTCTTACGCCACTTCAACTGATACAATCGATCCAACAGAAATCGTGAACATATTGAATCAACACGTATCTCAATTAGGTAAACTCGATGAGCTAGTGAAAAACCTAACCGAATTAGTAACTAAATTAGAATCACGAGTATTGGAATCACCTACTGAAACTAGCAATTCGAATCATAAATTTGTTCATGATGAACAACCGATCATCGATTTGAAAAGAACAGATGAAAATGAATACCTTGATCAAGGTCCAGTGAGAGAAAATAGTGTTGAACAAGTGGGTGCTGTTTCTGTAACTAAACATAGTTTATTTTGGTCTGAAAGATTCCAGTTTATATCTGCTGTGAAACTCGATACAAAAGCAAGTTCTCTCAATGTTTTACCATTTAAAGATGTTGAAGGATTAAGCAAATATATTGCTGTTGGAGACGATATTGGTAACTTCTATGTTTTCACACGATACGGTGAAGTCATGCTTCAATTCAACACACTCACAAATTCCCCAATTACATCAATTTTATCGTACCTTTCGGTTTTTAGGAACGAAAGTATAGTTGTTACAGGACATGGAAATGGTGTAATTTTAGTTCACAAACTTTGGGAAATCCCAAATGTGGATGAATCGAATCTACTCAAGAAAGAAACCGTTCACAAACTTGATCAAGAACTCGGGTCATCCATAAACATATTGGAAATTCATCATGTTGGTAGAACAAGATACATTGTATCAATCGACATTGTTGGAAAAATTAAGGTTTTCAAAGAAAGTGGTACGATAGTCGGTACAATTGTCCCCACTAGTCGTCCAATTGCTTTCTTGAAACAAAAGTTACTATTTTTAACCGAAACGGGTGCAGGATCATTAGATTTAAGAACTATGAAGCTTCGTGAAGCACCATGTGAAGGTTTAAACGGATCGTATGCTTTAAATTATGTTTTTGATGCATCCGATAGAGGGAAAGCATACGGGTTTACTTCCGGGGGCGAATTGGTCCATTTGCTAATTTATGGCGACTCGATGAATTTCAAGTGTCGGGTAAGATCTAAGAAGAAATTTGAAGTAGATCATGGACCGTTAGCTTTTGAAGCAATTAAAGGTTATTTTCTTATTGTTAGTCAAGAAACCGTGTTTGTTTATAACGTTTCTTCTCAGCTTTATGTGAGAGCCGGTTTACCGAGACTCGTGTTTTCAGCTGGACTTAATGAGATAATTGCATCTTTTTTGAATTATCGAGCATTCGGGAGATTAAATGGTAAAAAAGATGATAAGATACCGTTAATCGCTAGTGATCATGAGAAATTTGTGATTTTAAGTTTAGGAAGCGGTTATATCGGGATGTATCGTTCTAATCTTCCGGTTACAAAAGGCGAATTCAACACGATGTTATGGAGTACTCCCGTTTTGTTTTTTATTTTATTTCTTTTTGTAGCATGGCATTTTTTTGCTAACAAGAAAGAAGCGTTGACTTCGTGGGGCCCGGATGATCCGTTTACAAATGGAGCTCCAACTACTACGGGCGAGAGGTCTTTTGGCGACCCGAGTTTGAGAAATCACGATCTCATGGATCTGAGAGGTGGCGGCGGCGGTGGTGGTGGTGGTGCCGCCAGTGGGAATACTGGCGGTGGGTTAAGAGGGCCGGCGAGAAGATATGGTTCGCCAACACGGTACGCAGGTCCCGGTGGGAATTCGTTTAGGCCGACTTCTGTTGACCCGAATTCCCGACCCGTTGACCCGGATTTTAGAGGTGCGGAGTTGAAATATAGGGGGTCGGGTATCGAGTCTAGTGGTTTTGGTAAAAGAAGGGATGGTTTGTTTGTAAACAGTCAAGTTGTGGATGATCATGGCAGTTAATTCATGTTCAAAGATGTATAAGAATGCATATGTATGGTTTTACTATGTATTCGTTCGGTTATTTCAGGAAGAAAGTAATAATCACAAGTTTAAAGGAGATAGCTGCTTTTTGATAGAATTTACTTAGAGGTGGCAATTACGACCTTTTTAGTTGAAAATGAGCCGGTTTATGTTATGTTAATTGTATCTTGTATGTCTAATCGGTTTAATGAGTTGAATATGTTAAAAGTCTAACTAAAAGTGTAATTCTTATGCATTTATTAAAAAAAACTGAGATAATACTTCATCCGTATCAAAATAAGTGACACACTTTCCTTTATGGGGTGTATCAAAATAAGTGACACACTTTGAAAATTTTCCTTTTTTGGTAAAAATAGTGGGACCCATACCCACTAACTATCCACTTTAATAAAGTGAAATTACCCTTTTACCCTTACTTTTACTTTTAAAACTCATTAATATCACATTATTCAAGAAAAGTGGGACCCATTCTCCACTAACTATGTACTTTAATCTATTTTAACCTCTACTTTAATCTTTTACCTCAAAAAACGTGTAAGCCAATTTGTGTCACTTATTTTGATACGGAGGAAGTATAATTTTTGAAGTTATAATTCGAAAAACTAGTTATTTATTGCGAGATTATATTATATTGGACAAGTACACGCTTTTAGTTAACTTAAATTGTATCAAGACTAGAGGTGATGTTTGACCGCGTCTTACTTGTTTGATTAATTCGTAATTAGTTCTTTCATTATTATGTTATTAATTAAATCAGAGAAATGTTTACTAAAAGGTAATAGTAGTACTGTATATTATTGGATTTTGTCGAAGATGAATCACGCCATGATTCAAATTTGTTTCTTGTTTTTTTCTTTTGAAGTTACGTTGAAAAGAATATATATCTTATTATCTATGCAAATGATTTAAATGTATAACTAAGCCGGTTATTACAGACGAACGAATGATCTATTAAAGAGGAAATAAAGACAAGAAGTTCAAATCAATTATATATGACTTATATATGGTCGTTTTACCCGATTTTAAATGAAATTATTATGTTCATTAATTGCATGTTACAAACAGAAATTCATGGCCTAAATTCAAACCAGGCGTTAATTTTTTTTTTTAAAATTAGTTTGTGATTAAAATGTATAAATTAATGATTATAGGTAATTCAATGCAATGAAATAGAGTGGTCAGAAAGAGTTTGTTGCATCTGATGATCTTCCTTTTGAAGTTGAGGGTTCTAAAGCTGTTTGACTTGGACCAAAATAGTCAAAACAAACTAATTTCAACTTCAAAATCGACACATTATATTCCGACCGTCAAAGATGTTATGTTTATCTTCAAACTTAAGTATCAAAACGACATGTTGCTTACAAACACATTTTTTTTCACTACTGGCCCCACATTGCGAAAATATCAAACGTGAATATTAAATTTATATTATTGTATTTCTCAAAACAAACTAACAACATTTGTCAGGATCGATTAACTATGACGAAGTTAATAAACACCTTAGATCTAATTGATTATAGAAGTTGCAGCGGATCAACACTATATCAATGTATTAAGAACAATAAACTGTAAATAATAAACGAAAATATTAAGAACACAGTTTCACAAAAAGCTTCAATGTATATTATTGAGTTAACAATACACACGTACGTTTAAAATTCGTAAGGAACTATTTATAATAGTCCTTGAAGCTAAACTATTTACCCTAGTTATTCTAGGACTTGATTTACATTCGAATTCTATAGATATACATTGATTTACATGCTATAACTATCTCTACGAAGATCTCGGACTCGATATGTTCCATATAAGCTCATCAGTAGTATTCTGCAATCACCAGTAGTAAATAAGTAACGTCAGTAGTAACTTTGGTGATCAGTAGTAAGTCCAGATCCATCGTCAGTAGTAACTACTATTGATCAGTAGTATCTTCAATAAGCTTGATCAGTAGTAACTAAGTTATAGAAAACATCAGTATCAACTTCATCAGTAATATATTTCTGCCCCATCAGTACTAAGTATGATCAGTACTAACTGCAGCATCAGTAATAAGTTGATCTGTGATTTGACTCCAACAATCTCCCCCTAAACTTATTGATTATCTTTCAATCAACTAAGTTTCTCTTGTTCTTCTTGTTCTTTCTTTCTTTTCTCCAAAGTTCTTTTATTCTGTTGAAGTCTTTGCTCAATGATGTATTTGCTGTTTCTCTTTGTGAAATAATTCAATTTGTTTTGGAACATAACAGCATCATAAGGCTTCATCATTGTGTTTGTGAATATCTGATACATAGTCTTCTTAGAATGAGGATATTCTTTTTCATACAAATATAGCTCACAGACTTTGCCAGATTTTTCAAAGAAGTACATTTGGGCAGTTGGGATCACATTCCAAGCATAGACATTTCCTTGATCTGTAAATTGTTCTGGATAGTTGTCTGGATAGAAAGCAGCATCAATCATCTTTGTTAAGTATCCAGCACCAGAATCTTTCCATGATTTCTTTGACATCCTTGGTTTTCCAATGATCAGTAGTTTAATGACATCACTTCTTGAACATGACATGATCAAAGGTAACCATCCAGTAAATCTCTGCACTACTTTATCTTCCCTTATAATTTCTATGACATTATTTGGCATCACCCTCCAATTGATGATTGGATTGTTCTGCAAGGGAGCAACATGCATTTCAAGAACAGGTACAATTTGTGTTTTTGATTTCTTTTGAGTGCTTTGTTCTTGATCAACAGTTTTTCTTTTCTTTGATTTGGGAGTTGAGGTATTACCAGTAGTTGATACACTACCAGCTTTAATTAATGTTGGACTGATTGGGATTAAAGCTTTGGATTTCTTTTCTTCTTCTGCTTCTTGTTCAGCCAAATCCTTCTTCTTAGCAGTGCAATATTTTTCAATTATAGTCATCATCTTCATTCTTCCAAATGACTTTGCACTATGTCCTTTTGTTTTCAAATACTCAATCATATTGGCCTTCTGTTCAAACACATCATCAGTTAATTCACTTTTAGTTTTCTTGCATTCAGAGACCAAATATTCAAGGCATTGTATATGTTCTTCTTCAACTTTTCTGAGCCTTTTGAATTCTGCCTTATGAGCTTTTATCTGAATGTCCTCTGCTTGAACAGGTATTTGAACTGGAATTGTACTTTGAACCTTCCTTTTATTTTCCTCAAGAGCTTGATACATTTCCACTTTCTCCAAAAATTTCCTATGTTTTATTCTCCACCTGGATTGCTTTTCTGATCTGACATGATTAATCTTATTTACCATGTGATGACCTAGTGCTCTGTTGGGGTAGTCTTCATCATAAACATCTTTACCCTTTATAATATGAGTTGCAGGTGGTGGTGGAATATATTTCATATCAGGCACACCACTTATTATTATTGAAAGAGAAAATAACATAAGCTCATGTTGTTGAAGTATTTTTGGATGTGGGGGAAGTGAGCACTCATCAACCTCAAACCAATTCACATTATCATCAATGTCAGGTATGATAAGTGGTTGATCAGGTGTAGGTGGTTTGGTGATGATTTCAAATCTTTCTCTTTCAATTAGCTCAGGTAACTTCAGATCTTCCTCTTCAGTAGTAACCAAGGTAGTTACTAATGATACTTCAGGAGTTACTACTGATAGGGCATCAGTAGTATTTGTTGCTTTTATTTCCTCTTCCTGACTTACTACTGCTATGATATCAGTAGTAGGAGTTACTACTTATACTTCTTTTTCTCTTTGTTCTTCCATGGAAGCAGTAGTAGGCTCATCATCAACATTCATCCTTTCTGGGCCTTCATCAATATTTGTTTCTTTGAGATTGAGGAGAGAAGTTGCTGCTGCTGCAATTGATTCATCAATCATACTCTGAATGTTGTCCTTCTCCCCCTTAGTGAGCTCAACTGGAGGAGCCTCACTATCATCAACTTTCTTTTTCAATCTTCTGATAATTTTTGTTTGTTGATGAAGCCTATGTTCATATAACCTCATTCTCTTGTTGATGGTATTGACATGTCTTTTCATAACTGCAATGGTTTTTCCTTGATTTGTTAGATACTTAAGGCAATCTTGTACAGTAGATTCAAGAGAATCCACTTTATCCGTCAATTGTTTTGTTTTAATACTGCCCTCACTCCATCTAGCAAGATCATCGGGCTCACTAACAGGTACATTGGTTTGAAGGTTTTCCATCCTTTCCATCAATTCCACAGATCTGCCCTCATCACTTCTTGGTGATTCATTGGGTCTTTTAGACATTCTCTTCTTCCTAGAAGAAGCAGAGATGCCCCCCCTTGTGGTTTCTTGGCACCGGGGTCCTTTAAGTAATTCCTCAAAAGAGTCATCACTTAAAGTTGCCGAGGTCTGGGTCTTAGTGATGTTTTCACTGTCCTGTGCACCCACCTTTGGGGCGTCAGTAGTGAAAGCCCTCGCCTCATGTCCTCTCTCCTCCTTGGAGGACAACTCTTTGAGTCTGGGGTGTGACTCGATTTGTCCCCTGGTGTCCTTTAAAGAAGTTTTCTTTCTTTTATAGATTGTGGAAATATTTTGGGTTTTGTTTAGTAGGTCTTCCACAGAGTGAAGAGTAGCACTCTGCAGATTTATTTCAAGTTCCTGGGACACATTCAGGACTTCTATGTTAGTGGGTGATTGAGTGACTATTTGGGGTGGTGTTTGGACTGTATTTGGGGGTGATGGAGTGGGTTGAGGTTCAATTTGGGTTGTATCAATTATTGAACCCTCTCCAATAAGTGTTTGATCTTTGATCATATTAGGAAACAGAGGGGTTTCATTGCCCGAAAATTTAAATTGTTTTCTCATATTAGAGAAAACTTTCTTGTTCAACTCTGGAATGATAAAAATGTTTTTGGGAGTTGACAAGTTTTGCAGTTCAATGTTTATGATATGTTGGAGAAATCTGGGATACATTAAAAATTTTGTAGAACTAAGATTTCCCAACATACCTTCAAAAATCATGTGAGAAAAATTAAATACTTGGTCTGTGCATAAACAGACAACAGCAGATGCTATTGCCTTATTAAACTCATTCCAAGTACTTCGTTTTGGAGAAATACAGTGCTGAATAGTATGTACTAAGAATTTCCATTGTGGGGAGAGAAGACCCTTTTGAAAAGTTACTATGTTGAGTCTTCCCTCATAACCCATTTTGTTTAAAATTTCAGCAATGAATTCCTTAGGAAGAGTAACCATACCTGCATCATCGTGTAGTTGTAGATGGTGTCGAATTGATTGCTCAGTGATCGTGATCGTCTTTCCATCCACAGATGATTTTATCATAGGTGCAGTTGCACCTTCTGTTCTTTCTGCATTGGTCCAAAAATCCACCAAGTGCTGTTGATAGGCTTTCGGTTTCACCGTTAACGTCAACTTAATGTATGAGTTCTTTAAGAATTGCACTATTGGTCGAAAGTCTTTAGTACCGTCTGGATTGCGTTAAAACGCACACATATTATGGAACTCTGAGTATTTAAGATCGGTTTGAACGTTGAGAGATTGTAGAGTTGCCATTGTTGTTGATTTTGAGAGAAAGATGTAAGAATTTTGTTACTGACTTAGGGTTTTTGATCGTAAGCTAGGGTTTATCGAGAGGATTTAGCAAATCGAAGTGAAGATAATGCTAAACTAATCGACTGCCGCCTTTTATATCTTTCGATTTAACCTGCAAAAAGACTAAATTGCCCTTCGAATCATAACATAACGGTTATTTTCACGGGGGTTAGTTTGGTAATTGTGATTCTGAAAGACCAGTAGTAAATGAAATACCAGTAATAAAACGTCAGTAGTATCTACTAACATCAGTAGTGACTAAGGATTTTGATATCAGTAGTAACTAAAGACATCAGTAGTAACCACCAACATACACGACCAGTAGTATATGTGAATACCAGTAGTACTGACTTACCTTTAGTATTTATGTAAACCTAATACACACCAGTAGTAATGAACTACCAGTAGTATTTTGTGCACATGCCTATAACCAGTAATACAGATCTACCAGTAGTAAAACAATTAAACAAATAAATAACTTTTTACAACAAAAACTTTACACATGACTTTAAGTGAGATTTTAATTTATCAAAATCATTCCAATACTGCTAACCAAGAAGTTGAATCTTCCTACATCAAATGCTTTTGTAAAAAGATCTGCTAATTGATCATCAGTATGAATTTTAACAACTTTGATTAATTTCTTTTCATTGCAGTCTCTTATAAAATGAAATCTTATTTCAATGTGTTTGGTTTTAGAGTGTTTTACTGGATTATTCACAATACTAATAGCACTTTGATTATCAATAAAAATAGGAGTTTTAAGGATAGAGATACCAAAGTCTAGAAGCTGGTTTTGAATCCAGAGTATTTGAGCACAACAAGCAGATGCAGCTACATATTCTACTTCAGCAGTTGATGTTGATACATTTGTTTGCTTCTTGCATTGCCATGACACCAGTCTTGATCCAAAGAATTGACATCCACCAGTAGTGGACTTTCTTTCTTGACATTCACCTCCATAGTCACTATATGTGTAGGCTATGAGTTCAAAGGGTGAATCATGTGGATACCATAGACCTAGTGATGGTTTGCCTTTCAAGTATCTGAATATTCTTTTGACAGCTTGCAAGTGTAATTCTTTAGGTCTTGCTTGATATCTTGCACACACACAAACACTATACATAATGTCAGGTCTTGATGCAGTTAAGTACATCAAAGATCCTATCATTGATCTATATAAGTGTTCATCTACATCCTCCCCCTCAACATCAGGATGTAGGTGTTTGTGTGTTTCCATTGGTGTGTTTGCACTCTTGTAGTCTTTCAAATCAAACTTCTCCAAGATGTCTTTAACATATTTTGATTGGTTTATCAAAATACCATCTGTTCTTTGACTGACTTGGAGTCCAAGGAAGAAGTTCATTGGACCCATGGAGCTTATCTTGAATTTAATCTGCATCAGTTCTTCAAATTCTTTGCATAATACATCATTTGTTGAACCAAAGATGATATCATCTACATAGATTTGTACCAGTAGTATATCATCTTTGACTTTCTTTGTAAACAAAGTTTTGTCAATGGCTCCTCTTTTAAAATTATTCTTCAATAGATATGATGATAATGTATCATACCATGCTCTTGGTGCCTGATGTAGGCCATATAGAGCTTTATCTAGTTTGAACACATAATCACCATGTTTTGGATCTTCAAAACCTGGAGGTTGGCAGACATAGACCTCTTCTTCAATCTTCCCGTATAGGAATGCACTCTTCACATCCATTTGATAGACTTTGAACTTTTTGAATGAAGCATATGCTAGGAATATTCTTATTGCTTCAATTCTAGCAACAGGGGCATATACTTCATCATAGTCTATACCTTCTTCTTGAGTGTATCCTTGGGCTACAAGTCTGGCTTTATTCTTGATCACTATGCCTCTTTCATCTTTCTTGTTTCTAAAGATCCATCTTGTTCCAATGGCTCTTTTTCCTTTGGGTAGAGGTACCAGTGTCCAAACAGCTTGTAACTTGAATTGAAGGAGTTCTTCTTGCATTGCCTCAATCCAGTTTGAGTCCTCCATTGCTTGTTGGATCTTCTTTGGTTCATCCTGAGACAGAAAACATTCAAACATACATTCATTAGCTATTAAACTTATGTTACACATGTTTGCAGTTAAGCTTTTATTTAATTTGCTTCTTGTTTGCAGTGGTGAGTTAACATCACTTAAAACAAGGTCTAACGGATGGTTCTTCTGAGTCCTTGTAGTTGTAGTTCTATCAACTACTAGTTGATTTTCAAGGTTTGACTCATTTGACTCAGGCAGTTGTTCATCTGGTGATCCTTCATTGTCGTTGATGTTTGGTTCATCATCATCTTGGTCAGAGTTACTACTGCTCTTGTCTTCATTGAGATCAGTAGTATTGTTGTTGTTACTGAGATCAGTAGTATCTTGAAAATCTAGGTTATTGCTGGGACCAGTAGTGTTTTGAGTACAATTACTGGTACCAGTAGTATTTGAATTACTACTGTCCTCATTCTTAGAGTTACTACTGGTTCCAGAAATTGAGTTACTACTGTCCTCAGTATTAACTGTGGGATGTTCCTTCCTTTTGATTGTGACAAGTTGAATCACCTGCATTTAAATCTTTGTTAGAATTAAAGGATTTGGTTAGATTGTCTATGTTAAATAGCCAATCTGGACCATTTCCTTGTTCATTAGAAACATTTTCATTAAAGGATACATTGATGCTTTCTTCAATTATCCTTAATCTCTTGTTGAATACTCTGTATGATTTGCTTTGAGTAGAGTATCCTACAAAGATTCCATCATCAGCTTTGCATTCAAATTTACCAATTTGTTCTCTTGTAATCAGAATAGTACAAGGACAACCAAATGATTTCAAAAAGCTTATAGAAGGTTTTCTTTTATTAAAAAGTTCATAAGGTGTTTTAAAATGTGGCTTCACTATTAATACTCTGTTCTGAACATAACAGGCAGTATTAACAGCTTCAGCCCAAAAAGTAATTGGTAATTTTGAGTCTGCTAGCATTGATCTTGCTGCTTCTATGATGGTTCTATTTCTTCTTTCAGCTACACCATTTTGTTGTGGAGTTCTAGGTGAGCTGTATTGCCTGTCAATACCTTTAAGATTACAAAAGTTTATTAAGTTAGCATTTTTAAATTATGTGCCATTATCACATCTTATGGTTTTAACTTTTTGATCAGATGTGTTCTCCATTTTGACAATTAAGTTCTTTATGAGTTCACTTGTTTCATCCTTTGTCCTGAGAAAGAAAACCCATGTATATCTGGAAAAGTCATCAGTAATAACAAGACAATATTGTTTCTTTCCAATACTCATTACATTTGTAGGTCCAAATAGGTCCATATGTAAGAGTTGTAAAGGAACAGAAATAGAGTTCACAGATTTGGACTTATGAGAAGTTTTGTGTTGTTTACCTTTTAGGCATGCAACACAATGATGATCACACATGAATTGTTTTTGAGGTAGTCCAATAACCAAATTTCTTTTTACTAAATTGTTCATGTTTTTGAAATTAGTGTGACACATCCTTCTATGCCATAGTTCTGATTCAGTGGTGTTTGCCTTGGATATAAAACAGTTGACCTCATTTGAAGAAATGAGTTCTCCCCCTATATCCAGGCAATACACATTGTTTCTCCTTGGAGTTCTTAAAACAACATATTTTTCATCTAAAATAAAGTCAGGAGAAAGAATGATGCACTCAATGTCTGTGAAAAGAATTTTGTTCTTTTTATCACAAACTTGAGACACACTGACTAGATTGTATTTTAGTTCAGCTACATAAAATACATCATCAAAGGTTGTAACGCCCTGTTTTTTTTTATATAAACCTATTTTAATTTATATTTATTTTTGGTCAGTTATTACATTTACCTTTTTGAGACCGTTAGGGATTAATCCTATTAGTGATAATTATTGTGACAGTGAGGTACGTCACTTATCTATTAGCTAATCGTTATTGAGAGACGTTTTTAGTATCCTATATTTATGGTGTCGTTAATCATACGAAATATTGTCTGTGTCGTCTTTTATTCCGGTCTCGAAATCCCGAACCCAACATTTGGGCCACGAACCGGTCTTTAGACCAAGGGCCGTTGCCCATTTTCCTTCCTTTTCCGATTTGTGGGCTTGAATGCACGAGAGGTAATCCACTTGTGGGCTCGGGAATTGTGGCCCAGCGTTAATAGGGGCCGTGGACAGTCTTGGGCCGAAGTAACCGAGTAGTGTATATTAAACCCGTTAAACCCTTGCCGTCGTATTGTACCATTCGACTGAGAAACCCCACGCGTTCAATCCATCTTGTTCGATCGTTACTGCCTCGTCCAAGCTCCCATCCGATCCTTCAATCGCAGAGAGTTCTATTCGTCGAATACTAGGAACTCGGAAATTGAGATAGGTAAGATTTAAAATCTAATCTCGATTCTTTGATCAATCCTGAATCCGTGCTCTAATCGACTACGGGTTGATGTTTTCTTTGGTATGTTGATCGGTCTAGGGTATTCAAGCAGAGAAGGGTTCGACTGTTGAGGAGGAATCGTGGTTCGAGTTGACATCGGGACTTCCGGTCGGTATCTATCTCGTTCTCTCGTATGCGTTTCCTATTTAATCTGCATTGTATTAGATTGTCATCGTGTCGATTGGTTAGTTAATTGCCGAGATCTGCTGTGGTTGTGGTATTAGTTGTTGGTCGTTGTATAGTCCATGGAAAGTCCAAGTCGTTCTAACCGATTGAGAAACCGAACCTCTAGGGTTCTTGGGTTCTCAATCGGGGAACTATTGCCATAAAGATTAGAAACAGTAGTTAACACTAGTAAATTATGATCTAGAGCTGTTGAGTATAAATCCTAAGTGCTCGAGTTCTTCGGTTACGGGTCGGGTAGCTAAAACGAGTGTTCTTTTAAGTTAAATATTTTGGCAGAATCTGCTCTCTTGTTCACTGCTGTTTTCGACCCGCTTAGATTAATCTTTTTGGTTTTTGGCCCGTACTGGGACCTTGGTTTTTGAACTAGCTTTCCAACGCCGCAACCCGCTCGTTAATCCGAATTACGGTTTAAAAGTTATAACCGATTTAGTATGCTGCTGTTAGGAATTCTACCTGTGCAGGTTGTCTGTCTTGCATCACTGTTTTGAGACACTTAGAGTCTGTTTTGGCCAGTGACCGTCTCACAGTAAATTGTAGTTCTGATTGTCTTCTAGCTGTGGTTAAAATAGGAGGAAAATCTAATAAACCGTTTAGGAGTTATGGCTGTTCCCGTGAGACTGACGGGGGCTGCCAGTTTTCTGAAATAAGTCCTTAGGTAGGATTTTAATTCCGGGTTTCATTTTTTGGTTTTAGGACCGTCTAGGAGTTAAGTGCTATCCATCTGATTGTCGGGAACCTTCGGAGCTTGCATTTCTCGAGGTGAGTATTCTCACCGTGTATTCAGTTTTAACGTTATACATGCATGACTTACGTGTTACATTTCTTGCACCATAATTGTTATCTGAGTTTGATCTGTTATCTGAGTTTGATCTGTTATCTGAGTTTGATCTGTTATCTGAGTTTGATCTGTTATCTGAGTATCTGAGCAGCTGTTTACTGATTCATGATCTGAGACATTGTGCCTGGGTAACTGAGCTCGGCACAGAGTCATTCTGTGCTATTACATGCTAGGGCAATCTGAGATAATTATGTTAAAGAAATAATAAAACATAATAACACACATCTGAGTTTTGGGATAACCTCCCGTCTGAGTTTTTGGAATTATTCCCGTCTGAGTTTTGGGATTATTCCCGTCTGAGTTTTTGGGATTATTCCAGTCTGAGTTTTGGGATCACTCCCGTCTGAGTTTTGGCTTATGCCTATCTGAGGGGTGAGGAGGTACGAGGTTGATCTCTCGTCCCAAGTCACACAAGCGCGCTATATAAATTTAAAATCTGAGTAATAAAATCTGAGAAATAAATCTGAGTAATTAATCGAGTAGATTTTGGCTAGGAGTACACCAATGTGCCCTCATGTGTTGTATGTTAAGATTGCTTGCATTTTGAGATATTCACTCAGCTTCTCCAGCTGACCCCTATTTTCCCCACTGTTTCAGGTACTAGCAAAGGGAAGGAGAAGGTGGACGGATGACCGTTGTATTCTGCCTATGCTGATGTGGACAGCAAATTATTATTATTATAAACATTTTTCTCTATTAAACTATTTCCGCTTTTAAGATTTTGTTAAATACGATTTTACTATTTTGGGATTTTAATAATTGAATTATTGGGACATTTACATTAAAATATTATGTTTAAAAAGTTTTAAAAATCTTGAAAATTTTAGGGTGTTACAAAGGTGATTTTGCCGTTTGTAACAGTACCTTTACCTGTAATCTTACCTCCCTTTGGGTTCTCACCAAAGGCCACATATCCTCCGTCAAATAACTTGAAATCTTTAAGAATTTGCAGATTTCCAGTCATGTGCCTTGAGCATCCACTATCAATATGCCATGTTCTTCCTTCTTCTGGGATCTGAATGCTCTGCACAAGTGAGTAAAGGATCAGTTAAGTTTGGGAACCCAAGCTTTGTATGTCTTGGGTTCATCCTTTGAGAAATAAGAGTTTGGGGATTTAACTTTAAATATTTTTGGTGCCCATACCTGTTTATTACTGGTTTTTAGTTTTACTACTGCCCTTTTAAAAGTGTTACTGGTGTTTGAATTTTCTACTGATCTTGGTTTATACCCATGATGTTTAGCTTTTGTATACTTTACTACTGATGGACCAGTAGTATTTGGGTACTTACCATGTTTAGAATGACCAGTAGTGTCTTTAGGGTTGACACCAGTAGTATTTTTGAAAGTTGGTTTAGGAGCAGTAGTATTCTTGTATGTAGGGTTTTTACCAGTAGTGTTTTTGTACTGGTACCATACAGCATTATAATTAGGGTTAACACCAGTAGTAAAATTGTTACAGTTTTTACTGGTGTTGGAAAATTTAAAGTATTGTTTATTTTGATTTATTTTTCCATTGTTCTTGAAGTAATTGCTGTTCTTTGGGCTTCCAACTCTTCTGTTTTGCACAAATCTTGATGCAGATCTTCCAAATCTTGGTGTTTCAGCAATTGGAATTTTAATTTTATTTACTACTGAAGGACCAGTAGTATCTTTTAATTTCTGTGTTTTTGCCTTTTCTTTGAAAGTTTTAAATTCTTTGAATTCTTTACAATTTATTGGATTGAAGTGACAATCCTTTGCTAAATGATTCATTTTGTTGCATATAACACATCTTAATTTCTTACTTTTAGCACCTTCAGGTATTCTTTGATCTAAGAGTTGATTTTTATTTCTTTCATTTCCCCTTTTTAAAATTTTTGGTATATTTTCTGCATCATATTTGGGAGATTCATTTGGACTTTGTGCTGTGTGAAAACTTGTATCAATTGATCTTGGAGATTCAATTGGATAGGGTGAAATTGTAAATTCAATTGATTGATCATCATCAGAAGAATCATTTGATTCAGATGTTTCATTATGTGATTCAGTTTGATTTTCAGTTTTTAATTCATTAATGATTCTTTCTGAACTGTTTTTAAGTGGAGGAATGAAGTTATATGGAGGTGGTACAGCATGATATCCCACCCCATGAACAACTTTTTCTGTAGTTTGATTGTTAGTTAGTTCATCAAGAATTTTAGTACTTCTTTCAAACTTTTTAATTGTCAATTTATTTTGTTCAATTTCAAGTTGACATTCTTCTAATTTACTTGTTAATTCTTTATTTTTTAATTCATAAAACTCTTTCTCATCAACAGCTTGAAGCAATTCTTCCTTTATCCTTTGATCAATCATCTGGTACACCTTTATTTGATGTTCTTGATCAGCAATTACACCATCAAACTCATGATTTCTTCTTACTGCTTTTGCTAAATCTTCATTTAATTTAGTGTTTTCTTTTTCTAAATTTTTAACAATTTTAACACATTCAGAAGTACAAGGTTTAGGTTTTACCTCAGATTTGCTATCAGTAAAGGCCATGAGAGCTTGATTTTGAGCATGTTCTTCTGCTTGGAAGCTCCAGTCATATCCTTGTCCTTGTTGTGAAACAAGAGCAGTTGATTTTGATCTTTTATCTGGCTGAGGACATTCTTTTGCAAAGTGACCAAGATTGTTACAGTTGTAACATTTGACTTTTGTTTTGTCAAATCCAGCTTTTTCACCTTTGTTGTAGTTGAGGCTTGTCCTACCAGTCCTTTTTAAGAATCTTTTGGTTCTTAGGCTCTGCATAGCCATCTGCCATTTAAGATCCATCTCCTCAAGATCATCTGGATTTAATTGTTCCAAATCATCACTAATCAGTGCAGTATGCACATGACTAGTGAAGAAGGATTCTCTTGCAGCATCCTCAGAATCTGCAGCCTTTCCTATGGAGGTTTCTTGTCCTTGACCTGTACTAGACACAAATGCAGCATTATTAGAAGAAATAGAAGGGTTCTTTTGATTTACCTCAGTTTCAAATACTCTGAGGTCATTGTAGAGTTCATCCAACTCCTTTTCTTCTAGTGCATCTCTCTGTCTATATACCACTGTGTACATGGCCCATTCTTCACTAAGAGATCTTAGGAACTTCATGTTGACATCTTCTTGATCCATCTTAACCCCAACCTGGTTAAGTTCACCAATTAGTTTGTTGAATCTGTCAAACACTTGAGTGAGGGTTTCATTGGGCTTTCCTTTGAAGTTTTCAAAGTCTTGTTTGAGAATAGACTTCATGTTCCTCTTGGTGCTCTTGGTCCCAACGAATCTCTTCTCCAGTGCTTCCCATAGCACCTTTGCATCATCATACTCAACGAAAAGATGTTGATAGTCGTTAGGAATGGCCAGTAGAAGAGTACTTAGAGTTTTAAGTTCTATTCCTTTATCTTTCTTCTCCTTTTCACATTTAAGTTTGTCTGCCTCAGTTGCAGAGCTGCTTGCTTGACCAGGACCAGTTTTGTTGCCTTCCATGACAACTTCCCACATGGAGTAATCTGTAATAAGCATGTATTGCTTAATACGATTCTTCCACATCCCAAAGTTATTGGGAGTGAGTATAGGAATTTTATTTGCTTGGGTGCTCTCATTGTTATCAGTCATGATTAACAATCTGTGTGTTTTAAAGATTAAAACTTTTTGTTGTTCTTAAAATCGTAGATCTAGAACCAATAAGCTCTGATACCACTTGTCAGGATCGATTAACTATGACGAAGTTAATAAACACCTTAGATCTAATTGATTATAGAAGTTGCAGCGGATCAACACTATATCAATGTATTAAGAACAATGAACTGTAAATAATAAACAAAAATATTAAGAACACAGTTTCACAAAAAGCTTCAATGTATATTATTGAGTTAACAATACACACGTACATTTACAATTCGTAAGAAACTATTTATAATAGTCCTTGAAGCTAAACTATTTACCCTAGTTATTCTAGGACTTGATTTACATTCGAATTCTATAGATATACATTGATTTACATGCTATAACTATCTCTACGAAGATCTCGGACTCGATATGTTCCATATAAGCTCATCAGTAGTATTCTGCAATCACCAGTAGTAAATAAGTAACGTCAGTAGTAACTTTGGTGATCAGTAGTAAGTCCAGATCCATCGTCAGTAGTAACTACTATTGATCAGTAGTATCTTCAATAAGCTTGATCAGTAGTAACTAAGTTATAGAAAACATCAGTATCAACTTCATCAGTAATATGTTTCTGCCCCATCAGTACTAAGTATGATCAGTACTAACTGCAGCATCAGTAATAAGTTGATCTGTGATTTGACTCCAACAACATTATTTAATTACCAAGAAGAAGTTGATTAAGCACAAGGCGGTCCATCGATTGGGATAAAAGTGCACCCTGATGATTCCGGAGGTAGAACCGGGCCCTTAGGAAGTGACCGGTAAACAAACGCTTTTGAACCCTTTAAGTCGTTCGAGTGGTCTTTTACTTCATGAAGAATTCTACTAGCTTTGATGGGGGATGCATTCACCAAAAGTAGCACTGCTAAGAAAACACAAAGATTAATGCTTAATGACTTCATTTTATTAGCTTGTATATTGAATTAAGGCGATGACAAAACATATATATATAGACATAAAGTACGTTTTCTTAATTAATACGTCTAGGGTTAAATAAATTAAGGTGTTGAAACCGACTCATAAAGTTTGATCAATAACATGTCGTAACAGAAAGTTATGCGCAATAATTATACATTAATTAGAATAATGCTTTCCGCGCGATGCTCCAGGATTTGAAGCATACATTTTTTACGTTAAGATTCAAATTCAGTTTCTTTAATTTATTATTTTGTAAGATGAAAATAAAAAGCGTTTGCTTTTGTTAATTTATAAGATATTATGATCCATGCTATTATCAATTACAATGAACAAAATTAATTGTTTAATTTTTAACACAGATTTATAAAGTATTATAATATTATTTATCGACTGTATTTCAATAATGCATTTAATGATAAAAGATTTTAGAAAATAAATATCTCATCTTATCTAACTTATATAGTTTTTCTTTTTACCAAATTTCCTCTCATTTTAGTAAGTATTTAAAAACATCATTTAATCGTTTCAAAATAAGTGATACACTTTGTATTTTGGGATTTTAAAAATAAGTAATACACTTTAAAATCTAAATATTTAGTAAAAGTTAGTGAAACTCACACTCACTAACTATCTCATTTAATATACTTCCTCCGTATCAAAATAAGTGAATAACTTTCCTTTTCGAGGTGTATCAAAATAGGTGAATCACTTTAATATTTTACCTTATTTGATAAGTTTTTATATTTAAAATTACTCATTTACCCTTACTTATCCCTCTTTAAACATCATTAAAGGTGTGTGGTCTCATCCATTTTTGTCATCTTCCTATATTTGACTTTTTCACTAGTTAGAAAAAACAATAAAATAGTAAAAGGTGTGTGGCCCATCTATTCTAAATTTCTAATTACTCAATTTAATTTCATTAATCTCTTATTACATTACTAGCTTCAAAGCCCGCACGAATGGGCGGGCATGCTTCGAAAGAAATATAGGAAAATAACAAAATAGTGATATTATTAAAATAACATAACAATCCATAATTAAAATGATGAGAAACAATAATAAAATCAGCTGATTTGTTATTAATTTGTTAAAAGTGGATTATATATTTTGTATTATTTCTTATAACATATTATGTGAAGTATTTGCTAAGTTTGCTAATTCCTGTTACATGTTAGTACTAATTCCTGTTACATGATCAATCTTTGTGTTATTAATATCAAATTTTGTCCCTAAACACATAAACTACGACATAAGGAAGAGAAGAAAACAATACTAAAAACTTTTGCATTTTATCGAATATTGGTGGACATGACTCAATCTCCAACGAAGAGAATTGTCATTCGTGTAACAATAGCATGTATCATGCATATAATAAAAAATCATTGATCGCAAACACAATTTTATAAAACAAAAATAAATAAATACGAAATAGAATAAAATTGAAAAATAAAATATCTAAGCAAATAAGCAACCCCAAATTTTATGCATTTCTTGTCTTGTTGCAACCTCCTTCCTCTTTGGTGGTTGTAGCACGACGTTGGTTGTTGTATCAAAAAAACACTTTGACATTCTAAATGATCATAAAGAAATAAGTGTAAATGTTATATGACATGTCCACTAAATATAAGCATATTACTACCTACGTAAGTGATACACATTTTATTTAATGGTGGATTAAAATAAGTGATGCATTTTTAAAACTTACCTTATTTGGTAAAAAAGTGACACTATTTTTCCATTAACTATCTAATTTAATAAAGTGAAATTATTTTTTTACCTTATTTTACTTTTAAAAATTATTAATATCACTTTATTTAAAAGAAGTATGACCTATTCTCCAATAACTATCTTGAACTAACTTTTAATCTTTTGACTAAAAAACCGTATTTCTTCAAATGTATCCCTAATTTTAATAGGGAGATAGTATTTGAAAAATGAAATAAAGAAATAAAATTCGGTGTCTAATGGCTATGAGGTTATCATTTTTACTACCTAATGAGTTTTTGAGCTGCATTTGATATAAGCTGTTGCACCAGTTTGTTTCCTTAGTTCTTCCCTCTAAACATCAAAATTCTCATTACCATTCGGTTTTCTTTTATGAGTCCAATCTATTAGTATTAGTATTTTACATAAAAAGTAAAATGTGGACACATGATGGCAAAAACTATAGTAAGTGACGTGCTATATTATTCATTTCTAATTGCAATGTTTGATTCTAGAGAATATTTGTGTCAATTACGTTTGGCAAGTTATCTTGAACCAATTTTACATATTCCTCAAGATTCGGAGGAAGGGGAGCCACAAACTTTTTACATACATGTGCAATATCTGTTTCATATATTTGGTGTAGAAATTGAATCAAATGTTATGATATAACATATTATGAGATTGATAAATAAATAAAGAAGTTATTTATAAACAAAATTATGATTCTTAATTCTATAGAAGAAAAACATGATTGAATACACATACAATTTATCTACTCAAAATGCTACTCATACGTGACAAAGAAAAACATGTTACGAAGCTGTTGTAACATAATGAATACACATATGATTATGTAATGAATACACAAATTGAATATACACATATACGATTGTGTATTCATTACAGAACAGAACATGTATATGATATTAGGCCTCATAAAATTTCTTAGCATCATCTTCAGAATCAAATTGCATACCTATACATGGTTCTTCAATATCCTTTTGTTCACATGCAATATTATTGCCACCATTGTCGGTTGTTATTTCAGTTGATATATTAACTTCTACTGTAAGAAACATCGTTATTTTATATGAACAGACTGATCATCAGTATAAATGCAAAATTAGCTAAATATCCGTATTTTTAAGCATCTGATTGTATGATCGCCATAATCAATTAAAAAACACATATACTATGGAGATGATTACTACAATCTTCACAAGTGGGGGATAATAGTTTTTTTTTGTAATGCTAATCGTTTGTTATCCTTAATTAATGAAAATATCGATGTATAACAGTTCCGGGATCAAATTGGGGGTTTATATAATTCAATTAAACAAAGTTATCCTCCTTGGAGAGATCAATTGCAATCAATATGTGTTCAATTAGGGTGTTAGGGTTTAAGGTTATTGTGAAGCTGAAACAGGTTAAATTAGAACACTTTCATAGATAGATAGATGTTGAAAATACCTAATTCGGCTGACGGAGCTCCGATGTGATCTCCGGTCATCGTCAAATTCACCGGTGGAGCAGGAAACCTGCTGGCGACAAAGGATTTCAACTTTGTGTTTATTTTCATAGAAAAATAGGCATGCGCTCATACATAACCGTATACAGAATTTAATGTGGGATACCGAATTTAATGGTCAAAATCAATGAAAATTCCGAATGTATTGCCGTGTGATTTCAACTTTGTATTGTGTGGGCCAATCGGAGAATTACACGTGGCAAAACCGACCAATGAGAGAGCTCGGAATTGCCTAGTTGTCAAACCCAGACCAAATTAGGCCTCATATATAGAAGAAGATTTTGCCTCAAAAAACGTAAATTTCAAAGTTATTCACTTATTTTGATACGAAGGAAGTAGTAAAATGACACATTTGTCTTTACTTTTATTTTTAAATATCATCAATCTAATTTTAATATGAATGTGTGGGATTAATCTCCACTAACTATTAAATTTAATTTAATATAACATTTGCAATAATCTTTTGTTTTAAAAAGTACGAAAACCTATCAATTTTTTTAAGAGTACATGAATTAATGTTAAATAAGTTATTAATTAAAGAAGAAAAATAATCTTTTGTTAAAGAAAATGGTGAAGAAGAATCCATTACCATCCTATTATATCTATCTACATTGTGTTTTATATAGGGGAAAATGTATAAAAGGGTAACATATTTTTGATGAAAGTTCATTTGGGGATATGTGCTTTTGTTTTGATCATTAAAGGGTAATCAACTATTATAAAAGTTTATAAAAAGGGTATGTACTTTTGTTTTGATCACCAAAAGGGTAACCAACTCTTATAAAGGTTTATAATAAGGGTATATACTTTTATTTTGTCACTAAAGGGTAACCAACTTTCAAAACAATTCGTATACTTCACCTTTGACCGGCTTCTTTAACCTCTCGCCGAAATGTTCACGAACGTTTCGTTAACGTTCGGTTCGTTTACAGGCCTAGATTGATGGATTATACATCGGATGTTTCTCAACTATAATAGAACAAACGACTCAAATTGATATATTTATAAAAATACACATAATTGACATCTTTCATCTGACGAATATGTGCTATAATCCATAAATTTCTCACTTACAAGTTACGTATTCTCTCTTTTTAATCGTATATGAAAGTTGGTTACCCTTTAGTGATAAGAAAAAAAAAGTAGATTTCCTTCTTATAAACTTTTATAGAAGTTGATTACCCTTTAGTGATCAAAACAAAAATAGATACCCTTTTTATAAACTTATATAAAAGTTTGTTACCCTTTAGTGATCAAAGCAAAAGTACATACCTTTAAATGAACTTTCAATCAAAGTACGTTACCCTTTTATGCATTTTTCCCTTTTATATATTAAAAAAATAGACGCAAGAGTTAAACGTTGGTGGCTGCTAAGGAGAGAATGTGGCTTACCACCAAGCTACATCTAAACTTTCAAACATTTAGTTGCAAAAAATTAATATATCATGATATTTGTAAATCTTTTATGAACACTAAAATCCCTATGACAAATGTATTATACGAGTGATGTGCTCTCCGTGCGTTGCTGCGGATTTTAAAACATATTTTTATTGCGTTCAAATTAAGATTCGTTTTTAATAGGATTTAATTTCTTTGCTTTGTATTTGTGAACACAAATTGGTGTTATAGTTACAACATTAAAAACAATACTATTTATAGGTGGTTTCTTGAAATATCAAAATTTATTGTGAGATGGGTGAAAAGACATACTTTAATAAAACTTTCCGGTTCAATTTGTAAATGATTTTAAAAATTTTATAGTTCAAGGGTTACTTGTATTTGTGCTTTTTTAAATCCGCTTTTTGAAACTAAATGGAAATGGAGTCTTATAAATATGATAAATAAGTATGCTCAATGTTTTATTATATTTTAAAGAACTCATTGATCTAACCGACTCATGTCAAACTGTTATCTTCCAATTTTTCGGTTCAACCAGTACGACAGTTCAATCAGGTTTTTAAAACATTGTTGCAAAGTTAACATCCTTTATTTGATGAATTTCCACGCATTTTAGCAAACCATTATAGTGCATTTATGACAATTGATTAGATATATAATGCACATATTAACGAACTTTAATATCCTTGTTAATACTTATAGTTTCTCACATACTCTTTTAAATAATCTATTATATCTATAAAAATAATATTGTCTAAGAAAAAATTAAATAACAAATACATATATGTTTATCAAAATTTTCATTAATAATAATATTAATAATGTAAGTGTCACTTAAACTAAAGTATTATATTGTCAATTTAGAAAATTAAAAATTGACAATCCAATTGTCATTTAAGAAAATGAAATACAGTGCATGGAATCATTTAGAAGGTGGGGGTGGACACGTGGTGCACTGGTTTAAGTATTACTCACATGTAACACCCGAATTTTGTAGCATATTCAAGTATTTCAAAACGGAATGGAAAATCTGATAACGCCGTTTTTTTAATCTTAATGAACAGTAGTTTTACTACCATCAATGTATATATAGGAGAATAACGTTATTGTTCTTTTAGTTCTAGTTTTTTTAAATTAAATTTATGATGGTTTAAGTAACCCTGATGTTAGGGTGAGTATTTGGGTTAAAAAAACCGAAACGAACTAAAACCAAAAATATGTAATCGGTTCGGTTTCAATTTTGAAATTCATCATTTTTTGGTTTCATTTCTATTGGTTTAAGTTCGGTTCGGTTTCTAAACTGCGCTTACACATGCCGGATGTAACAAATAAACTTATATGATGTAGAAAAATTTACAATTAAAAGAGTTCGAATAGTAATAATACGCATAATATTTGCTAATCATATGTTTTATGGCAAAATATATGTGTTTATATTAAATTAATATTATAAATATTAATGATAACAAAAAAAGAGCCAATTCTTGGTTATAAAATATAATTTTCTATACATATTAAAAGAACTTATATATGCAAGGTATTAATTATAAACATTGAATTTATAGAGTTGCGTTTAAGGAGGTCCATTATTTTTATGAAGTCCCGAGGAACAAATCTTAATCATTGATCAATAAGATATAACGGTCAATATTAATCACATATTTATATATTGAGGGGTATTTTGGTAATTTTTCTAAAAATAAAAATATTTTTTAAATTTTTTAAATTTTAATTTTAGAATTTTCTTTTTTTATTATTTTTATGAAGGGTATTTTGGTCATTTGACACTTAAAAAAAATTTCGATTCTTTTTTTTTTTTTTTACTTTTTATTAATTTTTCAATTAAAAAATAATATTTATTTGATAATTCCGTGTATGACTTAATCACATGTGATTTTAGTGTAAAATCACATGTGATTGTATATTTAATCACATTTAATGTTTTAGTTCAATCACATGTGATTCAGTATGCAATCAAATGTGATTCACTGTGCAATCACATTATGTGTTATTAATGAAAAAATATTAATTTTTTTTAAAATAATAAAAAAATCTTTAAAAAAAATATTTTTTTAAATGACCAAAATACCCCTCAATTAAAAAATACAAAAAATACAAAAAATTTAAAATTTAAAATACAAAATCAAAAATCAAAAATCAAATTTTTTTTTGCCAAATGACCAAAATACCTCTTTATGTATAAAATATGTGATTAATCTTGACCATTAGATCTTATTGATCAATGGTTGAGATTTTTCCTCCGGATTTGATATAATTAATAGACCTCCTTGAACGTTTCCCTGAATTTATAATAATATTAGCACAAAAAAAAGAAGATCAAATGTGCATGTGAACGAAATAGATAGTCGCCGCACACTATTTCCTATCAATCAAAAAAAATTTCTATTATTGATTCGAACACTGGGTGTTTAGTAAGCAAGTGAACTACCTGGATCCCTTATTGCCACTCAGGCACATCTACGTTTGACAGTATCTTCAGAATAAATTTAAATATTTCCATTATGAACAGTAAACTTAGAATGGTAATTGTATATAAGGATGATAGAATTACGACTTTAAACTTGTTATATCAAAATTATCTAGATACTGAATTGTCCAATTTTTTAAATGGCGGAGGTAAAACTTGAACGCTAAATGGTTTCCGGTTTAATTAAAAGTTATTTTAACTCTATTTATTAGCACAGAGAACCATACATATAACCTTTTTTTAGGGGTTGCAAATTAGTAAATTTTGGGCACTGTATTGTATGCCTCTGTGGACAATCCATCCTATCTATCATTGGATGGAAGTGAAGCTAAGAACTATTCGAGCTCGGCTCGTTAGTAATTTAATAAAAAACTCAATTTAAAAAAAAAAACTCGAGTTTAATTTCAAGCTTATTTATTTAGTGAGCTCAACTACGTGCTTCAAACACAAAGGTCACTTAAGCTCGTGATATATACTATATTATATTATTAGAGTATTAATGAGTGTTTCTAACGTATGCCCCATGGGCATACGATAACGTGTATTAATGAAGTGATAATTTCCTAAATATGTATTGTTTGACATTAATGCACTCTAAAAATTACCATTTTAGAAGATTCATTAAATTCGAATTTATATTTAAATGGTAATTATCGGCTGACTAAATGCACATTAATGACATTATCGTATGCCCCTAGGGCGTACGTTAGAAAAACCAATATTATATATCATTATACTCCCTTCGTCACTTAATAAAATTCTCATTTCTTGGGCACATATTTTTAGGAGATAATTAGTAGTGGGTCATTGGTAATAAATTTGATTAAAATATAGGGTTATTTTGGAGAGGGAAATTGTTTTTAGGAGATAGTTAGTGGTGGAGTATATAGTAAATATATTATTTTTTTTAGCGAGTCCCTCCAATTTGAGAAATGGAAACTTTATTTTGGGACAAACATTTTGGGAGAAATGAGAACTTTATTAAGGGACGAAGGGAGTACATAAATATAAATTATGCATTCATATATAATGCTATATATAATTAATGTACAAGACTAAACGAGTCGAGTCCGAGTCTATAAAGTTTGTCATCATCCGAGCTTAAGTTTTACACAGAAGAATCGAAATAAGCTCGGATATTTTAAACTTAAACGAGCCAAGTTCAGACTTATGGCCACAAGTAGGGAGGGAATCGGGTCTGGAACCGACCTGAATGGACCCGGACCCGAAATACCCGAGACCTGATTTTAGAGAAATACCCGAGACTCGACTTGTGGCCCACAAGTCGTGTGATTGCAAAATAGACCACAGCTAATTAACTAATCCAACACAGTGAACACGCACAAAAAACGTGTGACAAATACGGATATGTAATATCAAATAAATGTCTCGTGTCAAAAAGGTAACATGTAATTGATGTTATGAAAAATACATATGCTTCAAATCGAATAGACATAATAGCTATTGTTTGATAAATTAACCTTGGGTACGGACTATGACTTATCGCAGTATCCATCCAAGACACACTCGTAAATAGGGATATCAATCTGGATGGACCTAGACTCGAAATACCTGAGACCCGATTTAAGAGAATTAGTAGACCTAAGAATCGAACTGTTTTACAGAATACGGTCCCGAGTTCGGTTCGGGCAAATCGGGTATACACCTGATTGGAACTGAAGTAGTAAATGGAGCCGTTTTTTGATTTTTTATCATATTTGTTAGTTTATACATTTAATATTATAATAATTTATAAATAACAATTATTTAATAATATGAATCAAACACTATTAATAGTATTATACCACAACAAATTCCAAATTCATAGTTAATTAATTTAGGTTACGAGTCTTAGACCCGATTTGTTCGATAACCGATGTACCCGGACCTGAAATACCCGATACCCGATTTCTCGAAAATGTTGGAGCAGAAACCCGAACCGATATTCAGTAATCCGGTTCTAACCGATTTCTGATTCTGGTTCGGTACAGGTACGGTTTCGAGTTTTCGATTCTATATTCCATCCCTACTCGTAAGTTGTGGTCCCAAAACGGTTGAGTGACTCAGCAATATTGCTGTCTTAAAGCCAACTATTAGATAGTAATATAATTTGGTCTTCAAAAGAGTATAAATACAGGAGGCTTTAGGTTCAATTTTTGATATGAGTAAAAAGAATATCCTTTGTGACCATGGAGGTTTGCGACGATTCCGGGCTACCCGCAAAGCGGGTGGTCGTTCTGGGATTAGTTTGTTCGTAAAACGAGTTGAGATTCAGGTTACTAAAATACTAATTAAAATATTTCTATAACTAGCTAACGAAACTAACAATATCAAATGATTTATAGCTTAGTGGTATGAGAAAATGTTACATTTACTCTCGTCAAAATGGTGCCACCCTTCCGTATAAGCAATTCAGGGAAAAGAATCGAAGACAAGGAAGTTCAAGAAAGAAAACTACATTATGCATTTAAATTTCGCGCAACTAATTTTTTTTTTATAAAAGAGCGAACACACTTCCGAAGGAAATTATTACTAATTTGAAAAATGATATCGCAACATAATCAATCAATCTAGAAATCAAGAGCACTTACGCTACAGGTGTAATGGCTTCGTTGTGAACACATGACCAGTGGCGTCTCCGAGATTTTAAGTACCATGTGCGAAAACATGAAAATGGACCCCCTGAATACAAGATTTTTATAAAAATTTGGACTTTCTAATTTTTTTTTCTATAGATTTTTAAGTTGGCTTAAATTTTAATATTATATATATAAGATATATATAAGAATTGGACCCCTTAAAATATGGGCCCTGTGCGACTGCACCTCCTCAAAGACACCCCTGCACATGACGTGAAACCATGATCGTTGTCATCATGACGGCGGCATGCAGATCACAAGTTGCTCAAGAAAGAAATTGATTTTTGCAAGGAAATGACAATTCTACCTTTAAATTATGTTTAGGAATAGAATTATCCATTTGATTTATATTTTCGTGTAGGAATAAATTTATTCTTTGATCAAATCATGACTCAAAAGAATTCAATCTGAGGGATGAAATTAACGTTTATGTAAGCTTCACTCCTTAAAAAAAATCATGTACTTCGGGTTATAGTATTTTGTTTAGCTTAATTAAATACCATAATGAAGGCCGTTTTCTACATAACATTTTAAAATCATATCACACATAAAAATGAAAAATAATAACAATAGAAAGGCCTCATAGATGCTACAGAAAACTCTTTTAAGCAAATGTTGTAAATATTGTAGTTACTTACAGGTAGCTAGCATCATTGTAGTTAGTCACTAAGTTTACAAGTTTTTGCGTAAACCCGGCCTTTTAAATAACGAAATTTATTTAATTTACCTCCTCAACCATGCATGGGGATCGTGAAACAGATCATGTTTCCTTGCATGAATATATATCTACTAGTAAATGTTACTCACTCTATAGGATGTTCTACAAGAAAGCACGGTGCATTCGCCAACGACAATACTTTAATTCTAAATGCAATCATCGTGAATTGATGGATTGTTGATGTCGGCGAATGCATCGAGCTTTCTGGTAAAAATAATCCTGATCTAACAATTCACACAAGATTAATCAAGAGATGGTGGCTGCAACGGCAAATCCATCATCAACCAGGAGAATTTAATTGAATGCTAATTTGTAAGCAAATGCATGAAGATATATAAATGGGAGCTTCCCCCCTAATATAGCATGCAAATTTGTCCTTGAATTGTTTATAATTGCAATTAAATGGGTACAAATGAATGGTTTCTCGAAATTGTGGCCATTCACTTTCGTCAAACTGGAGCAGTTGTAAGTGTGTAAGACTATGGGCCATAGCATCCAAGAGAAAATTTTAAAGTCAAGGAAGAGGTATAAGAAAGAAAAATGTAGTAAGCATTAATAAATGATTAATTTTAGATTAACCATCATAAGGTTGTGATTCGATGTCGAATTAAATTTTCAGAAATTTTACATATTTTCGGATAGCGGATATTCGAAAATATTGAAAACACTATTCGGAACTGGTATCCGATATTTGGCTATACGGACTACAAATATTTTTTCAGATATCTGGTTTTTGAATATTTTTTAAACACCCCTAATAGATATGCTTCCGAGGGGGATACCATGAGCATATCACGACTTAGGGTGAATAGACCATGTTTTGCAAAATTGTATTGCATGCTAAAAACGTGATGTAGGAATATCTAATAAATTTAAAAAGATGATTAGTCATAAAATCATTTTATTTAAAAGTATATTTTTACATAAAATATAAATTATTTTTAAAAAATAAAGGATAATACTATCATTTAACCTAATTACATTCCAATTTTTTTTTGAACGGCAAGTTAGTAAGTTAGTGGTTCGAGCATAGACAGAGACATCCACAAGGGGCAGTATGCCTTCCCTCAAACCTTCCACCTATGGGGAATAAATCCCACCACCAAAGTCCACGACGGGACTTGAACCCAGGTCATGGACAACACCTTATACCACTAGGCTAGAAGCCTTGGGTAATTACATTCCAATTCGTTAAACATATGTATAAACCATATAGAAAAATGTAGAAGCATGAATTTTAGTTTCAGCTCTAAATTTTATAGTCAAACCTATAATAAAATTTAATTCCAAGTAGAATTCATTTTCTTTGTAATTTAAATTATTTCTCAATTTTCAGCGAATGAAACACAACCTTATCGTTAGCTATATAAGTTTTTTAATTCACACTGGACTAAAAATTTTAATTATTGTCAACCATCACAAAAAATAATAGTGAATAAAAGTTGATAAACTTATTTATCAAATAAAAATTAGACAAATTTGTAAATCATGATCCTAATATAAGTATACTAGAACAGTTTTAGGGCCGTGCTAAGCACGACCCACGTGTATAGCAAAACCCGAGCGTAAGAG
The DNA here is from genome assembly GCA_963853835.1 of Calendula officinalis. Taxonomy (NCBI): domain Eukaryota; kingdom Viridiplantae; phylum Streptophyta; class Magnoliopsida; order Asterales; family Asteraceae; genus Calendula; species Calendula officinalis. The sequence goes on from OY970830.1 coordinate 56,966,778, forward strand.
CGATATAATTATCGGAAAAAGTTGGTGTAATAGTTTCAAACATTTCATCCAAATTGTGGGTAAAATGTTGTCTGCACTCCCGTAATTATACATTCAAAATGCTAATCATCAACAAACTACTATGTAAATGGGTAAAATAGTGCTTTATAAAATGTGTATTCGTTAAAAATACATTTAAAAGACTTCTCATTTTTGTTGACTTTGACTTTGACATGCTAAAAGAGGAGATATAATTGAAAAAAGGTACATACCGATTGAGCTTCTTCTAGAGGAGTTAATGGATAATTAGGGCTGGTAAGTATGATTTTGACGTTTTGCCCAAAGCCAAAAATGTTGATATTGAATTGGTATACCCAATTCTTTAGCTACTTATTTTTAAACAGCAGTAAGACAATCTAGAGAGCTTTTGCTTTTGAATACAGAAACTACGAACTTTATTAGGATCGGCTAAATAAATAAATAAATAATTCCTTATTTGTTCATAAAGATACTCATCACGAGCAACCTACTCACATAAAGTTATTGGGTAAGACAAAATTAGTATATAAAGCTCAATATTCCAAAAAAAGTCCAGACCTTTATGGTAGTATACAAATGTGCTTCTGCTAATTCCTTCCTTTTTTGCTTCCTTTCTTCTTGACATTTCTTCAATTTAATCTGCAAGGTGATGATTGAGAGATCTTAATATAGTTTGTTGTGTAGATGTGTGAAATGTATATGTTTTTAGACCCGAACCCATTTTGACCCTTCCCAAACCTGCCCTTTGCCAATTCTACTCATTAGCAATATTTTTTTAGCATTGATCAGAGAGTGTTGCCCAAATATAAGCATAATAATGTCCACCATGGGCCCCACCACTGTGAACCAATACACTGCATAAAACATCATTGAATCTGTCTAAGCACCAAATATATGGGGAAAACATTAAAAAATAAATATAAAGTTATATACCTGTGCAGATTGTAGAGATTGTGAATACTCATAGTCATCATGTTGCAAGTTTCAAGATTTTCTCATCTTCACGGTTAATAAGGCCAACTTCAACCTCAGCATCAAAATGCTTAACATATGAGTTTTAGCATTCAATGCAACATCAATAATAATGAATTAGTTCTTTAGGAGTAAGTTAGTCCCTTTGTTATTTATTTACAAGTCTTCATAGAGTTTAGATGGCAGTAGAAAAGTTTTCATTTCAATTGTGTGTAATTATAAAAGTTATAAGCATGACGTACACATTTTTTGCAAATTTGTTCTTTTCATCTTCTAAAAACTTAGTGAGTTTCAAAGTCAGTTATAATTTGATTTCCAACATCCTCAACTTCATGTTCATGTTCTTCGTTATCATTACCAGATTCTTCACTACATGACACATCATCATCATAGGCTATTTCACCTACAATGTTTGTTGTCGTTTTTTTCTAATTCACTTCCATTTGTCATTGTTATGGATCTTCTACTATCTCCAGGTTGTATACTGTAACACCTCAATTTTCAAAACAACATTTAAATACCATTTAATTCAAAATACATAATATTGTATCAACATCAAATGCCAGTTTTACAAAAACGAAAAGGTTTCTTGTTCGAGATTATCAGAGTTTACAAAAACGGTGTTACAAATTATATCTTAACCATAGGATAAGGACTCTAATCATCAACACCGAGCTAATCTCAACAAGGCCTCTTCTAAACGGGCCTCCTAGATCTTCGATCCCGAACCTGAGTACATAGCAAAAACACAAACATAGTACGTGAGACAAAATTGCCTCGTGAGATACATGGGTTTTAGACCCGATAAACAAATAGTCAAATAATATCATTTAATCTTAAAATAATATTACTAAGTTTGTTTTGGGTCACTTTATCACTTTCATCATTGGCCAATGTCAAGATAATCGGAATGCCTCCAATCTATCAAGACCATCATTTCCACGGTAATCGGGATGCCTCCAATCTACCGGGACTCATAGGTATTGGGTAATCGGAATGCCTCCAATCTACCACTAACCTTAAGGTACCGTAATAACCGGAATGCCTCCAATCTACTACGGCCCTAGGGACATCATCATCGTCATCATTACTTATCTTTTATCGTTATGAGCTTATAGCTCCATCATTTCTCAATCAATCAATCATTTCATCATCATACAAGCAATTCATCATAAATCACATAAATGACTAAATTACTTAAAGACTCGACAAATCATTTAATCATAAAAATATTTACTAGCTATGTACCCAGTTTGAAAGTTCACATGTACTCACCTTTGCCAAGCCTATCCAATGTTGTGTTTCCTTGAACACCAATATCACTTCTCAAGATTTGAATGCCTCAAATCCTCCAACTGACAATCTATAACAAAACCAATACAATGGTTTGCATTAAACATCTATACTAACTACATAATCCATGGCTAGTTAACTACTAGCACCATTTTCCCCCAAATTACCAAACCCTAATATCATAAATCACCACATTTTCATGTATTCATAGCATGACCACGTTTTTCATGACCAAATACCATAGATCTAAGTTATATTACTTCCCTTTAACCATTCATGAACGATTCCATAACTAGGGTTTGAGATTTAAGCTTTCCCTACTTGAATCTATGGCTAAAAACTCAAGAGGAATGAAGATTTACCTTAGATCTTCAACTTAGGAGCAAGAATCACCAAGATTTGATGAAGATTGAGCTCCAAACGATGCTTTACACTCAAAAACGCTCACACACTTGAAGAGAGAAAACTAGGGTTTGATGGAAATGCATTTATGGCCAAAAACCCAATTTAATGCACTGGTCGGAAGAGCTCGCGCCCCGCTCGCGCCGAGCTCGCGTCGCGAGAAGACGCGGGTCTGCCTGCTAGTTGCCGCTTTTTACCAGATTTCGCGCCTGGCTCGCGCCTGGCTCGCGCCGCGAAGTCGACGCGAGATGCTCGCGTTCCAGCTCTGGTCCCTCTGCTCAACCTCGCGTTTCGCTCGCGCCAGGCTCGCGCCGCGAACTTGCCTGTGCAGCAGGGCTGCACTTTTCGGTCTAGGTTTCAACACGGTTTCGTCCATAACTTTCTCATACGGACTCCAAACGACACGAAACCAATTCCTACGTGTTTTAAACGATTTATCCTTATTTAACATATTTTTGTACAATTTATTTATTTACAAATTTCGGGTCGTTACATATACTATATCAAACATCAATCTTCTTTCTTATTTTAGACACAAACCTTTTAAAAAACAAAATATAAAGTCTTACCTGTGTTACAGGATTTGACTTGACTTCATTAACATATAATCATATTAAAAAGGTGATGCTATCGACGAATTCGTTAATGATAATTAAACTTTCTAATCCAATATTTGTTAAAAAGATGAACTCTTGGGTATTAATCCTATTAATGAGATAGAAAATTCATCGTTCCCCACATTGGGAAACTTGAGATCTTCTACCTTTCTTCACAATATTCCCAAATTAATTTGGGTATATCTTATTTAAAATTTTCAAATAATTTATATCCTATAAGCTGAGACATAACTCAATCACCAGTAAATCAGATAACTTGAGTATGATAATACCTAATCCTTCTACACATAAACTGCTTAACACCATGATTGAGCAGAAGAATTGTTATTAACTATAAGCATATCACTTTCATAGTTTCATAATAGCCACAAACGCAAACCATGTATAATATGTATAAATAACGATTACTCAAAGGAACCATGATAACTTTCACTAATGTCATAATTTCTCAATAAAGCCTTAAATTACGATTCAACATAATTTTATATGTTTTTATAAAATAAAAATATATTTCCAACCCGACCGATTAATTTTGAGCCACATTTAAGAGTTACGAAATTTAAAACCTAAACCTTTTTAACGGGAAGTGTTACAGCACCATGAATCATGCAATTGTCAACGTTAGTTTTTCTATCAAACCATACTTAACTGTTCAAGGTTTAGTTCATAGATTGAAGTATATTGGCTTCAGTTTCATGAAAATGAATTAACAAAAAATTCGCAAATGAGCCTTATTTGAATTCAATTCCATGTCTAAACCAAAAATTTCAAGCACTAAGATATACATTTTATCAAACATATTGTGTGCAGAATCTTACCAGAATCCCAATCAGTATCTCAACCATTATGAAATCGCAGTAAATCTCAAGTTAATTTAGGACCTTCGAATTGAGTAGGAGATTAACACCAAATTACATTTAAAAAATGAGTAGGAAATTAACAATTATTAAATAAAATAAAATAAAAACCTGGTTTTGCTGTCTTGGCGTACGGCTAAAACGACCACTTTCAAAAAGAATTAATGATGATTCTCAATCATCGAGGTCAAGTATTGATGCCAGATAACTCTTAATCCAATTGTTTCCCGCAATTGAAACAAATCCTCTAAATGTATGTGATTGTCGATGAAATTGTGTGTCGGAATGTCGGATTGAGGAGGCCGATAGGTTATAATAGAGAAGGCATGTTCCTTGAAATACATTTAAGATGACGATTACGGAAGTCTGGAAGCATTCGTGAAATCGAATTGAAAGTCATGGAAGTCCGGAAGCAATTGATTTGGGAATAAGAGGAAGAAGAAAAGAGTTGGAGTTCTGATGAAGAAGGCGGTGGCCAATAATCTTATTTTGTTTGGCGACGTGTCTAACCGGCTGTTTGGATACGTGTCAATGGAAGCTGTTGAAGACGTGGCCTCAAAAACGAAAGACGTTCTTATAGGTATAAGAGATACCAAACACAAAATATAGAGTCAACCACTTTGGCTTTCAAGCTGTATCTACTCTACAACGAATCCCGTTTTTTCATTTGTGTACAACATTAAACACACCACCAACAATCAACAGTCTTTTTAGGGTTTCACAAATCTCAATTTCCCCCAAAATCCTTCCAATTATTGAAAACATTGGGGGGGAATTCCGACATCATATGCTGTATTCTGAGAGATCGTGAACAATGGCGGATCCTCTGAGTCGTAGATCGACGAACTCATCACAATCAGTTCGTGGATCTAGAATTATTGTCGCAATTCTCGTAGTAATTTTGCTCGGATGTATTTTCGCAGTTTTATATCCTCATGGTTTCTTCTCCGACAGTTCAAATCCCGCTGCTAATTTCCGTAATCGCCGTGTTATCAAATCGGATTCTCAGGTTCAATTTCATAAACCGAGAGTCACTCGTTGGTTATTGTTATCTAAAATTATTATAAGTTCAGTTGTTTATTTTGATTTGATCGGTTGCTTGGATTATAATCTGTTGACTAGAAGCATTGTTGACTTTATTTGTGCAAATACTGTTGACTTTTCTACCAGATCGTGTTTTTCTCTTGATTTGCGTGAATGTGTTGAAATTATATAATCATGTTCCTATTCAGCTGTAAAGTTAATCTGGATCTTGAACTTTTTAGAAAGTGTTAACTATAAATACTACAAACAGAATAACTACTTAATATATAACACAAATCATTGCTTGTACGAATGCAAAAGCTATTAGTTGGTAAGTTAGGTGGAGATTTTAAATTCAGGATTATTGAGTTTGATCTTCACAATGTAGAAAGTTTTAAGCTTTCAGAGTTATGGTTATTAGTTAAGTTAACTTTTGTTCAGTTTGTGTTTTTCTTGATCTAAATTTTATATGCAGCCTCTAATTGGTGCTTTTGGCTAAATTTCTGGTAGATTTTAAACGATTTACATGAAGTTTTTTTAGATTTTAGAATGAAGAGATGTCATTATCATTACTATAATAAGCAGACTCCACATAGATTTACCTACTTTTAAGAAAGAAATCTAAGGACTTCCATCTTACTTGCTCATAGTTAATTATATTTTGAGTAAGAAAGTTATTTAACAATTTTTTTTTTCATTAATCACCCTGTATTATACTATGAAGGACTTGCTTCTTACTTACTCAAGACCTAGTTGTTAATTTGGATACGAAATATATTTTACATTATTTTTCATTTATCACCTATTTAACTATTAAATTAAGCACTTGCTTCTTAAATACTCAAAAGTAGTTTTTAATTTTGAACATTTATTACTAATTTTGTATACAACTATTACCATATTGTTATTACTTTAGTAATGTGATTTACTTTATTTATATTGATCATATCAATTTTTTTTTTTCCAGATTGGATCAACTTCATGTGAATCCACAGAGCGAGTCGACATGTTAAAATCCGAATTAACAGATCTATCAAACACAAATGACGAACTCAAGAAACAAATCAGAGATTTAACCAAAAAATTACAAGCATCCGAACAGAAAAACGGTCAAGCAGAACAACAAATCACGATGGTAGGTGAGCCCCCAAAGGCCGGGCCTTTCGGGACCGTAAAAGCCCTAAGAACCAACCCAACCGTACTTCCAGATGAAAAAGTCAACCCAAGACTATCCAAAATCCTACAAAAAGTTGCAGTAAAAAACGAACTCATAGTTTCACTTGCAAATTCAAATGTAAAAGCCATGCTAGAAGTATCCGTTTCAAGCATTAAAAAAGCAGGAATAACTAATTATCTAGTTGTAGCTTTAGATGAAGGAATTGTCGATTTTTGCAAAGAAAATAACGTCGCGTATTATTCTCGGGACCCGGATGAAAACATCGATTCGGTTGCAAAAACGGGCGGAAATCACGCGGTTTCGGGCCTAAAATTCAGAATCTTGCGCGAGTTTTTGCAATTAGGGTACGGTGTTTTGTTGTCAGATGTAGATATAGTATACATACAGAACCCGTTTGACCATATATACAGAGATTCAGACGTTGAATCCATGTCTGATGGACATGATAACATGACTGCATACGGGTATAATGATGTGTTTGATGAGCCTTCAATGGGCTGGGCCCGTTATGCTCACACGATGCGAATATGGGTTTATAATTCGGGCTTTTTTTATTTAAGGCCCACTTTGAATTCGATTGAGTTGTTGGATCGTGTGGCTGAGAGATTATCTCATCCTCCACCAGCTTGGGATCAAGCTGTTTTTAATGAAGAGTTGTTTTTTCCTTCTTATCCTGGTTATGTTGGACTTCATGCTTCTAGAAGGACGATGGATCGGTATTTGTTTATGAATAGTAAATGTTTGTTTAAGGAAGTGAGAAAAGACGGTAATTTGAAGAAGTTGAAACCGGTTATTGTTCATGTTAATTATCATCCGGATAAGTTGCCGAGAATGAAAGCGGCTTTTGAGTTTTATTTTAATGGGAAACAAGATGCTTTGGAACCGTTTCCTGATGGTTCGGAGTGATTAATGAATGTGTAATATGATGATGATGAGTGAATCTTGTTTCCACTAGTTCTTGAGGTTTTAATACTTGTTAAAATTTTATTTTAGTAAAGGATGGTTATTTTTGGTTGTTTTAGAGTATACATTTGATCTTCTTTTCAATCTTTTTCGTTTAATGATATATTGCTTTTGGTTTTGGTACATATGTGTTTTATCTAGTTACAACTTATATCGGGTTTTTCTAATTGCTGTTTGTAACACCCTTTACCCCCATTTCTTAGATTAGACGGTGTGGTGGGTGATTTGGAAGGCTCATTAGGGCTAGTGTTTTGGAAGATCTTGCTTTAACTGATATTCAGACTTATTCCTTTATGTGGATTAAGAATCGCTCGAGGTTGCCTAATCTGAGGTGTTGTTGGCCGATGTGGTTGTCGGACCCGGGTGTTTGCTTTTAGTCCCCTATTTGGTTGCTTTTTATTTCCTGTTTTTTGGGTTGTTTTTTCCTGTTCGTTTTTTAGTTGTCTTTGTACTTGGCTGCTTGCTAGTTCCTTCCTAGCTTTTTTATATAGTTTCTTTCGCGGGCTCCTCGTGGGTGATGGCGTTGCCGAAGCAAATGGGGTTGCTCCTTGCCGTTCAAAAAAAATAAGACGGTGTGTTGGGGATAGTGGCTCGTGGTCAATAAAATGGTAAATGTATCAAAATAATTGTTACTAGTTTTAGCAATTTTAATTATTTTGAATTTTATTTTTAAACATTATAATATCATTTTATTTAAAAAAAAGTGAGAACTAATTATCAATTGGTCACCAATGATAACCTTGGGGTTTTCCTTTAAGAGGTCTTGGGTTCAAGATTTGTTAGAGGTAAAAACTTAGAGATAAAAAAGGTGATGAAATTTATTCCCCCAAAAAAAGGAGATGAGTTCAAGAAAACATACTGTCCGTTTGAATTTCACTGCTGACTCAAACCACTAACTAATTTCACGTTCAAAATAAATTAAAAAAAGTGAGATCGATTCTCTACTTTTTGGTACTTCCTCCGATTCAAAATAAGTGATACACTTTCCTTTTTAGGGTTATTCAAAATAAGTGATACACTTTGAAAACTTACCTTATTTGGCAAAAAAAAGTGGGACCCTCATCCACTAATTATCTACTTTAACAAAGTGAAATGACTTTTTTACCCTTACTTTTTACTTTTAAATATCATTAACCTCACTTTATTCAAAAAGTGTGGGACTCATTCCCCACTAATCATCCAATTAATCTAATTTAACCATTATTATAATCTTTTGTCTCAAATCGTGAAACTCAAAGTGTATCACTTATTTTGAATAGGAGGAAGTATATGATTTTCTCGAAAACCGTGATACGGAGGAAATATACTACCTCCGTATCAAAATAAGTGATACACTTTCTATTTGGGGGTGGAACAAAATAAGTGATACACTTCCAAAACTTACCTTATTTGGTAAAAAGGTGGGACCCATTCTCACTAACTATCTACTTTAATAAAGTGAAATTATCTTTTTACCCTTACATTTACTTTTAAACATCATTAATATCACTATATTCCAAAGAAGTGGGACCTATTATCCACTAACTATCCACTTTAAGCTAATTTAAATAACTTTTTAATCTTTTGCCTCAAAAACCATAATTCTTCAAATGTATTACTTAGTATTAATTTTCTTACCACTTTATTTGTAGTATGTTGTGACACAACAAGGTTGAGATGACTGCAACTGAGTAGCTACTTATTATGTTGACCATTCAAACCTCCAGAAATGATTGCAACTTACATGGTACTCTAATTTGACCATTCAAATGCATAGGTTATTCGGCCCCCTACAAATCGATTTTAAGTTCTGATACAATAAGGGTCCTATTAATATCACTCCTAAAGTCAAATAGTCAAATCTTGAAAATTGTACTTTAACTTTGAAAATATAACAGTCATTATCAATAATCATCTGTCAGATTTGTAGTCAAACATTAAAACTTTCTCAGCTAATTTTAAATTTAATTAATGTATTTATTACATCTTCCAACTTAATTAAGATTATACTTTATAACAAATTTTAATCACTCTCTCTTACATAAATTAACCCATCTAAAACTTTTAAAACTTTGTCAGATTTTTAGTCAAACAATAAAACTTTCCCAACTAATTTTAAATTTAATTACTCAATTTATTTCATCTTCCAACTAATTACTCTAAATGTCTCCTAATTGATACTGCATATAACATTAGACTTAGTAACAACATTAATCACCCGTGTTTACATCTAAACAAATTATCCCATTTCAGAATTTTAAATCTCCATCTCATCACGTATAATTTTTGAAAAAAAAAGTGAGAGATCTAGGGTATAGAAAGAGAAAGAGAGAGATCGGTTTTCTTTTTGTTTTTTCTGCTCGATTTTCTGCTCGATTTTCTGCTCGTGGTGGTGACTGAGCGGCGGCGTGTTGGACGGCGGCGTGTTGAAAACGCACAGTGGCGGTGGACGTCGTGTTGAAAATGGTGGCCGGCGGATCGGTGGCAGGTGGAGAGACGTGGCGGACAGAACAGAGAGTGGCAGTGACTGAGCGGCGGATTGGTGGCCGGCGGATCGGCGGCAGGAGGAGGAGATGACGGCAGATCGGCGGCAGGCGGAAGAGATGGCTGCAGATCGGAGATGCGGCCGAAAGAGATGCAGAGAAGAGAGCTATGATGCACGGAAACGGCTCCACCCTCGCCACTCCCGTTTCTGATACGGCGGCGATACAGATAAGGCTCTGATACGCCGGGAAACGTATCCAAATCATTGGAAACGTATCTATCGCAGTTTTCGTCGAGTTTCCGTGTAGTTTCCGGATTTTTAAATCAAAACGGGCTGAATTTTACCGGAAAATAGTTTTTCCGAATGCTACGCGATTACTCTGTAGATGGCGCATTAGCCAAAATATTTTGAAGAAATGAAGGCCAATAATCAGGAGGCAACAGGACTGAGACTCTTTTCTTTCGGCGTGGAAGTCGCTAGAAGATTCTCCAACGTGGATATCGTACATGGAGAACTAAAAGCAACTTCAATTAGTATTGAGCAAATATCCACGTAATATTATACATACTTTCTTATTTTTAAATAGTATAATTTTATATATTTATATACTTATTTAACTTTCGGGTGTTTTAAGCTATGTGGATAACCAATGGTTGAATAGTTATAAGGAAATGTTTGTGTCTGCATGGAGTGATCAGTCTCTCAACTTTGGCAATCGCACAACTAAGAGGGTTGAAAGCCAACACGCCAAATTAAAACACTACTTGAAATCCAAGAAGTATTCCCTAGATCAATTTGTAGGGTATATTAATCAAATCGTGCAGTCCCAGGTTACATCAATAAAAGAAAGTTTTGAAAGAAATCGAATTTATCGTTATCGTCAACATAACATTTCAATGTACTTAAATTCGGTTTTGTTTCAAATAAAGCTCTACATATGATTTTAGGAGAACTGCATCGGTTGAATGATCTCGAGTTAGATTACTCAACATGTGGTTGTCAACTTCGTAAGAGTTGTGGGCTACCATGTGCATGCGTACTTTCAATGTACTTAAATTCGGTCATTCCTTTAGATTCGATTGATATCTTTTGGAGGACACTAGATGTTTCGTGGTCAACACCATTGGAACAAGAAGATATTCAATGTGAGGATCAGCTTCACATTTTCAAAGAAGAGTTTAACAATCAGTCCAACTCTGGAAAGAAAAGTTTCTTAAAAAAGCTTGTTGATATAATCAATCCGAGACAACAAATTAAAGAACCTGTTGTTAAAGAAAATAATTGTGGACGGCCAAGCTTGAAGAAACAAAAGAAAAAGAAGTGTGTTGATTTGAAAATTCCAGATCCTGGTCAAAGTAGTTATTCTCCCAGAAGACAAAGTTATTCAGTCGCGTCAAAGTCAGCAGGGTTGACCAAGGGACCGGCAAGACATAGTTCTTACGTAGCCGAAATTCCAGACCTGAATGAAGCTCCTGACTTGAATGAAATTCCAGAGTTCAACCATGAGTCTCTGTCATCCTACATGCATCCATTAATGGATGAGATTCCATCTATTTTTTATCCTTATGTATCACATATAGAAAACGTATTGGGTGATGGAAATTGTGGATTCCGAGCAATATCATTTTGCCTAGGGTATCCTGAAAATCAGTGGCTCAATGTTCGACACCAACTATTACAAGAGTTATCGAGTTCATACGATAGATATTCCGAAGTTTACAAAAGCGGAATCAATGAACTATATAATAGAATTAATTTCTTACAAGTTGACATCGCACCACCGGGTCACTGGATGAGTATGCCTTACACAGGCATCCTAATTGCTAATACATTCGGTGTGATCCTCACATTTTTAACTATGCGAGGTTGTCTCACTTTTTTTCCTCTTTGGAAAGGTCCGGAAGAGTACTTATACCATCAAAATATTATATTTGCGCATGTGCATGGTAACCATTATGTGGCAGTGCAGTTAAACAGAGATTTTACAATGCCTACCATTTCGCCTTATTGGTACCGCTGTAGAGCCCCGTGTGCAGCTGGATGGGAAACAATGTATATGTCGCGCCTGGAATCTTATAGACAGCAGATGCCTTATGACCATGGTCGTATCAATATAGATAATTTTGAATGAAACTTTCATATAATCTTTTAAATAAAATTTGTCATATTTACTTATTTATAACGTGTTCTTATTATTATTAAATATAAAGTAAAGTCACTATAAATTAGTAAATACAAAATAAATAAAGATATGATATATAAATTAATAAAATTAGTAATTATTGTCAATCACTAAAATTAGTAATTATATAAATTAATAAAATTAGTAATTGATAAAGATGTGATTATTATTACTAAAGAAAATAGGGTCCACTTTCCAATCATTATTTTAATAATCACTTGTAATCACACTTCTTTCCAATCATTTTAATCATTGTTTCATAATGATTTGTTTACTATGGAGTTAATTTAGAATGACCCTACAATAATTACATTTGAAGCGAGTATATGCCCAATCTCTCTATTTTCATATCTCACTGTAAATTCTCTATTTTTTAGGCTATATGGTAACATCAAATTTTACAATCATATTACTAGGGGTGTTCAAAACCGGGTACCTGGAAATTCGGGTACCATAAAACCAGGTACCCAAAAATTCGGGTAGTAGATTTAGGTACCCGTATCAGTACCCAAAATTACGGGTACCCGGTGTAAAGACCGTAATTTTACGTTTTTCATTTCGTGTATTTATTCGGGATTTATGTGAATTTCGTTATTTATATTAGTTTATGTTCCGAGTTGTGTTTTATCGAATGTTTGAATGTTTGGGACTGGATATAACCAAGTATAGGTCAAAACTTGGATAGAAACAAGTTTAAAGGCCAAGAATCGGCCTGGCTCAGCCCTCGCGGCGCAAGTCTGGCGCGAGCCAGACGCGAAGTCAAACAGTGAGTTCAGAGTCCTTGACGCGAGAGACTAGCGCCGAGCTCGAGTTGAGACTCGCGTCGAGCTCGCAGCGCGAGCGAGGCGCGAGCGGGGCGCGAGGGACTGCTTCGAGCGGCGGCCAGATGGAGAACCCGCGTCACCTCGCGGCGCGAGGGAAACGCGAGCGGGACGCGAGGACTGCCTGAACTATAAAAAGTTGTGTGAAGGCTAGGGCTCATAACACCTACGAACCCTAGATCCATAGCAGCCATTTTTGAGAGCTTTTGGTCGGTTTTCGGAGCTAAGAAGCTCAAATCTTCGTCATATTGAAGGATTCAAGCATCAAGGGTAAGAATTCTTGATCATCTTGCTTAGTTTCCTTGATTTTGAGCTTAGTATGGGTAACAATGGTGGTTTTGGGAGCCAACCATATCATCTTTGGGGAAGATGAACTTTCATGAGTGAAAAACACTCCTTGTAGACTTGTAATCAATGTGTACAAGTTAGAATTGGGATTGATGATGGAAAATCTTGAACTAGGGTTTGAGATTCCACCAAGTTGTATGAACTTGGTGGTTGAAAATGTTTAGATGGATTAATTAATAGCTAGTTATGGATTATAACTAGATTTTGTGATGGTATTGATATTAGGTCAAGAAGACCTTGAGATTGGAAGTACTTCCTTGATTTGGAAGTAAGGATTGTGTTGTTAAACACAAGTGTTTGGATAGCTTTGCTAAGGTGAGTACATGTGGTCTTTTCTGAGTAATAGTAAACGATTCTAAATGATTTAAAATGATTAAAAGAGTTTTAGTTGAATGAATGTTTTAATTAAGAAATTGATTGAAATGCTTAAATGCTTAAAATGAAATCTGATTTTGATATGACGAAATGAAATGATTGAAATGGAGCAATAGCTCATGTTGGTTGACCAATTATATGTTAGTCAAATATCCAGAAATGATAACCCATTCGTGGGGGAGTTGAGATTACTACTTGGGGCGGTACCTCCCTGCGCAAGGGTAGTATATCTATGTGAATGATAACCCGACAATAGGGGGACTATGATAACCCGATAAAAAGGGGGATTACGATAACCCGCGAGACGGGGGAGTTGGTGATCTTGGTAAGTTTGGGAGAACCCCAATTACCTTGAGATCTTTTGATGATAACCCACATCGGGGGAGTTGCTTCGGGATGACCCGTTGCGTATGTGTGAGCTTAGGATAAGCTCGAGACTATGTTTGACTTATGTGCAATGTGATATTTACTTAAATATTAGTTAATTGCAAATGTTTATAAACAGGTCTAAAACCCATGTTTCTCACGAGACAATCCTGTCTCACGTACTACGTTTTCTCTTATGTCTATGTACTCAGGTTCGGGAGCTAAGGATTAGGCGGCCCGTAGTTGTAGCATTGGATGATTAAGCTCGGTGTACAATTTTAATTCCCTTAGACTTTAGTCTCGATATGTTTGTAACACCGGTTTTGGCACTTGTAATCATTCCAAATGTTTTATTTAAATCATATTTTAATACTATGGATTTTGTATAAAATGTGGAATATTTAAAAGTTTAAATTATTTTGAAAAAAATTGAGGTGTTACACCCAGTTTTCGGGTACCCGGATTTTCGGATACCCGGTTTTCGGGTACCCTGTACCCGGAAATATAATTTCTTTGTCACAAAAATTACATAAATGGAAGTCGCCATTGTTTATATATTTAATTTCTTTAAATCTTATTAATAAATTTATTATTAAAAATTTACGTTATAATTTTCTTTAATGAAAAATCGTTACTAGTAATGAATCTGACCATATCTTTAAAGACATCCAATGATTCAAAACCATGATTCAACGACGGAGGTGAGAATAAGATGGTTTGTACGTGAGAATTGAGACAGGGTTATAAATTTTAGACATTTGTCAAAATGAGTCAAGCATATGCCCATATCTAATGATAATTAATGTCTAATAATTATATAAAAATATATATAAAAATAAGTTGGAAAAATTAAATTCGGGTACCGGGTACCCAATTACCCGGTTTTTTAGAAAAACACTACCCGTATTTGATACCCGGAAACCGGTTACCCTAAATCCGGGTATCCGGATTTTCAGATACCCGGATTTTCGGGTATCCGAATTTCGGATATCGGATATTTTTTCGGTTACCCATTTTTTCGGTTATTTTTGAACATCCCTACATATTACATATGTCATCTCAACAATCATAACATACATACAGGGGCGGACGTAGTATATAGCACACGGTGGCACGTGCTACTACTCGAAAAATTTCGGTACGGTAAATTTTCGGAACTTTTTTTTGTTATTGTATTTTAAATACATTAATATATATCCGAAAAGGCATAATAATACATGTATGTTGGCTAGCACAACTTGCTAACACCTTATGCATGTGTAGAGGAGGTCTAGTGTTTGAATCTTGTCTTTCTTAAGAAATCTTTATAAATCAACTTTTTTTTTTCCTTTCTTAGCCTCTATATTACAAGGGTTTTTTTTGTCTCAGCCCATATATTTCAACTTTTTCCTTTTTAACCCTATATATTTCAAAAAAAAAAATCTTTATAGCACCACAAGGGTACTACCGCTGGTGAAAATTTCTAATTCCGCCCCTGCATACATATCACACCCATTAAAATGTAAAAGTCCACCCACTAAATGTGGAAAAAATACCTAACATGATGGAGGGTGATGTTTTGCTTGATTCCACAACTATGACCACCTTCCACCTCAGTATCTCACATCGTGAAGATATTCATACCATTCAGCCTTAGGGTGATAGCAATATACACACACCAGTAAAAGTGGTATTCCTAATCATATTCCGCCTTAAAAAGTATGTTTCTCTTAAATTTGACAAGTCCGGCGTATTTTGTATTTTCTAGCATGTTTATGCTTGTGTAGACTACTTCAAATTGTCACTCTTAAATGTTTTGTCACATTAGCACCACGTCAGCTGACTAGTAGTGACGCCCAACTAAAGTCATGATTGAAACTCGATAGAAAGCTCTTATAAAAGCTACCTCATAAGTTCAAACCTTGAAAAATATATATTTAATATTTAATTGTTTTAAAATTTGAGAGTTGACAACAATGTAATTTAAGCATTTGACAGCTTGTACATTAACAATAACATTAAACAAGAATATGATCGTTAGTTTCTAATAATTATCTGCTAGTCTGCTACTTAATTCAATATTTGTATAAATTAACCTTAACATTATACTTGCATATAAAGTTCTTTTAAATTAAAATAACTAAACATTAATTGGGTGTATTCTTGATCATCTCCATCGGAATCAATTTGTCCCAATTAGGTCTGCTCTTAATCATCTATATTTGCAGCAATCTGTCTCAATTGTTGCAACACAAAGCGAATTTTCTTCTAAGAAAACAAAAGCCCATCATGTATCCAACGCTAACTTCTTTGAATTTTTAATCAAATCCAAATTTAGAAACTATCCCTCTCTCTATATATACATTTAAGAAAAGTAAATTAGAATAAGAATAATACGGAGTAACTTTTTTCTTTTATACTAAAAAATATAAACTTTTATGCTAAGTTTAAAGAGGAAGTAAAAGGTAAAGAGAGAATAAAAGGGATAGAAAGTAATTTCTTATTTTATGAATGGGAAAATATCACTTGAGCAAACTTTGTTAATATGACAAAACTTATGGGGCTCGACGAATTCCCCATAATTCGTAGAACTAGACAAACCACCAGTTCTTCAAGAATCTGGATTATTAGGTTGATGCAGATGACCCAAATGCGTTGCAACTTAGGAAACATGAACTAGAGATATTCTTTAATAATATCATGCTCTTATCGCTAAGTGATCCCTTAATATTAATTTATTTGTTATTTTTTTCTTTTCATGTCTGCGAGTTGAAGAACAAACGTAAACAAACAAATATTATATTTTTTTGTGTTTGTGTTTGTAAGTTAGAGTTAAATTTAGAGAAAAGTGACATTTTACGGCCATATTCGTATGCATGTATGGGTCACTTTAAACTAAAGGCATTTTAATATTTCAAAATTATAGTAAAATGTTTTTAATCCTATTGTTTCCAACTTTCTATTTTTCTTTGAATACTAATAATGACTTTTATTTTCGGTACGCTTTATAGTGTATCATTTTATTTATCTTTAACGCTTTAACTTTGACTAGTGTCAATACACCGACGTTATTGACATGCCTTTTTCAGTATGTAATTTTTGTATTTGTTGTATAAAATTTTATTTGGGCTAAATTGATAAAATAATTGAAGAATTGTTATTTTATAGGGATATATTAGTTGATATGTAAATTTAAAATGTTGAAAGCAATAAATTGAACTTACAACGTTTAATAACAGAAAAATCGCATTAATTCCTATTAAATTTATCTACTTTTTATACTCATAAAATACTTACCACGTACAATGCACTAATTACTTTTTTTTTTTTATTTCGATTATTTTTGCATATATGTATTTATTATAGGAGTAACATTCTGAGATGGTCGTGGGCCTGAGTCCTCAACTTGGCACGTGCGAGGTTATCGTATATATATGGCTGATTGAAACAGAAAAAGACTCAAGTGAGAGAGGTCTATAGCTGTCCCCACTGTCAGTCTATGCTCATGCTCTTCTCTCACACCCACTACTGTGTCAAAAATTGCTCAAAATCGCTATAATTTCTACCTATCTCTTGATTGTTTTCACCTGAAAAATCATGACACAAACTTGCCTCTTTTGTTGATAATGTCATTATTCTTCAATTTTTCCAATAGCGTTACGCTTCCTACTCTGCAAGTTTCAGATTTTTCGTTTCCGTTATCATTCTTCTCGATATTAGAGTTTTTGGTTTCTTAATTTGTGAATTAATGGTGATAGTACTTGTTTCCGTTTGTTTCTGTATAACATTGTTGATTTTATCCGTCTGATCTGTTTGTTATAGTAAATGCACGATTGATTCTGATTTTCACTTACGATTTTGTGTGATTTGATCTTGTTCACCTGCAACTCGTTTGCAGGATCGGACATAATTCGACTCTGTTTTGTAATTCCAAATTGAATGAGTTTAATTGCAGCAATTTTAGGTTCGTGTTACACCGTAGTTAGGAATCTATACCAATCCAGATGTTGTAACTACCAATTTTGATTATTAGGTAAACTTTTAGGTCTCATGTGGTTTGACTAGATGAAGAACTTACAAACATGTTTTTTGTGCTTTTAACCTTTTTTGATTATTTCATAACATGTATAGGATGGAAAATAACTGCTGATTGACTTCTTTGTTGACCATTACACGAACCATGAAATTTGTACCAAAGAAAGGATTCAAGTCTTTTGCATCACTCAATTTGAAAGGAAAATCAACACCTCGATTTTGTTTATTTCCAAAAGTAAAAGCCGAATGTGGGCCGGGTAATATGCCGGTTTATCTCAATGTTTATGACTTGACACCTATGAACGGGTATGCATATTGGGCTGGATTTGGCATCTTTCATTCTGGTGTTGAAGGTAATGTTACTTCATTCATTTATTTTAACTTTAGTTTTAATTTTAATTTTAGTCAACCATTTGTAGGGGATATTTAGTTAAAATGATACATATCTATAAAATGTTTTTGAAATTAATAGTGCTTGTTCCCCAAAAATTGCTTATTTCATTTTAGGGCTTTAACATGTGCCCTAAAGTGTTTAATGAACATGATTATCCATATATAAATGTCAATGATATCCTAACTTTTTCATTTTTCCATTTTTTGCCCTTGATTAAATTGGAATTGATTATTTTTATATGAATAAATGAGTAATTAAAGAAAATGTCAAAATGGGTAAACTATAAAAGCAAGTAAATAATAAATTATTAATGAGTATTAAACAGTTTTTACTTTTTAGCATGTGCATACTCTTAGGGCATATGTTAAAAAAACCTTCATTTCATCCTCACAATTGAACTTTTGGAACTTATACAACTGCGTTCCTTTGTTTATTTTATGTATTTGATTCTTGAAACTGCTCGATTACATAATTTTGACCTACATTGAATCTATTTAGGAAAGAAGTTGCTCCCTTTAACTCAATTTAAGTCACAAGTTTGACGCATCTACTTTTGAATGGTTTGATTTGGGTTATCTTGTATCCCGAACGGGTCAATTTTAGACTATCATAAAACGGGCAAATGGGTCGGAAGTTGCCCAAAGTGTATTTTTAATGCATACAACCTCCTAAATCATTTTCAGGCATT
The DNA here is from genome assembly GCA_963853835.1 of Calendula officinalis. NCBI lineage: Eukaryota > Viridiplantae > Streptophyta > Magnoliopsida > Asterales > Asteraceae > Calendula > Calendula officinalis. Next base: position 56,985,752 of record OY970830.1, read on the forward strand.
TATATTACTATTATAATAATAATATAATTTAGGTAATAACATTAAACGCGTCAATTATATATAATTTTCTTATAAGAGTGGAGACAAAAGTGTTTGCAATTATACGTTTTGACTTGTTACCCGACTTGTCCATTTTATCACCTCTACTTGTAGCATATGACCCTATAATATTATAAACAAAAAGTAGACACAATTTAGCTAGTAAACGATCATAAAATATACACACACTCTCTTATGAATTAATAAATTTCTAATACATTTTTCACACACTCAACACAGTGGATGGTGTAGAATATGCATTTGGAGCTCATGATTATCCCACAAGTGGTGTTTTTGAGGTTGAACCTCGACATTGCCCAGGTTTTAAATTCAGGAGATCCATTTTAATCGGGACCACACGTATGGGCCCCACCCAAGTTAGGGAGTTCATGGAGAATCATGCTGCAAACTATAATGGCGATACTTATCATTTGATTGTCAAGAATTGCAATCATTTTTGCAATGATATTTGCTTCAAGTTGACCGGAAAATCGATCCCCAAATGGGTCAATCGGATGGCCAAGCTCGGTAATGTTTTATACTTTTATTAAAAAAGGTTAATTATATTTTACTCCTCAAATTTTTAGTGATTTGACGTTTCAACCCTTCAACTTTTTTTGGCAATTGTTACATCCTAAACTTTGGTTGACTTAGTTTTTACAATATACAGTATAATGGTTTTTACAAGTATTAACGTAATGACTTTTCAAGCAAGTCAATCAAAGTTTAAAATAAATCATTACCAAAAAATGTTAAAGGGTTAAAAGGCCACATTAATGAAACTTTAAGGATTAAAATATAATTAACCGTATTAAAATGGGAGTTGATTCGTACAGAGTAATATTTATCCATACAGAGCAACTTCATCTCATATGACAATTATGCCCTTCTTTTCCTTTTACCAAATTTTGCATTTCACGCCTCCCTCTAAGGGCATGACTGTCATTTGATATAAAATTGCTCTACATGGATAAAAATTGCCCTGTAAGAATCACAACCCTATTAAAATATTTACTTTTTGACATGTGTCAGCATTACAGGTTCGGTTTTTAGTTTCATGTTACCTGATGCTCTTCGAGTGCCAGCTGTCGAGCACAATCCTCATAACTTACAACCTGAGAACGAGAAAGTAAGGCTTAGAAGTAACAGTTTTAGTTGTTTGTCATCAATTTCATCAAGACAGAGACAGCTGTCAACATCTTCATTGCTTCTGCAGTCTCCTTTAAAAGGGTGGTTGCCAATTTGGGAGTTAAAACGGTCTAGCAGTCGTGTACGTAATGACAGGTGAATTAAACTTCGTTCGTTTTATGTAATTGTAATGAAAGTTAGTTACGGTTTTTAGTAGGAAAAAAATGTGGCATGTGAATTATGAAGCGTTAGATTAAAGTGTTGAGTATTTATTTATGAAAGATGCTAAAAAGGTATACATCTATTTATATTTCATGTGCAATTCATGGAGTAATGGTTTTTGCTAAGGCTAGGAAGGCACCAACCGGACGGTTTAGTTTGCTTGGTAATTAACCGACAAACATGCCAATTTGGTCATAATTGGTGAATGGTGTTAAATTTAACTCATTCTAAGCCCAAATTTTAAATGTTTTGTTTTAACTTGAAATGTATAATAGAATAGCTTGATTTGCATGCTTCAATAAACACCCTTACGTGTATCATCCATCAAACCCTTGCGATTGTTGCCACCTAAGAAACACGCTTTCTCCACCTACCAAATCCACCTCTTTCTTACTGATATTTTTAACCCACGTCATCTCACCGACTTGCCTGAAGTTGCTACTTTCATCTTCATCTTCTTCGGCTAATTTTTTTTCTACTCTTTATTTCCCTTTGGGGTTTCTCACTTTCGAATTAGGGTTTACAATACATCTGTTGTTTTTCTCTCTAATAACCTCCGATAAGCTAATTAATTTGGAGAAAACAAAACAGAGTCAAATTTAAGATTAATTTTAGATTTTAAAAGTGATAAAGAAAATTTGATTTTCTTTAATAATGGAATTGGTTGTTGCAGGGATTGACATGAAAAGTCTTTTTGAAGATTCCTTTTAAATCGCTTCAAGTTGATAATCAACATGCCAACACTTTGTATTTTTCTTTTTCTTTAAATCCCTCTTAACTAATTATATAATTCATTTATATTTACTTTATTATAATTTGAAATACCTCATTTGACAGGTTCATTGAGTTAGCTATCAATTTTAATTTTAAGATAACCAAATTTTGTATCATGGGCTACAACAATTGGAAACGAATTAACAAATTACCAGCTTCAGAATCTTTCATGATTCATTATATAATAAACTAACTACTCTAATTTACTTTCTCAGACGTATTTGATTGAATAAATCACACTTCTTGGCAGATATTATAGTTGATAATTTATAATTACATTAATAAACTAACAAACTACTCTAATGTTTTCAAACCAGTGGAGCTCGATGAGTTTCTACTTTCTAAACAACCATATATTATCGTTGTTAATTTATAATTACTTTGGCCCTTTGATTTGCTTTTTTTGAAGTTATTTATTTTTGAGTTTTCATTGATGTGTTATAATATTAAAGTTGTACATTATTTAATTGACCTTCAGTTTAACTCACTTGCTCAATTTAATTTTTCAAACCTTTTACGAATCGGGTTTTAGTAGAATTTTGAATCTAATTGCCATGTGTATGCTTTTATGTAGAATTTTGAATCTAATTGCCATGTTTATGCTTTTATGCAATAACTATTGGTCTAATGTCATTTGTTGTGCTTTCTCACTTTCATTGCAGGTCAATGAATTTCTGTCAACAAGCTCTAAGTCATAGGTATCATATTGTACTTTAAATATATATGGTGTAACTTATGTTAACTTAGATCTTACAATATATTACTTTACTAATGGGTAATTTTGTTACACTGTTTACAAAATTGGTACTTTATTGGGACACCATCAAGCTACAAAATGACAGCTGTTTAAATAACCAGGTAATGACAACTGTTTAAATAACCAGGTATATCCAGATTTTGTGGATTGAACAACAGAGAAAAAAAATAAGCAACACCTCCGGTAGCATGCCACAATCAGGCATTGCATACATGTTGTACAACTTAAACATTTACAGAGTTAATTAATATGATAGTCCTCGCGGCCTCGCGCGGGTACCATTTACTAGTTATATATAAAGATAAAGATATTACTTCTTCATTTGTGTTTACACTATTTTAAATTAATAAAGAGGATATAATGTTAAAGTTTAGTGTGTATATTGGAGTTAATTTTTTAAATTAGGTATGTTCTTTGTTACCAAAGAGCCTTTGGTCTAGCGATATGGTGTCTGCCTCTCAACCTTGAGGTCAGAAGTTCGACCCCCGTCGTGGACATAAGTGGTAATTAGAAGTAGATTAGATTTGCCGTTTAAAAAAAGAAAAAAAGAAAAAGAAAAAGGGTATGTTCTTTGTTAATTTATATTTTTCCACTATTTTAATGAAAGTTTTTATCTATATATTAAACTAGTATGTACTTATCCCGCACGTTGTCTTGGGGAAATTTTATATGATACTCAAAATAAGTCTATTGAAATTCGTATAATTATAAATTCGTATTCTCAATCATTTGAATACTATAAATATTTTGAGCTATAAAAATAAGTTGGTAAATGTTACGGAGTATATTACTAATATTCGTACACATTATAATTTTTGGACAAAATATAACATGCTAGGGGGTTAAAATGTAAGTATTCAAAATTTAATTGTCAAAAATGTTAAAACCTGAGATAAAAATGTAATATGTATATATTTAGGGGGTTAAAATGTAAGTATTTAAAACCTAAATGTCAAAAATGTTAAAGCCTCATATTAAAAATGTAATTACCCTTATAATACAATTAGCATACAATTTTACTGTTCATAAGGTATTTAAAATTTATATTATTATATTTAATATTTGAAAATGCTATCAAAAGTATTCCTGGCCGGATTGGCAATTGACCTTCATGTGTTCTTTTTTTGGAGACCAGTGTTCTAATCTGGACAAACTATCTTTTAGTTCCATACACTTTATTTTCTCAAAATACCATGGGAGCCTCAGGTTCAGTTTTTGCTGTGGGTTTTTTTTTCACTTTCTTTTTTTTCTAACACCGCTTTGGAGTTATATTTTTGCCAACAAAATTGTCTAACTTCAAGTTTTTAACATAAATATATTACGAAACCATATATTATGGCACAACGGATTCCGAATGTATTTCATTCTTTTAAGTACGGAGTATTTAGTTATGCATATATTGTAGCTTAAATTATAAGTAATAAAGCATTTATATTACATTAATTTGTCGGGTTTTTCTTTAAGGGTTTTGATAATGACATGATTCCTAAGTGTTGTCTTTAAATGAATAAAAAGTTGTACATTAATTTATGAGAGATTAATTCTTAAAATTCAGTGGTTGATTATATATTGATGTATAAGTTTCTAATACATGTATTAAAATTTTATTAAAAACCCTTAGGCTGTCATTATAAATCATGAAAATGTACATACTTTCAGTTATTTGAAAATTGTACTTAATAATTGGAAATACGAGGCAACATGGCCCGTGCGATGCACGGGTTTTGTTCATGATAAAACGTTATTTGAAGGTAAATCATATACATTGTATTGGTGTAACGGGCAAAGTACTAAAAGTAAGACCGCTAACATGTTTAAGTTGATTGTGAATGCTCTACTAAATAAGCAAAGTTTATTGGAGGAAAATGCAAAGAACAAAACCATTATCATTTTTTTATTAGAGCAACACAAAACATGTTATTCATAACATATAAGTGATACTATGAAGAACTTCATGGTTTGTCTTTTATAAGTAAAACTATGAATCAACAACAATATATTTTCAACTAATGTCGGTTAATGCAAACATTATGTAACACTTCTAATTGTAAATTTTTTCTTCAAAAGTACGTAATAAAAATTAAAAATTCATACAAATACACAAAAACATGTATCTCTCTAATAAAAATACTAACAAAATCATTATCATCACACACTTTTTTTATGTGGATGTTTCATTGAGGGTAATAAGCTAAAATCATTTGAAAACTCAACGTTATTTGCATCTTGATAGTGTGCTATTTATAGTTTATACTCCATCCGTCCCACACAAAAGTTTACATTTCTCCTTAAAATTTTGTCCCACAAAAAAGTTTACATGTCTCAAATTTGTGGGGTCCACGTAATAAAATAATATTACTACCAATCATTCCACCAATAAGATATTTTCTCTCTCCAATCTAACCTTATATTTTAATCAAAAGTATTACAAAGGACCCCACCACTAACTATCTCCTAAAAGATTGTGTCCAAATGAAATTTAAACTTTTTTCTGGGACGGAGGGAGTAATATGTAACTTCTAGTTAAATGAAAAGACTATTATTTAATTGAATTTACTATTGTTATTTATGTTATACTCTTTGTCTTATTTAATTCAGGGTTGATTATTTTTTATGTATGGTTTATTACATTTATTCATGATCATAGAAAAAAAACACAATTTTCATTTCGAACTTATTTTTAATTAAATGCAACATGTAGTTCTTCCAATCCAACAAAAGGTACATGTTTATTGTAGATTATGATATTTATTTATTATATATGAAGTGAAACGCATATTGAACGGTAAATTGATTAGGTTGTATATGAAGTGAAACGATACTACAATAATTCTTCCTTTAATTCGGATATTTATTGTATATATTAGGTTTAAATATTTATATTTATTGTAATTCTTCCTATTTAGCACCATTCAACCTCTGAGCCTCTATAACCGGATGAAGATGTCTAATATTGAATTGAAATGGTAAATTGATTATGTTAAGTTTTGTTAACATAGAATTCAAAAAGTACTATAAGAAAGATCGCTAACATGTTTAGCGTTGATTGCAAGTACTCTACTTAATAAGCAAAGTGTGTTGTAGGAAAATGCAAAGTAACTAAATCATTATTGTTTTTATTAGCGCAACACAAAGCATGTTATTCATAACATATAAGTGATACTATGAATTAATTTCATGGTTTGTCTTTTATAAGCAAAACTATGAATCAACGACGATATCGTCAACTAATGTGGTTAATGCAAACATGATGTAAGACTTTTAATTGTACCTTTTTTTCTCTCCAAAAGTACATAATACAAAATAGAAATACATACAAATACACAAAAATATGTGTGTCTCTAATAAAATTACGGAAAAAATCTTTATCTAAAACAAAAACTATAAGAAAACTCTCTCGTGTGTAATAAAATCAAAGATCAACAATAATATCTTCCAAACTGAGCGCTATCATCACAGTCTTTTCTTATGTGGATGTTCTGTTGGGGTAATAAGATAAAACATTTAAAAACGCAACATCATTTGCATCCTGATAATGTGCTATTTGTAATTTATAATATGTAACTTCTAGTTAAATGAAAAGACTTAAATTTAATTCTATATACTATTCTTATATGTTATTATTTAATTAAATTTACTAATATATATTTTATAATTTTTTCATTATAGTATTTATGACTTTTTAATAAGCTTTGCATATTTTAACAATTAAAATGCGTATTTAATTTTTATACGGTTAACTAAATATAAACAAAAGAAACATATTTAATTACAATTATTAAAATGAATCAAAATATGTGATAATTAGTATAATAGATTATTGTATAAAGAGTCTTGATATTATATTTTTTTAAGCCAAACTTAGAGACAAATTAAGTATGTTAATGTGTCGATTATAGTGGTCCGCTATAAAAAATTATGTTTTTCATCCACGAAAATACACAAAATAAAGACAAAAAGAAATAAAATAAACCAAAAATTTGGGTGTGTTTTTTTTTTACCTTTTTTTTAATGGTAAACGCACACACTCAATAATTGAGTTGTGTAGCATATTAGAGAGAGATGGGAAGGTCTTGATATTCTTGCTTGGATCTGCAAAATAAAAAGAATGGTTGTTCTAGTTATACATTAGAATTATAAGTTGAATATTGAATTAGATCACACCAAACACAAACCTTAATCCATATTGTTAGAAAGCTAGTAGTTGTTTATATTGAAGAGAAAATACTGAGTAAATTGTTGTGGAAATTGTCACTTTCATTTGGATACATATGTTTATATAGGAAGAAAAAAGTAACATAAAGTTGTTTTAACTTCTTTCATTTATTTATTTTAAATTCATACTTAATTAAGACTTATGTCATATTGGTATGCCCGTTTTTTACTATATTTTTTTATTACATTATTTATTATATTATTTCAATACTTTTGATTTGACATATGTTTATTACATTATTTATTATTTACATTTAATAATTGTAATTAAATGCTACATGAACCATGAAACTCATTTCTACTATATTTTTTATTACATTATTTCTTATATTATTTGAAGACTTTTTTATATGATAATTTGATGGAGTTATTAGTTTTTTATTATATTTTTTTATTACATTATTTCACATATTATTTCAAGACTTTTGATATGATAATTTGATGGAGTTATTAATTTTTACTATATTTTTTATTAAATTATTTCTTATATTATTTCAAGACTCTTGAGATGACAATTTGATGGAGTTATAAGTTTTTACTATATTTTTTATTACATTATTTCTTATATTATTTCAAGACTTTTGATATGCCAATTTGATGGTGTTATTAGTTCTTAATATATTTATTTATTGCATTATTTATTATTTACATTTAATGATTGTAATTAAATACTACATTAACCATGAAAATCAATTTTACTATATTTTTTATCTTATATTATTTAAAAACTTTTTTTTTAATTTTTTACTATATTTTTTATTAGGTTATTACTTATATTATTTTATAATTTTTTCAGTTGAATTTACTACTATTATTTAATTAAATTTACTATATTATTTAATTGAATTTAATACTATTATTTAATTGAATTTACTATAAAACATTTAACACTATATTTGATATCTATGTAATTAATGGTACTTCGAAGTTGGAACTCAATTTTAATTTTTTACTATATTTTATTATTAGGTTATTTATTTTAATTTTTTACTATATTTTTTATCAGGTTATTTATTTCTTATATTATTTTTTAATTTTTTTAATTAAATTTACTACTATTATTTATGTTATTATTTAATTAAATTGGCTATATTATTTAATTTACTACTATTATAGATGTTATTAGTTAATTAAATTTACTATTATTATTTAACATAGAATTTACAAAACAATTTAGCACTACAAACTTGAAACTCAATTTTAATTATTTTTAATTATTTATTATTATTTTTATTAGGTTATTTATTTTAATTAAATTAATGCTACTACTTCAAACTTGAAACTCAATTTTTATATATACGAGGCAGCATGGCCCGTGCGATGCACGGGCTTCGTTCACAATAATGAGTTATTTGAGTGCATATCGTGTACAATTTACTGGTATCACCTGGAAATAGAGGTGCACATATGGGCTTTAGCCCGAGCCCGTGCCTAAAAAAAGCCTGAAAAAGCCCGAAAAAGCCCGAACCCAAGCCTCTTTTAGCCCGAAATCCTAAACGGGCCTGACTTTAGTCATGAAAGCCCGTTAAAGCACGGGCCCGGGCCGGACCGGACTAAGCCCGAAGCCCGAAAAAGCCCGAAAAAAGCCTGAAACTCCGAAAGCCTGAAAAAGCCCAAAAGCCCGGGCTTTTTAACGTTATAAAGCCCGGGCTATTTCTAAATGCCCGAAAAATCTAAAGCTTCTCTTGTCTTTCCTAGTCCGAGTGAAGTGAACAATCAAAGTCTACATACTATTGATGAATATCCAAGTGGGGAAGACTACTAAAGATGGTGATAATATGAATTATGAAGACTACCGTTGCATTATATAAATGAATTCCAATTTGACAATCAAAAGTTGTATGTAGTTTATGTTGGTTAAGTATTGAAAGTAATAGTTTGTTGATTTATTTAATTAGGTATAAAGAATATTTTGATTATTTATATATTTTCCTAATTATATTATTTTATAAAAGATATAATAGTAAAAAAAAAAGAGACCGAAAAAGCCCGGGCTAAGCCCGCTAAGCCCGTTCAGGCCTAAACAGACCTAGTTTTTTTCTTAAAGCCCGGGCTAAGCCCGGCCCGGATTTTTTGGGCCCGGTCTTTTTTAGGCCTGGGCTAAGCCCGGCCTAGCCCGGGCTTTGTGCACCTCTACCTGGAAAGTACGAAATGTGTGATCGATTACATGTTTGACTTTGATTGCGGGTATTCTACTAGCAAAGTTGTTCTTTATATGTATTGATGTTTAGGGTTTGTTATTCTTTATTGAGTCATATGGATTGTGTATGTTAATTATAATTATCTCTTTAGCTTGAAATAGATTTCGTATACGTAAGTAGGCCTGTGCAAATTGGACCGAGAACCGACTGGGATCGCAAAACCGCACCGGACCGAACCGAGCTCCATCGATTCGGTTCTCGGTTTTAATTTTTATGAAAAATCAGTTCTCGGTTCCAACCGGTTCGGTTCCGAGCGATTCGATTCGGTCCAAAACCGATAAAAAAAGTCGAAGAATTGCCTCGGTTCTCGGTGCGGATCGGTTCCGACTTGTTCTCGGTCCGGTCCGGTTCGATTATGAGCATCACCTGTTCGGTCCTCGGTCCGTCCAAAATCATTTTTTCGTTCGATTCTGGTTTTTTATAATAAATATCTGTCAGCGTGCATTTTTTTATATTGATTGATTTTAATAAACCTATAAGGTTTGTTGCTATGTAATTAATATTTAACCATAATCTAGATATTCAACTATTTTTGTGATTCAGGAAAGACATGGACATGATTTTGTTGTGTTTATTAAATATTATTTATGGTAAAACTTTTGATATTACAATTTATTAGTTTATTATTTTTTATAAATGGATTTATATAATATTATTATTAATATTAAATGCATGGTATTAATTGCAAGTTCAAAGTTGGAGCTCAATTTTTATAAATGGATGTTCTGATATGATAGAAGATAACATCATTTGCATCATGATAGTATGTTATCTATAGTTTATAATATGTAACTTTTTTTTATATTAAAAGACTATTATTTAATTAAATTTACTACTATTATTTATGTTAAATTCTTTGTATAATCTATTACATTTATTCATGAGCATCATTTATAACAAAAACTTAATTTTTTAACATAGAATTCAATACAACATAAACCTTGAAACTCAATTTTTTATGATCTATATATATAGATATATAATAGAATATAGATATAGATGTTAAGATATTAGTAAGTTATATAATTGATACAAATTAATGAAAGAAATTAATAGTAAGGAGAAAGAACAAAATCGCTAAAAATCTTTGATGTTTACTCCACTTGATCGATGTTTCTTTTGGATGCACCTTTAGAGTGTTTAAATTTTGCAACATGAAAATAAGTGTTTATAGATCATAATGTGTAAAATTCATAAAATTTGAAAATTCTCTTATTTATTGAACTTTTTATTATTATAATTGTTTATATTTATTACAAAACTCTTGGTCTTACGATTTAATGAGTTTGTCAAATTGTTATTAAAATGGATTCATTACTATAATTTATGTTAAAACTTTTGATTTTATAAGTATTGAGCTTCTCAATCTTTATTAACATGATTTATTTAATATTATAATAAATGCAACATCATAAAGTGTTTTTGGTATCACCTGTAAATTATGAACGTAGCAAAGTGTGATTACGAATATTTCCTGAAAAAGAAAGTGTAAAAGTTTATAAAAAAAGAATAAATATAGCTTATATGTTTTCAACTTAAATTTAATATTTAACGAAAAATGAGTTTCAATTTATGTGCTTCAACAAAATGTTATTAAAATTTAAAATCAAGTATCCTTATTGTTAGGAAGCTTGCGAAGTTATTTATATTGAAGAGAAAACACTAAACAATGTATTTAATCTACATTAGTAATCCTTTTATTATTTATGATACCTTATATAAATTGTCGTCTTAGATGAAGGACGTCCACGAAGAACGGGCCTGTAAAAAGGTAGACAACCATATAAAACACGTTACTATTATAATAATAATAATAATAATAATAATAATAATAATAATAATAATAATAATAATAATAATAATAATAATAATAATAATAATAATTAGCAATAGTAGAATTAAATATTATATAAGAACGTGAAGAAATAGAACTTATGTTTGTGGAGATCACGTTTTTTAAGCAATTGTATCAATTTCATCAATGAAAAGTATCGATGGTGCGGTTTCGTGTGCGAGATCAATTATCAAATATTCTCTTTTAATGCACCTGAAATTGATGTAAATATCTAATAGTAAGTTTTTGTTGCAAATTTGAGTATAGAAAACACAAATTACTTGATATACTAAAGACCAATTCAGTGGAGAAAATCTTATAAAGCAGAACTCCGGTCTCATTAGCAATTGCGTGAGCCAATTTAGTCTTGTCATGCCCTGGTGGCCCGTGCAACAATATCCCAGCCATCGGTCTAACACCTAGGATACGTGGCAACTCTAGATGATATAATGGAATAATCACCTCCATTTTTAACTCTTCTAATACAACATTCATACCACCAAGGTCCTTAAACCTTAGTCCATCATCTTTCCCATTGGCTTCAACGCCATTATCATTGAACATTTATGTATGAGTGGATTTCTATCATTGAAGGCATGTACAAACGATTGGAATGATTTGCGATGTAGGTGACTTAAATATCACATTCAAGGCATGTAATTAATTAATATATTCAAGCTTCGAATGCTGCTTTTTAAAATTACATTCAAAGTTTGAAACTTTTCGGTTCAAAATTTTGAACGCATGTAGACTTCAATGCCTATCATGAATTGAAGGTTTTCAATTGAAGGTTTTAATTGGCGCATTCAAGCTTATTTTTAATATTACATTTAAACTTTAAAACTTTAAACTCATGTGAACTTTTCATCTTTGGGTTTTTAAAAAATTAATTGCTCAAAATCAATTGAAGGTTTTCAATTAGGCCATGTTTCGGTTCAAGCATGTAAACTTCAATCAATACACATCATATTTAATAGATTGGTATTAAAGACTACATCAAACATGAAACTCATATTTTATAGATATATAGATATAGATATTTACTATATTTTTTTTAGGTTATTTATTTCTTAGATTATTTTTTAATTTTTTTATTTAAATTTACTACTATTATTTATGTTATTATTTAATTAAATTGACTATATTATTTAATTTACTACTATTATAGATGTTATTGGTTAATTAAATTTACTATTATTATTTAACATAGAATTTACAAAACAATTTAACTATTATTAGGTTATTTATTTTAATTAAATTAATGCTACTACTTCAAACTTGAAACTCAATTTTTATATATATATTTACTATATTTTTTTATTAGGTTATTTATTTCTTAGATTATTTTTTAATTAAATTTACTACTATTATTTATGTTATTATTTAATTAAATTGACTATATTATTGAATTTACTACTATTATAGATGTTATTAGTTAATAAAATTTACTATTATTATTTAACATAGAATTTACAAAACAATTTAGCACTACATTTAATATCTAGTAATTAATGCTACTTCAAACTTGAAACTCAATTTTTATATGTAATATAGATATAGATATAGATATAGATATAGATACATATATATATACAAAATAAGTAAGCACAAATTTAACAACCATCAATATATTTAATTAATATTTTCCTACTAATTAGAGAATCGCAAGTTTACGTTTAAACTTTTGATTTTACAACTATTGAGCTTCTCAATCCTTATTAACATGATTTATTTAACATTATAATAAATGCAACAACAACATGAAACTAATTTTATATATTTTATACATATACAAAAGAAATAATCATAAATTTAACAACCATCAATATATTTAATTAATATTTCCCTACTAATTAGAGAATCGCAAGTTGTGAAAAATGATGATCGAAACCTATTAATTGATTAAAAGTAAAATAACAAATCAAATGAACAACAATTTGTGGCCATTAACATGATAAGATATCCATCTTAAATAATTGTGATAGTATCATACACAATCTTATATACTATAATGATAACTATTATATCTTTTATACAAAATGTACATAAACAACGTATAAAAATTTTATACATTATATACAAAAAGGTTGTGAAATTTTAAACAAAAACAACTAACATACTCTCTCTAAAACAAAATAAAAAAGAGTTAATCTCCATGACATTTTTTTCTTCAAAAAATACAAATAATAAAGATTATGTTGGATTACCAATTAATAGCGACGATAAAATACCAAAAGCCCTATAGATATTTGTTGTTGACTTCACTTGTTAGGTATTTCTTTTGGATGCACCTTTAGAATGTTAAAATTTTTGAAATATGAGAATGAGTATTTATAGATGCTAATGTGTAAGATTCATAAAACTTGAAAAGTCTTTTATTTAATTGAATATTTTATTATCATAATTATTTATATTTATTTCAAAACTCTTGGTCTTACATAAATGGATTTATATAATATTGTTATTAATATTAAATGCATGATATTTATTTCAACTTCAAAGTTGGAACTCATTTTATATATATATATATATATATATATATATATATATATATATATATATATAGAATAAGGATCAAGAAAGAAGCATCCTTATTTGAAGAAGCAATGCATTTTCGTAAAATATACATATATGTATACATATACATACATATATGTATACATACATATATATATTCATACCATAGATATACATATGTTCATATTTTATACCGTATATATGTATATATATACACATATATACACGGAATGCATATGCATTTTAGTAAATGAAAATGCAAGTTCCGATTGAAAATGCAAGTTACGACTGAAAATGTAGTTACGTAAAATGCATGTGTATATATATGTGTATATATACATATATATTGGGCATGAATATACAAATATATAATTCTATGGTATAAATATATATGTATGTATAAGTATACATATATGTATATTTTACGAAAATGTATTGCTTTTTCAACTTATTTCAAATAAGGACCATTTTCTATTGATCCATACCCTATATATATATATATATATATATATATATATATATATATATATATATATATATAGGGGAGAGTTCCATTGAGAATTAATATATTAGGTGAGAATGTGAGAATCAGGCAAAAAGACGCGCGGTGGCATTTTTGTAATTAAGTCCAATTTTTCTGTCTCACGCGCTAGTTTTATCATCGATGATTAAACCCAACCCCAAGTTTAATCGTTAATGATTAAACACATTATCAAGTATAATCATCGATGATTAAAGAGAATCTTATGATTATTACACAGATAAAGTTTAATCATCGATGATTAAACACGCTAATCATCGATGATTAAACAACATCTTATAAAGAATTAAGAATCTAAAAAACGGAGACAAGTTTAATCATCGATGATTAAACAGCATCTTTGATTTTAAAGACAAAATTGTTCTATTAATCATTGATGATTGAACACTACACCCAGTTTAATCATCGATGATTAAAAACAATCTCAAAAGTTTAATCATCGATGATTAAACACTACACCAAGTTTAATCATCGATGATTAAAAACAATCTCAAAAGTTTAATCATCGATGATTAAACAAAACAATCTCAAAAGTTTTATCATCGATGATTAAACACTACACCAAGTTTAATGATTGATGATTAAAAATAATCTCAAAAGTTTAATCATCGATGATTAAACACTACACCAAGTTTAATCATCGATGATTAAAGAAAAGTTGGACTTAATTACAAAAATGCCACCGCGTGTGGGACAGAAAGTTGGACTTAATTACAAAAATGCCACCGTGTGTGGGACAGAAAAGTTGGACTTAATTACAAAAATGTCACCGCGCGCGTGAGGGCTGGAAGGAGATGAGAGGCTGAGATCTATTCTCACATTCTCACCTAATATATTAATTCTCAATGGAACTCACTTATATATATATATATATATATATATATATATATATATATATATATATATATATATATATATATATATATATATATATATATATATATATATATATTTCAAAACTCTTGGTCTTACATAAATGGATTTATATAATATTATTATTATTAATATTAAATGCATGATATTTATATCAACTTCAAAGTTGGAACTCATTTTTTATATATACAAGACGGCATGGCCCGTGCGATGCACGAGCTTCATTCACAATAATGAGTTATTTTAAGTGCATATCGTGTACAATTTACTGGTATCACCTGGAAAATGTACGAAAAACGTGATCGGTTACATGTTTACTTTGGTTGCGGGTATTCTACTTACTGAGCGAAGCTATTCCTTATGTATATTGATGTTTAGGGTTTGTTGTTCTTTCTTGAGTTATGTGGATTGTGTATGTTAATTGCAATTATTTCTTTAGCTTGAAATAGATTTCGTATGCGTAAATAGACATGTGCAAACTGGACCAAGAACCGATCGGGATCGCAGAACCGGATCCGACCGAACCGAGCTCCATCGGTTCGGTTCTCGGTTCTAATTTTTAAGAAAAATCAGTTCTCGGTTCCTAGCGGTCCGATTCGGTTTAAAAACCGAGAAAAAACTGAAAATAGTCGAAGAAATTGCCTCGGTTCCCGGTTTAGTTCGGTTCCGACTAATTCTTGGTCCGGTTCGGTTCGGTTCGGTTCTGAGCATCATTTGTTCGGTCCTCGGTCCGTCCAAAACCATTTTTTTCGTTCGGTTCTAGTTTATTTTTTAATAAATATCTGTCATCGTGCATTTTTTTTATATTGATTCACTACAAAAAAATTCTTGAATAGCTACGGACTAAATTCCATAGCAAAAAGCTGATTTTCCGTAGCAAAAACTGATTTTCCGTAGCTAATCAGGATTTTCCGTAGCTAATCAGAAAAATTCCGTAGCAAAAATCTTCCTCGCAAATGAGTTCCGTCGCAATTTCCGTAGGTATACCGGATTTTTCTTGTAGTGATTGATTGTAATAAATCTATAAAGTTTGTTACTATGTAATTAACATTTGACCATAATCTAGATATTCAACTATTTTTATGATTCAGAAATGCATGGACATTATTTTGTTGTAATATTATTTATGGTAAAACTTTTGATCTTATAATTGATTAATTTATTATTTTTATAAATGGATTTATATAATATTATTATTATTATTAAATGCATGGTATTAATTACAACTTCAAAGTTGGAACTCAAATTTTATAAAAATGGATGTTCGGGTAAAAGATAATATCATTTGAAAACTCAACATTATTTGCATCATGATAGTGTACTTATAATATGTAACTTCTAGTTATATGAATAAACTATTATTTAATTAAATTTACTACTATTATTTTTCTGTTAAATTCTTTGTCTTATTTAATTAATATGTAACTTCTAGTTAAATGAAAAAGGCTATTATTTAATTGAATTTACTACTATTATTTATGTTAAACACTTTGTATAATCTATTACATTTATTCATGAGCATCATTTATAACAAAAACTTAATTTTTTAACACAGAATTCAATACAACATAAACCATGAAACTCAATTTTTTCAGAATCCTACCCTATATATGAGGCCTAAATTTGAAGAGGGTTTGACACCATGGCAATTCCAAGCATTCCTATTCGTCCATAATGCCACTTGGAATTCCCTGATTGGTCCACGTCATTTGCACTAATACAAATGAATCTGGTACAGCTTACGGTCTACATTCATACGCTCCATATACGGCAAACGAATCTGGTACGACTTACGGTCTACATTCATATGCTCCATATACGGCTTCCTACATACAAGGAAACAAATAAATAACTATTTAAAAGATCCTACATACAAGGAAAAAAATAAATATTTAAAAGATCAATCAGCGACTCAATCGTATTTATTCAGAAGTGATACACAACTCAATATAATTTCCATAAAACCGACATTCTATGATTACGGCATAAAAAGCTGGATTGTGCAACGGAACCAGACTTCAGATATTACGGATTACGGCATAAAAAGCTGGATTCTTCATTTAATAAAATGCCCGTGTAACATTTCTTCATTTACCGTTTTTTTTGTACAAAATCATCATCACATCTATCGATTATTATGTCATTTAGAAATATATAAAGTTTTTGGACATTTTTCTACATACTAAAATTTACAGCATACCCGCCCATCGGGCGGGTTTTGTAGCTAGTCTATATATATGGAGATATAGATATAGATGTTATGATATCAATAAGTTATACAAATCAATTAAATAAATTAATAGTGAGGAGAAAGAACAAAACCGCTAAATGTCATTGTTGTTTACTCCACTTGTTAGATGTTTCTTTTGGATGCACATTTAGAATGTTGAAATCTTTGCAATATGAGAATGACTATTTATAGATGCTAATGTGTGAGATTCATAAAAACTTGAAAAGCTCTTATTTATTGAACTTTTTATTATTATAATTATTTATATTTATTACAAAACTATTGGTCTTACAATTTAATGATTTTATTTTTAAAATTGAGTTTATATAATATTATTATTAATACTAAATGCAGGATATTAATTACAACTTCAAAATTGAAACTCAATTTTTATAGATATATAGAATATAGATATAGATGATTTATTTAATATTATAATATATATAACATCAAAATGGAACTCAGTTTTTATATTTTAATACGTATACAAAAGAAGTAAGCATAAAATTTAACAACCATCAAATGAACAACAATTTGTGACTATTAACATGATAAGATATCCATCTTAAATAATTGTGATAATATCATACACAATCTCATATACTATAATGATAACTATTAGATCACTATATAATATATTTTTATATACATAATGTACATGAACAATCAATATAGCATCAAAATAGAACTCAATTTTTATATTTTATACATATACAAAAGAAGTAAGCATAAATCTAACAACCATCAAAAGAACAACAATTTGTGACCATTAACATGATAAGATATCCATCTTAAATAATTGTGATAATTTCATACACAATCTCATATACTATAATGATAACTATTAGATCATTATATAATATAATTTTTATACACAATGTACATAAACAACGAATAATAATTTTGTACACATATACAAAAAAGTTTGTGTAATTTTAAACGAAAACAGCTAACATACTCTCTATAAGACAAAACCATAAAGAGTTCATCTCTATGATTTTTTTCTTCAAAAAATACAAATAATAAACATTATGTTTGATTACCAATTAATAGCAACGATAAATAAAAAAAGCCCTATACATCCTTGTTGTTGACTCCACTTGTTAGATAGTTCTTTTGGATGTACATTTAGAGTGTTAAAATTTTTACAATATGAGAATGGCTATTTATAGATGCTAATGTGTAAGATTCTTGTAATTTGAAAAGTCTCTTATTTATTGAACTTTTTTATTATTATAATTATTTCAAAACTCTTGGTATTACAATTTAATGATTTTATTTTATTTTTAAAATTGAGTTTATATATTAATTATTATTAATATTAAATGCATGATATTAATTACAACTTCAAAATTGAAACTCAATTTTTATATAGATATAGATAAAGATATAGATATTTATTTCAAAACTCTTGGTCTTACATAAATGGATTTATATAATATTATTATTAATATTAAATACATGATATTTATTTCAACTTCAAAGTTGGAACTCATTTTTTATATATATATATAGAAATTTAATGATTTTATTTTATTTTTAAAATTAAGTTTCTATATTAATTATTATTAATATTAAATGCATGATATTAATTACAACTTCAAAATTGAAACTCAATTTATATATATATATAGAATTTTATTTTTAAAATTGAGTTTATATATTAATTATTATTAATATTAAATGCATGATATTAATTACAACTTCAAAATTGAAACTCAATTTTTATATAGATATAGATATAGATATTTATTTCAAAACTCTTGGTCTTACATAAATGGATTTATATAATATTATTATTATTATTAAATGCATGATATTTATTTCAACTTCAAAGTTGGAACTCATTTTTTATATACGAGGCAGCATGGCCCATGCGATGCACGAGCTTCGTTCACAATAATGAGTTATTTTGAGTGCATATCGTGTACAATTTACTGGTATCACTTGGAAAGTACGAAAAGCGTGATCGGTTACATGTTTAACTTTGATTGCGGGTATTCTACTAAATGAGCAAAGTTGTTCTTTATGTGTATTGATGTTTAGGGTTTGTTGTTGTTTATTGAGTAATACGGATTGTGTATGCCAATTGCAATTATTTCTTTAGCTTGAAATAGATTTCATATGCTTACAGTAGGGCTGTGCAAATTGGATCGAGAACCGACCTGGATCACAGAATCAGACCGGACGGGCCGAGCTCCATTAGTTCGGTTCTCGGTTCTATATTTTATGAAAAATCAGTACTCGGTTCGAACCGGTTCAGTTCCGAGGGGTCCGATTCGGTCCAAAACCGAGAAAATACAAAAAAAAAAAGTTAAAGGAATTGCCTCGGTTCTCGTTTTGGTTCGGTTCTGAGCATCATCTGTTCGATCCTCGGTCTGTCCAAAACTATTTTTTTCGTTCGATTATGGTTTTTTTTAAATTAATATCTGTCATCGTGCATTTTGTTTGTATAGATTGATTTTAATAAACCTATAAAGTTTGTTGCTATATAATTAATATTTAACCATAATCTAGATACTCAACTATTTTTTGCGATTCAGAAATGCATTGACATTATTTTGTTGTGTTTATTAAATATTATTTATTATTTATTATAAAACTTTTGATCTTACAAGTGATTAATATATTATTTTTTATAAACGGATTTATATAATATTATTAATAATATTAAATGCATGGTATTAATTGCAACTTCAAAGTTGGAACTCAATTTTTATAAATGGATGTTCTGTTAGGGTAAACGATAACATCATTTGAAAACTCAACATCATTTGCATAATGATATTGTAATATTTATAGTTTATCATATGTAACTTCTAGTTATATGAAGAGACTATTATTTAATTAAATTTACTACAATTATTTTCTGTTAAATTCTTTGTCTTATTTAATTAATATGTAACTTCTAGTTAAATGAAAAGACTATTATTTAATTTAATTTACTACTATTATTTATGTTAAATTCTTTGTATAATCAATTACATTTACTCATGAGCATCATTTATAACAAAAACTTATTTTTTTTAACATAGAATTCAATACAACATAAACCATAAAACTTAATTTTTATATGATTTATTTATAGATATAGATATAGATACAGATGTTAAGATATCAGTAAATTATATACTTGATACAAATCAATGAAAGAAATTAATAGCAAGGAAAAGAGCAAAATCGCTAAAGGTCTTGTTGCTTACTTCACTTATTGAATGTTTCTTTTGGATGCACCTTTAGAGTGTTAAAATTATGAAACATCAAAATAAGTATTTATAGATCCTAATGTGTAAGATTCATAAATCTTCAAAAGTTTCTTATTTTATTGAACTTTTTATTATTATAATTATTACAAAACTCTTGGTCTTACAATTTAATGTCAAATTGTTTTTAAAATGAATTCAATACTATAGAACTCAATAGAACTCAATTATAATAAATGCAACATAAATATAGAACTCAATTTTTATATTTTTTTACATATATAAAAGAAGTAAGCATAAATTTAACAACCATCAATATATTTAATTAATATTTTCCTACTAATTAGATAATCTCAAGTTTATGTTAAAACTCTTGATTTTACAACTATTGAGCGTCTCAATTTTTATTAACATGATTTACTTAATATTATAATAAATGCAACATCAACATGAAACTCATTTTTTATATTTTATTATACATATATAAACGAAAATAAGTATCAATTCAACAACCACCAATGTATTTAATTAATATTTTCCTACTAATTAGAGAATCGAAAGATGTGAAAAATGGCGATCAAAACCTATAAATTGGATTAAAAGTAAAATAACAAATCAAATAAACAACAATTTGTGACCATTAACATGATAAGATACTCATCTTAAATAATTGTGATAATATCATACACAATCACATATACTATAATAATAACTATCATATCATTATATAATATAATTTTTATACAAAATGTAAATAAACAACGAATAATAATTTTATATTTTTGAGTAAATTACAGTTTTTGTCCCTGTGGTTTGCCCGTTTCTGCGTTTTTGTCCCTATGGTTTTTTTTTCTGTTTTTTTGTCCCTAAGGTATGCAAATTTCCGTTTTTTTGTCCTTCCGTCCACCTACCGTCTCTTTTTGGCCGTTAAAGCCCTCACGTGCTGAAAACGTGAGGGTATTTTGGTCTTTTTCCACAAAATGCTTGTACCTAATGTTTTAAAGGTTGTACTCTTATATTCATCTTCTCTCCATCTTCACCATGAAACATATCAAGAACACCATCTCTACTTCTTCTAAATTCATACACACCTCCATATTCCACCCACAAAATCACAAAATCAAAATTACAAAACCCCAATATTTCGTATCAATTGCAACCCGCAAACTCAGATTTTGTGAGATTTTTTGAAAAATCAAAATGTTTTAATCATCAATTTCGTGATTTATCTTCTTTGTCAAACAAAAATTGAATCTGGAATTGAAGGAGACATACAACGTACCCGTGATTTATCTTTTTTGTCAAACAACGATTGATTTATGGTTTTTGAGGGCAAGAGTGTAGGTAGTCGGGTTTGGGTTTTGAAGAGTTGGAGCTCCAAGAAAGTTAGGTGTTGTGGGAGAATATGCTTGATTTTGTATCTGATTCTTTGAAGAAATGTAATCGTACCTCAGAAATCAGTAATTGTATTTGATTTTGGGTTTTTGATTGGGGGATTTTTTTTTTTTGATTTGGGGTTTTTCACATACCTTCAAAACCAGAAACCTCCGTCACGCTCTTCATCCCCTCGTCTTCTTCCTCGCCGGAGGTCTTCCTCGCCGGAGTTGTGATAAACGTGATGGTTTTGTTTTTCATAGATCTTGTTTGATTTGATAGGAGGTTGATGAAGAAATGGGAGAAAGATTGTGTGGGTTTGTAGTTTTGATGAAGAAACGTGATGATTTGATAGGAGGTTCATGAATCAAAATTGGGGGTATTAGGGGAATCTGTAGATTATGTGGGTTTGTATGTGGGTGAATTGAAAAACTCATACAACAAATAAACGAGGCAGCAGAGGGAAAGGTTGTTTTAAGGGATGTTACCCTCTCTGTAGCCCATGATCTTCAATTTGCCCCAAATTTCAACACCCCTTCCTTTTCAGGTTGTTTTCGCAACAAGTTTTCGTTCCTGGAGAACCTGAACTGCATGCTGATCAATCTTCAATGTGGGTTTGTATGTGATTTAATTTTGGATTTGTTTGAATGTTCATAGCTGGTAAAACAAAGAAGAAGAAGATGATAAAGAAGAAGAAGAGGAGGGAGAAAGAAAGAAAAAAATTGAAAATAAAAGAAAATATAAAAAGACCAAAATACCCTCACGTTTTCAGCACGTGAGGGCTTTAACGGCCAAAAAGAGACGGTAGGTGGACGGAAGGATAAAAAAACGGAAATTTGCATACCTCAGGGACAAAAAAACAGAAAAAAAACCACAAGGACAAAAACGCAGAAACGGGCAAACCACAGGGACAAAAACTGTAATTTACTCTATATACAAAAAGAGGTTGTGTAATTTTAAACAAAAACAACTAACGTACCCTCTATAAAACAAAATCATAAAGATTATGTTGGATTACCAATTAATAGCGACGATATATGATACAAGCCCTATAGATCTTTGTTGTTGACTCCATTTGTGAAGTATTTCTTTTGAATACACCTTTGGAGTGTTAAAATTTTTGCAATATGAGAATGAGTATTTATAGATGCTAATGTGTAAGATTAATAAAACTTGAAAAGTCTCTTATTTAATGAACATTTTATTATCATTATTATTTATATTTATTTCAAAACTCTTGGGTTTACAATTTAATAAGTTTGTTTATATTATTATAATATAATATTATTAATATTAATTGCATGGTATTAATTGCAACTCAAAATTGGAACTCAATTTTTATATATAGACGAGGCAACATGGCATGTGCAATGCACATGCTTTGTTCATGATAAAAAAGTAATTTGAAGGTAGATAGTATACGAAAATTTATACAACACATACTGTTTTTTTATGGTCCCGAAGGGCCACTACTATCATCCTTTGTACTTTACATCAAGCAAAAGTCTTCATAACTCATCCTTACATTTCCTCTGTAGATAGCGTTTTTTAATAATCCATTGCATGTATAGATTTCAACAATTTAAAATCGGTAAAATATTGAAACAATTTCAATATGTTTCACGTGAATGTCTGTATGACCATCTAACATGTCTCATTTAAGATTTTATGCTTATTTCTTTCATCATATGATCAAGTTGACCTATTATGGCAATAATGACCATTTGACTAATAAGAGGTCAAATTTAATGAAAAAATGCATTGAAATTAAAATTATATAAAGTAATAAAAACTACAAACGAATCATGAAACTATCAATTTGTCCGGTCCTTTTTATAAATAAAAACACAAAAATTCAAATGGATAATGAAAACAAAAGATTGGTGAGACAGAGAGCAAAGTTGACAAAAAGAATAACCAAACATATTTCCCACATTGTTGGAGTAAATCACAGGTCAACTTAATACTGATGCTGCAGTTAGTACTGATCATGGTTACTACTGGTGACTACTATGGTTGATACTGATGGGGCAGAAACTTACTACTGATGAAGTTGATACTGGTGAAGTCTATAACTTAGTTACTACTGATCAAGGCATATTGAAGATACTACTGATCAATAGTAGTTACTACTGACGATAGTTTTGGACTTACTACTGGTCACCAGACTTACTACTGACGTTACATATTTACTACTCGTGATTAGTTTTACTACTGATACGCGCTTATGGAACATATCAAGTCCGAGATCTTTGCAGAGATAGTTATAAAATGTAATTCAATGTATATCTTTTATAATTCGAATGTAAATCAAGTCCTAGAATAACTAGGGTAAATAGTTTAGCTTCAAGGACTATTATAAATAGTTCCTTACGAATTGTAAACGTACGTGTGTATTGTGATTCAATAATATACATTGAAGCTTTTTGTGAAACTGTGTTCTTAACATTTTCGCATATTGTTTTACAGTTCATTGTTCTTAATACATTGATATAGTTTGATCCGCTGCAACTTCTATTATCAATTAGATCTAAGGTATTTATTAACTCTTCATAGTTAATCGATCCTGACAAGTGGTATCAGAGCTTATTGGTTCTAGATCTACTATTTTTAAGAACAACAAAAAGTTTTAATATTTAAAACACACACATTATTAATCATGACTGATAATAATGAAAGCACTCAAGCTAAAAAAATCCCTATACTCACTCCCAATAACTTTGGGATGTGGAAGAATCGTATTAAGCAATACATGCTTATTACTGATTATTCTATGTGGGAGGTTGTTATTGAAGGCAACAAAACTGGTCCTGGTCAAGCAAGCAGTTCTGCAACTAAAGCAGACAAACTCAAATGTGAGAAGGAGAAGAAAGACAAAGGAATCGAACTTAAAGCTCTAAGCACTCTCCTACTGGCCATTCCTAATGACTATCAACATCTCTTTGTTGAGTATGATGATGCAAAGGTGCTGTGGCAAGCACTGGAGAAGAGATTCGTTGGCACCAAGAGGAACATGAAATCTGTTCTCAAGCAAGACTTTGAAAACTTCAAAGGAAAGCCCAATGAGACACTTACTCAAGTGTTTGACAGATTCAACAAGCTAATTGGTGAACTTAACCAGGTTGGGGTTAAGATGGATCAAGAAGATGTCAACATGAAGTTCCTAAGGTCTCTTAGTGAAGAATGGGCCATGTACACAGTGATGTACAAACAGAGAGATGCACTAGAAGAAAAGGAGTTAGATGAACTCTACAATGATCTCATAGTATTTGAAACTGAGGTAAATCAAAAGAACCCTTCTATTTCTTCTAATTATGCTGCATTTGTATCTAGTACAAGTCAAGGTCAAGAAACTGCCACAGGAAAGGCTACAGATTGTGAAGATGCTGCAAGAGAATCCTTCTTCACTAGTCATGTGCATACTGCACTAATTAGTGATGATTTGGAACAATTGAATCCAGATGATCTTGAGGAGATGGATCTCAAATGGCAGATGGCTATGCTGAGCCTTAGAACCAAAAGGTTCTTGAAAAGGACTGGTAGGACAAGTCTCAACTACAACAAAGGTGACAAAGCTGGATTTGACAAAACTAAAGTCAAATGTTACAACTGTAACAATCTTGGTCACTTTTCAAAAGAATGTCCTCAGCCAGACAAAAGATCAAAATCAACTGCTCTTGTTTCACAACAAGGACAAGGCTATGACTGGAGCTTCCAAGCAGAAGAGCATGCTCAAAATCAAGCTCTTATGACCTTTACTGACAGCAAATCTGAGGTAAAACCTAAACCTTGTATTTCTGAATGCATTAAAATTGTTAAAAATTTAGAAAAAGAAAACACTAAATTAAATGAAGATCTTGCAAAAGCATTTAGAAGAAATTATGAATTTGATGGTGTGATTGCTGATCAAGAACATCAGATAAAGGTGTACCAGATGATTGATCAAAGGATAAAGGAAGAATTGCTTCAAGCTGTAGATGAGAAAGACTTCTATGAATTAAAAAATAAAGAATTAACAAGTAAATTAGAAGAATTTCAACTTGAAATTGAACAAAATAAATTGACAATTAAGAAATTTGAAAGAAGCACTAAAATTCTTGATGAATTAACTAATAATCAAACTATAGAAAAAGTTGTTCATGGAGTGGGATATCATGCTGTACCACCTCCATATAAATTCATCCCTCCACTTAAAGATAGTTCAGAAAGAATCATAAATGAATTAAAAAGTGAAAATCAAACTGAATCTAATAATGAAACATCTGAATCAAATGATTTTTCTGATGATGATAGAACTACAAACTCAATTGAATTTACAATCTTTCAAACTGAATCTCCAAACTCAATTGATACAAGTTTTCACACAGCACAAAGTGAAGAAAATTCTCCTAAATATGATGCAGAAAATATACCAAAATTTTTAAAAAGGGGAAATCAAAGAAACAGGAATCAACTCTTAGAACAAAGTAAATGTGTTATTTGCAACAAAGTAAATCATTTAGCAAAGGATTGTCACTTCAATCCAATAAATTGCAAAGAGTTCAAGGAATTTAAAAATTTTAAAGAAAAAGCAAAAACACAAAAGTTAAAAGATACTACTGGTCCTTCAGTAGTGAATAAAAATAAAACTCCAATTGCTGAAACACCAAGATTAGGAAGAAGTGCACCAAGATTTGTGCAAAACAGAAGAGTTGGAAGCCCACAGAACAGTAATTACTTCAAGAACATTGGAAAATCAAATCAAAATAAACAATATTTTAAATTTTCCAACACCAGTAAAAACTGTAACAATTTTACTACTGGTGTTAACCCTAATTATAATGTTGTCTGGTACCAGTACAAAAACACTACTGGTAAAAACCCTATTTTTAAAAATACTACTGCTGTAAAACCATTTGCTCAAAATACTACTGATCATTCTAAACATGGTAAGTCTCCAAATACTACTGGTCCATCAGTAGTAAAGTATTCTAAAGCTAAAAACAATGGGTATAGACCAAGATCAGTAGTAAACTCTGAAAAATCCAAAACGGCAGTAGTAAAACAGAACACCAGTACTAAAAAGGTATGGGTACCAAAAATGTTTAAGGTTAACTGTTCTAAATCTGATTTCTCAAAGGATGAACCCAAGACATATAAAGCTTGGGTTCCCAAACTTAACTAACCTTTTTATTTACTTGTGCAGAGCATTCAGATCCCAGAAGAAGGAAGAACATGGCACATTGATAGTGGATGCTCAAGGCACATGACTGGAAATCTGCAAATTCTAAAGGATTTCAAGTCATTTGATGGAGGTTATGTAGCCTTTGGTGAGAACCCAAAGGGAGGTAAGATTACAGGTAAAGGTACTGTTACAAATGGCAAAATTACCTTTGATGATGTATTTTTTGTAGCTGAACTAAAATACAATCTTGTCAGTGTGTCTCAAGTGTGTGATAAAAAGAACAAAATTCTTTTCACAGATATTGAGTGCATCATTCTTTCTCCTGACTTTATTTTAGATGAAAATATGTTGTTTTAAGAACTCCAAGGAGAAACAATGTGTATTGCCTGGATATAGGGGGAGAACTCATTTCTTCAAATGAGGTCAACTGTTTTATATCCAAGGCAAACACCACTGAATCAGAACTATGGCATAGAAGGATGTGTCACACAAATTTCAAACACATGAACAATTTAGTAAAAAGAAATTTGGTCATTGGACTACCTCAAAAGCAATTCATGTGTGATCATCATTGTGTTGCATGCCTAAAAGGTAAACAACACAAGACTTCTCATAAGTCCAAATCTGTGAACTCTATTTCTGTTCCTTTACAACTCTTACATATGGACCTATTTGGACCTACAAATGTAATGAGTATTCGAAAGAAACAATATTGTCTTGTTATTACTGATGACTTTTCCAGATATACATGGGTTTTATTTCTCAGGACAAAGGATGAAACAAGTGAACTCATCAAGAACTTAATTGTTAAACTGGAAAACACATCTGATCAAAAAGTTAAAGCCATAAGATGTGATAATGGCACAGAATTTAAAAATGCTAACTTAATAAATTTTTGTGATCTTAAAGGTATTGACAGGCAATATAGCTCACCTAGAACTCCTCAACAAAATGGTGTAGCTGAAAGAAGAAATAGAACCATCATTGAAGCAGCAAGATCACCGCTAGCAGATTCAAAGTTACCAATCACTTTTTGGGCTGAAGCTGTTAATACTGTCTGTTATGTTCAAAACAAAGTATTAATAGTGAAGCCACATTATAAAACACCATATGAACTTTTTAATAAAAGAAAACCTTCTGTAAGTTTTTTAAAATCATTTGGTTGTCCTTGTACCATTCTGATTACAAGAGAACAAATTGGTAAGTTTGACTGCAAAGCTGATGACAGAATCTTTGTGGGATACTCTACTCAAAGCAAATCATACAGAGTGTTTAACAAGAGATTAAGGATAACTGAAGAAAGCATCAATGTATCCTTTAATGAAAATGTTCCTAATGAACAAGGAAATGGTCCAGATTGGCTATTTAACATAGACAATCTAACCAAATCCTTTAATTCCAACATGAATTTAAATGCAGGTGATTCAAGTTGTCACTCTCAAAAGGAAGGAACATCATCTGTTAATACTGGTCAAGAAAAGATGAGATACATAGTAGTTGATATTGCTCCCACAGTTAATACTGAGGACAGTAATAACTCAAATTCTAGAACCAGTAGTAACTCTGAGAATGAGGATAGTAGTAATTCAAATACTACTGGTACCAGTAATAGTACTCAAAATACTACTGGTCCTAGCAATAACCTAAATTCTCAAGATACTACTGATCTCAGTAACAACAACAATACTACTGATCTCAATGAAGATAATAGCAGTAGTAACTCTGACCAAAATGATGATGAACCAAACATCAATGACAATGAAGGATCACTAGAGGAGAAAATGCCTGAGACAAATGAATCCAATCTTGAAAATCAACTAGTGGTTGATAGAGCTACAACTACAAGGACTCAGAAGAACCATCCTTTAGACCTTGTTCTAAGTGATGTTAACTCACCACTGCAAACAAGAAGCAAATTAAATAAAAGCTTAACTGCAAACATGTGTAACATAAGTTTAATTGCTAATGAATGTATGTTTGAATGCTTTTTGTCTCGGGATGAACCAAAGAAGATTCAACAAGCAATGAAGGACTCAAACTGGATTGAGGCAATGCAAGAAGAACTCCTTCAATTCAAGTTACAAGCTGTTTGGACACTTGTACCTCTACCCAAAGGAAAAAGAGCCATTGGAACAAGATGGATATTTAGAAACAAAAAGGATGAAAGAGGTATAGTGATAAAGAACAAAGCCAGACTTGTAGCCCAAGGATACACTCAAGAAGAAGGAATAGACTATGATGAAGTATATGCTCCTGTTGCTAGAATTGAAGCAATAAGAATATTCTTAGCATATGCTTCGTTCAAAAAGTTCAAAGTCTATCAAATGGATGTGAAGAGTGCATTCCTATATGGGAAGATTGAAGAAGAGGTCTATGTCTGCCAACCTCCAGGTTTTGAAGATCCAAAACATGGTGATTATGTGTTCAAATTAGATAAAGCTCTGTATGGCCTACATCAGGCACCAAGAGCATGGTATGACACATTATCATCATATTTATTAAAGAATAATTTCAAAAGAGGAGCCATTGACAAAACTTTGTTTACAAAGAAAGTCAAAGATGATATACTACTGGTACAAATCTATGTAGATGATATCATTTTTGGTTCAACCAATGATTTATTATGCAAAGAATTTGAAGAACTAATGCAGATTAAATTCAAGATGAGCTCTATGGGTCCAATGAACTTCTTCCTTGGACTCCAAGTCAATCAAAGAACGGATGGTATTTTGATAAACCAATCAAAATATGTTAAAGACATCTTGGAGAAGTTTGATATGAAAGACTGCAAAAGTGCAAGTACACCAATGGAAACACACAAACACCTACATCCTGATGTTGAGGGGGAGGATGTAGATGAACACTTATATAGATCAATGATAGGCTCTTAGATGTACTTAACTGCATCAAGACCTGACATTATGTATAATGTTTGTGTGTGTGCAAGATACCAAGCAAAACCTAAAGAACTACACTTGCAGGCTGTCAAAAGAATAATTAGATACTTGAAAGGCAAACCATCACTTGGTCTATGGTATCCACATGATTCACCCTTTGAACTCATAGCCTACACAGATAGTGACTATGGAGGTGAATGTCAAGATAGAAAGTCCACTACTGGTGGATGTCAATTCTTTGGATCAAGACTGGTGTCATGGCAATGTAAGAAACAAACAAATGTATCAACATCAACTGCTGAAGCAGAGTATGTAGCTGCATCTGCTTGTTGTGCTCAAGTACTCTGGATTCAAAACCAGCTTCTAGACTTTGGTATCTCTATCCTTAAAACTCCTATTTTTATTGATAATCAAAGTGCTATTAGTATTGTGAACAATCCAGTAAAACACTCTAAAACTAAACACATTGAAATAAGATTTCATAATATAAGAGACTGTAATGAAAAGAAATTAATCAAAGTAGTTAAAATTCATACTGATGATCAATTAGCAGATCTTTTTACAAAAGCATTTGATGTAGGAAGATTCAACTTCTTGGTTAGCAGTATTGGAATGATTTTGATAAATTAAAAATCTCACTTAAAATCATGTGTAAAGTTTTTGTTGTAAAAAGTCATTTATCTGTTTAAGTGTTTTACTACTGGTAGGTCTGTATTACTGGTGTGTATGCATATGCACAAAATACTACTGGTAGATCAATACTACTGGTGTGTATTAGGTTTACATAAGTACTACTGGTAAGTCAGTACTACTGGTATTCACATATACTACTGGTCTTGTGTGTTAGTAGTTACTACTGATGTCTATAGTTACTACTGATGTAAAATTCTTAGTTACTACTGATGTTCGTAGATACTACTGACGTTTTCTTACTGGCATCTACTTTAATACTGGTATTACACATCAAAATTACCAAACTAACCCCCGTGAAAATAACCGTTATGCTATGATTCGAAGGGCAATTTAGTCTTTTTGCAGGCTAAATCGAAAGATATAAAAGGCGGCAGTCGATTAGTTTAGCATTATCTTCACTTCGATAGAATGTGGTAACTTGGTCGAAGCTAGACTTTGACATTGGTGTTGGTCAATTAGTTGATTACAATGTGTGGGTCATGTCATTTCTATGAGTATAAGATGATCGGTTAAAGGATTGAAAGTCTTGTGGTCAAAATTGTGCAAGTTTGACCCATTTGGGCACTAAAGGCTTAAGATTGATTTTTTTGACCCGTTTGGATCTAACGGGATCAATTGAGTGTTTACATACATATTGTTGACTAATTCGGGATGAGAAAAGTTTAACGGTAATAACCGCGGGAGAATGAGAATGGATACTCGGTAGAATGTGGATTGGAATTTTTGAGTGATTCCGAGGACGGAATCCTTTTAAGGGGTAGGTAGTTGTAACGACCCGAAATTTGTAAATAAATAAAATATGTAAAAATATGATAATTATGGATAAATCATATAAAATACGTGGAAATTGGTTTCGTGTCGTTTGGACACCGTACGAGAAAGTTATGGGCGAAACTGAGTCGAGACAAAGTCGAATAAGTGCAGCCCTGGCTACACCAGGAGTTCGCGACGCGAACGTGTGTTCCCGATCGGGAACTAGCTCCAGGGAGTTTGGCCTTTGGTCGCGATATAGTTCACGCAGGCTTAACGATCGCGAAGTATGGAAATCGCATAGTTAGCGACGCGAACTATTGTTCGCGTCTTGATCTTTTGTCTGGTAGCATTAAAGTCGGGATTTGGCTCATTTATTTCATTTGTAAACCCTAGTTTTTCTCTCATCAAGTGTGTGAACGATTTTGTGTGTAAAGCATCATTTGGAGCAGATTTCTTGGTCAAATCTTGTGATTCCTCACTCCTAGTTGAAGATTAAAGGTATATCTTCAATCCTTTGTAGTTATGGCTTTAGATCTATGGGTTTAGAAGCTTGGGGTTGAAACCCTAGTTCTTGGGGTTATGGGTTATGGTGATATAAATGGTATATACACTTAATAGATGATATATTAACAAAGGAAACAAGTGTATGATTATGATTTGTAAGAATCTTACGGGTTGGTTAAACCTAGGGTTTGGTAAATCACCATATTTGGGGGAAAAGGATTGATGGGTGTTATCTAGAGGTAGATGAACACATTGATAGTAGATTGTGATGTTAAACATTGTACGATTATTGTATTAGGCTTTCGGTGACATCTTGGAAAGTCGGTGAAATTGTGAAGCAAGAGATTGGTTTCAAGATTACGGTTAAAGCATCTTTGTGGCTAAGGTGAGTACGTGTGGAATTTACTGAGTACATAGCCCTTTTAAATATTTTCATTACTTGCGTTATGGTCTATTTGCTTAATTGTGTAGACTAGTAGTTGATAGTTAGTTATACCGATGATAGTATTGAACTAACTTATTTGATGATGAATGTGATAGCCGAGGACTAGATTGACATAACCTTTGAGTTATGGTGAGAACGAGATGACGTGATGCTAGTTAGTTCGGGGGCAACCCGATAACTAGACATGGTGATGTTTCTAACTAGTTCGGGGGCAACCCGATAGTTAGTTAGGTTAGTGTTTCTAGCTAGTTCGGGGGCAACCCGATAGTTGGATTTATGGATGCTTTTAGCTAGTTCGGGGGCAACCCGATAGTTAGGCACGTTAGTATTGCTAGTTAGCTCGGGGGCAACCCGATAACTAGATATGTGTTGCTAGGAAAGCAAGGTTTGGAGTTACCATAGGGTGACTATATGGATGGGCGAAATTACTAGTTTGTTGGTTACTTGGATAAACGATTATTATTATTAATGGGTCTAAACCCATGTAACTCACGAGACGTTTTGTCTCAAGTACTCCTTGTTTTGTTTTGCTATGTACTCAGGTTCGGGATCGAAGATTTAGGTTCGCATGGATAGAGATGCGGGGCCTAGAATAGAAGAACATTAGAGTGGATTTGTGCTTAGCTTTGGTTTTGATATACTTTGTAACACCAAACCTCATACTCTGATTTTCATACCAAAGGTTTTTGTAAATCCATATTTTGGAACCGTTCTTCTATTTAAAGAAAATGATATATTTTGGCTAAACGTTTTGTATTAAAAATTGAGGTGTTACAACTTGGTATCAGAGCTATAGTTTAAGTGAATTAGGTTGGATGACCATCCTAGTCTTAAACTGTAGCATTAGGAATATAAGATTCCTTGAGATCATAGGTTGACCTTGAGACTTTATATTAAGTTTAGGGTTGAACCTAGGGGACCGATGAATTTGATATGATTTTGGATATTGAGTCTTACGCGACTAATGGGTTGTACACAAGGTACTAAATGTTTAATGACTTTCGTATAGTCGTGTCTGAAAGAAATGGTGACCACGCATAGAAGTGGTAAAGCCCCGGAGGGCCGGGAGGAAGAAATACCTCATGTCGAGGTTGTGGTTGAACAGGAAAGTCAACCGTCGATGCATCGGATGGGTGAATCGGAGGTCGGAGCTAATAGAACTCCGGTGACCATGGCGGACCTCCAAACTATTATTTATCAACTCAAGGGAGTGGTGGCCGATGAGGTGCACCGCATCATTGGGGATCGTGAGAGGTCGGGTGGAGATCGTGTATCCGAGGCTAGATCGGATGGGGAAACCAGGGGTGGTGGCACTCGAGTGGAGAAATCCTCCACAGGTGGTTGTAGTGATGCAAGGGCGAGACCCGATGAAAATTATGGTTGTTCTTTTAAGACATTCATGGCTTGTAAGCCAAACATGTATACGGGTAGTTCGGACCCGAAGGTAACTATGAGGTGGATCCGAGAGACCGAGCGGGTCATCGGAAGTAGCAAGTGCAAGAAAGCTGATATGGTGTTGTATGCATCGCAATTGCTAAGAGGGGATGCTATGGTCTGGTGGGACATAATTTATGAGACCCTCGGGAGGGAGGTGATAGAGAGAATGTCATGGGATGAGTTCACCGCGAGGTTGAGGAAGAAATTTTGTCCCGAAGGGGATTTGGAGAAGATGCATGAGAGGTTTGTAAACCTAAAGAAGGGTGATAGGTCGGTTGAGGAGTACTCAATGGAGTTCAGGGGATTGCTCCCGTTTGTTGCAAGAACTTATTTTGAGGAAAGATCGAGGGTAGTCCGGTATGCTTGTGGGCTACCTTGGGATTACCAATTGGAGGTAAGGAGAGCGGTCACACTCGATGAGGCCATTGGTGCCGCCCGGGGTGTGGAAGAGGTAGATGCGACAAGGAATGCCGTGAGGGCCCATGTGAACGAGAAAAGGAAAGCCGAGAGTGGCTCGGGAACTTCTAAAAAGGGGAAGTTCACATCAAATTCCTTCAAGCAAGGAAGCGTTGCCCCGTGCAAGAGATGCGGGAAGAACCATGCCGGCGAGTGCCGAGGAGCTTCGAAGGTGTGCTATAATTGTGGAAAGACGGGACATATATCACGGGATTGTAGATCCAAGGCGCTTTCCGAGGTGGAGTGTTACTCGTGCCATGAAATGGGACACTATAGCAATGCGTGCCCGAAAAAGAGGATCGAGCCAAAGATGCCCGCGGCTCAAAAGATAGAGGAACCGGCTAAAGTGAAGGGGCGTTCCTTTCAGGTGACTCGAGAGGAGGCAAAAGAGGTGCACGATGTAGTATCAGGTACTTTATTCATTGACTTCATGCCATCTTCTATATTATTTGATTCGGGTTCTACTTACTCGTTGTGTCTCACGAGTTTGGTAGAAAGTTAAATGTGCCGACCGATGTTGTTAGATGAAAAAAATATGAAATAGTGGTAGCCAATGGGAAAATCCCAACGGTCGAATTTGTTTATAGGAGTTGTGACTTAGAAATAGATGGGAAATAGTTTTAAAAGTTTAAAAAAAAAAAAAATTTGATTTATGTCCATGAGAAAGAAAGATTTTGATGTGATTATCGGTATGGATTGGTTGGGTATGCACCAAGCCAAGATTTTGTGTGACTATAGCTTAATGGTCGCACGGATTGGTGGTTATAGGAATTGGAGGTAAGTTGTATGACGTGGATATTTATTTTGGGGAATGATTTTCCCGGTTAGTTATGTGTATGGAAATTATTATTTTTTTGAAAGAAATATGGTTCGGTGTGTCGCAGATAGTAAGGATTTAAGGGTTGATGTTATTTTAGGGTATCAAAAGATGAACCGCAAGGACGGTAAATGTTTCCAATAAATGGATAGTAGTACAATGAAGTACTAAGTGTTGGTAAGAATTGTAGTAAGGATGGAAATTTGGAAATAGAAATCTTGGAATTGAAACTTGAGTATTTGGCGGGAATCCGGATAAGTAATGTAATGTTAATATATGTAAATGGGAAAGAAAGGAATGATTCAAGGTATAGTGATGCCTTGGAACAAATAAATGTAACATAGGTGGAAAAGAGTAAATGTCAGGAATGGCATATTTTAATTGTTAGAAAGAGTGGAGTAAAAAAAAAAAAATTGGCATGTAGCCATAACAAGTTTCGTGACAAGGGATGATCGATTTGATATTAAGGGTAAGATGACGATTATGGGCAAGATGTCATAATAATGATGTGATATAATATGACATAGTGTGTGTGAGGCTACAACTGGGAAATAAATATTTCAAGGTATCGCGATGTAGGAAGACGGGAACATGGAATGTTGGGCTAAAGGGTGCCAAGTCATGGGTTACAAATGTAGACCGGAGTCGATTGGTTGACTCAAAGGTGACCGGGTTGGCCGGTGAACTTTGGTTAAAGGAATAGATTGGTGGTTACCCCGGTGGTAATAAAAGGATCGGAAATCGGTAATAAGGAAATGGACCGGTTAAGGGTGATTGATGTGTAAGTGAAACGGTAAACGACAATCGGAGATTTTATTGGTATACCCGCGGGGTGCAATGCATGTACATTATATGATGGCCTTGGAAGGCATATAATAATGGAAGGATAATATTATATGAAATGTGCTAAGTACTATGTTCGATGGGGGACATGTGAATAGGGAAGAAAACGATAATGCCATTTTTATAGGAGAAGTGCTAGAACACACGATGAGCGATTTGATGATTGAATGGGTGAGATAGTAGCGAGGCTACGCGATGCGAAAAGATGGATGTCAGATGACATTGGCGTGTCATACGCATATGGTTGTATATGTGCACAATAGATATGGTTAGATTGAGTTGGCGTGATAGATATACATATATAAGTATATATATATATGTAGGTGTGTATGCTTATGCGTTTATATGGCGAAGATAGCACCATGTGGTTAATGAGTATTACTATTATGTTCTGGTAAATGAAAATTTGGTTGGAAATGCGGGTTGCATTAGGTCATGTATAGGTATGGGATGCCTACGACTTCTCGAATATGAGAAAAAGGATGCTGTTAGGAAGCAATTGTTATTGGGAACCAGGATATGGTCAACTTGTGTAAAATTATGGTATGTGAGGCGAAGATGATTGGAATGGTACTAAGAAATGGTATAGGTGACCAAATGAAAGTTAAGAAACGGTAAAGGGTTGATGTGACCATAAGGGAATGTGAGAACTTGGGGAAATTTGAAAAGATTTGAAATTTTAGAGATATGAACGATTGTTAAGGGAACAATTGTGGGTATGATCGGGAGTGATAAGTCGAGAATGAGATCTCGAGGGTAGGGAATCTGTTAATTGGAAAAAGTATGGTTGACTTTAGGCAAAAGTCAAGATTAGTCAACATGTGATTAGTTGACTTGGTTAAGGATGGGTTTTGACTTTCGTTTCGAATGACTCGCGATGATGAGAGTATAATGTATTAGTTGTGTGTATGAGAAAGGGGTAATGACATAATTAAGAGAGTTATGGTCAAATTATGTGACTTTGACCCGTTGGGCGTTTTCAAGTTGAATTTGGGAATTGGGTATCTAATGGTTGATGAATCATAATTAGAGGTCGATGGTAAAGGAAATTGTTAAAGTATAGTTGACTTTGTTCTTAAGTCAAGGGTTAGACGAGGTTGGAATATGGTAACTTGGTCGAAGCTAGACTTTGACATTGGTGTTGGTCAATTAGTTGATTACAATGCGTGGGTCATGTCATTTCTATGAGTATAAGATGATCGGTTAAAGGATTGAAAGTCTTGTGGTCAAAATTGTGCAAGTTTGGCCCATTTGGGCACTAAAGGCTTAAGATTGATTTTTTTGACCCGTTTGGATCTAACGGGATTAATTGAGTGTTTACATACATATTGTTGACTAATTCGGGATGAGAAAAGTTTAACGGTAATAACCGCGGGAGAATGAGAATGGATACTCGGTAGAATGTGGATTGGAATTTTTTAGTGATTCCGAGGACGGAATCCTTTTAAGGGGTAGGTAGTTGTAACGACCCGAAATTTGTAAATAAATAAAATATGTAAAAATATGATAATTATGGATAAATCATATAAAATACGTGGAAATTGGTTTCGTGTCGTTTGGACACCGTACGAGAAAGTTATGGGCGAAACTGAGTCGAGACAAAGTCGAATAAGTGGAGCCCTGGCTACACCAGGAGTTCGCGACGCGAACGTGTGTTCCCGATCGGGAACTAGCTCCAGGGAGTTTGGCCTTTGGTCGCGATATAGTTCACGCAGGCTTAACGATCGCGAAGTATGGAAATCGCATAGTTAGCGACGCGAACTATTGTTCGCGTCGTGATCTTTTGTCTGGTAGCATTAAAGTCGGGATTTGGCTCATTTATTTCATTTGTAAACCCTAGTTTTTCTCTCATCAAGTGTGTGAACGATTTTGTGTGTAAAGCATCATTTGGAGCAGATTTCTTGGTCAAATCTTGTGATTCCTCACTCCTAGTTGAAGATTAAAGGTATATCTTCAATCCTTTGTAGTTATGGCTTTAGATCTATGGGTTTAGAAGCTTGGGGTTGAAACCCTAGTTCTTGGGGTTATGGGTTATGGTGATATAAATGGTATATACACTTAATAGATGATATATTAACAAAGGAAACAAGTGTATGATTATGATTTGTAAGAATCTTACGGGTTGGTTAAACCTAGGGTTTGGTAAATCACCATATTTGGAGGAAAAGGATTGATGGGTGTTATCTAGAGGTAGATGAACACATTGATAGTAGATTGTGATGTTAAACATTGTACGATTATTGTATTAGGCTTTCGGTGACATCTTGGAAAGTCGGTGAAATTGTGAAGCAAGAGATTGGTTTCAAGATTACGGTTAAAGCATCTTTGTGGCTAAGGTGAGTACGTGTGGAATTTACTGAGTACATAGCCCTTTTAAATATTTTCATTACTTGCGTTATGGTCTATTTGCTTAATTGTGTAGACTAGTAGTTGATAGTTAGTTATACCGATGATAGTATTGAACTAACTTATTTGATGATGAATGTGATAGCCGAGGACTAGATTGACATAACCTTTGAGTTATGGTGAGAACGAGATGACGTGATGCTAGTTAGTTCGGGGGCAACCCGATAACTAGACATGGTGATGTTTCTAACTAGTTCGGGGGCAACCCGATAGTTAGTTAGGTTAGTGTTTCTAGCTAGTTCGGGGGCAACCCGATAGTTGGATTTATGGGTGCTTTTAGCTAGTTCGGGGGCAACCCGATATTTAGGCACGTTAGTATTGCTAGTTAGCTCGGGGGCAACCCGATAACTAGATATGTGTTGCTAGGAAAGCAAGGTTTGGAGTTACCATAGGGTGACTATATGGATGGCGAAATTACTTGTTTGTTGTTTACTTGGATAAACGATTATTATTATTAATGGGTCTAAACCCATGTAACTCACGAGACGTTTTGTCTTACGTACTCCTTGTTTTGTTTTGCTATGTACTCAGGTTCGGGATCGAAGATTTAGGTTCGCACGGATAGAGATGCGGGGCCTAGAATAGAAGAACATTAGAGTGGATTTGTGCTTAGCTTTGGTTTTGATATACTTTGTAACACCAAACCTCATACTCTGATTTTCATACCAAAGGTTTTTGTAAATCCATATTTTGGAACCGTTCTTCTATTTAAAGAAAATGATATATTTTGGCTAAACGTTTTGTATTAAAATTTGAGGTGTTACATGCGTTTCTACGAAATCCAGATGGTACTAAAGACTTTCGACCAATCGTACAATTCTTGAAGAACTCATACATTAAGTTCGCTTTATCTGTAAAACTGAAAGCATATCAACAGCACTTGGTGGATTTCTGAACCAATGCTGAAAGAACAGAAGGTGCAACTGTGCCTATGATAAAATCATCGGTGGATGGAAAGACGATCACAATCACTGAACAATCTATTCGACACCATCTACAACTACATGATGATGCAGGTATGTTTACACTTCCTAAGGAATTCATTGCTGAAATTTTAAATAAAATGGGTTATGAGGGAAGACTCAACATAGTAACTTTTCAAAAAGGTCTTCTCTCCCCACAATGGAAGTTTCTTGTACATACTATTCAGCATTGTATTTCTCCAAAATGAAGTACTTGGAATGAGTTTAATAAGGAAATAGCCTCTGCTGTTGTCTGTTTATGCACAGACCAAGTATTTAATCTTTCATACATGATTTTTGAAGGTATGTTGGGAAATCTTAGTTCTTCAAAATTTTTAATGTATCCCAGATTTCTCCAACATATTATAAACTGTGAATTACAAAACTTGTCAACTCCTAAAAACATTTTTATCATTCCTGAGTTGAACAAGAAAGTTTTCTCAAATATGAGAAAACAATTTAAATTTTCGGGCAAGGAAACCCCTTTGTTTCCTAATATGATCAAAGATCAACCACAACTTGGAGAGGGTTCAATCATAGATACAACCCAAATTGAACCTCAACCCACTCCATCACCCCCAAATGCAACCCAAACACCACCCCAAATAGTCACTCAATCACCCACACATAGAGAAGTCCTGAATGTGTCCCAGGAACTTGAAATAAATCCTCAGAGTGCTACTCTTCACTCTGTGGAAGACCTACCAAATTTAACCAAAAATATTTCCACAATTTATACAAGGAAGAAAACTTCCTTCAAGGACACCAGGAGACAAATTGAGTCAAACCCCAGGCTCCAAGAGTTGTCCTCCAAGGAGGAGAGAGGACATGAGGCGAGGGCTTTCACTACTGATGCCTCAAAGGTGGGTGCACAGGACAGTGAAAACATAACTAAGACCCAGACCTCGGCAACTTTAAGTGATGACTCCTTTGAGGAATTACTTAAAGGACCCCGGTGCCAAGAAACCACAAGGGGGGGCACTTCTGCTTCTTCTAGGAAGAAGAGAGTGTCTAAACAACCCAATGAATCACCAAGAAGTGATGAGGGTAGATCTTTTGAATTAACGGAAAGGATGGAAAACCTCAAAGCCAATGTACCTGTTAGTAAGCTCGATGATCTTGCTAGATGGAGTGAGGGCAGTATTAAAACCAAACAGTTGACGGATAAATTGGATTCTCTTGAATCCACTGTACATGACTGTCTTACATATATCACAAATCAAGGAAAAACAATAACAGTAATGAAGAAGCACATGAATACCATCAACAAGAGAATGAGACTATATGAGCACAGGCTGCATCAACAAACAAAGCTCATAAGGAAATTAAAGAGAAAGATTGAAAGTAGTGAGGCTCCACCAGTTGAGCTCACTAAGGGGGAGAAGGACAACATTCAGAGTATGATTGATGAATCAATTGCAGCAGCAGCAACTTCTCTCCTCAATCTCAAAGAAACGAATGTTGATGAAGGCCCATAAAGGATGAATGTTGATGATGAGCCTACTACTACTGCTCCTATGGAAGAACAAGCTCAACAAGAAGTATCAGTAGTAACTCCTACTACTGATATCATAGAAGTAGTAAGTCAGGAAGAAGAAATAAAAGCAACAAATACTACTGATGCCCTATCAGTAGTAACTCCTGAAGTCACACCAGTAGTAACTACTTTGGTTACTACTGATGAGGAAGAACTACAACTCCCAGAGTTAATTGAAAGGGAAAGACATGTCATCATCTCCAAACCACCAACTCCTAATCAACCACTTATCATACCTGACATTGATGATAATGTGAATTGGTTTGAGGTAGATGAATGTACACTTCCTCCACACCCAAAAATTTTATCAGAAGATCAACTACACTTGTTTTATCCAAAACTTCTGATTCTGGGTGTACCTGATATGAAATACACTCCACCTCCACCATCTGCTTGTATTGGAAAAGGAAAGGAAATATATGATGATGATTATCCCAACAGAGCTTTAGGTCACCAAATGGTGAACAAAATTAATCATGTCAGATCAGAAAAGCAGTCCAGATGGAGGGTAAAACACAAGAAATTCTTGGAGAATGTGGAGATGTATCTAGCTCTTGAGGAAAAGAAGAAGAAGAAAACTCAAGAAGCAGAAATACATGTTCAAATAAAAGATATCCAGTTAGAAGCTCAAAAGGCAGAATTCAAAAGACTCAGAAAAGTTGAAGAAGAACATATACAATGTCTTGAAGAATTGGTTTCTGAATGCAAAAGAACAAAAAGTGAGCTAACTGATGATGTGTTTGAACAGAAGACCAATATGATTGAATTTTTAAAGACAAAAGGGCACAATGCAAAGTCCTTTGGCAGAATGAAGATGATGACAATTATTGAAAAATATTGTGCTGCCAAGAAGAAGGATTTGGCTGATCAAGAAGAAAAAGAAGCAATGAAATCTAAAGCCCTAATTCCAATCAGTCCAACATTAATAAAAGCTGGTAGTGTATCAACTACTGGTGATTCGTCAACTCCCCAATCAAAGAAGAGAAAAGCTGTTACTCAAGAACAGAGCACTAAAAAGAAGTCAAAAACAGAACAAATCATACCTGTTCTTGAAGTGCCTATTGCTCCCTTGCAGAACAATCCAATC
This sequence comes from Calendula officinalis, assembly GCA_963853835.1. Classification (NCBI taxonomy): domain Eukaryota; kingdom Viridiplantae; phylum Streptophyta; class Magnoliopsida; order Asterales; family Asteraceae; genus Calendula; species Calendula officinalis. The sequence continues at coordinate 57,027,661 of OY970830.1, forward strand.
ATCAATTGGAGAGTCATGCCTAACAATGTTATAGAGATTGTAAGGGAAGACAAAATTATACAAAGATTTACTGGATGGTTACCATTGATCAGTTCATGTTCAAGAAGTGATGTAATCAAGCTTCTGATCATTGGAAAACCAAGGATGTCAAAGAAATCATGGAAAGAGTCTGGTGCTGGATATTTGACAAGAATGATAGATGCTGCATTTTATCCAGACAACTACCCAGAACAATTTACAGATCCAGGAAATGTTTATGCTTGGAATGTGATTCCAACTGCCAATATGTACTTCTTTGAAAAATCAGGCAAAGTATGTGAGCTATACTTATATGAAAAAGAATATCCACATTCTGAAAAGACTATGTATCAGATATTCACAAATACAATGATGAAACCTTATGGTGCTGTAATGTTCCAGAACAAATTGAATTATTTCACAAAAAGGAACAGCAAATACATCATTGCTCAAAGACATCAACAAAATCAAAGAACATTGGAGAAAAGAAAGAAAGAAGAGGAAGAACAAAAGAAACTTATGTGATTAAGGAAGAATCAATAAGTTTAGGGGGAGATTGTTGGAGTAAATCACAGGTCAACTTAATACTGATGCTGCAGTTAGTACTGATCATGGTTACTACTGGTGACTACTATGGTTGATACTGATGGGGCAGAAACTTACTACTGATGAAGTTGATACTGGTGAAGTCTATAACTTAGTTACTACTGATCAAGGCATATTGAAGATACTACTGATCAATAGTAGTTACTACTGACGATAGTTTTGGACTTACTACTGGTCACCAGACTTACTACTGACGTTACATATTTACTACTGGTGATTAGTTTTACTACTGATACGCGCTTATGGAACATATCAAGTCCGAGATCTTTGCAGAGATAGTTATAGAATGTAATTCAATGTATATCTTTTATAATTCGAATGTAAATCAAGTCCTAGAATAACTAGGGTAAATAGTTTAGCTTCAAGGACTATTATAAATAGTTCCTTACGAATTGTAAACGTACGTGTGTATTGTGATTCAATAATATACATTGAAGCTTTTTGTGAAACTGTGTTCTTAACATTTTCGCATATTGTTTTACAGTTCATTGTTCTTAATACATTGATATAGTGTTGATCCGCTGCAACTTCTATTATCAATTAGATCTAAGGTGTTTATTAACTCTTCATAGTTAATCGATCCTGACACACATCATGTGGTAGGAGCGTCACTATTTCTTTATGTTCTAGGTGTAGAAGAGGCCAACCTCGAACATGCAGTTTGAGCCTGCGGGTCATATTTTAGAGACGCGAGATAGGTAAGGGCTATTACAGGCCGCATAGTGGGTTTTCTTGCACACACATTGCAATGAAATTAAAAACTATGACCCATTTGACTGATAAGAGGTCAAATTTGACAAAAAAATGCAATGAAATTAAAATTATAAATAATCAAAATAGTAATTACCACATTAAATTTTCAATTAGATTAAAATAGTCGTAAGAACCAAAAATTACATAATAAGTAAATAAAATTCATAATCATCCCCCTCAAACAGCGGATTTGAAAGTTTCAAACCATCAATTACTGTTTCAGTATAAATATGAGCAATTCGTTCTCTTCAACTCTAAGGATGGTGAACAATCACGTGTCGGAATGGGAACAATGCTCTGTATGGAATGGTTGAGAGGAAACAAAACAGTAGGGTGTATGTCGATTCCTTAAACAGGTTAAATGGACGGTGAACCATAATTCACCATATTTATGTTCATAAATTTAAGGAAATCCACCGTACATCTTTATGTTTTTGATCTTTCTACAATTAAAGATTTTGAATTACTAATCAAATAAGCACCAAAGATGATGTCAAATGACACATAAATCCTTGCAAATATCATTTCTCTCATATATATAACAAAAGGATTTTCTCATAACTTGTACAAACAAATATTTGAATATCAATAAACAAATACAAACCATAATTAATGCCATGAATTATGGGCACTGAAATACACAATGCATACCTGATTACTGCATTATAATAGTCAAGGTAAACAAATTGATTTATTATCATTTCTGAAAGTGTTCTATATTTATTCCTGCAAAAATTCAAGAAAAGAATCCTATATAAGAAACCTGTATAAGATTAAATCAAATTCCGGAATTAGGCAGTTTTTTTTTTTTTAATTTAACATTAAATACACAGGGTAATTAATACTACATCGAGATTGAAACTCGTTTTTTATGTTGATATAGATATAGATATAGATAGATTATATATAGATATTATTATTATTATTACTATTATTAATATTATTATTATTAGATGCATGATATTAATTGCAAATTTAAAGTTGGAACTCAATTTTTATATAGATATAGATATAGATATAGATATTCAACTATTTTTATGATTCAGAAATGCATGGACATTATTATTTGTTATGTTTATAAAATATTGTTTATAGTAAAACTTTTAATCTTACAATTGATTAATATATTATTACTTATAAATGGATTTATTACATTATTTTTATTGGTAAAACTTTTGATCTTACAATTGATTAATTTATTATTTCTTATAAATGGATTTATTATATTATTTTTATTAATATTAAATGCATGGTAATAAATGCAACTTCAAACTTGAAACTCAATTTTTATATATACGAGACAGCATGGCCCGTGCGATGCACGGGCTTTGTTCATAATAAAAAGTTATTTTGAATGTAAATTGCGTACATTGTATTAGTATCACCGAGAAAGTAGGAATAGGGTGATGGGTTAGATGTTTAGGTTTAATTGTGGATACTCTACTAAATAAGCATAGTGTGTCGGAGGAAAATATAAAGTAACAAAACATGAGTGTTTATATTAGCATAACATAAAACATATTATTCATAACATAATTTTTTTATTATGTTTAATTGTCTTTAGAAAACGTTTTCCCCTCTCCTCTTCATGAACATAGATTTGTTATGTGTACATTTGGTTATTAATTTAGGTTGTTATATGCTTCATTGTATACATTATTTCTTGTAGTATGGTTTAAATTTTTATCGTCTTCATTCATGAGAATTTTAAGTCAACCTGTTAATATCAATTTTTTGGTTAGCATGTCATTTTAATTATATACGGAGTACATCTTTTATATAATAATGTACAAACTTTACTATTTGATGTACCTAACTTTTATACTACTATAATATTTTTTATATGTTCTTAGTTGACCTGCCGGTTGAACCGTGACTTGGCCAAGTATAACCCGGATTTTAAAAGATTGGTTTCTAATTATTCAAAATACTGTATGTTGCAAAATCAGTTTTCAAATTACCAGTTTTTCATTCACCTCCGTTGATGTACCATGAATTCGTGATGAAATATCCTACGACGGGATATGGGTACTGTTGAAACCCTAACTCATTTTCCCGTTCACACGCCCACCGTTTCTATACAATACCATATGCATCCATTCAATCCCTAGACTCACTATGGTTTCGGTTAATCTATAAGCATCCTTTCAAATCCATATAGGATATTGTATGTAACTTCCTCATCTTAATTTTGACAATGACCTATCTCAATAACGTAAGTTATCAAATTCATTTAATTGCTATTCTTTATGTGTGTTTCATTTTTTTAATTCCCTGTTGTAGATATGAATGTATTTCATTATAACCCAATCAGACTGTTGGTGGAATGATCAATAACAATGTCAATACCATAATTGTCGATGATTAGTTTAAATTAAGGTTTTTTTAAACCAAATTAGTTGTTTTTTAAACTCTGATTTTATGGATTTAAATTGGGGTTTTAATTCCTTGCTTTTGTTATTAAGAACGTTAGACACCTGGACAAATGCGGAAGAAACATGTACAGATATGAAAAACCGTGTTTTATCAAGGATTATAAGCTAAAATGTGGAACATATTTTGATTAGACGATATGGTTTACTTTATTTAGAGGCTTAATATGTATATGAAATATGTTGATGATCAAAAATCGGTTACATATGTTGTTTACAAAATTGAAAATTGGATTTTAAAGAAGATTTCAATTTTAAGATAGCTGTTAGAGAATGCTACCTCATGTCTATTGGTGCATCATACTCGGCTTTAATAAGATTTGGGTTGTAAGACTAACATCTCCTACATATATTTTCGAATGAAAACATTATCATCTTCATCTTGAAATTCAAATTCACATATTCAATCTTCAAGATTTCAAGAAAATGGTGTTCATGATGGTGATGGTGATGCATATGATAAGACAATTACAACAACTTTTTAATCTACATTATTTTGGCTTAGATCAAGCTTTCATTGATGCACTCACAATATTTTCCTACAAAGAATTGATGGGATTAAAAGAGCCTTTTAATTAAAAGAGTCAATGCTCAAAGTTTCAAAAACTGGCCCAGCGACAAATTATATGCTTAATGTCACAAAAACGTCCGAAAATAAAGAAAACGTTAGTGTTGCACTTGTCTTAAAGGGTATATTTTTCATAGTTGTAAGTTGTAACTTCCATGATTCATAAAGAAAAGAAAGACTCAATTTGACTTTGCTCGTCAACAATCTACTCTATATTTCGATATGTGAGTCCACCGATAGGTCTTATGACTTTAAAATGCCGCACGTTAAGTACTATCATTTTATTTACTATTTTGCTTCTTGAACTACTGTCCAAAACTCATTCAAAACACTGCTCATGGAGTGCAGCACCTGCAAATCAAATACAGTAACTAACTCAAGGCTAAAACTGATTCATTACAATGTTGATAGCCATTTTATAGATATTAGTGGTGAAACGGAATAGCTATTTGATGGCTTTGTGATTGGAATGTTTCTGAAATGGATAGAATTATATTTTGGTTAAAAGGGCTGGACAACTAATTCAGTAATGGGTGGAATTAATGCCAGAACCGTTTCATGCGATCAAATGCTTTTTACTTGCAAATGATGAACATAGGCTAGGAAACTCATTATACATCAACATCCTTATGTGCAAAACATACAACAATTACCAAACTCATTACAAAAAGTTCACTCATTCCCATTAAATTATAAAGTAGACAATAATGTAAATTAATGGAGATCACTCCGGCGATGCTAGTTGCACATGACTATGTTAAATCATACCAGATTCAAAGTGTAAATCGTATTGAGAAGTGTAAATCCACGATGGAAATGTATGACGTATCAGATTACTTCAACTTTCGTCGCTTTTATAAGGGGATGAAAACAGTTTGGTGGTATTGAAAGGCCTGTAATTAAGGCCACTCAATCTGTAACCGAATGATTTTATTTTTGAGTTAAATGAAAGGCTAATAAAAATTGATTAGTGAATTAATTTTTATGGTTCAATTAAATGATAAATATAATAGCGGGTCAGTGTCCAAGAATAAAGGCTACATCGCTAAATTTAATACATGGTTATATAAGCAACCACCGTTACTAACAATAACGTATACAACTTGTATACTGACTATAAAATAATTTTATGGTATGAAACGATTTAAATACCCTAATACATGTTTACATAATTGGTTCTCAAGTTTGTTCATCATTTGCATAACTCATTAACTCCACAATTTATTTACTAACAATAATGTATGCTATTGATCATTTATTAAATACACGTTTTTTAGCATACATTCAATCGAATCCACAATTTATTTACTAACAATAACGTATGCTATTGATCATTATTAAATACACGTTTTTTAGCATACATTCAATCGTGTCAATGATGGTCTATAGATCTAAAACGTTTCATTCGTGGTAAAATTTAAAACATTGTATTATAAAGATTCAATTGGTTATAATTCATATATTAATTTCAAATTTGATTCAGTTGGTTTAATTTTAATACATAGTAATAATTTGTGTCCTTCCATTTTCATCACCAACTCATGGCAATAAGGATTTATTTAGTTCTAATTGATATATTAATTACAAATTTAATACATGGTCATAATTGCAACATCAATTTTGAAACTCAATTTTTATTGTTATATAGATATATAGATATAGAAATGTAATGATTTTATTTTATTTTTAAAATTGAGTTTATATATTAATTATTATTAATATTAAATGCATGATATTAATTACAACTTCAAAATTGAAACTTAATTTTTATATATATATAGATTGTTTGTTCCTCATAATTCTTTGATTATATCGTCTAATTCTTTGATTATATCTGATACTCAAGTGTTAAAGTCAAGATAGTATATATGACACACACCAAAAGATAAACATGTGGGTTGACGATATGATCATTGGGCAACAAAAGGCATGATGACAATGCAAACGGGAAAACAAAAGGAATAAATTATGATCGGAGGTGAAGGCAAGTCACGTTGTACATTACTTTAATTATCAATATGTAGCAAAGTTCATAATAAATAAGATCATTCATTTTCAAATAAGTGCTCCCTTACAAATTTGTAAATATAAATAAATTAATATATTTAAAAGTTGAGTTTGGTCATAAAAATAAGAAACTAATGTAATAAAAAAGTATAGTAAAAACTAATAACTGCATCAAATTTTCATATCATTATTATTTTTAAAATTGAGTTTATATATTAATTATTATTAATATTAAATGCATAATATTAATTATTATTATTATTATTATTTATATATTAATTATTATTAATATTAAATGCATGATATTAATTACAACTTCAAAATTGTAACTCAATTTTTTTATATATATATATAGATATAGATATGCTCAATTTAATGGTAGGAAACTCTTTGTTCAATTAATACTTCTTATAAGAGTAATTTTTGTCACTTGAACGAATTTTTACGAAAATCGTGAGTTATCCAACCTTTTGTAAATCCTTTAATGAGGTTGTGATAAGTACTAAATATGATCATATTAAAAAAGATTGTTTTTATTTTTTTCTACGAGGTTGTGATAAGTACTAAATACGGAGTATGATCATATTAAAAGATTGTTTCTATTTTTTCTAACTTTCAAAGCAATAAATTGTATTTTTTTTTCCTACCTTTCAAAATTAACAAATCCGTAGCGACGCGCTGCTCTATTATGCTCGTATATGTACAATTATTAATAAAATTAAAAATAATATAAATATACTATATTAGAAAAAGTGGACTTATTAAAAATTTTGGTGAATTTTTGTGGGATAAGGTAACGTGTCCCTTTGCCAAGTATCAATCATATTGACATGTAAGCATGTTAAAAATAATTTTTTTTATCAAAAATATCTAAGGTTAATTTGTAAAAAAAGACCGGTATTGTTCATCACCATGACAAATGTGTGTTATAAATGAAGAGTATGTGTTTTTGTTTCATCACAGATCTATAAAGATACATATTATATTTATAAATTAATATATTCATAGCATTACATTTCATAAAAAATATATTACTAATAAAAAGACACAAAAAAATTACTCCCTCCGTCCCTTAATAAAGTTCTCATTTCACCTTCAAGTTTTGTCCCTAAATAAAGTTCCCATTTCTCAAACTTAAGGGACCCAGTTAATATAATAATATTATTACCAATACTTTCACCACTAACTATCTCTTAAAACACTTTCTCTCTCCAATCAAAACTTATATTTTATTCAAAAGTAATACCAAATACCCCACCACTAACCATCTCCTAAAATGTTGTGCCCAACACAAATGGGAACTTTATTTAGGGACGGAGGGAGTACTATTTATAGTAGTTGATAAATAATAATATTAAATGTTATTATAAGTAATATGTCTAATAATAACAAAAGCTAGAATCCAAGTGGTGCAATCCCAATCATTGATCTCAAGAAGTTGCGAAGGCCATTGAGTTTATGCTTTTCAATTGGCCGCAACTTTATATATGCTTGATTAAATTCAAGACCATTTTTCTATCTGGTTATGCTTAAGAACTTAACTTCGGCTGAAAACCATAATTTTTAGTCTTACTTTTGAACGAATCATATACTGTTTCGCACTTGGATGCAAGTAGTATGGAAACAATATTCCTAATTTGGTCTTTATTTCTAAATTACATTGTACTAGATGTATATAAATAGGACTTTTTGAAATGTACTATATATAATAATTTTGTTTTAAACTAATTTAGAATAAACTTATATTGTTGCAGCAAAAGGAGCCGTTGCTAAAAATAAACCTTGTTTAGTGTGTATTTCAATGACTTGTTACCGGGTTGCTAGACGTTAAAATAACAATGATTTTATCTTTGTTGCTATCGTCAAGTTAGCAATTTTTTGTGAGAATACTGATGGAGACCCATATATAGGAGATTGTATTGTTATTTCTTGAATCTTATGATTGTGTAAAGAAAGATGATTCATTGAAAAGGGCTTAACTTTTGACCCGTGACTCCATTTCAGGTGAGTGACGTTGTTTTTGGGAACTGATTCGTATTTTTATGTTTTTTGTTTAATATTTTGGACTTTGTTTTAGGCCCAGTTTATGGCCCCTTTTTTTTTTTTTTTTTTTTTTTCGCCATTTGAAATTCTAAGCATAGTTTAAGTGTATTTTTATGATTGGAATGAATAGTTGAAATTTTTATGAAATTTGATATTTTTCTCCCAAAATTGTTTATTTGAGTCGATCAGGGTTTGGAAGACCAAGACCCAAATCCATGGTATTTTTAAATCAACATGATTTTTGTTAAAATTATCCCGATTTATCAATGGGTCCGATTAATACTATCATTTCTGACTCTACATCAGATATACCGGCCCACTACAAATGCGTCACTCAAAACATATAGGTCGAAGTTTAGACCGCTCACAGTAGTTATTGGAGCGTCTGAGTTAAAAAGAGTGACAGTTACAACAGTTACGTAATATAATTCTTTATATACTCCCTCCGTCCCACAAAAAAGTTCTCGTTTCTCATGCGCACAAGCTTTTAGGAAATTGTTAGTGGTGGTGTCTTTGGTAATACTTTTGATTAAAATATAAGGTTATATTGGAGAGAGAATGTGTTTTATTGTTGAAATAATTAGTAATAATATTATTTTATTAAGTGGGTCCCTCAAATTTGAGAAATGAGAACTTTTTATGGGATAAAATTTGAAGGAGAAATGAAACTTTTTTATGGGACAAATGGAATAATAATTATTCTAATAACATAATATGAAAGGTGCTAATTATCATCTTTTATTATTAGAGAATTGATTCCGCTACCATAACTTTTAATGGTTATACCACATAGTACAGATTTTACAGCTAATTGTACAAGTACAATAAGCATTAATTGTGGTACATACCTTAAAAATTGTGGTAGGAAAATCACCCCCTTATTACAAACAACCAAAACACTGAACACAAATTCTTACTATTCACAACACTTAAACTCAATCTTCAAGTTTCCATGACTCGACAACTCGGGTGAGTGTTTCGTGAGACGACCCACCATGACTCAGTGTTTCCCCACCACTCGCTTCCAGCTCTTTAGCCCTTTTCCTAATCATCTTCCCTTCTTCCCCTTCCATAACCGCCCTCACCACCCGCTCTATCTCCTTCCTCCCCACCACCACCGTCTCTCCTCCTCCTCCCACCACGGGCATCTTCACCGCCACCCCCACCTCCTCACTTAACAACGTCGCATTCATCCTTTGCTCTGCATACATCGGCCATGCAATCATCGGCACACCGTGTTTCACACTCTCGAGTGTCGAGTTCCAACCGCAATGAGACACAAATGCTCCGGTGGATGGGTGGTTGAGCACCGCCACCTGCGGTGCCCATGAGTTCACCACCAGCCCGACTCGGTTTGTCCGGTGAACAAACCCGTCGGGCAAGTAAGCTTTCGGGTCATCCGAGTCACTCCCGGCGTTAAAAAACGCCGCAAGAGCGCAGTGACTCGGCTTTCGCACCACCAGGATGAACCGTTGCTGACTCATCTCCAAACCCCAAGCCAACTCAGTGAGTTGCTCACTCGTTAGTGTCCCGCCACTACCGAGTGCAACAAACAAAACCGAGTCTTTCGGTTGTGTGTCAAGCCATGCAAGAATCTCTTTCTCGTCCTCTTCTAAAACCGGTTCAATCTGTTTGGTGAGCGGTCCGATGGGATAAACCGGTGGTATGGGAATGTTTAGAAAGAAGCTTTCATGTTTTAACGCTTTGAGCGAGACCGGTTCAAGATCATCCCAAGTATTAGCAAATATCCCCGTACACATGGATAACCTGTTTACATGAAACAGGTACCATTCGTACTCGTCAATTGTTCTGTCCCGGACCTAGTCAAGTAGATCCCGGGTTCGGATCGGGTTACAACCCGGGATCCTGACCGGATCCGGTAAATCCACAAACTCTCCCTCCACCTCCCGGTCCAGAACCGGAAGGTACAAAGAGAACGTCATAAGGGTTGCCGAAGCCGTGAAAAACGAATAAACCGGAATGGATAATTCCTTACAAGTTTCAAATACACCGGTGCAAAAGATGTCGATAATGAGAGCTTTTAGTTTGGGTCGGGTCAACCCGGATAACACCGAGTGAAGCGAGCGGATGGATTCTTGGACAATGACACAAAGGCGGGCGAGGACGGTCATGTCGTCGGAGAGTAGGGCGGTTGTGTCGGCTTCCGGGAGGTTGACGATGTGGAGGTCGGGGTGCGGGTTGCGATTGAGATATTCGTCTTGTGCACGGGTTGACCCGTTTGTGATGACGAGAAAACTGACCTGAAAATTGTGGTGTGTTACGAGACAAATTGCGAGCTCGAAAAGTGGGGTGATGTGGCCCAATCCAGGGCTTGCGAGGAAGGCTACATGGGGTTTTTGTCTCATGCCTATTTCTGTACCCATTGCAAATTAGTACAAATCAATAGTGCTATTATACAATGGACAATAGAGAGCGAGGTAGAGCTTTTATACAGAAAAAATCACCACCCGTTAATAATTAATATCCACCTCATGCAACATGTCTCTCCTATAGCACTATGTGTGATGCCAAAGTTATACTCATATTAATAACGTTTTTTATCTTTAACATTCACTTAAATTACTCTTATTCGTTTAACATTTATATAACATTCATTTAAGTTAATAAAAAATATTCCAACCAATTACACAATTCGAGGGAAAAAAATTAAAAAAAAACAAAAATCCTTTAACCCAACGTTAAACGATGGCCGAGGCTGGTTTGGCGCGAGGCACGATGCCTTTTGCCGCCGCCAAAACTCCTTTGGCGTGACCACCCACTGCTTTTAATTATCAGTTATAGTCATTAAGATTAAATGTTTTTGGATAGTTATTAAATAATTTTCCTATTATAAATGAATCACGCTACGGAGATGTTTTTAGATATTATTATTATTATTATTATTGTACACACACTAGGCAACCTATTAATTGGATGTGCGTAATAAAAATAGCACTTGTAATCAATGTTGAACGTTTTAAGAATATCTTATAATTAACGAGCGCGTGTTGCTACGGGTATCTCAAAACATATAAGTATTTGCGAAGATATCGAAATCATTACATCTACGTCGCAACGTGATATTAATACATTTAAATTTTACATGGACATAAAATCTTTCTATTTAGATTAACTTTTATTCACTCAGTTTATTTTTTAACGAAAAAGTTTATAGCTTTATTTATGTTATTCACTCCACTGAAGTATAAAAGTTGAAGGTTATAAAACTATACAAATATTTTATAAAAAAATTTATGCTTGATACAAGCTTATTAAATGTCATCTTTTGATTATAAGAAAAAGAAAATTAAGAAAGAAAAATCAAGAAACTTCAAATATTTGGGTAAGAAAGAAAAAGAAAAAACTTAAAACCTTTTGTAATACTTCCTTCGTTTTTAAATAAGTCACACTTTCTTTTAGGATGTTTTAAAATAAGTGACATTTTGAAAAAAAAAAATTATTTGGTAAAAAATAGTATGACTCATACCCACAAACTATCTCCTTTAATAAAGTAAATTGATAGATCTACCTTTACTTTTACTTTTAAATATCATTAAACTTACTTTAATTATAATATGTAGGACTAATCACTAATTATTAATCCAATTTGACTTTCATTACAATATTTTGCCTCAGAATACTAGTCCATCCGTCCCTAAATAAAGTTCTCATTTCTCTTGGGCACAAATTTTAAGGACAAAGTTAGTGGTGGGGTCATTGAGAATAATTTTGATTAAAATATAAAGTTGGTTTGGAGAGAGAAAGATAGTTAGTGGATTGTTAGAAGTGAGATCCTTGGTAATTATATTATTTTATTAAATGGACCCTATTAACTTAAGAAATGAGAACTTTATTTAGGTACAAAAATGTAGGGAGAAATGAGAACTTTCGACGGAGGGAGTATAGCTCAATTTGTATCACTTATTTTGAAACTGATGGAGTAAGAATGAAAAAGAGATTAATTTTAAAACCTTTTGTAATAAAAAAGGAAACATGATTCATTTTAAATTTAAATTTAAAAAGGAATTTTGATCATAATAATCTTATTTTCAAAATTAAAAAGTTTATTATAGATTAATTACAAATTTATAAGACTGCTCCCAACGATGGTCATCACTGATACCGTTAGTTGTTGCCAAATCAGCGCCACGTCAGCAGACACACTAACTAACATTAAACTGACGTACATATGCCAACAATACATCTTCCCTTCAATTTTTTGGGACCTACCATTACAAAACACACACACACAAAATACCCCTTTTGGCCCCACCTAATCAAACTAACGCGTTCCTTCCTCCGTCTTCAAACTCACGAGAATGAAAGTGGCGACAAACCGGCGGAAAAGAAACGGAGCGTGCCAACGGTACCCCAACCCGCAGTGCCAACCCTCGGGGCCGTTGGCACCCGTCTAAGTCATGTCTTATTCCCAAAATTACTCAAAGTTCGATAATCGCTGGCTAATTCCCCACAAAACCAGAGTCTATAAATAAATTGGATGGGCCGGTTATTAAAGATTTGGAAAAATTAAAAAGCATAGTCCATACATGATAGTCCATTAGTATTGTTTATAAAAATATTAAAACGCCATAGCCCATAAATCATCATTGCTAATTTACTTTGTTTTGAAAGTTATATTGAAGTTCCATAGATTAGTTACTTTTCTTCCAAAAAAGTTAATTACTCTTTATGCAAATTTCTTTAGCTTAATTCATATACATTTTAAATTAGTTTTCAATCTCAAAAATTGAATTGTGATGAACACGAAATTACAAATAACCAAATGTTCTTTGTGGATCAACCCCTACTTAACCAATACTAGTTTACGATCTGCATTTATTTATTTAGGCAATGACCTAGATCGTTCACAGATATCCCTAGATTGATAGAGGAACGTCTTGGCTATGTGCCAAACAACGGATGCTAAAAGAAAGAAAAAAAAAATACGGCGAACTTAGGACAACAATACTAAAATGCTGCTAAAAATGCTATTGAACCTTGTGGGTTTCAAAGTGCATCCAAGGACCCAAAATGGATGAATGTCATGCTTGAGAAATTAATAGCACTAAATACAATAATAATATTTACCAGTAGATAAGTTTTGAAAATCATATCTGACCAAACTTATTCTATGCTTAACGAAAATAACTTCGGTTGTTATTAGCATATAATTAGGAAGATAACACATAATTAGGAATAAATCAATCAACAGATGTTTTTCGAAATTTAAAGGTGCCAGTTTTAACACATTTACTGGTAAACATAATTTATGTTATACTTTACCTCAAATGGATTAAATGAGTAATTCTTCGAAATTTTGTAAAAAATGGAACGAGTAGAGAGTGACAATATGCAGTGACTTGCTTACTAGTTACTACCCCTTAAAATGTTCTAATAACACTTATATATTACTTCTAAAATATAGTTTTCATGATTATTTAATAAGTTCAAAAAAGGTAATCCAACCCGTTGTGATACGTATGTAAGACGATGTACTCAACATCTTCATTTAATCACATCTACCCGACCCGACCCAACACCCAATTATATTGAACCTAGTCATCTCCAATTATTAACTTGATTAGACCGCTGTCAACGGGCGAAGCCGAAGGCTTCGGTTGGGCAACCGGCAGTTTCGCATCGTTGGCGTGCCCCTTCGGATTCCGGACTTCGGTTTCACAACTCGGTTTGGGGAAGAGAACGAGGGTGGCTTCGGTTGGTGAGGTGGGGTCCAAAGGAGTATTTTGTGTGTGTATTTTGTAATGATGGATTCCAAAAAACTAAATGGAACATGTATTGTTGGCATGTGTATGTCAATTTAATATCAGTTGGAGGGTGAATTGACGTGGAGCTAATTTAGCAAAAAGTGAAGGTATCAGTTTGTGTAATGATTGGGACCGGTGTTAAAGAACTTTATAGCATTAAAAATCTATTATGTAGCGGGGGTTGTGGTTGAGAAGCTTTTGCTTAGATTAATTGAAATAATTTTTAACCTATCATGGTTTGATTGATTAGTCTACACGTGATTTCCAGATTGTGTCTTAATTATGGGGAACATGGCTCTTCCTTTTGTATCTTTTCATACAAAATCATCTTTTGACTTGATCCCTAATTATTGGGTTTATCAAATATTATATATACCCATAAAAAATTGTAATTCTTATTTTATACCTAAAAAATTTGTGGCTTAGTGGTCTTGATGTTAGTATTAAGGTGTTGCATATGAGCCATGATCATTAGATTATGTGTTCAAGTTCCGTCGTGAACTAATTATAGTAGATTAGGTGCTGTTCAAAAAATAAATCTTCTTATTTTATCATTCTACCCATAAAATAATTGACATGTGAAATTTACTAATTCGCTTTATGATTCTTATCATTTAATTTGGATATTTATACCGATCAAATGAGTGGAAAAATTTAATGAAAAGCAATAGAATATTTCATAAAATACTAAAGAATTTAACAATTACCATTCAAAGTTTATTTTGCCCAAACAAAAGCACCACTGACATAAACCCATAAGTTGATTAAGCTATAAACACAACAAAACATAATTATTTTCTAAATTTTGACTTACTGCATGAAGCTAAAATCGATACAACAAAATCGACAAAAAACATCATCAATAATTTGAATCATGCGTTGAAATGATCAAAACTTTTCCACAATGTCTAAAAACGATGCAACAAAAACCAAAAGCATAACATAATTCCAAATGTCCATTCATTTAACATAAATCATGAATAAATTAGTTGATCCACTACCCTCTAAATCTCTAAAATCCTCAAGAACACCATCATCATTATCATCATCATTTACCATTACCACTTCCAAGAGTAAGTTCAAGATCATCAAATCCCATATCATGAATCTTCTCCCCTTCCCAAGCCTTCAATCCACCATTTTCAAACCCTAATTCCACCCCTTTCCCTTTATCCAAACATACATCCTTAACACCATTTTCTTGAACCATTTGATTCACAAGGTGAAAAGTCGGTGAATTAGGGCTCATAACCATCGGCTCACGGTTCTCAAACCGAACCCATTGACAAGACTCAATTGTTGAACAACCAGACTCATCACATTCCGGTATAGTCATGGGTTTAAACCGTTGGTATCTTGTCGGGCTCGTGGGGGCAGAACAGGAAATTGTGGAATTTGGCAAGTTGAAAGAGGAGATTGTTTGGTTTGTTAAAGATTCCCAAATTAGATTGTTGGTTGTTGGAGGCCTTGAAGTTGGGGATGATAAAGGTGGGGTTACAGGGGCACTGTTTGATATCCGGATTGGAGGGAGTGAAGATGGAATTGAATCATGAAAAAAGGTGAATCGGTTATTTGTTGGGCTCGGAATCGATGAAGATGGTGGACTCGGTTTTCGGGAAGAACATGGTGTTGTGTTGGTTGATATGTTTCCGATTTCAATTGATGGTGGTGGCTTGCATCCCTGTGGATTCAGAATTTTAGATCGATAGTTATAATTATATATAAAATTGTTAACAAAAAGTAAATTCAAGTTAATCATATACTACAGATCCACTGTTTGAAACTCCAAAATCAACGATTAAATAAGGGAATTTACTGAAAAAGGAGATATCGCAGATCATAAAAGCCCTAGATCCAATGAATTTCCATAAATGCATATGAAGGATAACAAACTGATCAATTGAATGAGGATTATACATTTATACTGAATCATAAACGCTAATTGATTTTGGATCATGATTACCTTGCGAAAGGTGGTGCCATCAGGAAGAACAACCCAACCAGCTTCTTTACACAGAGCTTTCAAAACCTCATTGTTATCACAATGTTTGGGCAAATCGTAGTTCCCCTGAGCTCTCAATCCGTTATATATATTCGCTGCAATGGCTCTCCTCCGCCTTTCTCTCCTCCGGTTATTTTCCCTCTCTCTCCACGACGGTTTCCTTCTCCCTCCGCCACTACCGCCACCATCTTCCGCCGCCGTCGTCGTCGTCGAAGATCCTCCTTCCCACATCATCTTTCTCTCTCTGAATAAACTCACAATTAACACACAATGTCACTTTATGTGGTAGTTCATGTATGGATTTGAGTTTAGGTGAGAAGTATGTTGTGAAGTGTGTGTGTAGTTTGACGAGGAATTTGGTTCTCCGCCACCGTGTGTGTGTGTGTTCCGGTGGTGTTCTTGTGAGCGTTTGATATGTGTGAAAGTGTTGACGTAAAAGTGGTGAAATACTGAAAATAGGGAGACAATTTTCTGTGTGTGTAGCAACCGAAGGAACTTTACTGTCTGCTCAATGATTTCAAATAATTACAACGGTTGATCTCATATCGAATCAAAAGTTTTGATTTTGGACATTATATTTACAAAAATTTCGGCTGCTGATGATATACATCCTCTGATTATTTTAATATAATGATGGTTAAATTAGATTAATTGAATGATAAGTTGGGAATGAATCTCACATCTTTTGAATAAAGTAGGGTTAATGATATAAAAAATAAAAAGTAAGGATAAAGAAGTTATTTACATGTGATTCGGTGATATGTTACATTTGTTACATGTGATTCAGTTGCGAGAGGGATCCGACAAAGTTTGTTGGAACCTTGATAATCAAAGAGAATTTTTGGTGGTGACAACCCGAAAGTATATCGATAAGTTAATCCATCAGGGGATTGATTCGGTTACAATTTGGTGCAAAAGTTTACCCGTGAAAACTAATATTTTTGTGTGGAGATTGAGATTAGATAGTCTTCCAACTCGGTTTAATTTGTCTCGCCGAGGGCTTGAAATTCAGAGTATCTCGTGTCCCTTATGTGGTAATGGTATGGAAACGTTGGAGCATCTTTTCTTCACATGTTCGATTGCGAATCAAATTTGGCGTTACATATTTAGATGGTGTGACATACAGCATTTTGAAGGTAATAGATTTATAGACTGGTGGTTTTTTTGTGAAGATGTTGCACGATCAACGCAAGGTAGAATGCGTCTACAGGTAATCAGGATTACAGTTAGTTGGATGCTATGGCGTTATCGGAATTCAATTTATTTGATGTCGGTAGTATTAGAAAACAAGATATTATCGATTTTATTGTCTTGTATGCGTTTTTATGGTTAACCCATAGAAAT
The DNA here is from genome assembly GCA_963853835.1 of Calendula officinalis. Taxonomy (NCBI): domain Eukaryota; kingdom Viridiplantae; phylum Streptophyta; class Magnoliopsida; order Asterales; family Asteraceae; genus Calendula; species Calendula officinalis. Next base: position 57,045,199 of record OY970830.1, read on the forward strand.
CCAAAATGTGTGATTTCTTGGGTTGATTGGCTTAAAAATCCTTTGATGTAATTGCTAGCTACTTGCTAGCTTTCGTTTTTTATTTATATAAGTTTTAGTGGAGGTCCTCGGGAGGGTGATGATAATGTCGAAGCTCTATCCGTTGCCTCTTTTTTGCTGTTCAAAAAAAAAAAAAGAAAAAAAAAAGAAGAAGAAGTCATTTAACTTTGACAAAACTGCAAAAATGGTCCCTGTGGTATACATGTTTTCAGGAAATTGGTCCAAACCTTCAAAAAATTGGATAAATGGTCCTTTTGATGAATCTTGTTTGTGGATATGGTCCTCGATGTTAACTTCCATCAAATTGGATATGTTAATTCCCTCACATGCCTCCCACATGAGGGTATATCAGTTATTTTCATCCAGAGGGACCATATTTAAAAGGACCATTGAGTTCCCTAAAACCCTTAATTTCTAGCAAAAACCCTAATTGAAGCAACGACGCAATCAAAGAATCCTTAATTTCAAGTCAAAATGTCGAAGGAAAAGCAAAAAGACGGCATTTTAAAAATACATGGTTAGTTCTTCTATTTTAATACTTGTAAGACTTTATGATTTTGAATAGTTTAATAGTGAGAAATAATGGTGCGTGAGGTGATTGTAAGCAATAGTTTAATAGTTCTTTGTTTCTTCATATTAATAATTTAATAATGGATTTATTGATGCTTGTAAACAATCGTTTAAGTGTTTTAATTTATTACTTCATGGTTAGTTCTTCTATTGCTTACAACCACCTCACGCACCATTATTTTTCACTATTAAACTATTCAAAATCATATAGTCTTACAAGTATTAAAATAGAAGAACTAACCATGTATTTTTAAGATGCCGTCTTTTTGCTTTTCCTACGACATTTTGACTTGAAATTAAGGATTCTGTGATTGTGTCGTTGCTTCAATTAGGGTTTTTGCTAGAAATTAAGGGTTTTAGGGAACTTAATGGTCCTTTTAAATATGGTCCCTCTGGATGAAAATGACTGATATACCCTCATGTGGGAGGCATGTGAGGGAATTAACATATCCAATTTGATGGAAGTTAACATCGAGGACCATATCCACAAACAAGATTCATCAAAAGGACCATTTATCCATTTTTTTGAAGATTTGGACCAATTTCCTGAAAACATATAAACCACAGGGACCATTTTTGCAGTTTTGTCTTTAACTTTATTAAAGTAGTGTAACGCCCCAAAATTTATATTAATTAAATAGAATAATTTAATCACAATGTATTAGTTATGATTAATTCTATGTTATTTGGGCGACCTGTAATTAGACGGTTCGTCTTTATCAGACGTATTATATACTTATATGTGACGCCTCATTATTCAAATAATTAATTTCGTAACGTTTCGTCTGCTGTATTAGAGACATTTAAACTCCCGGTGTTGAGTGTCGAGTCGAGGCCGGCCAAGGGCCAAGGCCGAGACTCGTAACCTGGTTCGATTAAAAAGAAGATTTAAGCTCGGGCCGGACCACCTTCGATTCTGGGTTATTTTCGTGAGGTTAGCGGGCTAGAAGATCCGGCTATCTATTGTTGGTGTTTTTCCGGTATTGGGCTTGCTAATCATAACCGTGTCTTATGCTCTCCTTGGCCCAATATGCAAAGGCTTAGGGCCATGTGCGTGTAATTAAACCAAGCAAATCCCTTACAACCTAATTTTTAGCAGAAACGGTATTTGGAAAATAAACTCACGCATCCAATCTATCCAGCCGCAAGTCTCCAAATCCTCCCTTCATTCGTGACCTCCTTCTCCTTCTGTTGTAATCTTCAAGAAACCAGAATCTATTTGATGATCGAACAAGAAAACAATCGGTAAGACCTTTCCCTTCTCTCGTGTTATCATCGTCTTTGTATTGTTCATGTTCTAATCGATTCTTACCCTCACTGTTTCCGGATTTTCCATAGCCGAGTTAAGAGTTTTGTGGTCAAACAACTCGTGAGCAGAAGCAGGACTCGAGTGTGAAGAATCAAGCCAAGGCAATCCCGAGTTGATCGTTTTTCCGAGCCGTTTCCTTTATCAAATTGCGGTAGGACTCCTACCTCTCTATTGTTTCTCTATTGTTTAATCCCTGTTTCGTGATGCTCTAACCCCGTTTGTTGAATTCTCGAGTGTCAAGGATCTGATGGGAATTGTTGTGGAGAGTATCAAGCTTTGAAGATGGTGGGATGTTAGGAATCAAGGAGTGAAACGGTAGAAGCAGTTTTTGGTATAACCCTTGCGCTAAATTCCGTTTTATTTCGTTTTATTGATTCATCATATCTGTGTTTGCGCGTCTGTTGGTGTAGAATAACTAATAAGGTTACGGGTTTGGGGTTATTGTCTAATTCGTGTTGATAACGGGAACCTTTAACCGAAGGGAAACCGAACCCGTAGGGTTCTCGGTTTCCAACCGGGAGACTTGTAGCATCAAGGTTGTATTACAAACCTTTTCTTTTAAAATCAGAATATCTGAGATGTGGGGACTGTCGGGTAATGAATTCTAAGTGCTCGGGTTGTTCGATGACGGGTCGGGTTGCTAAATCGAGTTGTTTAAACCGATACTTTTCTGGCAGAATTTGCCCTACTGTTCTAATCTGTTTTTGAGATACTTAAAATAATCTTTAGAGTTTTTGGCCCGTGTTGGGGCCTGGGTTTTTGAGTTAGCTTTCCAACACCGCAACCCTCTCGTTAATCCGAATTATGGTTTAAAAGTTATATATAATTTAGTATGCTGCTGTTAGGAAACGTGACCTGTGCGACATGTTTGTCTTGCAACACTGTTTTGAGACACTTAGAGTCTGTTTTGGCCAGTGACCGTCTCACAGAGATGTGTAGTTCTGGTTGTCTACTTTTCATGGTTAAAATATGAGATAAATCTACGGCACAGTTTAAGAGATATAGCAGTTTCCGTGAGACCGACGGGTGCTGCCAGTTTTCTAAATTTGAGTCCTTAGAACGGATTGTAATTCGGGTTTCATTTTATGCTGTTAGGACCGTCTAGGAGATAACGTGCTGTCCTTCTGATTGTCGGGAACCCTTTGGAGCTTACGTTTCTCGAGGTGAGTATCCTCACCGTGTATTCAGTTTTAACGTTGTACATGCATGACTTATGTGTTACATTTCTCGCACCATAATTGTTATCTGAGTTTAATCTGTTATCTGAGTTTGATCTGTTATCTGAGTTTGACCTGTTATCTGAGTATCTGAGCAGCTGTTGATTTATTTTAATCTGAGACATTGTGCCTGGGTAACCGAGCTCGGCACAGGGTCATTATGTGCTACTACTTGCTAGGGCATCTGAGATAATTATGTTAAAGAGATAATAAAACATAATAACACACATCTGAGTTTTTGGCTATATGCCTGGGATCACCTCCCGTCTGAGTTTTTGGAATTATTCCCGTCTGAGTTTTTGGGATTATTCCCGTCTGAGTTTTTGGGATTATTCCAGTCTGAGTTTTGGGATCACTCCCGTCTGAGTTTTGGCTTACGCCTATCTGAGGTGTGAGGAGGGGCGAGGTTGATCTCTCGTCCCAAATCACACAAGCGCGCTATATAAATTAAAATTTGAGTAATAAAATCTGAGAAATAAATCTGAGTAATTAATCAAGTAGATTCTGAGTAGGAGTACACCGATGTGCCCTCATGTGTTGTATGTTATGATTGTTTGCATTTTGAGATATTCACTCAGCTTCCCCAGCTGACCCAAACTTTCCCCCACATTGTTTCAGGTACCAGCAAAGGAAAGGAGAAGGTAGACGGTTGACCGCTGTATCTTTTCATTACTGATGTGGACATCATTTAATATTTTAAAACACTTTACTTTATCTTAACTATTTCCGCAATAAATACGTTTTAAATGATAAATATTAATATCTGAGATTTATTTATGGGACCTTTTGATTATAATTTTATTTACAAAAATTTTAAAAAATCTTGCAAATTTTAGGGTGTTACAAGTAGATAGTTAGTGGTGTGAGACCTACTACTTTTTGCCAAATAAGGACACTTTTTAAAGTATATCACTTATTTTGAATCACCTTAAAAAGGAAAGTCTATCACTTATTTTGAATCGGAGGAAGTATATAGCTTTTTTTTCTTCATTTTTTACTACTTCCTTCGATTCAAAATAAGTGATACACTTTTTCTTTTGACTGATTCAAAATAAGTGATATACTTTGAAAAATTACTTTATTTCACAAAAAATAATAGAGCACACACCCATTAATAATCTACTTTAATATAGTGAAATTACCTCTTTATCCTTATTTTTACTTTTGAACATTATTAACTATACCTTATTCAAAAGGTGTAGGATTTATTCCCCACTAGTCATCTAATTAATCTAATTTAACCATCAATTATAATCTTTTGTCTAAAAATTCGTGAAATCCAAAATGTATCACTTATTTTGAATCAGATGAAGTATAAAAATTCATTTTGATACAAAAAACATTTTATTTATAATTTTGATACGTAACATTAATTAACAGTTTTTTACTATTAGGGTTTTTTTTTTTAAATGATGTTTTTCTAAAAAATTTATATGATATATGAATAATTTTTTTAAATAATATTTTTATTAAGTGCTATAAATATATTAGTTTATAAATATAAATAATATTTTATATAATATTATAAATATGTTAATTTGTAAATTTAATATTTATCTTTGTAAAACATTACGAAATACCATAGTTCTAAAAAGCTTGCATTGGTCTCGCCATGTCTCGCAAAAGCTCAAGACTTGACTATGCCGCCACGCCTTGGTCCAAGGCTTGGACGTAAGGCTTGGCGTATGTTAAGGTCCAATTTGGTTCACTTTTATCCGTCATAAGCTATGTTTTTAAGCGTATTAAAGGTATTTAGTCTAGGCCAAATATATGTAGGTATTTAGTTATAAAAATAGTTGAATATGTTAAAAATAAAAAAAAATTGATTAACTATGTTATAAATTTATAATTATGTATATAAATTTATAAATTATATACAAAATTAGCGCCTTAAGTCACGCCTTAAGAAACGCTATGTCTCGCCATGGCTAACCATGTCTTGAGGCTTGAACCTTGCGAAATACAAACACATACTTTTCGTTTCAAACATTATGAGTATGGATAAATTGATTGAAACAACTCTCTATCTATGTTGTTTATTATTATTTTTATTTTGTTAATTTTACATTATCTCCTTTTATATATTCCCTCCGTCCCATAGTAAAATTTTTATTTCTCCTGACATAAGGTTTTAAGAGATAGTTATTGCTGGAGTCATTGGTAATATATTTGATTAAAATAAAATATTATTTTGGAGAGAGAAAATATTTTTATGAGATAGTTAGTGATGGAGTATATGAAAATAATATTATTTTATTAAGTTGGTACCTTTAAATTGAGAAATAAGAATTTTATTAAGGGTCGGTCGTATTGACACTTTTAATATTTTATTTAATATGTAAAACTTCAATATAAATATATGTTAATATTGTTCTTTTATAAAAAGTCATAAAATAATAAATAAATAATAATTTATATATTATAAGTTGATATTTATGTGGACGTGTAATATTAGTTAAGTTTATATTTATAAAATAAAAATAAGTTGTGATAATAAAAAGAAGAAGTGTCTAACTAAAAAATAATTAAGAAAAATGAGAGGTAGGAAAAGACTAAAATCCCCTCATATTCATGTACACTCATATGCATTATACATGAGAGAAGTTTAACGAACAAATTTAACACGTTTAGCCAAAAGAAATATGGGTGTAAAATCCTTTTCAGTATAATTTTTAAATTAAAACACGGTTAATTAAATTTGACATAAATAATAATGACCATTAATTTACTCTTTAGACTTTATTAGAGTGAACATGGTCGGATCTATGAACCTAGTGATTATTCTAATCATGGAGGTTAGGACTTAGGTTAGGTTTTAATATAATGATTTTTTTTTTATCTATTTGCGTTGGTTTTATTTTTTATTTTTTTTAACGGCAACAAGAAACTTGAGGAAGGATGAGCTTCGGAATTGCCATCACCTACTCTGCCACAACCAAAATAACATTAAAAAAGCTAGCGAGAAGCTAGAAAGAACATACAAGAGTTAAAAACACAATAAAGGAAAATTACACCAATCAGCCCACCTATTTGCTAACATACATTTGGAACGATGTTTTACCAAAAAAAACGAGAAAGCTTGCACCTGACTAATTACCAAAACTGAAGGGTTTCAATATAACTGATTGACCACTCGGGTCAACCTCCTAGTATGCTTGATCGACCATACTGACAAGAACATTGTTCTTGTCGGTTAAACCAACTAGCTAGTTTAATCCCTAAAGCGGAACTGAGATTAAACTTAATCCTTAAACCCTAAAGGATTGGGGATGTTGGAAATCTAGACTAGATTTACAAGAAAGAAACCTTGTACGAAAAACTCGAAAACACACACATACTTGTGTGTGTTCGTCGAACACCAAGAACCCTGGGGTTCTTGGTTCGACCGATCGGACAAGATGGGGAAGGAAAAGGGGTTTTCCAAATCATATATTAATCTTGCTTAAGTAAGTCCACTATTGATGAACACGATGAGTGATCTTCTAGGTGATCCTTGTAACGATCTTGTACTTCAAGAACTTTGAAGAACACGAAGAACACGAAGAACGAAGAACACCAAGGTTGGTGTTCTTGGGGTGTTCGGACGAAACCAAGGAGAGGGGAGGGGGAAGATTTCGTGGGGTGCAAAGAGGAATTAGGGTTACCCTAAGCCTCTTATTTTTAGATAAATAAGTTGCACTTTAGGACCCTCTAGTTTAATTAAGATCAAATCTTAATTAAACTTTCCTTTTTACGTTTCCTTCCCTTATAGTTTAACTATTTATTATTGTTGCACTTAACTATTAAATGTCTAGTATTATACACATATATATTTCGTGTATATTAAATATACGAAATATATACTTTGTATTTTATACTTTTAACAATTAGTTATATAATAAACTTTATATAATCTTAACAATAATATTATCCAAACACCATATGATTTAATTACTTTAAATCATATTATGGATAATCTATAATTAACGCATTGTAAATTTACTCAACTAGTAAATGTCAAATACTTGTATTAATTAGTTATATAAACTAATCTAGTAATAAGTTGAACTTAACTTAATACTTAATTGATTCATAAATGACTTATTATGAATCATTCATCTTCCAAATATCATTACATATCTTACTCGCATTACATGCACTCACCAGTGTGACCCTTAAGTGTTTCGTAGGCATGGATGTATCACCATAGGTTGACTAACTGTGCACATAATTCCAACGAAAACATCATTTGAAGGATTTATGTGCACAGATAAGTACACGTGTCACCGTGTCCAATGTTATAAGGCACTAAAGGGTCACACCACTACACACCCAATAATGGACAACCAAATAAAGTAAGTTGTGTGGATTAATTAACTAGTTAAGTTAATTATAAAGAAGAGAATAAATAATAATAAGTTAATTGTTATTTAAGAGGAAAGTTAAATATTAAGTTAAATATTTAACGGACAATTAATTAATAGTCAATTAATTAACTAGTAAAGTCCAAGGGTTTAAAGTGTTAATAGGAAGTTTAATTATGAGATTAATCATAATTAAACTCCAATGACTAAACTGTAACATAAAGCCTTATAAATAAGGGACTTATGTAAGGGTTTAGAGGCTAATAAATTTACACACTCAAAACCCTAATACTCCCTCCCTTTCATCGGCCGTACGAACGAGAGAAAGAACCCTAGGGTTCTTTCGGGTTTTCCTTGCTCGGTTTGAACACGACACACACACAAGTTTTTGTGTATTGCTTTGTTGGTACAACGCTGTAACGAACGTAATTTTATGTAGTTTATATTTTCGGATAATATGTATTTTTAATTATGTTGTGATAATATTAGAAACAAGCTTTTGTTGTGTTGGTTTCAATATCTAAACGTTATGAGACTTACGGGACTCGAAACGGGTCAAACACATGATTTGTACAAGAAAAAAAGAGCAAAAATCCTGATTTCCTGCCATGCGGGGCGCGAGGGGGGGCTCGAGGGGCGCGAGGACGTCAAAAGAAGACAGAAATTCGGACAGAGGGCCCCTCGCGTTCGCGAGGGGATGCTCGAGGGGCGCGAGTGGTTTTAAGCCTTGTCGAGCGCGCGGGAGTGACTTGTCGAGCGCACGAGCAGGGCCTCGTCGAGCGCTCGAGCGAGGCCTTGTCGAGGGCGCGAGTGGACAAGGAGCTGGTGCACACTATATGACGGGTTTTGGTCATTTTCACCCCATTTCAAACCCTAGTTTTCTCTATCAAGTGTTTATACTCATTTTGAGTGGAAAAGAGTGTTTGGAGCTGATTTTGCACTCCAAATTCGGTGTTTGTGCTTCCATTTTTGAAGATTAAGTTAAATCTCAACTCTCTTTACTTATGGATGTAAGATTTGGGGGTTTTGTTTGGAGAAACCATAAACCCTAGTTTGAGGGTTTATCAAGGATGGTGAAATGGAAGGTAAATAACCTAGATCTATGGTATTTTGATAAAGGAAACATGATTATAACATGTTTTGGTTGTAGCCATGGAATTTTATGAAAAACCTTGGGTTTGGGTTTATGGTTCCACCAAGTTGGATGAACTTGGTGGTTAAGAGTGTTATTTTTGAATTGGTTAGTGACTAGTTATGGATATAACTAGATTTTATGAATGTTATGATGTTAGGTCGAGAAGGCCTAAAGATTGAAGATACTTCTTTGATTAAGGAGTAAGGATTTGTGTTTAATAACATAATTTTGGATAGCATTGCTAAGGTGAGTACATGTGATTCTTTTCTGAGTACATAGTAAACGATTTCTAGATGATTAAAATGACTAAAAGAGTTTTTAACTAATGTATGAATTGATAAAGAAATTGATTGATATGCTTAGATGTTACGAAATGAATTGTGATCTTGATATGACGAAATGATGATTGAAATGGGGCTATGGCCCATATTTGTTGACCAATTGTATGTTAGTCAAATTCCGGAAACGATAACCCATTCGTGGGGGAGTTGAGATTACTACTCGGGGTGGTACCTCCCTGCGCAAGGGTAGTATATCTATGTGAACGATAACCCGACATTAGGGGGACTATGATAACCCGATAAAAGGGGGGAGTATGATAACCCGCGAGACGGGGGAGTGATGATCTCGGTAAGTTTGGGAGAACCCCAATTCCCATAAGATCTTTTGATGATAACCCACATCGGGGGAGTTTGCTTCGGGATGACCCGTTGCGTATGTGTGAGCTTAGGATGAGCTCGGGACTATGTTTGACTTATGTGCAATGTGATATTTACTTAAATAATATTTAGTTGCAAATGTTTATAAACGGGTTCAAAACCCATGTTACTCATGAGACATTCTTGTCTCACGTACTACGTTTTCTTTTATGTCTATGTACTCAGGTTCGGGAGCAAAAGAGTAGGCGGCCCGTAGTTATGACATTGGATGATAAAGCTCGGTGTACAATTTTGATTCCCTTAGACTTTAGTCTCGATATATTTGTAACACCGGTTTTTGGCACATTGTTAATCATACCGAATGTTTGATTTGAATTACATTTTAATACTATGGGTTTTTGTATTAAACTTGGAATATTTAAAAGTTTAAATTGTTTTGAAAAAAAAATTGAGGTGTTACAAACGCGGTCTTGCAGCGTGTTCAGGTGGTGCAGTAGAGGTGGATCATTCTTTATCAATCTAAAGGTAATGTTCTTTATCTTAATCTTCTTGTGATCTCATTGTTTAGTAGAGATCCGGTATGTGGGATTCAAGTTCCGCCATATGAATCCTACTAGGTTTTCCTACAGTAGTATCAGAGCTTCCTACTAATCTCAATGAGATTCGGTTGAGTTTCTTTTTGTTTAGCAAAAAGAACCCTAGGAAATTTAATCCAAGAACATTGTTCAAGTTTATGAACAATTGGATTGAATAGGGTTCTAGATAATAAGAAATTAGGTTTCTTTTTCCCTCCCTTGCCTTTTACGATTTTCGTACATATATATATATATACTAAGGTTTTTTTATCTTAGAAAGAAACCTACAAAGTTTGATCCAAGAATATTGTTCAAGTTTATGAACAATTGGATTGAATAGGTTTCAAGATACACAAAAAATTAGTTTTCTTTTTTTTGTCTAGAAAAAACCCTAGAAAATTAGTCCAAGTAATTGATTAACGAAGATTTGGTGAATCATTGGACAAATTAGGCTTTAGACAAAATAAGGAAAGTTGTGTTATTCTTGGTATTAGAATAACACAATATATATTATATTTATTTGTTTTTTTTTTCCTTTTTAATTTTCGGTAACAACAAATAAAAAAAAATTAATATTACTTTTGGCCAAAACCGAGTAAGACCGAGATTCGGTCGAACTCGGGTTCGACCGGAAAGGGTTTCATCTCGAGATCCAGTTATTTTTTTATTATGTATTTAATCCAGTATCGTTTACCCAAGGCTCAGTTTCGGGCATATGGGTACATGGGATCAAATAAAAAAAAATAAAAGGGTTAATAACATTTAAATTAAAACTGATTTTTATAGTTTATTAAAATCAAGATAATCTTAAAATTAAGGGGGAAATTGAAATCATTTATTAAGGGTAATTTTATAATTATCAGTTTATTTATTTATTTATTTATTTAATAAGTATGACATAACCCAAAAGAATTGACATTGTGTTTTATTAAAAAATTTCGAATTTATATATTTTATTAATTTTCGGAAATTATTTTTTTTATTAAAATTACACAAAACAAAAAACTAAGTCTTTGGGGTTATGACATAGCAATTTTAAATAATTGCATTTATTTATTTTTATTTCATTTATTTATTAAAGTTGAAATAAAAAGATGGTAATTATAAACAGTTAGTTTATAATACCAAGGTTTTAATAAAGAATGGTAATTATAAACAGTTAGTTTATAATACCAAGTTTTAAAAATTAATAATGGTGATTATAAACAGTTCGTTTAGAAAACCATGATATAAAATTAATAATGGTAATTATAAACAGTTTGTTTAGAAAACCAAGTTTAAAATTGTAATGGCGATATAAACAGTTAGTTTGTAAAACCAAGTTTTAAGAAACAAGTTAAAGAGTGGAATTTATAAACAGTTAGTTTATAAAACCAAGTAATTAAAAACTGGCTAACTTTTTCGAACAAAGGAAAATCCTTTTTAGAAAATCTTAGATCAGAGTGCAACCCACCTAATGGAACACCTCACTTGTTCAACGATATTCACATTGTAAGGAGAACGAACCTTAGATGTGGATTCAAATCATTGCGAGTGTTAGGGTGCGTAGGGTCTTGTGATAATCGGGAGTCCCGGCGCAAGGCATCGCACTGTCTTAGGTGGTGCGATCTATTTTGGTGATAATCGGGAGTCCCGGCCCAAAGTGCACTAGAGAGATTAAAACATGTACAAGTTTGTTGTTCAACTTGATATCCCGAACATTTAGGAATCGTTTCTAGTTCAAGAGGCGATCGGTATGGCTATACCTACCAGAAATAGCGTGGCTCTAATGGGAAGTGCCCAAACCTTGCATTAGAGGCCAGGCGTGAAATATGGATCCTAGTCTAACTATTATTCTTAAAAGGTAATAATGTTAGAAGTTATTTATTTTTCTAATCATACTAACCGTTTGTTGTTTTTCTTATAGATGTCTGTACTGTCAGAAATTCCGTTTTACTCACCGATTGAATCGCGAAGGCTCATCATTGGAAAATGGAAGCTTACTGATCCAAACTACAAAGTTTGAAATGTGCATTTTAGGAACTTCCTAAAATCACAAGATCTACTATACGTGATAGACGAGGTGCCCAAGGGACAACCAGGGCAAGATGCCCAGGATGATGAGCTTGATGCTTATTATTAGTATCTGGCAGATGAATCACAAGTTATGTCGATTCTCATTCTTACTTCATTATCAGAGCTTACTGATAATCTACTTAAGAAACCGTGCTATGAGTTTGTCCAGTATCTTGAGGAAACGTTTAAAGATAGTACTGAAGAAAGTAAGCAGTTCATTTTGCAAGAAATATTTTCGTCAAAGATGAAGGATGATCAACCATTGAGTGACCATCTTACTAACATAAGAAGGTTGCTAGATTGTCTCACCCTGGTTACTGGCACATCAAACCAACAAGAACAAGTCTTGTTCTTGTTTGGATCTCTCACTCAATACTATCAGGATAAGGTAGTACGTTTAGTTGGGAATTTTGATTTGACTGTCGCAGGACTACACGAGAATCTCTTGTGTATACGCGATTTTCAAAGGCTAGAGGAAGAATCTCTCCCTGAGATTCAGCAGGATGATTTCGATGAATGGTTGAAGAACTTTGCTGATTTGTGTTGCCCAACTTGTGGCAGCAAGGATATTTGCGAGCACACGTCCGATGTGGGACTGTTGGACACTGATTTTTTCAGTGATTCAGGTATCTTTATGATTGATTGTCTCGTTACTTCTAGTGAATCCTGGGTATTGGATACCGAATGTGGTCATCACATTTGCAATCACTTGCAGGGATTTAAGAAGAACAGGAGGCTAGGACGAGGGGATGTTGAACTACGAGTAGGCGAAGGTTCCAAGGTTGGAGCCGAAGCCGTAGGAACATATCTTCTCAAGTTTCCTTCAGGAAGAGTCTTGGAACTTAAAGATTGTTATTATGTTCCTAGACTTATTACAAATGTTATTTCTTTTGATTTACTAATAGACAGTGGTTTTTATTATGAGTTTTATGGAAAAACGATTTCTTGTTTAAAAGATGACATTTTATATTTTAAAGCAAATTCTCATAATGGTCTATATACGTTAAATCTAAATAACATAGAACGAGATGTTTATCATATAAGTAAAAGATCCAAGAGTAACTTGAATCAAACTTATCTTTGGCATTGTCGTTTAGGTCATATAAACGAGACTCGCATTAAGAAGCTCCACGATGATGGAATTCTAGAGCCATTTGATTTGGAATCATATGCCATATGCGAATCATGTTTGTCTGTAAAAATGACAAAAGACCCTTTCAATCACTACAATGAAAGGGCAGGCGAGTTGTTAGGGATTATACACAGTGACGTGTGTGGACCCTTCACTCCAGAAGCCAGAGGTGGATACCGCTACTTCATTACCTTTGCTGACGACTTCAGTATGTATGGCTATGTCTTTCTTATGAGACTAAAGTCTGAAAGCTTTGACAAGTTCAAAGAATATCAGAGAGAAGTAGAAAACCAACTGGCCAAGAAAATAAAGTCAATTCGGTCGGACCGAGGAGGCGAATATTTGAGCCAAGAGTTCGACAATCATTTGAAATAATGTGGGATTATTTCACAACTCACACCTCCGTATACACCTCAGATGAATGGTGTATCTGAAAGGAGAAACCGCACCTTGTTAGACATGGTACGTTCAATGATGTGTCGCGCCCCCTACCACTATCATTTTGGGGACATGCACTCGAGACTGCAGCATTCACACTGAATAGAGTTCCGACCAAGTCAGTAGAAAAGACTCCGTTCGAGCACTTGACGGGGAGAAAGCCAAAATTATCTTTTCTCAAGATTTGGGGTTGTGAAGCGTACGTTAGACGTAACTTAACAGACAAACTAAACCCCAAGTTAGATAAGTGCATCTTCGTTGGATATCCATGGGAAACCTTAGGATATTATTTCTATCATCAAGAAGACAACAAAGTTTTTGTTGCTCGGAAAGGTGTCTTCTTGGAGGAGAAGTTTCTAGGAACTGAAACTCCAAGAAAAGAAATAGAACTTCAAGAAATTTAAGAGAACGAAGATCCACCTACGACTTCAGTCGAACCAGTAGTTCAACAAAGAATTCTTGATCCCCAACCAGACCCACCGGTTGAGGAAGAAGAAACATGCAACCCTCGTAGGTCCAGTAGACCACGCCAAGAACCAGTTAGGTATCTTGGATTCATGATCGATGAAGATGATGGAAGTCTACTAGAACTGTTGACCTACAGCGAGGCTGCTGATGGCGTAGAGTCTGAAAGATGGCTCGAGGCTATGAAAGCAGAGATGGAATCCATGTATGACAACCAAGTTTGGGTGTTATCAGACTTGCCACCAGAGTCACGTGTTGTTGGATGCAAGTGGGTTTTCAAGAAGAAAACTGACATGGATGGGAAAGTGCATACTTACAAAGCACGACTTGTCGCGAAGGGTTTCACGCAAACACATGGTGTGGATTATTCTGAAACCTACTCGCCAGTCGCTATGCTTAAGTCGATTAGAATTCTTATGGCCATATCAGCATCTTACGACTATGAGATATGGCAGATGGATGTTAAAACCGCCTTCCTTAACGGGGAGTTGAATGAGGACGTATTCATGATACAACCGGATGGTTTTACTGATCCAAAGAATCCTGATAAAGTATGCAAATTGCTAAAATCCATTTATGGATTAAAGCAAGCATCTAGAAGTTGGAACTTACACTTTGACAAAAGAATCAAAGAATTTGGTTTTGTCAAGAGTGAGTTCGAGGCGTGTGTCTACACAAAATTCAGTGGGAGCATAGTAATCTTCCTAGTCTTGTATGTTGATGACATACTGCTCAGAGGAAACGATATACCATCATTACAAGGAGTAAAATCCTGGTTAGGTAAATGTTTCCAGATGAAAGACTTGGGAGAAGCCGCATTTATACTGGGTATAAAGATCTACAGAGATAGATCTAGGCGGCTTATTGGACTTAGTCAAAGTACATACATTGACAAAGTACTGAAGAGATTCAGTATGAGTGATTCCAATAGAGGTCTCATTTCAATGACACATGGCATTACACTGAGCAAAGCTCAGAGTCCTACATCTAGCAAGGAAATAGCTAGGATGAGTTTGGTTCCATATGCTTCGGCAATTGGATCAATCATGTATGCCATGTTATGTACTAGGCCCGATATTGCTTACTCCATAAGTCTTACGATCAGATATCAAAAGAATCTTGGTGAGGCCCATTGGGTGGCTGTCAAGAACATTCTCAAGTATTTGAGAAGGACGAAAGAAATGTTCTTGGTCTTTGGAGGTTCAATGGAAGAATTGCGTGTAACTGGTTACAGAGATGCAAACCGACAGAGACGATTACAAATCACAATCGGGATTTGTATTCACACTAAACGGAGGAGCTATATCTTGGAAGAGTCAGAAACAAGATACGATATCAGATTCGACTACAGAAGCTGAGTACAATGCGGCAAATGATGCTGGAAAGGAAGCCATGTGGCTTAAGAATTTTATCGAGGATCTTAGAGTTATTGCCAGTATCTCTAGACCCATCGAAATATTCTGTGATAATAGTGGAACAATAGCGCAAGCTGTTGAAACAAGGGAGCATCAAAAGACCAGGCATGTGCGCAGAAATATCACCTCATACGCGAGTATGTTAGAGAATGTGATATTATAATTAAGAAAATACCAACGGATGACAACGTTGCTGACCCGTTGACAAAACCACTAGCTGGACCAAAGCATGAGAAACATGCGCACGCTATAGGCATGCAGTACCTAGATATTGGTAGCTAGTAATTTTGATTAGATTCATAGATATATTTGAAATAGATACATTATATAATAACATTTCGTGGGATTGAAGTAGAAGGCTTTACGGAATTTTTCAAATTGTCTATTCTTAACATGTTTTAAACTTATCCTTGATACACAAAGTTTTTGAGTATCTAAATGTCTGTGGTTGCTTGAATTTAGTGGGAGCTATATTCAGGAGTTAATACCATTATGAATATTTATCTATTCATAGTTATTGAATAGAGAAACAAGTGTTGTTAAAATAAATATTCATAGATGTTTACAAAGTTTGCTAAACATTAGACGTGACCAAAAGATCGAGATTACTTCATGGAGCCTAAGCATGAGTAATTTCGAGTAGATGTCCTCTGACCTGAGACATTTGGTTTGAGACGCGACAACTTCTGATCTTTAGCATTTATCTAACGTCACACCGTAAAAGGGTGATCATAAGGAACCTGACTAAGACAGCGGAAGTCGTGGGCAAGATAACGCAAATTATAAGATGGAATTTGCACCTTCTTGAACTAGAAGAGATATTTCATGGCCGCTTGACGATTAAGACTACTGAAATGCGTGGCCGCGCTCGGAGAATGATTAGATCATTTGGTAATCCGTTACTGCAGAAAGTCGAAATCAATGTCGAGAAAATTCGAGTATATAGAACAAGATCCCTACTCCATGTCTATTACTCAAATTAAGAAATATCATGATGCGAAAGGAAAATCTGTTAGTGTTATTCATTTATGAATATTATCTCTGGATGTAAGAGTTCTTATAACGTGGTTATCCTAAATGTCTGGCTAGGGATCGCTTTAGGCCAACGATGATCAGTAAGTGATACTTAAGTTGCACAAGTGGGAGTCTGAAGTATTTATGTGCACAGATAAGTACACGTGTCACCGTGTCCAATGTTATAAGGCACTAAAGGGTCACACCACTACACACCCAATAATGGACAACCGAATAAAGTAAGTTGTGTGGATTAATTAACTAGTTAAGTTAATTATAAAGAAGAGAATAAATAATAATAAGTTAATTGTTATTTAAGAGGAAAGTTAAATATTAAGTTAAATATTTAACGGACAGTTAATTAATAGTCAATTAATTAACTAGTAAAAGTCCAAGGGTTTAAAGTGTTAATAGGAAGTTTAATTATGAGATTAATCATAATTAAACTCCAAGGACTAAACTGTAACATAAAGCCTTATAAATAAGGGACTTATGTAAGGGTTTAGAGGCTAATCACTTTACACACTCAAAACCCTAATACTCCCTCCCTTCTTCGGCCGTACGAACGAGAGAAAGAACCCTAGGGTTCTTTCGGTTTTTCCTTGCTCGATTCGAACACGACACACACACACAAGGTTTTTGTGTATTGTTTTGTTGGTACAACGTGGTCTTGCAGCGTGTTCAGGTGGTGCAGTAGAGGTGGATCATTCTTTAGCAATCTAAAGGTAATGTTCTTCATCTTAATCTTCTTGTGATCTCATTGTTTAGTAGAGATCCGGTATGTGGGATTCAAGTTCCGCTATATGAATCCTACTAGGTTTTCCTACATCATTGAGACCACCTTTTTTTGAAGATTAGAAAACCTTATCATTTCTTACTTTCCAAATGATCCAAAGAAATGTGTATATGGCCGCCATAAACGCTTTAAGTCCATCACCTTTAAAAATGAAAGTCGTACCCCATGAAAGCAAGTCTTCTAACCTTGAAATAGAAGATGAGTCAACACCCCATCACCTGCCAATCTCCCTCAGATTATGCGCATCCAAGGAATAATTAACGAATAGGTGATATTCTGTTTCCTCATTATTGCCGCAGATTGGGCAGTCAATTGAGAGCAAAACTACACCTCGTTTTGTTAAGTTTACTTTGGTAGGAAGCCTACGATGCCCGATTCTCCACACATGAATATCAACCTTAGATGGAACCCATTTAGATGAGCAAGTTTTGAGGCCCGGATTGGATTTTAGGTAAAAATAATCAAAGGCTTTCCTGAGTGACGATACCGTAAAGCAACCCTTTTTTTCAAGCGGCCATGAGACTTTATGGATTAACGATCCTGATTGATCTTGAGCCTGAAACCAGTTATTAATCGGTATATTCACTTTATCAAATTCAGAGGAGATTTTCAAGATATTCCTCCAAATGCCTGCATATTTCCGGATCAGATTTAAACCATTCAAGCCACCATTTTGACCGTGGAGAGAGCAGATTACTTCTCTCCACTGTCCGCCTTTATCCGTTTTGAATTTCCACCACCATTTAGCGAGTAAAGCAAGATTTAATGCCTTTAAACTCCCAATCGCTAATCCACCTGCTTCTTTTTCATTTAGGACCGTTTTCGATGAAATCCAAGAGATTTTTTTTCTTTATCACTAGCCCCCGAAAAAAACCTCATACGGAAGCTTTCTAATTTTTTTATAATTTTCTCCGGTACCTTGAAAAGGGAGAAGTAGTATAATACCAAACTTCCAAGGATTGATTTTATAGTGACAAGCTGTCCCCCACAAGACATGCTATTGGCCTTCCGTTTTGAGAGCTTAGACGAGAACTTCTTTATGATAGCTTCCCAGTGTTCACACCTATTCATAGAACCTCCAATTGGTAGACCAAGGTATTTAAAGGGAAAAGATCCCGACTTACAACGAAATTTTGAGGCAAACATCTCAATTTCATCAATTGTGACCGCCACACCCATCAAATTGCTTTTCTTCAGATTAATCTTTAATCCCGAGGATAGATGAAAGCACCTAAGGATTCTGATAAGATTAGAAAAATTCATACAGGACCAATCGCCAATAAAAATAACATCGTCGGCAAACTACATATGGGAAATTACAGGCCCTTTGTTGGGCAGTTGAGTGCCGTGGTAAATTCTGGTAGAGCAAGCACTTTTCATGGCAGAATTAAGGCCCTCTGCAGCTAAAATAAACAGAAAAGGGGCTAAGGGATCACCTTGCCGAACCCCCCTTCGCATAGGAAATTTTTCCGATTGAGACCCATTGATTAGAACAGAAACATAGGCCGATTTAAGGCAACCCTGAATCCACATTCGCCATGTAACATCCCGATACCCGACCTAGAATATTTTATTACTCTTGGTAAGTAATATCTTATTTTTTATTATTTTATTATTTTATATGATTTTATTTGAATTATTTGAATTAATTGTTTATTTAACCATGGGGTTAAAAATTAGTAAAACTGAGATATTTAAAGGTTAAAATGATTTTTACATATGTGGGTTAGGTCTAAATTAATTATCTGCGAACCTATTATTCTATACTTTGTTAAATGAAAATACATGTGTTGGGGGAGGGGGGTACATGTTATAGTTAAGGGGCAGATGTCAATTGCTTTTTTTTCCCCTCTTGTTTCTTTGCCAGTCACGACACAAACACACACACAACACACACTTGAAGTTTTTGCTAAATTGAAGAATTGGTGCTAAGATCCTTTAATTCCTGCCGTGAATTCGTGATTAGAGGCAAGATTAAGTAAGTTTCCTTCCTTCTTAAGCTAGGTGTTAGGTCACAACGCCCTGGTTTAGATGGTTAATTGATTGGATAATTATAACTCAAGACAAATATTGTATAAGAACAAGATATGAGTCAAATGTATAATTCCACTAAGTGTGGCTTGCTGCGGAATAACAAGACCACTGATAAATGTGTAAAGTGAATTGGTGAATACTCCTTTGCCAAATGATCTCTATTTATAATGTTATAGAGATCTTACAAGTTAGGCAATGAGTAATGCAAGGACTAGAAAAAGGAAAGTGGCCGAGATCAAAGGGATTTGATCTGGCAAGGTAAACATGGAAATGTTTACTCAGTCCATGTACTCAGTATCACTGTCTGATACTGAGCTCTGATACTGAGTTCCAATACTGTCCACTCAGTATCAGACCTAAGCTTAGCTATTTTATTCTACATATTAATCAAAGCCAGTCTAGGTTGTTTTGTTATCTTAAGATCCAAAGGGGTAAGGCTTTTTGCCTTAACAATCTCCCCCTATCTAATGATAACAAAACAATTACAAAGAGATAAGAAGAAATAAAAAATACAACAGCATAGGTAGCAAAATCTTCTTCTTCATCTGCTGTTGATGGCTTCATTCTCATAGAAGACTTCTTGTTTGATGTGGACAAACTCTTCTCTGCTCTTGAGTTCATCCCTTCTACAATTAAGAACTGCAACAATCTTCTTTCTGAACCAACAGTCTTCTTTCTTGGTGATCATCCATTTCAGTCCAACAAGGTGACTGATTTGAGCTCTTGGCAGATCTTCTTCAGAAATGAAGCACTCTCTATCCTCTGAGTCAGTATACATATATCCAAAAGTTGGATATATGACACTCTTTTGATCCTGAAAAACAAGGTTAGGAGGAAGAGGGTACTTATTAAGATACTTGTATGTATGAAGGCATTCTGGTCTGTTGTTTGAGTAAGCTTCAGTCATCACACTGAGTATTCCATACTCTATCTCATGAAGCAAGCCCTTCTCATAGCATACAGCAGCTACTGCACAGATCTCATCCAAGACTATTTGATCATAAGTTGATTTCTTTGGAAGCTCTTTGATCAGTCTTGTGATCTTCACCCAATCTTGAAGACCAATTCTTTGAATATCATGAAGAAATATCTTCATGGGAGGACTGGTTAAGCCAGTTCAAGTGATAGTGATTCTTCCTTCTTTGAGCTTCACTTTTACTTTATTGACATCCAGATTCAACCAATGTATCCCCCTTACATTTGGAAATGTTTTGGTCTTCAAGAACTCCTTCCTTCCCTCCTTATACTGAGTCCTAGAAGCAACCATATTCCAATAATGTTGAATATGGTCTGGACCCTTTCTTGAGATTCTATGTGAAGGACCAGGAGTATCAGTATCTGGGTCAGATTCTGGTTCAGCTTTGATTCCCAACTCTTGCTCATATAAAAATCTCTCTTGTTCTGCACAGATTTGTTGAGAAGTCAGTCTTGGATCCTGCTCGGTATCACTGTCCAATGTATGGACAGGTCTTCTTTGTCTTGTTACCAAAGGAGCAGGTTCCTCACTTGATTCAGAAGAAGTGAGAACTGCATTGATGGGTATTCTTGATAAGGAACTCTTTCTTCTGATCACCAGATTTTCTGGTTCTTCATCTAATAAAGCTTCATCAGCTTTCTTTGGTTCAATGGTAGATAGAAAGCTTGAGAAGAAACAAAAATTTGCAGTTACTTGGGGTTGAAACTCTAATTTTCTTCTTGTTTGGACACCTTTTTCAATAGGACCAATAATGTTTGAGTGTGGATGGTCTCTGTGTTCCCTTAAATTGTTTCCTAAAGGAGCATTTGAAGTAGGATCAACACTATCTTGTTGATTAGGTGTGTTGTGTGTCTGATACTGAGTGGAATTCTGGTCAGTATTAGACAGCGGAGTTTGCTGTTCATCTTCATTTTGCAGAGTTGATGTGGATTCTTGTGAAGTGTTGGATGTTTCACCTTCTTCATAGGTAGAGTGGTGCAGATCATTAGTTGGAAACTCAGTATGAGGGTTCTCTGTTATGGGAGCCTCAGTATTAGTCGCAGTTGAGTAAGACTGAGTTCGAACTTGATCAGTTTCATTAAACTTATTAGGAATAAAGTGTGGATGAAACTTAGGCTCTTCAGCAATGGAGTTTTCTGGATTGCATAGAATATCTATGCCACTTATGTCTTCACTTGCTGAGGTAGAATGCTCATTCTGATCTTCATCAAAGGTAACATGAATGGATTCTACAATCATCTTGGTTAAGATGATATACACTCTGAAGGCTTTAGAGTGTGGAGAGTAGCCCATGAACACACCTTCATTTGCTTTGGGAGCAAATTTGTTGAGATTTTGTTTTGTACTGAGTACAAAGCATTTACTTCCAAAGATGTGGAAGTATTCCACATTAGGAATCTTGCCATTGTATAACTCATATGGAGTCTTCAGATGTCTCTGGACTATAGTGGCTCTATTTTGAGTGAAGTTTGCACAATTTACAGCTTCAGCCCAGAAACTCAGTGCCAGTCCAGCATGGCATAACAAAGTTCTTGCAGCTTCAATTAATGTTCTATTCTTTCTTTCTACAACACCATTTTGTTGTGGTGTGTAAGCTGCAGAGAAGTTTTGAATGATTCCTTTTTCTTCACAGAAATCGGCTAATACTGAGTTCTTAAACTCAGTACCATGGTCACTTCTAAGTTGCTTGACCTTGTTGCCTTTTTGAAGTTCCTCTCTTTTTATAAAGGCAATGATTTCTGTTGTTGCATCTGACTTAGTTTTGAGGAAGATGACCCAAGTATATCTTGAGAATTCATCAACCAAGACTAGGGTATAGATCTTTTTGGCCAAAGATGGTGTGCTGATGGGGCCAAAAAGATCCATATGTATCATAGTAAGAGGTTCATTAATGGAATGATTGACCTTTGACTTGAATGAACTCTTCTTCTGCTTGCCCATTTCACATGCTGAGCATAACTTATCTTTTGAATAAGTAATAGTGGGCAACCCTCTCACCAGTTTCTTCATACTGAGCTCGTTGATATTTCTAAAGTTGATGTGAGAGAGTTTCTCGTGCCATAGCCAATGCAATTCTGGCTTGACTTTAGAAAGCATGCATACTCGAATAGTTGGGTCTATTTCAGATAGGTTGACCACATATACATCTTTTTCTCTTCTAGCAATGAGTACAGGCTGCCATTTATCATTGTAGATGATTCCTGCAACCTTCCTGAATCGAGCTTCATTGTCATCATCACACATCTGGCTGATACTGAGCAGATTGTGTTTAAGACCCTCTACATAGGCAACTCTTTTAAAAGTTATGTTGCCTGCCTTGATCAAACCATAACCTCTTGTCTTTCCCACAGAGTCGTCTCCAAACTTAACAGAAGGACCCTTCTCTGGAGTATAATTGAGAAGGTACTCCATACTGCCAGTCATGTGTCTTGAGCAGCCACTATCTAAATATCATTTTCTGTCACCCTGCACAAGACACAAAATAAGAGTTAGTTCCTTTTAAGAACCCATTTTTGAATGGGACCTTTGGTGGAATAAACAGATTTTGACCTGATCTCTTTATTTGGAGAGGTCAGTAACACTTCAGAGGAAACTTTAGAGGTTTTCTTTGGTGATACTGACTTAGATTCTGTCCTTTTCTTTGGTACTGAGTACCTAGGACTTGAGAGATCAGTCCAGCATTCATCTCCCTTATGACCAGTATGATGACACCTATAACATTTTCTAGGTCTATTTCTAAACATATTTTCATAAGGTATTTTAGAAAACTGTTGCACTTTTGGTAGATCAGTATGAATAAGTTTTGCAAATTTTTTACTTAAAAATTTAACCTGATCACCAAGTGTTTTTAAAATGTTATGTTTGTCATTTTTAATAGGTGTTTTAACATTTTTTTTTACTAGTTTAAAGGGTGGTGGATCTGGTTGCTTCTTTTTATTTGGCAGAGAAGTCTTTCTAATAGTATTAGTGTAAGACTTCTTGTTTCTGCCAACTGTGGACCTAGTTGAAGTTGTTTTTTGTTTATCATATTTTGAACAAACAACTTTAACAGGTTCTTTATATGTCTCAGTATATGATGTTCCTGTTCCTGCAACTTCTGTATTAGATGAAACATTTGAGATAGAAGTAGTCTTATTTTCATTATATAATTCAAAAGTTGTTGTATTAAATAATAATTCAAAAGGTGGAACAGCAGAAGTGTCATACTGAACTATTGGGAGCTCAGTATCAGAAATTTCTTTTACAGGAAATTTAATACTGAGTTCTTGTAGCTCAGTATAGCACTTCGAGCAGATGGAGGGACCAATAGGTTTTTCTAAAATTTCATTTTCCTCATCATCTGACTCAGTTTGACATCCAACTTCACAAAAGGTTTTAGCTTTTATAAATTTAATAGGGTTTACATTCGAAAACTCTTCAAATAAATCAGCAAAATTATTCCTAATTTTAAATTGAGGATCAACACCAAGTGCAGCCCTCACATTTTCTGGGAATTGTTGATTTAAACATTTATTTAATTTTAGTGAAGCATTTCCCCAAGATTTACAGTGTTTTTCAAATTTCTCTTTTTCAAGTTTGTGTAAATGAGCTTTATCAGCTAATCTTTGGTTAATGTCCTTTAAATCTGAAAAGTTTAGTTCTAAATCTTTATACTTTGCTAATTTATCTAAGTTTTCATTATTTACCCTTTCAAGTTCTTGAATTGTTAATTTTAAAGCTTTTTCTTTTTGTACAGAGGTTTTAAGATCAACAATCATATACTCAAAAATTTTAGTTTTTTCATTCATTGAATAAGTTTGAAAGGAACTTACCTTGTACAACTGAGTGGAATCCCAATCAGTATGAACACTCATCCTCTCAGCCTCTTTGATATCCTTTTCAAAGGAACTCTTCAAATCATCTTCGGTGAAAGCCATAAAGGCTTTATTCTCAACCTCTTCCTCATCATCACTTATGTCCTCATCCATCCAAGCTTCAGAGTATAGTGCTTAATGAGGTGCTCCATTCCCTTCTGCCCTCTTGCCCTTGCTCCAGTTCTTCAGTTTGACATACTTGTCTCTATACCTCTTTGCTCGGTATGCAATCTTGTCATTCTGATCAGTCTCAGAAGACTTGGTATGACAATTTGCAGCAATATGTCCAGGCTTTCCACACCTATAGCAAAGACCTGATCTTGGGTCAGTATTAGAAGAGCTAACACCAAGCCTCTTCTTTTTCAACTGATCCAGCTTCATAGACATAAGAGCCATTTGAGTCTCAAGCTCTTCTGCCTCAGCATCAGCAAGATCAACTACTGGTTCTTCAGGCTCAGTCACAGTGTATGCTTGTTGCACAATGAGAGCCATTCCATTTGAAGATTGGTCAGTATTCTTCCAGTTGATCAGTCTTGAAGCAGTATTCTCCTCATGATTCAACATTAGGCCATACAAAGTTTGAAGAGTATATGACTCAATGTTGTTAGCAGCATTGATAGAATTTGACATGTCAAGAAATTGTTGAGGAAGACTGTCCAGGAACTTTTGAACAAGTTCCCCTTCCTCTTTTACAATGCCAACACTAATTAGACCATGAACAACAGTATTAAACCTGTTGTAAAGAGAGGTGATGTCTTCATTTGGATTTGAGAAGAAGTTTTCATACTTTCTTCTCATGTTGCTCTTTCTTTGCAACTTTACTTTTGGTGTGCCTTCATAAGTGACTGATAGGCTATCCCACATAGCCTTTGCTGTTGGCAATTCCATGATTGCATTGAGAATTTCTTTGGTAGCAGCATTACCAATCACCCCTTTAGCCCTGGAGTCTAAAGCATACAACTGACGGTCAGTATCAGTCCAGTTGTGCCTTAGTTTAGGTACAGTTCTTATGCTCTCAGGAGCATTATCAGTAGCAGCAACGGGTTCCACAGTTTGTGGGATGATAGGACCATCATTTAGCACATTGAGCATTTCATGATGAATGGATTCAAGATACCACTGAGCTTTTAGCTTCCATTGATGGAAGTCTTTACCATCAAAGATGGGTACTCCCTTTCCAGACATAATTGGTGCAACAATGGTAGACATTTTTGATTTTGGAGTATGTGATAAGGGATAAGTATAAGGGGTGGCTGCCAGGGTTATAGATCGACTAAATAAGAGTTTATTTAGCCTGATCTGATACCAGTTGTTAGGTCACAACGCCCTGGTTTAGATGGTTAATTGATTGGATAATTATAACTCAAGACAAATATTGTATAAGAACAAGATATGAGTCAAATGTATAATTCCACTAAGTGTGGCTTGTTGCGGAATAACAAGACCACTGATCAATTACAATAGATATGAAAGTGTAAAGTGAATTGGTGAATACTCCTTTGCCAAATGATCTCTATTTATAATGTTATAGAGATCTTACAAGTTAGGCAAGGAGTAATGCAAGGACTAGAATAAGGAAGGTGGCCGAGATCAAAGGGATTTGATCTGGCAAGGTAAACATGGAAATGTTTACTCAGTCCTTCTACTCAGTCCTTGTACTCAGTATCACTGTCTGATACTGAGCTCTGATATTGAGTTCCAATACTGTCCACTCAGTATCAGACCTAAGCTTAGCTATTTTATTCTACATATTAATCAAAGCCAGTCTAGGTTGTTTTGTTATCTTAAGATCCAAAGGGGTAAGGCTTTTTGTCTTAACACTAGGGTTTCATGTTCTTGAGCTTGGATGAACTAGGGTTCATGTGTTAGTGAGTTTTTATGAAGTTCTTGTTGAATCTTGTTGGAATTTCAAAATTGATGCATGATATGGTGTCTAATTGAGTTTTTGCAAGTTATATGTGCTGAATTGTTAGTTGTAGCTTACTTGGTGAAGCTTCCATAAAAGCTTCATCAATGGTGTTCTTGGGAAGAAGATGGATTTTTTTCCCCAATTTGATGAATTGTCTATTTCGGTGTTCTTGATGTTGTGTTAGGCTAATTATGCATGTTAGAATGGTAATTGTTAGTTATGAAGATCACTAATTACTTGTTCTGAAAATGCATAAAAGTTAGTAGTGTTTGGCTAGGATGAAATTTGGTAATAAACTAGCTAATTTATGGATTGTTGACTTTGGTCAAACCTGCTAGTTGACTTTAGCCTTGTGTGACTTGTAAACTTAATTATCAATTTCATGTCATTTATGTGCTAGTTGTCTAATTGGGAAGTATGATTATATTGGTTATACTTGCAATTGGATGCAAGTAACATGTTAGTTATGTAATTTTGATGTTGATTAAGTAAAATATCTCATTGGAAGGTGTGGTGTAAATTCCCGATTCATTATTTTCATTTTGACCCATTCGGGCTGAATATGTGTTACTTGGATTGAAATGCAAAATGAACTAACTAGATGATATTCTAAACGTTGGTAACTGATATGTGGAAATGCAAGTAATAGGTTGTAAGTTGTTGTTACAAAGATGTGGTCTTAAACTTATATCACTTGTTACATAATTGATGATTTCGGGTAACTAATTCGGTATTCATTTTGTACAGGAAAAGGGAATGAGCCTCGGTGATATAAGATTACTGAGCTCGGTACTAAAATGAAGCTAAGGTGAGTGGATTTAACCTTCTTCTCGTATGATGTACAAAGGTTTTGGTATGGTAGACTTGTAGGAGAAAAATGCAGCATTTTGGCTGGTCTGGAGGAGATAGCGGCGCTATCTCTAAGATAGCGATGCTATCTCTGCTTCGTTTTTGGAAAATTGAACTGCGACCCGTAATAGCGTTTGGACTTGAGATAGCGGACGCTATTTTTTGGAGGATAGCGACGCTATCTTCTGGAAGATAGCGACCCTATCTCGGATAGCTGTGCTATCTTGGCTGGTTTTGGGAAAATTCACTTTTTCTTGGTTTTAATAATTGTCCAGTGGTACCATTAATTGTGGGATTTTTAATGTTAATATGTGCACATGTTTTTCTAGAGGTTAGCTATGAGTGGGTTTTGGCTAGGCTTCGTTACTATTGGATGGGGTGATCGCACTCCTACGAATGTGTTCCGTCAGGGGGCACTACCGTGCCAATAGTAAAGTATCCATCGGTAAACTGTAGTTCGGCCAACAACAGTTGTAGGTTCTGCGCAAGTCCGCCGATACTCTCATAACGTCCAATTGCTTGTGGAAGTTTGGACGGGTTTCCAAATTGATTTCTCTTTGTTTCTAATTTGTTGTGGTTATGCTAATTGTTAGTTATTTCTATTCACTTAGTTTTGTGCTAATCCCTCATTTGTTGACTCTTTTCAGGTTGTGGATTTAGCTTGACTAGAGTCGGGTTTTGGAAGTCTGACCGTACTCTGATTTTGTAAACCAAGTCGAGCCCTTTTTCAGTAACACCTTTAAGTGTTTTATATATTTGGTTAAATATGTAAATGGTTTTTATGATGTGTAATAATTAGGTCTTATGGTATTTCTTAAATCGCTTCCGTATGCACATTTAAAAAAAATGGCTCTAAGATTGTGGTGTTACAATTTGGTATCAGAGCCTCGGTTTTTGGATGGTTGCACATTTAGGTGTACCATTCCCAAATCTTGGCTCGAGTTGGTCAAACTTCCTTATGTGGAGGTATTAGTTAAGTGAATTTGAACTGTGGTTTGATAGGAGTTAGTATAGTAGGTACTAACGGTTTAAACTAACAGTTCGTGAGATGTTGTGTTTGTTACAGATAATGGCCGATACCGATCCCAACCCGTTGATAACCCAAACGGACCCCGAAACAGAAGTTATTGGTACATCTAGGGATGTAAATGTAGAAAGAGAGGATTACATTTTGAGAATGGAAAGTCGGTTAGAGCATCTCCAAAGTATTGTTGATGGCATGAACCAAAACCAAAATACTCAAACACCAAATTTCCCTCCCATGTCAAACCCTACGTTATCCGCCCCAACAATGCAATTTCCCACAACCCCGGCCTTTACCATGACAGCTCCACATATGTCAACCTCATCGGAACCTCAACCCATGATGTCTCAACCACAATACTTTTATGTAAATCCTATTCAAGGTATGCCACAATATCAATTCCCGAACCAACCGTACCAATTCATGAAACCATCTTGTACCTTTAAACAATTCCTTGATTGTAAACCTCCCGAGTTCAGTGGTAGTAGAGATCCAAATGTTACAATGAATTGGTTGAGGGAGATGGATAGAACCTTGGATGCATGTCGTTGTGAACACAAATTTAGAGTGATGTATGCAACCCATAAACTAACCGGTGGTGCTATGAATTAGTGGATACTTTGGTTGAACGCCTACCAAATGAAACCATTAACAGTATAACGTGGGATCAGTTTAGGGAGCAGGTTTGCAAATGATATTGTAATTCATTTGAGATGGATAGAATTCGATCGGAGTTCTTGAATTTGCGCATGACGGGGAGAATGTCGGTGGACGATTTTATCGAACAGTTTAATGAAAAGTTGAGGTTTGTACAACAGTGGGTGCCTGATGAGCCTTCTAGAATAAAACATTTTATTCAAGCCTTACGGCCTGAATACCGAGGTGTGGCTACACTTGCAACAAATTTGTCTCAAGCCTTTAAGTTTGCAAAGGCAGCTGAAGGTGATATGAATACCCCCGATTGGGTGAACAAAGAAAGAACAGGGTATCAAAAGTTTAAGTCTACTCAATCGAGTTCCCAACAAAGTAAGAAAAGTCAAGGGAATCAAAGGTATACAAGTTCAAACCGTAAGCAGTCGGGAAGTAATTCGGGTCAGAAAGCACAGTGGTGTGCTAGGTGCAGGTGTTCCCACAATGGTGCTTGTACCATCCAGACGATGCGATGTGTTAGATGTGGTCAATATGGGCATGATTTGGGTAAGTGTACGTTTCCTCGAAGTGTATATTGGGATTGCCACAAAGAGGGTCACCGGGCTGGAGATTGCCCATCAGAAAGGAGATCCGGGTCGGTTGGGGGATCGGTAGCATCATCTCATCAGAAGAGGAAGAATCGTCCTACACCAGAGGGTCGAGCATTTAAGATGACGGTTGAAGAGGCTACCACGACTGACGATGTCATTACCAGTATGTTCCCGATAAATAACATTGATGCTCGTGTGTTGTTTGATTCTGGAGCTAATCGCTTATTTATTTCTGTGGATTTTCATGCTAAGTTGAAATTGCCTACATCTGTGATAACTACTCCATCGGAAGTGGAGGTAGCTGATGGTTATGTGGTACCGGTCACAACATCTATTACTGGGGCAAATATTGATATTGAAGGGGCATGTTTTAATATGTTTTTATTGTTAATACCAATATCTGGTTTTGATGTGCTCCTTGGAATGGATTGGCTTAGTTTAAATAAGGCATTAATTAATTGTGATAAGCAATTAATTTCCTTTCCATTGTCTGACGGGACACACGTAGTGGCCCGCGGGGATCGGGGTAATGCATTCCTCCCTATTATCTCCTATATGAAAGCCAGAAAATCTCTTGCCAAAGGGTGTGAATCGTTCCTTGCGTATGCCATCGATGTCAGAAAAGAAAAAAACAGGTTATTAAGGACATCCGTGTGGTTTCGGAATACCCGGAGGTCTTTCCCGATGAGTTGCCTGGATTACCTCCTGTTCGGGAGGGAGAATTTAAAATTGATTTGGTTCCAGGAGCCAGTCCCGTAGCCAAGGCTCTGTATAGATTGGCACCGTCAAAAATTCGGGAAATGAAGAATCAGATAAAATAATTATTGGATAAAGGTTTTATCAGGTCGAGTTCATAACCTTGGGGTGCACCGGTTTTGTTTGTTAAAAAGAAAGATGGAACATTGAGAATGTGCATAGATTACCGGGAATTAAATAAGCGAACAGTTAAAAATAAGTATCTGTTACCGCGTATAGATGATTTGTTTGATCAGTTGCAAGGGGCCTCGTATTTCTCAAAGATTGATTTAAGGTCGGGTTACCATCAAGTCCAGGTTCATGAAAACGACATTCCTAAGACCGCGTTTCGAACAAGATACAATCATTATGAATTTTTGGTCATGCCTTTCGGTTTGACTAATTCCCCCGCCATATTTATGGATCTAATGAACCGGGTATGTCGACCGTTTCTTGATAAGTTTGTGATTGTTTTTATCGATGACATACTTATTTATTCCAAGACCGAGTTAGATCATGAAAATCACTTGAGACAAGTTTTAGACACTTTGAGACGGGAAAAACTTTATGATAAGTTCTCGAAGTGTGAGTTTTGGCTCCAAGAAGTGCAGTTTTTGGGGCATGTGATTTGTCAAGACGGGGTGAAAGTTGATCCATCAAAGATAACCGCGGTAATGAATTGGAGTGTCCCGAAAACTCCATCCGAAATTAAAAGTTTTCTGGGATTGGCCGGTTATTATAGAAGATTTATAAAGAATTTTTCAAAGATTGCTTGCCCGTTAACAAAATTCACCCGAAAAGACGTTACGTATCGGTGGGGTGACGAACAAGATAAGGCGTTTCAAACTTTAAAAGAGTTATTGTGCCAAGCTCCAACACTTGCATTACCCGAAAGTTCTGATGATTTTGTAGTTTACTGTGATGCATCTATTGTGGGTTTGGGTTGTGTATTGATGCAAAGAGATCAGGTGATTGCTTATGCCTCGCAACAGTTGAAACCTCATGAAAAGAACTACCCGACTCATGACTTAGAGCTCGCGGCGGTGATTTTTGCATTAAAGTTGTGAAGACATTACCTTTATGGAACCAAACGTGTTATTTGTACCGATCACAAAAGTCTTAAATATGTCTTCACACAAAAAGAATTGAATATGAGGCAACGAAGATGGCTAGAGCTCATAAAAGACTATGATTGTGAAATTCGATATCACCCGGGGAAAGCCAATGTAGTAGCCGATGCCTTAAGCCGTAAGGAATCGCCAAAAGTTGTTCAATTTATACGTATAGAGATTGTGTTTGATCTCGTTGATCGGTTGAGAATTTATCAAATGGAGGCCTTGAAAGATGAAAATTTAAAATCAGAAATTATGATAAACAGAAAAGACGAGTTGGTGGAAGATACTCGGAGGTTGAAAACATTTCGGTCTCGAATTTGGGTACCGTTAATCGGGGGTTTGCGGGATGTAATATTGACCGAATCCCACAAATCACGTTTGTCCATTCACCCGGGTAGTACAAAAATGTACAATGATTTGAAAGCTTTGTATTGGTGGCCTACTTTGAAGGCGGATATTGCTCATTTTGTTGAGAAATGCCATGTTTGTGCACAAGTCAAAGTCGAACATCAAAAGCCGTACGGGTCGTTAAAACAGTTGGAAATACCCGAATGGAAGTGGGAGAACATAACAATGGATTTTGTCACAAAACTTCCCCGTACACTGAGAAACCATGATATGATTTGGGTTATAGTTGATCGATTAACAAAAAGTGCCCACTTTCTAGCCACGAATGAGACCGCATCACTTGATAAATTGGCTAAATTGTACATTGATGAGATAGTATCTCGCCACGGGATTCCGTTGTCTATCGTATCTGACCGGGATCCTCGGTTTGTTTCTAACTTTTGGAGAAGTTTACAAAGAGAATTGGGTACTCGGGTGAATTTGAGCACGACTTATCACCCACAAATAGACGGTCAGTCAGAAAGAACTATTCAAACCTTAGAAGATATGTTGCGGGCTTGTGTATTAGAATATGGTGAGTCGTGGGATTCTCATTTACCTTTGGTTGAATTTGCTTATAATAACTGCTATCATTCAAGTATCGATATGCCACCATATGAAATGTTGTATGCTAGACAGTGTAGAACTCTCACGTATTGGTTAGAAGTGGGAGAAAAACAGTTTGTGGGTCCCGAGATTGTTCAGATGACGGCCGATAAAGTGGCAATATCCCGTGAAAAGTTAAAGGCGGCTCGGGATAGACACAAAATGTATGCGGATCCACGGCGTCGACCCGTGACATTTATTGAGGGTGAACGGGTTTATTTGAAAGTTTCCCCATGGAAGGGTATTATTCGTTTTGGGAAACGGGGAAAACTTGCACCGAGGTATATTGGGCCGTTTACTATCCGCCAAGTGGTGAATGACCAAACCGTTGCACTTGATCTTCCTCCTGAATTGTCGGGTATCCATGACACATTCAATGTGTGTTATTTGAGGAAGTGTAATGTAGAAGATGAAATTCAGGTGTTACCGATTAAAGATTAAAAGGTGGATTCGAGAAAGAGGTTAGTTGAAGAACCGGTAGAAATTTTGGATCGAAAGGTAACGAAACTGAGAAAGAAGCAGATACCGATGGTCTTGGTTAAGTGGAAACACAGTTTGGGTGCCGATATGACATGGGAAACCGAGGCGGATATGAGGAACCGATACCCGAGTTTATTTGATCAAGGTGAGATTCCGGGGACG
This sequence comes from Calendula officinalis, assembly GCA_963853835.1. Taxonomy (NCBI): domain Eukaryota; kingdom Viridiplantae; phylum Streptophyta; class Magnoliopsida; order Asterales; family Asteraceae; genus Calendula; species Calendula officinalis. Next base: position 57,077,733 of record OY970830.1, read on the forward strand.
GAATCTCTTTAAGGAGGGGAGATTTGTAACATCCCGAGACCCGACCTAGAATATTTTATTACTTTTGGTAAGTAATATCTTATTGTTTATTATTTTATTATTTTATTTGATTTATTTGAATTAATTGTATTTCTAACCATGGGGTTAAAAATTAGTAAAACTGAGATATTTAAAGGTTAAAATGATTTTTACATATTTGGGTTCACTTCTGAACCGGGGTTTTAAAAATATCTTCGCTGTTAAAATTGAAGTTAGTTAGGTCTAAATTAATTATCTGCGAACCTATTGTTTTATACTGTGTTAAATGAAAATACATGTGTTGGGGGAGGGGGGGTACGTGTTATAGTTAAGGGGCAGATGTCAATTGCTTTTTTCCCCCTCTTGTTTCTTTTCCAGTCACGACACAAACACACACACAACATGCACTTGAAGTTTTTACTAAATTGAAGAATTGGTGCTAAGATCCTTTAATTCCTGCTGTGAATTCGTGATTAGAGGCAAGATTAAGTAAGTTTCCTTCCTTCTTAAGCTAGGGTTTCATGTTCTTGAGCTTGGATGAACTAGGGTTCATGTGTTAGTGAGTTTTTATGAAGTTCTTGTTGAATCTTGTTGGAATTTCAAAATTGATGCATGATATGGTGTCTAATTGAGTTCTTGCAAGTTATATGTGCTGAATTGTTAGTTGTAGCTTACTTGGTGAAGCTTCCATAAAAGCTTCATCAATGGTGTTCTTGGGAAGAAGATGGATTTTTTTTCCCCAATTTGATGAATTGTCTATTTCGGTGTTCTTGATGTTGTGTTAGGCTAATTATGCATGTTAGAATGGTAATTGTTAGTTATGAAGATCACTAATTACTTGTTATGAAAATGCATAAAAGTTAGTAGTGTTTGGCTAGGATGAAATTTGGTAATAAACTAGCTAATTTATGGATTGTTGACTTTGGTCAAACCTGCTAGTTGACTTTAGCCTTGTGTGACTTGTAAACTTAATTATCAATTTCATGTCATTTATGTGCTAGTTGTCTAATTGGGAAGTATGATTATATTGGTTATACTTGCAATTGGATGCAAGTAACATGTTAGTTATGTAATTTTGATGTTGATTAAGTAAAATATCTCATTGGAAGGTGTGGTGTAAATTCCCGATTCATTATTTTCATTTTGACCCATTCGGGCTGAATATGTGTTACTTGGATTAAAATGCAAAATGAACTAACTAGATGATATTCTAAACGTTGGTAATTGATATGTGGAAATGCAAGTAATAGGTTGTAAGTTGTTGTTACAAAGATGTGGTCTTAAACTTATATCACTTGTTACATAATTGATGATTTCGGGTAACTAATTCGGTATTCATTTTGTACAGGAAAAGGGAAGGAGCCTCAGTGATATAAGATTACTGAGCTCGGTACTAAAAGGAAGCTAAGATGAGTGGATTTAACCTTCTTCTTGTATGATGTACAAAGGTTTTGGTATGGTAGACTTGTAGGAGAAAAATGCAGCATTTTGACTGGTCTGGAGGAGATAGCGGCGCTATCTCTAAGATAGTGACGCTATCTCTGCTTCATTTTTGAAAAATTGAACTGCGACCCGAAATAGCGTTTGGACTTGTGCAAAAGTCAAATGGGAAGTTTTTGGTGGACGGAGGGAGTATTACTTAAAAACTTCTCCAATGGTTAACCTTTCCAAATATTTTTTCTTATAAATATTACTAATTTACCTTCAACTATATCAAATGTTTTATAAATACCACTCACTTATGTAATTTAATAATTTTTTATAGCATTACAAAACTTAACATACCACAAAAAAACAAAATTAATCATCGTGTGTGATATTTCTTAAAAACTATTGAAATATGATAAAGTTGTAATTTATAGTTATAGAAATAATAAATGATTCACATATAAATATAAATGGGTTTAAAATGTAAAATTATTAAATATAGGGACCAAAAGAATCAAACATTGAAAGATGTTCAAGTGGTTGGGGAAGAATATGTAGTTAGAGTTATCTCTTAAAAAAATCATTCTTTCCAATAGTAAAAAGTCATTTTAGAGGTTATTCGAATAGTATCAACCTCTAAAAAAACCTCACATTGGAGATGCTCTTATGCTATTTCTCTCCTTTCTTTTCATCATTTCTCTAACTTCTCGCCTCCTTTTTAGTCCGATATCCAAAGAAAAGAAGGAAGTGATCATTGACACGCCCATGCCAAAGGAGGAAGAAAATGAACGAGAACCTAAAAGAAACTATGAGGCTACGTTCCTAATTGCCATTAATCAATATAACTTTTGCTTCTTTACCACTTACGAATTTAATTTTTTTTGAACGATAATCATAATCTACTCCTAATTACCACTTATATCCATGATGGAACTTTTTTTTTTTTTTGAACGTCAAAGAAAATTTACATTAGAAAAACTAGCAAAAATCTAGAGAATACAAGGAGCGAAGAAACACAAATCAAAACCCCAAAATTAAGAAACTAGCACCCCTAAAACACAACTATCACTTAAAAACTACACCAAAAGCTAGAGAATATCCATGACGAAACTTGAACCCTCGACCTCAAGTATGGGGGGGCGAACATCATACCGATAAGTCAAAAGCCCTATGGTATTTAAGAATTTAATGATTGTGCAGTATTTGCTGTTGGAATTCTTAAGTCCAATAAAAGGAAAGTCCCTTTTATGGTATGTGGATCTCCAAGGAATTACAATTTGAGTAGGAATTGTGTTTCCAAATATAGACTAATTTAGCCTATAAATACATATGCCAAGTTAGGGTTTTTATGTATCTAAAATAATTGTATAGAGTTTAGAGTTATATTCTCAATTTTAATCAAAGAGTTATTTTGGTTATTTTGTTCTTGGTTCTTTAATTGGTATCAGAGCCGATCATGGGTGATAACCCGCCGCCGACGAGAGGGAAGGAGGTTGGGACGACCTCCGTCCAATGTCCGATGCTCACGTCCACAAACTACACGGTGTGGGCGTTGCGCGTCAAAGTGGTGCTGCGTATTCATAAGGTCTGGGAAACGACTGACCCGGGAACGATCGATAATGCCGAAAAGAATGATCTAGCGATGGGTTTATTGTATCAATCGATCCCCGAAAGTCTGATCATGCAGATCGGTGATCAAGATTCGAGCAAGAAGCTGTGGGACGCAATCAAGACCAGATACGTTGGGGCCACTCGCGTAAAAGAAGCTCGATTGCAAACCCTAATGTCCGATTTCGATAGACTCAAGATGGCGGATAGCGAGACAATCGACGACTATGCGGCAAAGTTGTCCGAGATTGCCTCGAAATCAGTTGCGCTAGAAGAAGCTATTGAAGAATCGAAACTCGTGAAGAAATTTCTCAAAACTCTTCCACGAAGTAAGTTTATTCACATTGTTGCTTCTCTTGAGCAGGTACTTGATCTTAATGAAACCGGGTTTGATGACGTTGTGGGTCGCTTAAAGGCTTACGAAGAATGAATCAGTGAAGATGATACTGCGGACAATAGTCAATCTAAACTATTGTTCGAAAAAGACGAGTCGAAAAGCAACTCAAAACCACAATGGAAGGGAAGCAAAAACACCGGTAAAGGCAAGTCACAAGCTTTCAAGAAGAAAGGCGGTCAAAATCAAGGAAAAGAAAAGAAGGATCGGTCAAAAATCATTTGTTATCAATGCGACAAACCGGGACACTTTGCGTCTCAGTGCCCGGATCGAAAACAAAAGCTACAAGAATCAAACTACGTTGAAACCGATGACAACGATGCCGCCCTATTCAAGCATGAGATCGTTTTTTTAAACGAAGAAAAAGTGATACCATCTCGATACGATTCAAAAGAAAAAGATGTATGGTATCTCGAGAATGGGGCAAACAATCATATGACCAGAAACCGATCCTACTTTAACGAACTCAATGAAAATATTACCGGCCGTGTGAAGTTTGGCGACAATTCATGTGTCGCTATTAAAGGAAAAGGTGCGATACTTTTTCAAGGAAAAATAGGACAACAACGACTATTGACGGAAATTTACTATATACCAGATCTCAAGAATAATGTCCTTAGTCTTGGGCAAACCACGGAAACCGGCTGTCGTATCCTGATGAATGGTAATTATCTTACCATGCACGATGCTAATGGGTGTCTTTTGATGAAGGTACAAAGAACTCCTAATCGTCTTTATAAAATTCGTTTACAAATTGGGAACCCGATGTGTCTTCACTCAAAAATCAGTGAAGACACTTGGTGTTGGCATGCCCAACTCGGAGACATCAACTTCGAGTCAATGAAGAAGATGTCGAATAAAGTACTAGTCAAAGGATTGCCAAAAGTTGATCATGTAAATCAACTTTGTGAATCTTGTTTGGTGGGAAAACAAACAAGAAATCCGTTTCCAAACGCCACCTCCTATAAAGCAAACGAACCACTCGAACTAGTTCATGGTGAGTTGTGTGGTCTGATCACACCGGCCACAATAGGAGGAAAAAGGTATGTTTTCACTTTAATTGATGATTACTCACGTTTTATGTGGACATATCTTTTAAAAGAAAAAGGCGAGGCTTTCACTCACTTCAAAAAATTCAAGACTTTGGCGGAGAAAGAAATAGAAAAGTCATTGAAAGTATTTCGAAGTGATCGGCGAGGTGAATTTATGTCAACGGAATTCCAAGAATTTTGTGAGAAAAAAGGAATCAAGCGACATCTCACCGCTCCGTACACACCCCAACAAAACAGGGTTGCGGAAAAACGAAATCGAACACTTATGGAGATGACGAGAAGCATACTGAAAGCCATGCAAGTTCCAAATAATTTTTGGGGAGAGGCGGTAAATCACTCAACTTACATTATCAATCGGGTTTATACCCGAGTGTTGGTTGACAAAACACTGTATGAAAAACTCAAAAAGAAAAAGCCGAATCTCGAACATATGCGTCTGTTTGGGTGTCTAGCTTATGCAAAAACCGAACCTGTTAATTTAAAGAAGCTAGACACAAGATCGAGACCACTAATTCACCTTGGCTCGGAACCAAACTCGAAGGCGTATCGGTTATTTGATCCGTCAAATAAGAGAATTGTAATAAGCCGTGACGTCATCTTTGATGAGTCAAAAGGATGGATCTGGAGAAACAATCAAGAGCCTGTTGATGAACCTCCAGGATCTCTTACAATTCCGTGGGTATATGATGGTGCCGAACCAGAAAATGATACACCCGATGAGCAACCAGAAAGGGATCTAAATGAACCGGAAGAAGAATAAGTTCAACCTCCACCTCCGGTAATGCCCGCTCAAAATGAACCTCGAAGATCCTTAAGACAATCTGTTCTACCGACTCGACTTTAAGATGACTACATACTTCTTGCTAGTCTCGATTATGATGAACTCCTCTTAGCTACAAACGAAGAACTAGGGATGCAAATTTGACCCGCGGGTACCCGAGTCTTACGGGGCGGGTATTACCCGTCTAAGCGGGTAACGGGTCGGGTATGGGTTTAACTTTCATACCGAGAGCGGGTACGGGTCGGGTACGGGTTTCATAATACCCGCACCGTTTATACCTGACCCGAATATATATATTAATGTGTAATTTTTTTAATACAGGTTTAGCCCACTAGTCACTTCTCAAACTTAGCTCAACTTTTAATCTTTCATTAGCCCAATCTAATAATGGTTAAAATATGGCCCGTTTCCCATTAGTCCATTACGTATTGAATAAAATAAGCCCGAACGAACTAAGAGTATCAAAATTTTTAGCTATTTTGTTGAATTTTTTTATTGAACGGGTACCCGGCGGGTTCCCCGTACCCGGCGGGGATTTTTCTACCCGAACCCGATGGGGATTTGACCGGGTACGGGGCAGGTACGGGTATGGGAATAGCGGGTCGGGTACGGGTACGGGTTTTGTGGTACCCGCTATTACCCGTACCTGTTTGCATCTCTACAAAGAACCGACGACGTTTGAGGAAGCAAAAACACAACCAGAATGGGTTAAAGCTATGAACTCCGAAATCGAGTCAATAAACAAGAATGACACATGGAAGTTAGTCGACAAGCCAATGGGGGTTAAACCAATTGGGTTAAAATGGGTTTTCAAGGTCAAGAAAAATAAGGATGGATCAATTAACAAATATAAAGCACGGCTCGTAGCAAAAAGGTATGTTCAAATACCTGGTGTTGATTTTGAAGAGGTATTTGCTCCGGTGGCCCGTATCGAAACGATCCGACTTCTCATTGCTATATGCCGCCACAAATGGGTGGGAACTTCATTACCTAGATGTAAAAAAGGCCTTTTTACATGGCGAGTTAAAAGAGACCGTGTTTGTCTCACAACCGCAAGGATATATAAAAGGAGGCAACGAGAATAAAGTATATCGTTTGGCAAAAGCTTTGTATGGCCTAAGACAAGCACCTCGAGCTTGGAATACAAATCTAGACACAATTTTGAAAGAGTTGAAATTCAAAAAATGTGCAAAAGAACCCTCGGTTTACCGCAAAACCGAAGGCCAAAAAATACTAATATTAGCCGTTTATGTCGATGATTTGTTTATAACAGGTTCTTGCTTGGATGTGATCAAGAAATTCAAGACGGAAATGGCAAAGAGCTTTGAGATGTCCGATCTTGATAAATTAACATATTATCTTGGTATTGAAGTAACCCAAGATAGTTCAAGGATCACCATCAAACAAGAATCATATGCTCATCGAATCTTGAAAGAAGCTAGTGTGCACGACTGCAATGCGGCTCATTTGCCTATGGAGCCGGGTTTGAAGTTGTCAAAAAGCGAAAGAAGTACCAGAAGTTGATGCAACCCAATACCGAAAACTTGTGGGGTGTCTACGATACTTGTTACAAACAAGACCAGACATGGCATATGCGATTGGAGTTGTGAGCCGATATATGCAAAACTCGAGACAGTTACATTGGGCGGCAATCAAGCAAATCCTAAGGTACCTTCACGGTACTAAGGGATATGGCATTAAATACGAAAGAAACGGCGAAAGGCTACTTGAAGGTTATAGTGATAGTAGTCATAACATTGATCCGGATGATGGAAGAAGCACAACCGGGCATGTGTTATACTATGGGTCGTCCCCAATTACGTGGTGCTCACAAAAGCAAGACACTGTTGCTTTATCGTCATGTGAGGCAGAATTCATGGCTGCCAATGCAGTAGCATGTCAAGCGGTTTGGTTACAAGAATTGTTGAGCGAAATATCAAACAAAAAAAAAAGATGTTGTCACTATTCGTGTTGATAACAAATCGGCAATTGCTCTCACCAAGAACACGGTCTTTCACGGAAGAAGCAAGCACATTCATGCACGGTTCCATTACATACGTGAACGTGTTGAAGATGAACAAGTAAAGGTCGAGTATATATCAGGTGAATTGCAAAAGGCAGACATATTAACCAAACCGTTGGCACGAACAAGGTTCAAAGAAATGACGAGCTTAATCGGAGTTGAAGATTTCTCAAGTGCACCTTAGGAATTCGGGGGTGATTGTTGGAATTCCTAAGTCCAATAAAAGGAAAGTCACTTTTATGGTATGTGGATCTCCAAGGAATTACAATTTGAGTAGGAATTGTGTTTCCAAATATAGACTAGTTTTAGCTTATAAATACATATGCCAAGTTAGGGTTTTATGTATCTAAAACAATTGTAATGAGTTTAAAGTTATATTCTCAATTTTAATCAAAGAGTTATTTTAGTTATTTTGTTCTTAATTCTTTATTTGCCACTAAACATTGGAAGGGGGTAAAATCAGAGATGATGATGATTTATTGATTACGCCAAGATACTCATAACAATTACACTCATTAACACTCACATATACAAATGAAAGTCATATACACATACATACACGCGATAATGACAAAGAAGAGTGGAGAATGGAAGCTATATTAACAAGGGCGACGGTGGGAGGTGGTGGTATTAGATTTGTGTGTACGTTTTACTTATATAGAGGTGTTATAATGTGTGTATGTGTTTCATATGTGACAGGTTTGTGTTTCCATAGTAAATTTTTACTAAATAAACAAAACTTTAGATAAAACATTTATGAGAAATATATATGGTTTAATTAAATCGTTACAAAAGTAAACTTTATAGATTCGCAGATAGAATTAAAATTTACTCCAATAAAATAATATTACTCCCACAAAGTACAAACGAGTGAGTGACCATAATTATGCGATACGTGTACCTCACTTTAACCATGAAAGAGGATGACCAATCGCTTTACCAACCACAGTAAAAGAGTAAGGTGTGAGGCGTTATAACACCCATGTTATAGCTATAATGCCGTTATAATACACCGGGGTGCAAGTTATAGGCTGGGGTTAGGGGTGGGTGTGGGTGTGTCCAACCAATCAAAAACTAAGAAGTAATAAATGTGAGACCCTTATAATGTTATAACTTAGCTATAACATACTACACAATACCGGGTGAATGTTATAACCATAAATAATGTTATCCTATAACTAAGCTATAACTACACATCTAATACCTTGTGCTCAATAATCCAATTCTCTCTAAAACGTTTCAAAGACTACGGTCGATTTTTAGGGTTATTTTAGCTTTTTCGTCTATTCATAGAAAGGTATTTTTGTTTTATTTTAATAAATACTGCTTAATTTATCAAAAATATAAGATATAAAAAAATTATTTTCATTTTTTTTTATTTTTTTTTTGTTTTTAACAGTTTTTTATACTTCCTCCGATTCAAAATAAGTGATACATTTTCTTTTTTTGGGTGATTTAAAATAAGTGATATACTTTGAAAAATTACCTTATTTGGCAAAAAAAGTGGGATCCTCACCCACTAACTATTTACTTTAACAAAGTAAAATGACCCCCTTACCCTTACTTTTTACTTTTAAACATCATTAACTCTACTTTATTCAAAAAGTGTGGGCCCATTCCCACTAACCATCCAATTAATCTAATTTATCCATCATTATAATATTTTGCCTCAAAAACCGTGAAACCAAAAGTGTATCACTTATTTTGAATCGGAGGAAGTATGTAAAATATTTCAAACAAATTAAGATTGGATTTAAACTGCATCCGAGTTACAATAGCATATTAAAATTCTATTGGAACATAAATCTAATAACGTTTTTACACGTGAGTCAACTATCTTGCAACATAAATCCTATAAATAGAAGATTTGATGTAAATGCACGAGACATAGATTTCCGAGTGCATGTTGAGCTTACCTCTTGCATCAATTATACTTGTATGACTTTTAGTGTTTGTTCTTAATATTTTATCATTTGTAGATCAATATTTGTCTTAGGTCTTTGAATTTTAATTTGTATTTTAATAATTATATAACTCTGTCACTTCAAATGTCTTTGTTTCCGTTCTCTTGTTCCTTTGTAGTGTTGTCGTCACTGCCCTCTTTCTCCTTTGCATCGTTGCAATTTTTTTAACTATTGTTGGATGAAATCAACTTTTAAATTTATTATTTGTGTTTAGATAGCTAGCAGAAAGAATAACATGATGAAAGAAAGGCTTAGGATAACTAATCACAGGAAGAGAGTGAATGAAACGCAAACAACTAAAGCTTCTGGCTCTGACTATGTTTTGCTAAAGAAGGTGATGTAGGAAGTGATGAATGACATGTTTTTTTCATATATATATCTAATAAATTCTAACAGTTTGATATTGTTAACTTAAAATTTGGAATTAATGTTATGACTTTTTGTTATATGTTCTAAATTCAACAATTTGATTTTCATACTTTCAAATTCAGAATAACAATAATCCATTTATACTACTACCTCCGTCCAAAATTACTTGTCCACTAGATAAAAGACACACAGTTTTAAGAAAGTGCAAATATTGCACCGTCCACCAATCAAATCTCATATTTACCCACCTATAATTCATATGATTAGTTATAATTTGAAATTGACAATTATTTTGGGACAAACTAAAATAGTAAGGTGGACAATAAAAATGGGACGGAGGAAGTATTTAATTTCACAAAACAAAGGTAACATTCCTCGTTCCAAAGAGCACTCAGCGTCACTCGTTATACACCCAATGAAACACCTTGACGGCACCAAACCCACATCGTGGTGGCCTCAAACCACCGCCAAAGCTTTGCCGCCAATGATATAACAAGCATTCAGTGACAACCTAACCAACAAAGGGCAAGTGTCACTTGGAACCCACTTTCGCTTTAACATCTATGTTGGCTTTAATACAAGGGATGACAACTTTTACTTGGATGTTAAAGCCATGTTAAAAAAACTAAAAAGGCTTTAAGATACCTTTAAAAGTTGAAGAACTACAATATGTGAATGTCGGTTCTAAAGTTATATAAATTAAATTAACTCACCATTTAAAGAATATTGGCTAGGGTGTTTAAAACTAGGTATCCAAAATTCGGGATAGTAGATTTTTAATATTTAAATTCATATTCGAGATTTCAGATACCCGAATATTCACTCCAATTATCCAGAAAAAATCTAAAAAGATACTAATATTTAATTAATAATTAAAAAAAATTCAAGTGCTACACACTTCAAAATTTATTAAAAATTACTTTATAACGTGAAAAATAAATATATAGTTATAAGTCTATAATATTTACATGTATTCTAGGCTATTTTTATTGGTGGTGGTGGTGAGCATCCGTGAGGGATGTGCTCACCATTAAATAGATACATCTTCAGTTCTTCACGCGTGAGAGGGTTTCCAAGACAATGAAGGGTGATCTAGCTCACCACTAGCGGGAAAAAAGAGGGCTCTCTCCTAAGTCTGTGCAAATTGGACCGAGAACCGACTGGGACCACAGAACCGGACCGGATCGGACCGAACCGAGCTACATCGGTTCGGTTCTCGGTTCTAATTTTTATGAAAAATCGGTTCTCGGTCCCAATCGGTTCGGTTCCAACCGGTTCGGTTCGGTCCAAAACCGAAAAAACCGGAAAAAAGTCAAAGAAATTAACTCGGTTCTCGGTTCGGTTCGGTTCTTACCGGTTCTCAGTCCTGTTCGGTTCGGTTCCGAGCATCTTCGGTTCGGTCCTCGGTCCGGCAAAAACCATTTTTTCGGTTCTCGGTCCTAGTTGGTCCGGTCCGGTTCGGTCCGGTTTTTGGACCGTGCACAGGCCTACTCTCCCCTATTTAAATAAGTTTTTTATTAAAATGTGAGGTAGTGTGATCTAGGCCTGTGCATGGTCTAAGAACCGGACCAACCCGGACCGACCCGGTTAGGATCGAGAACCGAAATTCCTGTATTTGGTGGACCGAGGACCGGATCGAACATGCCTGGTTCGGTTCGGTTATTGTTCGTGTATTTTCGGTCCAGACCGTCTAGAAACATAAGCAATTTTTAGCGGGTTTTTTTTTGGGTATTTTCGCTATTGTTTCGAGCAGGAAAAACATTGTTTTTAGCTGCATAGTTTTGCAGAAAAATGTAGTTTTGGCAGCTATTTTGGCCGCATAAAACTGCACTGATTCACGATTGAGTAGGATTGAGTAGGTTTAAGAATTACGAATGAAGTTTACGATTGGGAAACCGACGATCATATATGTGAAGGGTTTTAAGATTGTATACGTAATACACAATTACACATGGGTATTTTGTTGATGGGCTAAATGATTTTTTTGCTGGGCTAAAGGATTTTCATGTTGGGTAAAGGTTTTTGTTGCTGGGCTAAGGGTTTTCTTCGGTTCCACTCGGGTATTTTCGGGTCCTTCGGTTTTTACCCGAAACGGACCGAAATTTTCGGTTCCCATAAATTCAGGACCGAGAACCGGACCTTTGGATGTGGTTCGGTTCGGTTCCTTCGGTCCCTGTCGGTCCTGGTCGGTTTCGGTTCATTCTGCACAGGCCTAGTGTGATCATTAAGGGTGAAATGTGAGAGAAAGGGAGGGGGGATATAAATAGAAAGAGAAAATAATGTGTCGTTAATTTGTTAGGTTAAATGGTGTTACCACGAAATGCAGTGTTTGTATATTATTAAATATAGAAAAATAAATAGAAAATAATTTTTTTTTGGATATTCAAATATAAAAATGGAAAGAGAAAATAATATGTCGCTGATTTGGATGGTGAAATTGTGTGACCACTAAATGCAGTCTTTGTATATTATTAAATAGATAAATAAATAGAAAATAATTTTTTTGGATATTCAAATATAAAAAGTTTTTGAAATCACTATCTGAATTTGAAAACTCAGATATCCAAATTTTTGGATAATTTTCAATATTCGCGTACCTACTATATCTTATTCAACGTTTTAAAACCCGGGTTTTCAGTCAGACCGACCGATGCCTTAAAAACTGTCGGGGCGTTTGTACCGAATTACAATGTTACTCAGTATTTAAGATAAGTTAGTTATAAAGAATTTTGTAAGTAATAGAAATTCAAAAAATTACCAATTATAAAGATTAACAATCTTGAAGATGAAGATGAAGATGAAAAAGAAAAAAAAGGAATGTGACGATCCACGGATGCAGCCTGTGTAGAATATGATAAAAAAAATGTTAAAACTTAAAAAAAAATTGATTCAACCCGGTTCGGTCAAAAACTCCCCTGTTCGATCCGACCCATATTTTACATATTGATCGGCTATATTCAGTTCACACCACATCTGTATTTCTGTCCGACCGGTCTAACCCGGTTAGGGGTGAGCATGTGGCGGTTTTTAACTAAAACCAAACCCCGCCCTAAAAGTTTGGATTTTAAGAATTACACCTCGTTCAGTTTCGGGTTTTTCAATTTCGGTTTTTCAGGTTTTCCGGTTCGGTTTCGGGGGTTTTTCGGTTTTTTAATTTCCTTTAAATTTACCAATTTATTACCTTAAAAATTAATATTATGATTCAAACTCCCAAACATTAACTCATTTCATTATAAATAAAAAACAACTAGTAAATAATAGAATAACATCCAACAATCTTTTGCAACAATCATAGTTCATGTCTGCATTCATAGTAGTTTCATCCATAGAATATTTTTATAAAAGTTGAAACATATAATTACGGGGCGGGGTGGGTTTTTCGGTTTGGTTTTTCATATGCCCCAAAAACCGTCCAAACATTCGTGTTTTCCAAAAATCAAAATCGTTTATATCGATTTTTCAAATGGTTCAATTTTTTCAGATTTTTCAGTTTCGATTCACTTTTTATGCCTCACCCCTAAACCAGGTAGTGATTGATCTTATTACTTTGAAATCAAGATGTTTTGACTTTTTTCTATCCAATTTACAATTTGCACCTTTCGTACCGATGACCTAACAAATTAGCTTTAGCAGATCCCCATCTGTTTGTACTTTGTATAATGCACCTTCTTGCACATTCTCTCTTCTAGATAAACATGAGATCTGTGAGTCTAATCGATTCCTGGGTTCAAACATGTTCCATGTTCAAAGGATCTTCATCATCATCATTCATTGGATTCTTCTGCACAACACCCCTCAAATGTAGTAAACCCAATTTCAAAATTCATCCAAGATCCAGAATCTCTTCAAGTTTTTCTGTTTCTGCTGCAATTGTCAAGGAAGAACACGAAATTTCGGGTGAAATCTCGTCGGATTTCCAAAAACCGAGCTTCAATTTCAAGGCGTACATGGCGGAAAAAGCAAATTCGGTTAATAAAGCGCTTGATGAATCGATTGCTATTAAAACTCCGCCCAAAATCCATGAAGCTATGCGTTACTCCCTACTCGCCGGCGGGAAGCGTGTGAGACCCATTCTCTGTATCGCCGCTTGTGAACTGGTCGGAGGAACCGAATCCACCGCTATGCCGGCGGCCTGCGCCGTCGAAATGATACACACGATGTCGTTAATTCACGACGACCTTCCGTGCATGGATAACGATGACTTCCGCCGTGGAAAACCTACCAATCATAAAGTTTACGGCGAAGACGTGGCGGTACTCGCCGGAGATTCCCTTCTCGCCTTCGCTTTTCAGTACGTTTCGAGCGCAACCGTCGGCGCGTCGCCTTCACGCATCCTGGCAGCTGTCGGAGAGCTCGCGAAATCCATCGGAACGGAAGGGTTAGTGGCGGGTCAAGTGGTGGATATAGGTTCAACGGGTGCAAACAACGTCGGATTGGAGGAGCTTGAATTCATCCACATACATAAAACGGCGGCATTGTTGGAGGCAGCCGTCGTGTTGGGGGCTATATTGGGTGGCGGTAGTGAAACTCAGGTGGAAAAATTGAGGAAATTTGCTTGGTGTATTGGGTTATTGTTTCAGGTAGTGGATGATATATTAGATGTTACGAAGTCGTCGGAGGAATTGGGGAAGACCGCCGGAAAAGATCTGGAGGTTGGGAAGACGACGTACCCAAAACTGATGGGTTTGGAGAAATCACGGCAGTTTGCGGAGGAGTTGTTGACGGAGGCTAAACATCTGTTGGAGGGGTTTGACTCACCCACGGCGGTCGCACCGCTGGTAGCTCTGGCGGAGTATATAGCTTACCGGCAAAACTGAAATTATTGTATTTTGAAAGTTTGAAACCGTGGGTTTGATTCTTGGGTCAATGTTGTAAGATTGGATAACTAATTAGATATATCATAGGGTTCTTTTATATATGTAAACTGATGATTTCGGTTTTACAAAAAGTATAATTGATTTGTTGAATTACTACTTCACCTTTTTAACAGAAGAAACTTGAGAATTGTCGAATATTTGGCTAATTATGGTTTATTGTTTGCATCCTCCTCTAAATTCTATATTGCATTCATCTTTTAATCCAAAATTTCAAGAATCTGCAGTTTTATATTTGAGCAATTTATAACACAGTGGAAAAGAGAGAATCACAACTCTTTTTGTAACATACAACAAAATTCTACTACATGACAAGATTGTACAACTAACTAGGGACAATAATCATAAGGCAGTTGTTGAGTAATTTTTTTTTCAGGGTGACTGAGTTTTGCTCATGATGTATGCGACTTAACTATTTCCGAGGCTGTTTCCGAACTTTCATCCGGTAATATTTACCCAGAGAGAGATCGAACCAACCAGTAACTTTTAGAATGTCATTCGAGAACCTTTAACATTAGTCAATCACCAGATGGTTTCACTTGTTGAGTAAGTCAAATGATCAATGTGATTCCACGACATTGCCAGCTGGCAAGTAGTCAATAAAAGTCTTTTTTGGAAAAGTATTTGGAATCTTGAAAACGAAGTGGTTCATTTCCCCAACAAGTCCATCCAGCTAACAATTCTCTACCAAAGAGTTCAATGCAATGAGCAGGCTTTGATCTAGGTATGTATTCCTTTAGTATCTCTGATAACAACCGTTGGATCATCAGAAAAAATAAGCATGAATAATTAATTAATTATCAGATACAATTAATACCTCCAATTGGGGGTTTCCTAGAGTAATCTCCAGGGATACTGATGAACACTTGACCATCTGGAATAGATTTTAGTTTCTCATAATCTCCATCCTGTAAATATCACATATTTAATAATAATTAATTAATAAAAAATAATTTGTTAAAATGTCACCTTAGCATTACAATAACCAAGTACAAGACATTCATACGGTCTATGATGAAAGAGATCCAATTCACTAATCAAAGAACCATCTACTTTAATTTTCAACCAATAATGTGTTGCCATGTATTTCACTCCCCATTTAGGAAATAATTCTTTTTCAACAAATATTCTTAATTTCTCCTTATTGGTTACCCACAGAGCTACTAATGATTCATTTCTGTCAACAAGTTCCTTTATAGGAAGAGATAAAAAGTATCGATTCGGTAAAGTTGGGTACCTAAAATTATCACAAAAACATGAATTCAAAATCTCTCAGAATTTATAATTGCTAAAGAGTATATGTATACTTACCTCAATTTTTGGTGAGCACTGCTATTTTCCCAAGGTGGATCAATCACAATTAGATTAAATCCACAATTGTCAGGGATCAGGCCATGAATCTGCTTCAGATCAGACTTCCACATGTGCATCAAGCAAAGATATGGAGATTGTAAGACAAATTGAATACAAGATCAATGAGCAGATACAGTATTGATTGGTAGATAAAATATGCAAAAAAATGTATGCAAACCATGTAGAAGGAACTCTGTTTGGGTATTATGTATTTGCGATTTAGGAATTCAGCCTCCATGTCATTGTTTGTCTCATTAGCAACCAAGCTCTCAAATGCTGGAATGTTTCTTTTTTCACAGTTTTGAACTGATTGTAAACCTGCAGAACCAATTCAACAACCATTTAACAGTTATACTTTCAAAGTGATCATTGGTGAAATTATGTACTAATAATGCATCATATTCTTTATCACAGTAAGTAGAACTAAAATCTGCAACACAGTAATGGAAATCATTGCAATTACCTTGTGTTGGTATGTGATCCTGATGAATA
Organism: Calendula officinalis; assembly: GCA_963853835.1. Lineage (NCBI taxonomy): Eukaryota > Viridiplantae > Streptophyta > Magnoliopsida > Asterales > Asteraceae > Calendula > Calendula officinalis. The sequence continues at coordinate 57,094,089 of OY970830.1, forward strand.
TACAGAGAAATTTCAAACAATGGAGCTTGCCATACACTCCCAAGCTCAACAAACGAATGTTCATCACTTGTTTCCTTCGATTGTCCACAATCAGATGTTGCAAATTCATCATTTCTCAATTTCCCTAAATTCAGTAAAAGATCATTAGCTCCGATCAAACAATCGTGCGCCTTCATCAAGAACGGTTTCGCTTTCTGCAACAATTACGTATCCAATTTCAAACCGTATCACACACACATTGTTGGATATAATGAAATGCACAATCGAATTTTACAAAATTATTACCTGATGACGTTTATCAGCTGCTTGTTCTCTTTCATTAAGTGGAGGAGGTTTTTTCTGTCTACGTTTCCGTTTTCTTTGATTTTCTAATACCCTAGGATGCTCTTCACCGGAGGGATTCAGTTCGAAGAAACGAGAGTAGTAAGAAGATGGAGAAACCCTAAAATGCGTGTAGGAGCGGTTGAGGACGCGAACTGGATCCATGAATACGGTGTTTGAACCTTCGAAATGATAAATTCCTGACTTCATAAACACTGATAGGTTATGATTTGCGTCTGTTTTCGCTTCCGTCATGATCGGGGTTCAATTTTCCGGCTGCCACAAACAAGAAGCTGGAAGCTTCGATACTGGTTACGTAGAAGGCCACCGGCGTGACCCCTAATTTATAACACTGTATTTCAGAGCTTTAATTTAGAGTGAAAAGAAGAGGAAATAAAGGAAATAATTTTTTTTATCATATTTCAGAGAGTGTTTTTTATAAAAGAAAGGAAAAGAAGGGGACATAAATTATGGCCATATTTTCTCTCCTAATCTTCCTCCCAAAAGTGGGAAGATTTGGAGAGAAGAGAAACTTTAATTAATTGTAATTACCAAACTAACCTTGTCATTACCTAATTTCTTTATATTTTAAGGACAAAATTGTAAATGTGTTAACTTTTTTCTTTTCTCTCCAACTCAGGAACACAAAAAATGATTATTTTCTTTTCTTTTCTATCCGACATGGGAAAACAAAAGGAAAATTATTTTCTTCTTAATTTCTCTTCTCTTCTCTTTACTTCACTTCCTTTTTTTTTTTTTTCTTTCATTTAAAAAGTGTGGAACACAGTGTAAGTAATTTGATTGTTCGTTTGAATAGGCTGTCCTCCGGTTTAATCCGAATCAATTGACCCGAATGAACTATTTTTTTTTTCCTTCAAGAAATGGTATTAACTTTTTTTAAAGGATAAGACTATGTGTAATAGGTGAGTTTCAGTGGTTATCTCTGACACATCAGCGTCATATCAGCCCGATCAAATACATGAAAATCCCGACTAAACTCACGTAACCAGATGACCAAACATTCCCCTTTAAAAATATCTACCCCTTTTAAAATCAGGCGACCTGTATTAGTCGTCTGAACGACCCTTGAACATCATACGACGCGTCCAGGGTGAGCTACGTAAGGGGAGGGACGCGTCCCTTGATAATGGGACGCATGCCGTGACCACTACCGTTACGAGTAGTCTAACACACGCCATCTAATTCTAAATTATTTTGTTCACGTTAGAATTGGAACCAATAATTATATGCAAAACTATAAACACCAGATACTACTGAGCTATAAACCATTTGGTGATAAATGGTATTGATGTCTAATACTTGTGTATACTACATATTGATATTTACCACAAGTTAATATTGTAATCCACTAATTTTCTTTCCTCATATCATCCTTTGATTTTGACACTTGTCGTGATCAAGTGTGTAGACACATAAGTAAGCATAAATATTAGACACTAATATAATTGCATTGTGATAATGAGATTGCCATATTGATTGCCAAGAATTCGGTGTTTCACGAGCGTACAAAGCATATTGAGATTGATTATCATTTTACTCGCCGATCATCATCTTCTACAAGGGACTATCTCTCTTCTGCATGTTCCATCCATGTTGTGGATTGTTGACATGTTTACAAAGCCTTTGACTCCTCCTCGCTTTTAATTTCTAACTGACAAACTCTCAATGCTTATTATTATTACATTATGAGTTAGAGGGGGATGTTAGCATTATAGTTTATTAGGTTATTATTGGTTGATCATATATTTAGCTAATTAGCTAGTTTACCCAAATTCGCTTTTACTTATCTATTTATATTGTTTTCCTTTTCTCATTGTGACTTACACTTTCTTTTGATTGCTAGTTTACCCAAATTCGCTTTTACTTATCTATCTAGTTATAAAACTCTAGCCATTCTTATTATTATATATTACATTTATCTTAAGATGAATAGTGGCACACATCTGATTTTTTGTTTTTTTTTTTAATTTTTTTTTTGTGGTTGGTCCAGCACATCAAAATGTGTTGCTGCTAAAGCCTCCGTTTTCTACAAGGGCCACATGGGATCAATTCTTATCACATTTTTAATACACCCGGCGCACTTTACTACTTTAGTAGTTCAGGTTAGCTCCCCACTTCATATTTTCTGATTTAATTTTCTTTCTTTTTTTTCTTTTTTTTTTTTTTTTTTGCTTTTTCCTTTTGTCATTTTATTAATTGAATTGATACATATCAATATATCATGTAGACGAATTATTATTGTTTAATCATAATAACGATTTTTTTTCCTTTTAATTTAAGTCGTCATATACGACTTCTGTTTTTTAATTCTCAGGCTTTAACATTTTTAACATTTAGCTTTTGATTACTTACGTTTTAACCCCTTTGTTTTAACATGTTAGATTTTGTTCAAAAATTATAATGAGTGTGAATAATAGTAATATAACATTACCAACTTATTTTACAGGTCAAATTACTTATAGTATTAAAATTATTAAGAATATGAATTTATGATTGTACGAATACCAATAGACATTATTTTAAATATTATATAAAAATCCCCGCGGGAACGTGCGGGTAAAAATCTGCTAGTTAGTTTACATTGTATTTCTGTCATTCAAAGAATATGTGTAAACAAAGGTAAATTTGGGTTTTTGTACATTAGTGGAATTGAAGTCGAGAGAAGGGATAAAGTTAAATGACATAAATACCCTTATATAGTGAGCATGTGCATGTATTTAACGATAAAAATTAACGTTTACTATGCTTAGGGACTAAAAGTGTGACGATGTATGGATGTTAGGGACTATTAGTGTAATTTTTGTGACTTAGGGATCAAATCCAAAAATTTTATTAAACCAAAGAGATTATCCATGTATATAAATTTACATGCTCATTAAAACAAAGTAAATATTTTCGTAAGTTATACCTTGTGATTGAAAAACAAGAATTCCAAAACGAATATGTATATAAATTGCAAAAAGCAATGATAATCTAGATTACCAACATAATCTATTCAAAATTTGACATTTAGCTTAGTTATTTTCTCAATTCTTATATTTATTTTCAATTTTATTTATTCTAATTTAGAGCATTTCCAACTATACTCTCGATAAATTACTCCGTTCTAAATAAAGTTTTAACTCTTATCATACATTTTTTCAACACTTTAAAACTAGTGAGACTCATATTTTATTAATATACTAGGTTATGACCCGTGAAAAATCACGGGCTATCAATTATTTTATTATATGTAACTTTTATAGTATACAAAAATTATTGTTAATTTTATGATCATTAGATATACTATATAGATATGAGGGTATATGATTACAGATGAATAAAATCATAAACTTGACTGTCAATGATTTCACGGTGGTTAATAATTTTATTAAAGGTATTTTTTATAAGACAAAAATGTAAAATATTACTTGTGTTTTTATATATGATAGTAGGTTATAACCCGTGAAAAATTCACGGTTGGTCATATTTTTGCTGAACGTAACTTTTAAAAATACAAATATAAATCATTATTATATGATGATTATTACTTATACGATAAGAAATTATATGATGTTTATAACGTAAATTGTGGAATTGAATTGTATAATGTTCATAACCCATGAACTTCACGGTGGAAGATAATTTTATTGAATGTATCATTTATATTTTATTGACTATTTGACATACCTTTATACTATTTGGACACTCTAAAATTTATTAATAATTCTCACACAGTCCCCATTATTCTCCGTCGCTAACCACCACCTCTACCAACTCACTCGCATCTAGTCGACCACTGTTGCCGTTCACTCTGACATTCACTATGACATCACCAACTTACTCCGCCGCTTAGGGGTGTGCATGGGGCGGTTTGGGGCGGTTTTAGGCTCAAACCGAACATGATCCGTTAATTTCGGTTTTAGGATTTTTAAACCCAATGGTTTTGGTTTCCAACGGTTTCGGTTTTAGCGGTTTTTAGCCTTTAACGGTTCGGTTTCGGTTTTAAAACCGAATCCACCTCGTTTAAAACATAGATATATAATTTCATGTACTAATCTTCATTTTTCTAAAATTACATATAAATTTCAGTAACAATATCTAATTTACAGCATTAACTTCAATGTCTAATAATATATTTCGACAATGAATACCATTTTTCAGCCCAAAATTCAAATTATAAACGTATTTTGTAGCATATAATAACGATATAAATATTAATGAACCATGGTAGATGGACTTTCAAATATTTAAATATGTCGACTTCTAATAAATAAATATAAAATTAAAAAAAATATACTTCGGTTTTTGGTTAATGGTTTCTTAATGGAGCGGTTTTTGGTTAAAACCGAAACCAAACCGAATCCATCGGTTTTTCCAAAATCTAAAACCAAACCACCGGTTTTGAAATGGTTTCGGTTTTATCAGTTTGGTTTTGTCGGTTTTAACGGTTTGGTTTCGGTTTTTCGGTTTTTATGCTCACCCCTACCGCCGCTCATTCCGCCTCTACCAACTAACTCCTCCGCTAACTTCGCCACCACGATCGAATCTTCCGCTCACAACCATCGTCGATCACTGGTTTTAAGATTTTTAAAAAAGTGTGTATAATTATGTTAATTAATTGTTTTTTTACCAATTTTGAAGTTTTAACTTTAGTTAAAGTATTTATTTGGTATAAAGGGGTGTGTTATAAAACTTATTCTGTCACTTAAATTCCCAGGATAAATAGTCTCTCATTATATTTCTTTTTTCTCTCTCATTTCTCCCTCCTTTTAACACATGCAAAACATTAAATTCTTTTTAACACCTCAAAAGTGGCCACACATTGAACAAGAAATCATCCAAGGTATCCACATTTGTGTCGACCACTTGTAACCAACGCCCAATACCGCGCCAAACGCTTTTTGTAACTTCACAATTCCAAAAAATGTGCTCCGTATTTTCAACACCATTCCCGCACATCATACAATTTAAATCTTCGAAACTAATACCCCTCATCATTAGATTGACTTTAGAGGGAATTCGATTTAAATTAACCTTCCAAAAGAGAATGTTAACTTTTCGGGGAACTAAACCGTTCCACCGCGTTTGTGTCACTGAAGAAGGAAGCAAAAGATTATCAAGCCATCTCCTAGTACTCTTAACTTCCAAAACTCCTTCATTACCGATTTTCTAATGTAACACCCTAAAATTTACAAGATTTTTAAAATTTTTGAAAGCAAAATTATAATCAAAAGGTCCCATAAATAAGTCTCAGATATAAATATTTAACATTTAAAACGTATTTCATGCGGAAATAGTTAAAATAAAAATAAAGTGTTTTTAAAATATTAATTGCTGTCCACATCAGTGTTGATGAAATACAGCCGTCAACCGTCCACCTTCTCCCTTCCTTTACTGGTACCTGAAACAATGTGGGGGAAAGTTTGGGCCAGCTGGGGAAGTTGAGTGAATAATTCTCAAAATGCAAACAATCATAACATACGACACATGAGGGCACATCGGTGTACTCCTACTCAGAATCTACTCGATTAATTACTCAGATTTATTTCTCAGATTTTATTACTCAGATTTTAATTTATATAGCGCGCTAGGGTGACTTGGGCCGAGAGATCAACCTCGACCCGCCTCACACCACCTCAACACCTGTACTCTTCGGTGTTGAGTCAAAAGGCCTGACACCAGTACTCTTCGGTGCCAAGTCAAAACGTCTGACACCAGTGCTCTTCGGTGTCAAGTCAGATATATTATGTTTAATGTTTAACTCAAAACTCAGAAACTCAGAACTCAGAAACTCAGAACACAAGATGCTAGATCAGAGATAACTCAGATAACAGATAACTCAGATAGCAAATATGGTGCAAGTAATGTAACAAGTAAGTCATGCATTTATAACGTTAAAACTGAATACACGGTGAGAATACTCACCTCGAGAAACGTAAGCTCCAAAGGGTTCCCGGCAGTCAAAGGTACAGCACGTTATCTCCTAGACGGTCCTAAAACCAAAAACGAAACCCTGAATTAAAATTCTACCCGAGGGCTTATTTCAGAAAGCTGGCAGCCCCCGTCAGTCTCACGGAAACTGCCATAACTCCTAAGCGGCTCATTAGATATTTCCCATCTTTTTACCATGACAAGTAGACAACCAGAACTACACATCTCTGTGAGACGGTCACTGGCCAAAACAGACTCTAAGTGTCTCAAAACAGTGATGCAAGACAGACATGCTGCACAGGTCATCTTCCTAACAGCAGCATACTAAATTGACTATAACTTTTAAACCGTAATTCGGATTGGCGAGAGGGTTGCGGCATTGAAAAGCTAACTTAAAAATCAAGGTCCCAGCACGGGCCAAAAACCCTAAAGACCATTTTAAGTACATCAAAAATCCCTTAGAACAGGAGGCCAATTTCTGCCAAAATGTTATCTTATAAAAACTTGTTTTAACAACCCGACTAGTCACCGAACAAAAACCCGACACCAAGTTTCTACCCGATATCTCTAGAATTCAGATTAGACTAATTATGCTTAAATCCCCAAAAGAGCAAACTTGATAAAAAAAAATAAGGAAGACTTCCCGACTAGGAAACCAAGAACCCTACGGGTTCGGTTTCCCTTCGGTTAAGGATTTTCGGTTTAAAACTAATGAGACAACGACCCAAATTTTTGAAGGACATCTAATACACTAGGCAAGAGCAAACGGCGAGGCTCGAATCAGACCACACCTACACACAAACGCAGATTGCACAAACAAATGAATCGATGATCATAACAAAACAAAGTGACTACCAATAATTCTCTTGCCCAAACTCGATGGTTGCTTGGCTCGAGGTTGACGATCTACTCTCCTGATTGATTACTAAGCCGGTGGATAAACACAGAATCGCCACAATACGTATACACAATTCCCTTGGTCGGTGTGTTACTTTTGTCGGATTAATAAATCCTTTGCTTGATCTCGTACGTGGCTCGTCTCCCGTGCAATGTATTCTTCCTGCTCAGTTTCGTGATTACTAAGAACATCACATAAATCAGGAATGACATGAGGAACGAATAGGTAGGATCGAACAGTAAAGGGATGTAACGATCAAAAAGGGGAAGAAACTTACCAACGACTGCTACTTGCTCGATGATTGCTGATACGGAAATAATAGAGGACGACGGTGTAACAACCCGAAATTTGTAAATAAATAAAATATGTAAAAATATGATAATTATGGATAAATCATGTAAAACACGTAGGAATTGGTTTCGTGTCGTTTGGAGTCCGTATGAGAAAGTTATGGACGAAACCGTGTTGAAACCTAGACCGAAAAGTGCAGCCCTGCTGCACAGGCAAGTTCGCGGCGCGAGACAGGCGCGAGCGAAATGCGAGGTTGAGCAGAGGGACCAGAGCTGGAACGCGAGCATCTCGCGTCGACTTCGAGTCGACTTCGCGGCGCGAGCCAAGCGCGAGCCTGGCGCGAAGTCTGGTAAAAGCGGCGATTAGGGGGCAGATCCGCGTCACTTCGCGACGCGAGCTCGGCGCGAGCGGGGCGCGAGCTCTTCCGACCAGAGCAATAAATCGGGTTTGAGCTCATTTGATGCATTTGAAAACCCTGGTTTCTTTCTCTTCGAGCTTGTGAGCGATTTTGGGTGTAAATCATCATTTGGAGCTGATTTCTTCATCAAATCTTGTGATTCTTCACTCCTAGTTGAAGATTAAAGGTATATCTTCACTCCTTTGTAGTTGTAGCTCAAGATCTATGGATCTTGAGGCTAGGGTTTGAAACCCTTGTTCTTGGGTTGTGATTAATGGTTAAATAAAGGTTGTATACACTTAATAGATGGTATATTAACAAGGGAATCAAGTGTATGATTATGATTTGTAAGAATCTTCGGTTTGGTTAAACCTAGGGTTTGGTAAATCAATATATTTGGGGGAAATGGATTGATGGGTGTTATCTAGAGGTAGATGAACACATTAGTAGTAGTAATTGATGTTGATCATATTGTGATAATTGTATTAGGCTTTTGGTGTGGTCTTGGAAGGTTGACCGATTTGTGAAGCAAGGAAACTGACGTAAAGAATACGGTTGGAGCACTTATTTGCTAAGGTGAGTACATGAGACTTTTAAACTGGGTACATAGCAATTAATTTGAAAGTACATATGATATTGTATCAGTCTTTATTAACAAATATTTTGATAAAGATAGTAATTGAAAATGTATGAGGGTACGTAGAATGTGATACTAGAATGTGTCTAGTATGAGTGATGAATTTGAAGTAAATTATAATAGATTCAAGTAATTATGGAATCTATGTTAATGAACAATAATAATGTAGTAAGTGATTAAAAGAATGCATACGGAGCCTTTATTAATAAATATGTATTAGTAAAGCAATTGGGAATGATTTTATAGTAATGAGTACCTATTGGTAAAATATACTAATAAAAGTAAAGAACGAATATATATGAGAAAGAATATGATGTGACTAGTAATAATTGTCTATTATAGTCAAGGGAGAGATAAAAGTATTATGTTATCGATGAATAAGAAATGTATCTTATGTGTAAAGTAAGTATGGACCTCATAGGGTTCATAGATGTAGAAGTAACTGTGGTTGCTTATGATCGGGTCCATGGGACCATACAGGTACGTTCACACTGTGATGAACTAATTATATGTCGTTAGTATTAGATGACTAACTTGATTGATGTTGGATGTGATAGCCGAAGGCTTTGACTGTCATAACTGTTAGGTTATGGTAAGAGATAGATGGTGGTGACGCGGGGGATCCCCGGTCACTGGACGGTGGTATATATGTTTATACACCGAGTGTATATATGTTTATACACTAAGCACACGGGTGCTTCTAGTACGCATATGTTTGGTACTAGGTATGTTAGGTTTTAATACATATATGTTTATGTATTAGACATGTTGGTGCTTCTGGTACATATATGTTTATGTACTAGATATGATTGGGCTTCTGGTACATATATGTTTATGTACTAGATATGATTGTGCTTCTGGTACCTATATGTTTAGGTACTAGATATGGTTGCTAGGGAATCAAGATCGATAAGGTCGCAATAGAGCGACTAGACGGTACTAATGTAGTATATATATGTATATATATGTTTATATATTTATGGAATTGTTATTATGATTATTGGGGTCTAAAACCCATGTATCTCACGAGACTATTTTGTCTCACGTACTACGTTTGTTTTGTGGCTATGTACTCAGGTACAGGTTGAAGTGATAGAAGGTTGCACTAGAAGTGGCCTAGAGATGCTTAGTTCGGGAGCTCATAGGTAGATCCCGTTTGCCTATGGTTTTGATATACTTGGTGACACCGTATTTTTGTAAACTCTGATAAAGGTTTTAAAGTTTTTGAAAAACTGTATTTTGGAAAATGTACCAAATGTTGGGAAATTGTATTTTAAATGATTTAAACGATGTTATAAAAATACGGGTGTTACAACTTGGTATCAGAGCTATAGTTTAAGTGAATTAGGTTGGATGTCCATCCTAGTCTTATACTGTAGCATTAGGAATGTAAGATTCCTTGAGATCATTAGGTTGACCTTGAGACTTTATGTTAAGTTTAGGGTTGAACCTAGGGGACCTATGAAAGTGATGTGATTATGGATAATCAGTGTTATGAGACTCATGAAACGTACCCGAGGTACTAATTGTTTAATGTCTTTCGTATAGTCAAGATCGAAAGAAATGGTTAACACTCGAAGAAGTGGGAAAGCCCCGGAGGGCCGGGAGGAGGATACACCTCATGTTGAGGCTGAGGTTGAACAGAAAAGTCAACCGTCGATGCACCGGGTGGGTGAATCGGAGGTTAGAGCTAATAGAACTCCGGTGACCATGACGGACCTCCAAACTATTATTGATCAACTCAAGGGAGTGGTGGCCGATGAGGTGCACCGCATAATTGGGGACCGTGAGAGGTCGGATGGAGATCGTGTATCCGATGCTAGATCGGATGAGAAAACCAGGGGTGGTGGCACTCGAGTGGAGAAATCCTCCACAGGTGGTTGTAGTGATGCGAGGGCGAGGCCCGATGAAAATTATGGTTGTTCTTTTAAGACATTCATGGCTTGTAAGCCAAACATTTATACGGGTAGTTCGGACCCGAAGGTAACTATGAGGTGGATCCGAGAGATCGAGCGGGTCATCGGAAGTAGCAAGTGCAAGAAAACCGATATGGTGTTGTATGCATCTCAATTGCTAAAAGAGGATGCTATGGTCTGGTGGGACATAGTTTATGAGACCCTCGGGAGGGAGGTGGTAGAGAGAATGTCATGGGATGAGTTTACCGTGAGGTTGAGGAAGAAATTTTGTCCCGATCGAGATTTGGAGAAAATGCATGAGAAGTTTGTGACCCTAAGGAAGGGTGAGATGTCGGTCGAGGAGTACACGAGGGAATTCACGGGATTACTTCCGTTTGTTGCTAAGACCTACTCCGAGGAGAGGTTGAGGGTAGTTAGGTATGCTAGTGGGCTACCTTGGGATTATCAGTTAGAGGTAAAGAGAGCGGTCACGCTAGATGAGGCCATTAGTGCCGCCCGAGGTGTGGAAGAGGTGAACGAGGCAAAAGTTGTCGAGAGGGCGTATGTGGGAGATAAGAGGAATGCCGAGAGTGGATCGGGTACGGTTAAGAAGGGAAAGTTCACGTCGAACTTCTCTAGGCAAGGAAGTGTAACCTCGTGCAAGAGGTGTGGGAAGAATCATACCGGCGAATGCCGTGGAGAACCAAAAATTTGCCATGATTGTGGAAAGACGGGACATTTGGCCCGAGATTGTAGATCCAAACCAATGGCCGAGGTTGAATGTTACTCGTGCCATGAAAAAGGGCATTATAGCCACGTGTGCCCGAAGAAGAAAACCGGAACGCTTGTGTCTGCGGCTCAAAAGAAGGCGGAGCCGGCAAAGGTGAGAGGACGATCCTTCCTACTCTCACGGGAGGAGGCGCGCGATGGGGCGTCAGGTTCGGGAGCTAAGGATTAGGCGGCCCGTAATTGTAGCATTGGATGATTAGGCCGGTGTGCCATTTGTTTCCCTAAGACTTTAGTTTTGGGTATTATTGTAATCCTTCCGAATGCTTTGGTTAAAAACATATTTTGAATGTTATGAATTTTATTGTTAATTTATTCACTTGAAAGATTTGATTTAGCAAGGTTGAATAACTGTCGATAAGAGTAGAGGCATTTGGTAGGACCATTGAGATGGACTGGATGATTATGCAGCAAGCCAGTATGTTGTGTGGGTATAGCCATATTGTTGGATTGTTGCCCAATTTGGTGCTTACGGGAATTAGTAGATGAGTTGTATGACGCGAATAGTCATCGTGGGAATAATCTTCCGGGTTAAATGAACTCGTATTTTTGTGAATCATAGACCGGAGTCGGTTGGTTGACTCAAAGATGACCGGGATGACCGGCGAGTTATGGTTAATAGAATTGAGTGATAACTACTTCTGTAGCGACAAAAGATTTGGAAATATGGTAATAAAGAAATGAACCGATTAATGACGGTTAATGTGTAAGTGAAACGATAAATAACAAGTAGAAAAGTGTTATTAGTTACCCGCGGGGTACAATGCATGTACATTATACGATGGCCTTTGAAGGCATATGATAACGGAAAGATAATGTTATGTGAGACATGTTAGAGGATATGTCAAATGGAAATGTGTTGAATGGGTAAGAAAACGATGATATGATATTATGAAAAAGTGCTAGAATGCATGATGGATAATTGGACGATTGAATGAGTGAGAAAGTAGCAAAGCTACGGGATGCGAAAAGATGAATACCCAATGGTATTGGTGTGACATATACATATGTTTGTATATGTGCACAATAGAGATGTATAGATGGTATTGGTGACATATACATATGTTTGTATATGTGCACAATAGAGGTGTTTATATTGAATTGGCGTGATGTATATATATGTATATATATATGTATGTATATGTTTATGTGTTTATTTGATGAATGTAGAACCATGTGGTTAATGAATATTACTATTATGTTATGGTAAATGAGAATTGGGCTTGAAATGCGGGTTGCATTCAGGTCATATAAATGTAGGGGATGCCTACGATCTATAGAATAGAGGGAAAGAGAAACTCCTAGTGAGCAAATTACCATGTGGTGACCCAGACATAGTACACCGTATAAGGGTGTGGGATGTATTACGGAAGCGGGCCTAGTACCGATAATTTAAGTTGATCAATGTGATACAAAGATGGTTGAAAGAATACCAAGTGATAGTATGAGTGACCAAGTGAAGGTCAAGAAATGGTAAATGATATTGTGACCTTATGTTAAGGTGTGACCCTTGGATTAACGGGGACGATTGATGAGAAAGTAATAATGGGTAGAACTGAGAGTGATAGATTGGTAATGATACGCCGTGTGTACGGAAATTGCTAGTTGGAAAAGGTATGGTTGACTTTATGTAAAAGTCAACGTTAGTCAACCCGTGATTGGTTGAATTGGTCTAAGATGGACTTTGATACTCGTTTCGATTTGCTAATAAATATTGATAGCATAATGTGTCGATTATGTGTTTGTGAAAAAGTTGATGAGATGGTTGATTGAGTTGTAGTCAGTTTATACGACTTGACCCGTTTGGGTGATTTCGATGTTGAAATTGGGAATCAAGTGTAAGACTGTAGTTGAATCATAAACTAAAAGTAAATGGTAAAGGAAAGGAGGATTTATGAAACCTTTAACGAGAAGGGAAAATGTTAAGGTTTAGCTGACTTTGTGCTTAAGTCAAAGGGTAAACAATGTGGGGATATACCAATGTCGGGATATATCGGCTTGGTCAAGGCTGGAGTTTGACATCCGTTTTAATCAATTAGTTAATGGTATGGTTGTATCATACCATTGTTATGAGAATGAAAGGATTGGTCGAGAGAATGACGGTGTTATGGTCAAATTGTGAAATTTTGACCCGTCTAAGTATTGTGGGTTTTAAATTGGGTCTTGACCGTTCGGGCTTAACGGAGTTAAGTGAATGTTTGGATATGTAATGTTAACGGAACGGTAATGAGGAAAGTTTGTTGGTAATGACCACAAAGGAATGAGAGCGGAAAGCTCGGTTGAATGTGGGTTGAATTTCTTAGCGATTCCGAGGACGGAATCCTTTTAAGGGGTAGATAGTTGTAACAACCCGAAATTTGTAAATAAATAAAATATGTAAAAATATGATAATTATGGATAAATCATGTAAAACACGTAGGAATTGGTTTCGTGTCGTTTGGAGTCCGTATGAGAAAGTTATGGACGAAACCGTGTTGAAACCTAGACCGAAAAGTGCAGCCCTGCTGCACAGGCAAGTTCGCGGCGCGAGACAGGCGCGAGCGAAACGCGAGGTTGAGCAGAGGGACCAGAGCTGGAACGCGAGCATCTCTCGTTGACTTCGCGTCGACTTCGCGACGCGAGCCAAGCGCGAGCCTGGCGCGAAGTCTGGTAAAAGCGGCGACTAGGGGGCAGATCCGCGTCACTTCGCGACGCGAGCTCGGCGCGAGCGGGGCGCGAGCTCTTCCGACCAGAGCAATAAATCGGGTTTGAGCTCATTTGATGCATTTGAAAACCCTGGTTTCTTTCTCTTCGAGCTTGTGAGCGATTTTGGGTGTAAATCATCATTTGGAGCTAATTTCTTCATCAAATCTTGTGATTCTTCACTCCTAGTTGAAGATTAAAGGTATATCTTCACTCCTTTGTAGTTGTAGCTCAAGATCTATGGATCTTGAGGCTAGGGTTTGAAACCCTTGTTCTTGGGTTGGTGATTAATGGTTAAATAAAGGTTGTATACACTTAATAGATGGTATATTAACAAGGGAATCAAGTGTATGATTATGATTTGTAAGAATCTTCGGTTTGGTTAAACCTAGGGTTTGGTAAATCAATATATTTGGGGGAAATGGATTGATGGGTGTTATCTAGAGGTAGATGAACACATTAGTAGTAGTAATTGATGTTGATCATATTGTGATAATTGTATTAGGCTTTTGGTGTGGTCTTGGAAGGTTGACCGATTTGTGAAGCAAGGAAACTGACGTAAAGAATACGGTTGGAGCACTTATTTGCTAAGGTGAGTACATGAGACTTTTAAACTGGGTACATAGCAATTAATTTGAAAGTACATATGATATTGTATCAGTCTTTATTAACAAATATTTTGATAAAGATAGTAATTGAAAATGTATGAGGGTACGTAGAATGTGATACTAGAATGTGTCTAGTATGAGTGATGAATTTGAAGTAAATTATGATAGATTCAAGTAATTATGGAATCTATGTTAATGAACAATAATAATGTAGTAAGTGATTAAAAGAATGCATACGGAGCCTTTATTAATAAATATGTATTAGTAAAGCAATTGGGAATGATTTTATAGTAATGAGTACCTATTGGTAAAATATACTAATAAAAGTAAAGAACGAATATATATGAGAAAGAATATGATGTGACTAGTAATAATTGTCTATTATAGTCAAGGGAGAGATAAAAGTATTATGTTATCGATGAATAAGAAATGTATCTTATGTGTAAAGTAAGTATGGACCTCATAGGGTTCATAGATGTAGAAGTAACTGTGGTTGCTTATGATCGGGTCCATGGGACCATACAGGTACGTTCACACTGTGATGAACTAATTATATGTCGTTAGTATTAGATGACTAACTTGATTGATGTTGGATGTGATAGCCGAAGGCTTTGACTGTCATAACTGTTAGGTTATGGTAAGAGATAGATGGTGGTGACGCGGGGGATCCCCGGTCACTGGACGGTGGTATATATGTTTATACACCGAGTGTATATATGTTTATACACTAAGCACACGGGTGCTTCTAGTACGCATATGTTTGGTACTAGGTATGTTATGTTTTAATACATATATGTTTATGTATTAGACATGTTGGTGCTTCTGGTACATATATGTTTATGTACTAGATATGATTGGGCTTCTGGTACATATATGTTTATGTACTAGATATGATTGTGCTTCTGGTACCTATATGTTTAGGTACTAGATATGGTTGCTAGGGAAGCAAGATCGATAAGGTCGCAATAGAGCGACTAGACGGTACTAATGTAGTATATATATGTATATATATGTTTATATATTTATGGAATTGTTATTATGATTATTGGGGTCTAAAACCCATGTATCTCACGAGACTATTTTGTCTCACGTACTACGTTTGTTTTGTGGCTATGTACTCAGGTACAGGTTGAAGTGATAGAAGGTTGCACTAGAAGTGGCCTAGAGATGCTTAGTTCGGGAGCTCATAGGTAGATCCCGTTTGCCTATGGTTTTGATATACTTGGTGACACCGTATTTTTGTAAACTCTGATAAAGGTTTTAAAGTTTTTGATAAACTGTATTTTGGAAAATGTACCAAATGTTGGGAAATTGTATTTTAAATGATTTAAACGATGTTATAAAAATACGGGTGTTACAGACGGCTGTGATGGTGTGGAAGAAGGAGAAACGAACGGAGGAAAGAAAACGAATGTAAGAGTGGAGGGTGAATTCGACGGCAGATTTAGGGTGGAAAAATAAGGCTTAACTCCTTATTAATATGGAATGACACCACCGACTCATCAAGCCTCCAAAAATCCGGTTAATAGAATTCGGTTTGGGCTGAAACGAAATCAAGCACTTGAGCCCATCACCTAGGCATTTTCTAACCAACTAGACTTAGCACCTTATTATCCAATAAAGCTTGGTCCAAATTCTTTAACCGGCCCTTAATAGAATACCATTGCGGGTCTCGCCCTTGGCCGTTGTCCGGCCTCGTCCCGACACGAGAACTAGACAAACCCCGATTCATAAGAACCCGGGATAATAGCACTTCACAATAGTCAACGTTTATGTATTAAACCGTCACATGATTAATTAACTCGCATAAACGAAACGTCACATAATTAATACGTCAATTAAGAATACAATAAATTCTAATAATACATAGAACATAATTAAATTACTTTCTTAAATTTTTGGGGCGTTACATCTAAACCCACGAATCATCTTCATTTGACAAACGAACCCCTTCAATCAACCGAGTTAGCTCAATAACGTGAGCTTCTTCTCTTCCCCCTCGAATGCCCCGAACCCACTGCCACATTACGGTATTATTCACATATCGGTCAAACACCGAACAATTTTGATTCGTATCAAGCAAACACAATCTCGGGTAAACTGACTCCAAAGTACCCCCTCCAATCCAATTATCTTTCCAAAAATGAGTTCGTCTACCATTGCCAACCTTTTTTTCCATATGAGACAACAAATTAATACCGGAATCTTTGAACCTACCCACCATTTTAATTATTTGCGCCCACGGGGTGGTACCAAGTCGTTGATAATATCATGATTTCAATTTTCTTATTATACATTTACACTTTAAAGATATTTGAAGTTAATTAGAAATTATTTTTAATAAAAGATATACATATTTTGAATATTTTGTAGGGGAGATGATAAAATGACAAATTTACCCTCATGTGCATTGCACATGACAGGATCGTTTTACGGAGAAATTTAACGGGAGTTAATATTAGGAGTCAAAAGCATGACAAAGTTTTGTATTTAGGGACTATCCATATAATTTTTGATACTTAAGGACCAAATATAAAATATTTTACAAACCATAGAGATCATCTGTGTAATTTACTCTAGTTATTATCGAATTGCTTAACTTATCAAAATATTTATGTAACATTCTTTTTATGTTAATTGTAGTTTATTAACCAATGAATGTTTTAATATAGAGATTATTTTTAATCTACCACCTATATATGGAGCTAAACATGATAATTTTCAAGATGACATGTCCATTCCCCATCGTTTGATTGGTTTGTTTTTGTTGACGTGTAATGCTGACTCAAAGGGCCTTTTAGTCATTTGGGCGATTTCAAAATTTAAATTTGAATTTAATTATAGTAATTTTTGTAAGTCCCCCTACTTTGTTTTTTGATCATAACTTTGTATTTTCTTTGTAAACAAAATTTTTAAAAATGTCAATGTTCTTAAAATTAAATTTTCTACAAAATGAGTACAGTTTCGAAATTTAAAAAAAAATAAAGTTATAATTCAAACATATTATGAACCGAAAGTATTATGATTTAAAAATGTAATGATCCAAATTTTGTATGATCAGGAAATGTTATAATCGTAATTAAATAAAATGAGTATTGTTTATCATTTTTAAAATCCAACATGATTCAGTTTAAAAAAATGGGTATTAATTACATATTTAATTATCGGGTATATTTGTTGCGATCAAGATGACAATTACACTCAACAACACATGTGCTGTACAAAATTTCGTCTCTAATTTGTGTATTATTTATGATATGTATCAAAATACGTTTATCAAAATTTCAATAAAATATATTATTATATGATTTCTTAAATATATACAGCTAAATAACTAAAAAAAAAAATGAAAAAGAAACTAATAATTAAAACTCAAATACTAAAAAGTAACTAAATACTCCCTCCGTCCCACAAAAAACTTCTCATTTCACTTGGGCACAAGATTTAAGGTGATAGTTAATGATGAGGTCATTGGTAATAATTTTGATTAAAATATAATATTAGTTTGGAGAGAGAAAGATACTTATTGGATAGTTAGTGGTGACATCTTTAACAATAATAGTATTTTATTATGTGGAGCCCATCAAATGTGAAATGAAAATTTTTTTGTGAGACAAAAATTTAAGGTGAAATGAAAAGTTTTTTAGGGACGGAGGAAGTATTAAATAATTATTAAAAACCTTATTTAAAACCTTTAAAATCTCAATCGTTAAATAATCTTGTTGTTTTTATAGTCATTGAGCTTGTTTATTTTAGATACACCCTAAATTTCAGTTTGCTTATATGTGCAAACATGTTTAATACTTCCTCCGATTCAAAATAAGTGATACACTTTGGGTTTCACGGTTTTTGAGGCAAAAGATTATAATGAGGGTTAAATTGGATTAATTGGATGGTTAGTAAAGAATGGGTCCCACAATTTTTGAATAAAGTAAGATTAATGATGTTTAAAAGTAAAAAGTAAGGGTATAAGAGTCATTTCACTTTATAAAGTAGGTAGGTAGTGGGTGTGGAGCCCACTACTTTTTACCAATTAAGGTAGAATTTTAAAGTGTATCACTTATTTTGAATCACCTAAATATAAAAAGTGTATCACTTATTTTGAATCGAAGGAAGTATTATCTTTTTTAGTTTGCTTATCGTTAGCTAATAAATAATTGAGCAAACATGTTTAAAATTTTAAATAAATAATTAATAAATCCATGTATAGTCGGAATTTAAATTCAGCAATTTATGGATATATTTAAAGAAGCTAAATTGTGGTCACCTATCATGTTGCCATGTGTAACCTTGTGGTTCTAATTAAGTGCCATGTGATTATATAGGCTTTGATTTATTATAGTAGTAGATTTACACTTTCAAATTTATTTGGCCAATAATATCCTCTTATTTATAGGCATCAAAGTATTTTTAAATATGAAAAAAGTGATAGAATATGACTAGATAGAAATTTCTTTTCAACATAAAAGTATAAAGTATTATTAAAGACGTTAGTTATATTTAATATTTATGCTATCAAGTATCAACTAGAGATGCAAACGGGTATGAGTAATAGCGGGTATTGTAAAACCCGTACCCGTACCCGACCCGCTATTCCCACACCCGTACCCGCCCCGTACCCGGTCAAATACCCGTCGGGTTCGGGTAGAAAAATCCCCGCGGGGTACGGGTAACCCGACGGGTACCCATTCAATAAAAAAATTAAATAAAATAGCTAAAACATTTAATATTCTTAGTTCGTTCAAGCTTAATTCGTTCAATACGTAATGGACTAACAGGAGACGAGCCATATTTTAACTATTATGAAATTAGGCTAATGAGACATTAAGAGTTTGACTAAGTTTGAGTAGTGACTAGTGGACTAAATCTGTATTAAAAAAATTACACATTCCTATAAATATGCGGGTCGGGTATAAACAGTACGGGTATTATAAAACTCATACCCGACCCGTACCCGCTATCGGGTATGAAATTTAAACACATCCCCGACCCGTTACCCGTTTAGACGGATAATACCCGCCCCGTAAGACTCGGGTACCCGTGAGTACCCAAACCCGCGGGTTAAATTTGCATCCCTAGTGTCAACCCTCCAAAGACGCTAGTATTAAAGTGTTGATCTTTTAATTTTTAGTTGGATTATTAATCCAATCCATCCCCACTCAGTTTTAGCGATTTGAAATTTATGAGGGACATTTTTGGTAACTGTGCCAATTCATGCCCACTACTACACTCAACCACGAACTAGTAAAATGGTCAAAAAATCCGTATTGCTTTGAGATAAAATCAAAAAACAAGACATCACATCATCAGTCTCCATCATTACTCTCTCACCTATACGTGTCAACATCCCATACGTCCAACCCATCTTTTCGGGATCCTTAAGTGCACCCCACTCTTTATTTCTCACACAAAACTCCAAAATTTGTGATCATTTACCCATCTTCAAAGTGATAGTTTTCTGGTTTCCCCAATGCTTGCTTTTTTCTGATCAATAAACCCTTTATTTTTACCCTCAATTTTCGAGTTGAGTGATAATGGTGGCTGAAGAAGTAGCAATGGTGGAGAATTACGGTGGTGACGACGAATTGACGGTGCTGCCCCGCCACACAAAGGTTGTTGTCACCGGAAACAACCGTACAAAGTCTGTTCTTGTTGGGCTACAAGGTGTTGTGACGAAAGCTGTTGGTCTTGGAGGCTGGCATTGGCTGGTAATTTTTAATTCCTTTATTAGTTTCTAATTTTTGAAAAAAATAATAATAATATGCAAAAAAGTGAGTTTTTTTTTTCTTCTAATTTTTATGATTGGATAATGACTAATGATTTGTATATTTTATACCGGGAGAAACTGAGATGATTAAATTGAAATTTGGGTAATTAAGTACTTCTTTGAAATTATACGGCGGTTTAAGTAGATAAATCTTAATTCAGTTTGATTAATTATTGGGAGAAAATATGGGTAGGAAAAAAATATAGGAAGAAATATCATTTCTCATAGTTTAAATGGTGGAAGTAAAAGCTTCTAAATTAGACGGAAAAATGTGATAAGTAACTTAAGTTGATTGCAGCTGATATAAAGCCGATTATTTAATCTTTAAAGGAATTAGATAAGTAGAAGTAAAATCTGTTTACACTAACATTTAAAAAAGATTATAAAACATGTTCAAACTTGAATTACAGTGACATTCTAATGAAACAATTATTTATATGAATGTACCAAATTGTAGGTCCTTACAAACGGAATAGAAGTAAAATTACAAAGAAACGCGTTAAGTGTGATCGAAGCTCCAACGGGTAATGAGGACCTTGAGTTTGAAAATCAGCAGTTGACCGTCCTTGACTTGGATGACACCCACAAATCTTATAGGTCAAGGCATCGAGCACGTAAGATCATTAGCCAATCTCTCTCTTGTGAGTCACAGTTTAAGAGCTCGGTTACAACCTCTCATGGCTCCATGGTATGCAAACACTTATCTTATCATTATTATTAAATAATTAATAATTGTTAAATGGTCCACTTTTGTTATGTTAAAGTAAAAGTGTAAAACATGTATCTTTTCCAGAAGGTGGATTTTGGGAAACTAGAGATGAAAGCCTTGAGGAGATATTGGCGACACTTTAATCTTGTAAGTTTATTAAAACTAAAAGTTTATGGGATTATTTTGTTGGAGATTATATATTTATATATACCGGTTTTCATGCCAAAATTTGGCTTATTTATAGATGGATGCAAGTCCTAACCCATCTAAGGATCAGCTTGTTGATGTTGTTCAAAGGCATTTCATGTCGCAGGTAACATGTAGTGGGTCAGTTTGGTAAGGTTCAGGTTGACCCAATTTCAAATTTAAAAAAAAAAGAACATATATTATTTCAATAATAATCTATATTTTTAATAAATTGATTTAGATTTATAGTTAAAGATAAACTTTGGGCAACATTTGATTTTTAATTTACATGTTTTCCTCGTTAGACATAAAAACCTGAATCAACCGATTTCATAAGTAAATAGGTCAAAATATTAAACTTTTAGAACTGATATGATCTAACAAGAAAACTAATGGACGTTTTTATTGTTGTAGAAACTGGATGAGTTGCAAGTGATTGTGGGGTTTGCGCAAGCTGCAAAGAAGTTGAAGATGATGTGCAAATGATTGACAATGTTTGCAGTTGACTTTAACTACTAACGGTTATGAGATATGCTTGTAGAGTTAATTCCTTCTTCCTCCCCCTCAAGATTCACCAATCTTTACTAGGGTTAATTGGTTGGTTGGTTAGGTTAGGTTAGTTTAGTTGTTATTGTATAGCTCTTTGGTTGTAGTTGTAGATATAAATGTGTAGAAACTTTTGCAAATGAACTGCTACAAGTATTCCTAATGGATGGAAACCCCGTTTTCTTGGAGTTTCGGCTTTTTCTTGATACCATGTTATCGACATTTTGGGTTTTGGTGGCTATGACTTATGACAGAACATCATAATATTCGATAATATGGGTTTGATTTACTTACCTTGTTAATATTTGATTATTATGCTTGTATAGTTGAATCATGGCTATAAAGTTATGGTAATAAAGTGGGTAGTTTGACTCTTAATTATTGTCACACAAGTCAACACCATCTCCAATCTCCATGACTCCTTATTCATCCATTTTCTCAACATATTCCATGTTTTAATGACCTTGGATTGAACCACCGGTTTTTTATAAAACTTGGTTGAACCGAGCCTATTAAATCGGGGTTGAGATTGGATTTTTTTGTAATTTTTTAGAATTGAAATTAAACCTAAGGAGAGATAAGATAAGCCATGATGGCATCATAGGTATGCAAGTTTTAGTTTCATGATGAAATCTCGTTGGCTTTTGAAGTCAAACGGTTAACAGTTGCTTCAAGCTTTGATTATCAAAATACTACTATAACCCATGCCAAAACGATGTCGTAGTATAACTACCTTTTTATGGAAACCTTTATATGCAATGTCGAAATCTAAAATTCCAAACCTCTGTTTTTTCATTGAAACAATAAGACTAGTGGGTATGGGCACCACATGTGGTGGTGTCCTTTTCCGCCACATCATCGCCACCTCACACCCCCACACCACCACCACACCACATCATTTGGTGGAAATACCCACCACACCACACCATTTTATTTTCCAACTCATCATTTCATTTCCATTTATTTTTCACACAAATAATATTTTATATAATTTAAAATTACATTACATTAAATAAAATTAAAATGACAATACTTTAAATTAAAAGGAAAAAACTAGAAATTAAATATTAAAATACTAGATTAAAAATTACAATAATTAAAATAAATTATTACTCTTCATCGTCTTCATCGTCGGCGTCTTCATCGTCGGCATGTGCGTTGTTGTAGAGATGGTCCGCCAAGTCCTGTCGAAGTCGTGCGTGTGTTGTTTCGTCTCGAATGTCGACAACCCTGTGCAAATATTCTGCACTTCCCGGTACATACAAAGCATGTCGGGGACCGTCCGGCACATATGGAGAAATCATCCGACCAGTATCTTCGACAACCATATTATGCATTATAACACATGCATACAAAATATATCTTAATCTTTCAAGGTCATATGAACGGGCCGCGTTTTTGACAATGTGCCACTTCGCCTTTAAAACTCCAAAAGCCCGTTCCACATCCTTACGTGCGGATTCTTGTTTTTTTGGTAAACAAGACCTCTTTTGGATCAACTGGATGTCGGTAGGCTTTGACAAACGTCGCATGACGAGGATATATACCATCGGTAAGGTAGTAACCGAATCTATATGGATTGCCATTCACCGTGAAAGGCGCATCGGGTGCCTTTCCTGATAACAAGTCGTTGAATATTGGTGACTGATCAAGCACGTTAATATCATTATCAGAACCCGCAACCCCAAAGTAAGCATGCCAAATCCATAAATCTTGGGAAGCAACAACTTCTAATATCAACGACGGTACTCCATGATGTCCACAGGTGTACTCACCTCTCCACGATTGTGGACAGTTCCTCCAATCCCAGTGCATAAAATCAATGCTACCAAGCATTCCAGGAAAATCATGTCTCTCTTCGTGTGCCTCATATAATTTTTGCACATCGGTCACTGTTGGTTTTCGCAAATAAATAGGTCCGAATATTTCCAAAACCCCTTGTGAAAATCTATACATACTTTCCCTAGCAGTTCTTTCAGACATGCGTAGGTACTCGTCAAGAGAATCAGGGGATGACCCGTAAGCCATAGATCGAATTGCTGCAGTACATTTTTGCAAAGCAGTGAATCCCCGCCTACCTCTAGCATCGTATCTCAATTGGAAAAAAGGATACCTGTTTTCTAATGCGGTACATATGCGCATAAATAAATGTCTGGACAGACGAAACCTTCGTTGGAAATTGTTGTCGTCATAAACAGGATCATCCGCAAAATAATCTCGGTATAGCATGTCGTGTCCAGCTTCTCGATTTCTATTTAGCTTCGCGGTTCTAGTGTCAAACACTGCTTCACTTTCATCGGAGGATATATCATCGAGGAGTTCTGAGTATATTGTTAGCATAAACAAGTCATCGTCGTAAGATGATGAACCAAGATAATCCATTATTTGTGAGTTGGGGTATTTTGGTAGAGTTGTGGTGTGTTTTGGTAGTGTTGTGTGTATAAAATGAGTGAAAGTGTGTAATATATATAGGTAAATAATTTAATAAAAAAAAAACTTTTTTTTTTTAATTACAACGGCTATATAGCCGTTGTCAAACGGCTATTTCCGATCAAATGAAGCTCCCCCACGCCCGTGCTCCCCCGTCGTCCGTGCCCCTCTCCACCCACGCCGGCCCCCCACGCCGTTGGGGGGCGGTGTTCCAACCCCACCACCACGCCGTGCATGCCTAGTCACCCCCACTCCATTGTGGACGTTGGCCCATTCCGTGCCGCTAAGGTGGCGAGTTGTAGATTATTTTTTTTCCAATCGCTATATTTTCTCCGCGGTGATTAATCCATCCAATCTCTTCATTTTCCTAATATTTGATTAAAATCACATTACGTTTTCGCTTGAATGCAAACCCCATCCCGTGTTTCTGATCGCATTTAGGTCGTCGAAATCTTCACCTTTTTCTCTTCTAAATTTATCATTTCTAATTGTCTTTTACAATTTAAGATTCAATATAACACAATTGAATACATTGAATTTGTAATTGTAATTGATGCTTTAACTTTCAACATTGATTAACAGTCGCAAATTTTCAAATTCTTTTTTGAACAGAGCAAAATTTGAAATTCAATGTTACAAAATTTCTCAATTGGATTTGAAATTGACCAAATTTTGCAATTGGCAAATAATGAATTTGGGCGTTTTTCGAATTAGGGTTTATTCATCAATGCAGATTACAAATTCCGAAATTCTTACACTTAATCTCAGATACTGATTATTGTTTTTTCGTATGATTGATATGGTAGGAGATGACCGGTGGTTTTGGGGAAACTGCAAGCCAGCCAACCCAAAGCTCATCGTTTTCAAATAATAACAATAGTAATAATTCCAACAATGGTGAAAATGCAAATTTCGAATGCAGCATATGTTTGGATTTAGCTCATGATCCAGTTGTTACATTATGTGGCCATTTATTCTGCTGGCCTTGTATTTACAAATGGCTTCATATGCATTCAAATTCCGATGAATGCCCAATTTGTAAAGCCTTCATTGAAGAGGGTAATTTGGTCCCTTTATATGGCAGAGGAAAGAATTCATCAATTCATGGTGATGGTGGTAATATTCCTAAACGTCCAGCCGGTCAAAGAAGTCAAAGACCGGAAATTGGTCAACCACCATATGGGAATCAATTTCTGCAACATGGGTCTGGTTTTATAGGTGGTTTTGGGCCTGCAATTAGTGCGAGTTTTGGGAATTTTACGTTTTCGTTTGGTGGTTTTATTCCTTCGATTTTTAATGTTCAAATGCATACGGTTAATTATGGAGGTTATCATGCACTTCAAAGAGATCATCATCATGAAATTTCGCCACTTTTGATCATTGGTCTTGTGTTCCTCTTTGCTCTTGTTTGGGAATGATGCCAAAAAATAATGTTTATTTTGTGTGTATGTATCAATGTTGGTGATTGACAGATTGTATATAAAGATACCTCAAACTCAAATTTGTAAAAAGGAGTCAACTTTTTTGTTCGCCTAAAACATGTAATGTAACTCTTACTACAATTTGCTTGTTTTGACATTAATGATGATTATTTTGAGTGTTTTTGACATTCTCTCATCGTCACGGAGGGTCACCTGTACCGACCCTAAATTACCTGAGAAACAGGTGATCGCTTTAGGATTAATCGGCTCACAAAACAAGTCAGAATCTTAGTTACCAAAAATTTGGCATTTCAAAGATGCTATATTGTCAGACAGTAAACTGAATGGGGTAATAAAACAGTGAAATAACAAAATTCTTCTTATGGATCATGCATTATATATACTGATATTATAAGTTTTTGTGTAGCCCGTGTTAATAATTTGTATCTGCCATTGACTATAAAGGTTTATGAATTTTCTGACACATCACAAGGTAACTTTTTCTTTACATATTTTCCCACTCATTAGCAACTTTTCTGTATAATCAGTTTTGTAAGTTTTACCACAAGTAGGATATATATATTTTTTGTTGTGCTTTTTAAGATGTCAAAAATTGGAAAGTGACCTGATTCACCGGCTTCAAAAATAACTTAAGAAAGAGATTGGGAAAATGTTGCAATATCATATCGGCCTAAGTATGAATTTGATGGTAAGGTAACTTATAAGTCTTAGTGTAAATCACAAAAAAATTTAAAAATCATCCTTTCATTTTGTTTATTGAAGGTTCAAAATTGTAATTTAACAAAAAGGTAAACCAATCGCAAATAAAATACTTAATTTTAGGGAACGAGGAATTTGATCTCTTCAATCTCGGGATACCACCTAAATAACTATAACTGCGGCCAGAGAGTCAAATAGGTCGGACTCAATCGTATGGATATGTAAAATACAGGATTTCCAATCCTAGCAGGAAAAGGAGGGAAACGGATACTCAATTTAAATGCTTGAGCTTGAGAAGCTTCGGGTCCAGTGGGTCCGTAAAACTCACTAGGATAAGCCGAACGCTGCCCAGCCACCGCTCGAGGGTACCTCCGCTCCCCAACTGAGCAAAATGGATAAAATTCGCGGGAAAGGAGAGAGAAAAAAAGGGAAGGTTCTGCTGAGACTCAAGTTCCCCTTTATAGCAGTAAAAGCAAGACGTGTAGGTGGATCGACTCATCAAGTTCCCATTGAAATAGGATCCACCCATTCTGATTGATCTGCATTAGCCCTATTCCGGGTGCAAAGCCTCTTCAATAAAGACCAACAATTCGAAATACCTCGACTTTTTAGAACAGGTCCGAGTCAAATAGCAATGATTTGAAGCACAAAGCATGCTTTTCTTTTAACCATAAACTCACAATTAATTAGTTCTTTCTTCTTCAGCTGCCTCCACTTCTCTAATCTATATGGCACCCTATTAAAAGGTTTGTTACTTATACAAATATCTTGTTAACACTTAAAATGCATAAGACTATGCGTCAGGGGTGACCAAACCTAATTTGGTCACCGCTGCCATATAAACGATACATCAGTATTTTATTTTCCAACCAAACACATGACAAACACCGACCAAACCAAAGTAGCAGGCGACCAAACCCCTTCCTTTTTGAAATCAGGTCACCTCCAACTGTCGTCGCACGAACCGTATTGACCTCGGTGACGCGTCGGGCTAAAGGGGTGGGACGTGTCGGTCATGGGACGACGGGTGACAAACGACGAGGGGAACCCTTACCACATAGTCTAACTCTTCTCCGACACATCAACCAACAACTTAGAGCTATTAATTAACAAGGGCAAAACAATAATTATCATTTGAATACTTCACGAAGAAAACTTGTTTTCCAGCTAATTATAAAGTTAATAATGTGAATTTATATAGTTTCTTGAATAAAATTTTCTTTTCCTTTTTTGTAATATCTTTCGTTACTTTTACAATTTATCTCCCATGGTTAAATCATTCAATTCCAATACCTGAGCAAGATTAATAGGGTGATTACTTAGTGATCCTATTCATCCAATGTTGGCTTTCAAGATTCATAAATATGATGGTAAGTTCAATACTATTTTTTTTAACGGCGATTATATTAAAAAAAGAGAGAGAGAAACACAGACTAGCAAGGACTGAACCGGACCGGAACCGGTAAACCCGGTGTAATACCCTGAAATCCGTATCAATTAGATAATATTATTTTAATCATGTTTTATTTTATTTATAATTAATTTTATATCAATTGGACAATTTAATAGTAAAGACGATTCGTATTATTGAGACGACATTTTAATGAGACGTTATGTACTGTGAATTAAATTATATGTCACGTGAGTGTGGGCTGTGAATTAATTTAAGTCTCTTAGTAGTAATAATAATAATATTGACAATAAGTAGTTAGACGTTTTACTTTTAGTTATTTAGCGAATGTGTCTTGGGTTTCTAGACATGGTCAGTTTGTTTGTTTATGTGTCGAGTCTAAGTCGAGCTGGCTAATCTTTTGATCCGGGCCAAGCCCCAAAGGGTCCAGCCAAAGCCTTTATGTTGGGCTTGGGGTAGTATTGTGCGGACATTTGGATGACTAAATAATATTTAGGGATAATTAGAAACCCTCCTTACATTCATTCGTTCGGCCGACATTGAAAAATACCGCAGCGAATATTCGTCTAAATTCTGTGCGTTGAGCTGATCGGAATTTGGGGAATTGAGGAGGAGCCGAGCACATGGTGAAGCTGGTGAGAATTAAATTCCTACATTGATTTATTGTTGTTAAACTTGAGTCACAAACCCACGTGACCTTGAGTCATGGGTATTTTATGAAAGATGGCAAGTAAGTGACGCAAGCATGCTGAGTCAACCATTATTCAAGCGGCTAGTATGTGGTAAGGGAATGAGGATCGAGTTCTGGTCAACAATGATCGAAGGTCAGTCAAGGATACAATCACAGTTTTGGGTGGTGCCGTGATTAGGGTTTTCGGGTGTTCGTGTTTCGTGCAAATCTATTCGTAGGGTATAATCCCTAACCCTTTTCTTTCATTTCTTTATATTTCTAGGTTGGTCTAATTCATTTGTGGTCCAAAGTTTTGTTCACTGATTTTGAGAGTTGGGTTTGGTTTGGGTAAAAACGAGATTGTTGATAATTAAACGTTTTATTAACCGAAAAATCCAGAAATCGAACCTTAGGGTTCTTGGTTCCCTAAACCGAAGTAGATTTTTAAATAGAAGACTAGATAAATGGTAAACATGTTTCTGAGATTAAAAAGTGAATTTCGGGGCAGTCGGGTGTCTCGGGAATAAGCGGGTTGTTGTCGGGATTCAAATTGGGTTTAAACATCAAACTGAAATTGTGGCAGAATCTGTTCGCCATGATTAAGTCCGTTTTTAACACCCTTAAAATACGTTTTTGGATTTTTGGCCCGTTTTGGTCTCTAGTTTTCTGAGTCCTCTTTCCGTTGCCACTGACGTCTCGTCAATCTGATTTACCGTTTAAAAGTTATGACTGTTTTATTTAGCTGCTATCAGAATTTCTATCCGTTTCGTTATTCTGTTTTGTGAGCCGGTTTTGAGACCCTTAGAATCGGAATTTGGGCAGAAGCCACTTGACAATGTTTGGTAGTATTCTGAGTCTAGTTTTCGTGGTTAAAATATGAGGAAAATCTAATGAACGGTTTGGGAGTTATGACCGTTCCCGTGAGAGTGCTGAGTGCTGTTTAGTTTCTGTTGAAACTACCTTTGAGTCTAATCCTAACCCGAGCTTCATTGTGCTATGTAGGACCTCTTAGGACATGATTAGAGACACTCTTCTGCACCGAGGATATTTAGGAGCATACGTCTATTCGAGGTGGGTAATCTCACTATAAACTTGTACTTACTTTCGATTCATGATTATGTGTTATGTGTTGTGAATTGTCTTGTTGATTGAGCTTGAGTATTTTGTTTGAGTTATCTGTGATCTGAGTTATCTGTGATTTGAGTTATCTGGAGCCTGAGTTATCTGAGTTTTGAGTTCTTGAGTTAAAACATTAAACATAATATACTTGAGTTGTCTTGGCACCGAAGAGTACTGGTGCCAGACGTTTTGACTCAACACCGAAGAGTACTGGTGTTGAGCCTTGAGTTGTGTGAGGTGGGTCGAGGTTGATCTCTCGTCCGAAGTCACACAAGCGCGCTATATAAATTTAAAATCTGAGAAAATAAACTTGAGTAATGGAGAATTGATTAGAGTCTTTAGGGATCACTTATGTGGCTTGAGTTGTTTGTATTTATTTGTTTATTTTGATATTATTCACTCAGCGGTGGCTAACCCCAATCACTCCCCCATTTTTCAGGTACTAGTAAGGGCAAAGAGAAGGTCAACGGTTGATGGGCTGCATCTTTATTTATTGGATTTGGAGTTTTTAAAAGTTTGTTTTGAGTCAAACATAATTTTTAACCTTTTTTATTTATTTCTGCATTAAAGACCATGAGACGGTTTATATTTTTATCTGAGTTGGGACCTTTTCATTACTTGAACTTGGGGAGATTTTATTAATTAAATGTTTTAATTTTTTTTTTTAAATTTCTCCTGATTTTTGGGTTGTTACAAGTTGGTATCAGAGCTCTGGCTTGAGAGAATTGGGTTCACAAGGGGTGGATTCCAAACTCAAGTCGAAGCATGAGTTTTCAAAATGAGTTTTCAAAAGTGTTTTTAAAACGAGTCCAGATCCAAATTGAGAAGCAGCGCATCACAGCGACCTTATGCCTCTAGTACTTATTTATGAGTTATTTAGTTTATTAAAAACGTCGCGAGTGACACTGATTACTAAGAGAATAAAATAAAATTTACTCGAGATGAGCGTGAATTGTACGACTATATATGTATATATACTATATACTATATTGACTGCTGTGAATTACTTGATTATGTGGATGGTATAAGGATGGGAGATCGTGGAATTTTTGAAACTGGCTCGAAACCATGACGTGGGTAGGTGCGGATAATAATAGAGGGCCCCTATTATTATACGCACATGACTCGTGCCTATGTTTCGAAAAGGATTCAAGGAGACCATTCGTCAAACATCTAAGTATCATGAAAACCCTCAATTATTATATATAATAATTGATAATAAAAACACTAAAAGGAGATTTATGAGAAAACAATGCAATCAATTGAATAAGAGGATCATCAAACAAGAATTGATAAAGAGTTATCAAAACATGTGAGAGAGACTAATAAACCTAATTTAGTTGAATTCGTTAAATGATTTAATTGAGTTATTAATACATCGAGAACCATTGAACAATCGTTAAAGCGAAATAAATGAGAAAATAAGAAAATTTTTGAAGTGATAAGAAGTTATCCAAACAAATCAAGTAAAGTTTTTTTTATTTTTAAAACAAAATTGAGTAAGATTCATTAATGATAAATTGTTAATCTGAGTAATGAGGAAGTAAATTAAATGATTGAGAATAAATTAATTCCTGTTAAATTATTAGATTTAGGGGACATCAACAAATCAATGATGAATGAGAAATTATCCAAAACAAATTTAAAAGAAGAAATCTATGTATTGAGAATTATTAAATTAAGAATAGAGAATATTAATCGAACAATATAGTTGAGAATATGTAATTCGTTTTAAACGAGAAATTTTGAATTATGAGGAATTAATAAATCAAGATATGAATGAACATTTATTTAAATAAATTAAATGGAGAATTATATTTAAAGTTACAAGTAGCTACTAATTTGAGTCGAAATGTTTGATTTAATAAATACACGTGTCGAATGAATATAACTGGTTATTGAAATTTTTTAATTTAATAAATAGAGGAAATTATGTTTTAAAATGACAACTAATGACTGGAATTGTTAATGGAGTAATAAGAAGTATGCAATTATTGAACAATTAATTGAGTAAGAGATAAAACTTTGATAGGGTTAATAAAAGTTGTAAAGCTGAAACATCATTAATTGGAATAGTCGTGGAGCCCAAAATGAGTTATTTAACGAGTTAAGCGACAAGAGAATTTACGAGATTTATTCATTAATAACTTAATGAGAATTTTATTTAACGACAAAACTGTTACATGGTAATGATAATACCTAATATGCTATGAGTAAACCAAAATGAGGGTTATACTCAGATTTGATCAAGAGTTAATCGTGAATGTGTAACGCGAAATAACAAGTTGTGGTCCTACTAAATGTAACGAGCTTGACTAGGGAGGAATCATAAAATGTCTAATTGTTAATGAGACAATGATAAAGAAGAGTTATAATTGAGAAAACATAATGTGAGAATCCTTGAGAAGCTTAATGAGAAAGCTAACATCAATTATGGTCAATAAATAAATTATGATTTTTATAAAGTGATAAAAAGTTAATGAGTAGGGGTGTGAGGGGGGGGGGGGGGGGGGGGGCGTAAAGAGTATACGTTGGGACCGACTCACACATGTGCATAAGAGTTTAATTATCGAATGATCAAATAAACCTTAAAATATGATATTTTGAGTGCCACTTCCAAACTCGGGGACGAGTTTTCTCCAAGTGGAGTTGAGTGGTGGTAAAAGGGGAAAACTACCAATATTAAGAGTGCGAACAGAGAATAATTATAAATTTGTGAATTAATAAATTCGTATTATTGAGCTGATGGAGATTAATAAATCGAACTAAATGTGAAAAAATAAAGTTTGTAAGGAGTAAATTAAAAGAATTACCAAGAGAAAGTTTTGTTAAGTGTTATTATGAGCATTTATGTGCATATAACCGATTAAAAGAAAAGTTATTAGAGTGATTAATTAATCGAGAAATTATTCCTGTAGGAATACAATGAGATAAAAAGAGAATATTAAAATATGAGAATTTATTATGAATTATTCAAGTCAAGTAAATGAGAAAAACATGATTGTGAGAAATTATTAAATCCAGTCGAGGAAAGTTATTGAACCAAATGGTTGTGTTGAGTACTATATTTATAATACTGAATAATTATTAAATCAGGTGTAATTACTGAAATAAGTAAAAGAGGAAAATAGTAAGTGGATTGACCAATAAAAATTATATTTGTGAGCGAGATATATTTGCATATATGATGAAAGAATTTATAAGAGTAATTGAGAATGATTAATATCATGTTATGGTATAATTATTAAATTGTAAAAAAAATAAATAAATAAAAAATTAATCGAGAATAATGGTGCAAACGAGAATACTATTAATGAGTCGGTCATGAGAAGATCCCCATAATAAAATTATGAGGAAAAATTTATTGTTATTGAGAAATTATCGAGCTATAAGAAACTAATAAATCGAGTTAAAAGAATAAATTATTAAAATGAACCAAATGACAAAACTTTATCTATGATTAAATATTAAATTGTAACTAAGGGGAATATCGAGTTAAATTATTGAATTAAATGTCGTCAAACATTATACTTTATTGAGTAATTATTAAATCGAGAATAGTTACTAAAATGAACAAACGAGAAAAATATAAGTGTATCAAACAAAAAAAAATATTTATGAAAATACTATGAGTTCTAAATCGTGAAAGCACTAAAAATATAAAGTAATGAGGAACTTGTAATCGAGAATGAGAATTAACTGAGTAATGGAATACACGAGGATTAAGGAGGTAAGTAATTAACGAGCTAATTAATCGAGCAAAGAGGAAACATTAAGTTGAGGCATTTGAAACTTAAAAATAAAATGAGACCTATAAGTGGTCAGTTAGTCAGATTGATCAAGAGACAAATTAAACGAGAACAAAGCGAGAAGTTAATTAACGAACTAAACGATAAAATCATTACATGAGTTGATGAGTATCATTAAAATGAGTTGAACGAGCAATATTAAAAGAGTCAGCGAGAATTTCTTAAATACAAGTTAACAAGAGCACTAATAACGCAGCTTAAAAGAGAAATTATTTGTTCGAGTAGTCTGATAATTAAATTTGACCACGTAAAAGAAAATCGTAAAAGCAAGTAAATGTATACATTGTGTTGACTGGTGAGAAGTCATTAATCGAGACTAGAGTTTAAATTGATAATATAAGCTTGCGTTGAGTTAAAAACAAGTTGTAGAGAACTGAGGTGAGTGCATTTGAGTATATGCAAATTGAGTAAAAGGTATGAGTTGCCTACTATCTGAGGTTTATGTGTGATAAAATACATTTATGTGAATTATGTACTTGTGGTGTGGTGATTGATAGTGGTGCGAACCGCTAAATTGTTTATTTTGCTTTAAAACGAACTGATGTCCCATAGAGCAGAGGACCTTGAGATATCATTCTTGGCGGATATTGATAATAAAAAAATTTTTCTGGTGTAAATTATATAAAAGTAATACCATGTTAGGACTATGCGGGAAAGTTTTTCCCATAAAAACTTATTTTATCGCCGTGAGAGGGCTGAGTATGATTGCGAGCACGAGTTGGACGACCGCGTACTACGCCGAGATCATATGTCGCCACAAACCAAACCGTAACAAATCTTCAAGTGGAGTTGAATCGGAGATTCAACGCAACGTTAACCGCTGGGTGCAGCAACTGTGTCCGACTACGAGAGCAAGAAGATGCCTTCATCAGAGTATCGTGGTTATTTTATGCTTACCATCAACATCCTTTTTCCTTTTTGAGAGAAACCGAGACCCTTGGAGAGCATTTCATTTTTTTTATTCTTTTAGCATTATATTTTGCGCCGTAGAGACATAAGATTGTACGAGCGCTTGAAAGAGCAGGAGTTCATCCGATTGAATTATTTACCCTGAAGATGTTCTTTTCATTCTTAACCCTTTTTGTGCTTCCTCATCTGGAGATATGTGTCGTTGGCGGACCTGGGTCTGAGATGAGAGATCGCTACCCGTAGCTTCTTCCGAGCGATGACTTCGGGGACTAAGTCAATTTCAAGTGGAGTTGATTTGTAACACCCTGAAATCCGTATCAATTAGATAATATTATTTTAATCATGTTTTATTTTATTTATAATTAATTTTATATCAATTGGACAATTTAATAGTAAAGACGATTCGTATTATTGAGACGACATTTTAATGAGACGTTATGTACTGTGAATTAAATTATATGCCACGTGAGTGTGGGCTGTGAATTAATTTAAGTCTCTTAGTAGTAATAATAATAATATTGACAATAAGTAGTTAGACGTTTTACTTTTAGTTATTTAGCGAATGTGTCTTGGGTTTCTAGACATGGTCAGTTTGTTTGTTTATGTGTCGAGTCTAAGTCGAGCTGGCTAATCTTTTGATCCGGGCCAAGCCCCAAAGGGTCCAGCCAAAGCCTTTATGTTGGGCTTGGGGTAGTATTGTGCGGGCATTTGGATGACTAAATAATATTTAGGGATAATTAGAAACCCTCCTTACATTCATTCGTTCGGCCGACATTGAAAAATACCGCAGCGAATATTCGTCTAAATTCTGTGCATTGAGCTGATCGGAATTTGGGGAATTGAGGAGGAGCCGAGCACATGGTGAAGCTAGTGAGAATTAAATTCCTACATTGAATTATTGTTGTTAAACTTGAGTCACAAACCCACATGACCTTGAGTCATGGGTATTTTATGAAAGATGGCAAGTAAGTGACGCAAGCATGCTGAGTCAACCATTATTCAAGCGTCTAGTATGTGGTAAGGGAATGGGGATCGAGCTCTGGTCAACAATGATCGAAGGTCAGTCAAGGATACAATCACAGTTTTGGGTGGTGCCGTGATTAGGGTTTTCGGGTGTTCGTGTTTCGTGCAAATCTATTCGTAGGGTATAATCCCTAACCCTTTTCTTTCATTTCTTTATATTTCTAGGTTGGTATAATTCATTTGTGGTCCAAAGTTTTGTTCACTGATTTTGAGAGTTGGGTTTGGTTTGGGTAAAAACGAGATTGTTGATAATTAAACGTTTTATTAACCGAAAAATCCAGAAATCGAACCTTAGGGTTCTTGGTTCCCTAAACCGAAGTAGATTTTTAAATAGAAGACTAGATAAATGGTAAACATGTTTCTGAGATTAAAAAGTGAATTTCGGGGCAGTCGGGTGTCTCGGGAATAAGCGGGTTGTTGTCGGGATTCAAATTGGGTTTAAACATCAAACTGAAATTGTGGCAGAATCTGTTCGCCATGATTAAGTCCGTTTTTAACACCCTTAAAATATGTTTTTGGATTTTTGGCCCGTGATGGTCTCTAGTTTTCTGAGTCCTCTTTCCGTTGCCGCTGACGTCTCGTCAATCTGATTTACCGTTTAAAAGTTATGAGTGTTTTATTTAGCTGCTATCAGAATTTCTATCCGTTTCGTTATTCTGTTTTGTGAGCCGGTTTTGAGACCCTTAGAGTCGGAATTTGGGCAGAAGCCACTTGACAATGTTTGGTAGTATTCTGAGTCTAGTTTTCGTGGTTAACATATGAGGAAAATCTAATGAACGGTTTGGGAGTTATGACCGTTCCCGTGAGAGTGCTGAGTGATGTTTAGTTTCTGCTGAAACTACCTTTGAGTCTAATCCTAACCCGAGCTTCATTGTGCTATGTAGGACCTCTTAGGACTTGATTAGAGACACTCTTCTGCACCGAGGATATTTAGGAGCATACGTCTATTCGAGGTGGGTAATCTCACTATAAACTTGTACTTAATTTCGATTCATGATTATGTGTTATGTGTTGTGAATTGTCTTGTTGATTGAGCTTGAGTATTTTGTTTGAGTTATCTGTGATCTGAGTTATCTGTGATTTGAGTTATCTGGAGCCTGAGTTATCTGAGTTTTGAGTTCTTGAGTTAAAACATTAAACATAATATACTTGAGTTGTCTTGGCACCGAAGAGTACTGGTGCCACACGTTTTGACTCAACACCGAAAAGTACAGGTGTTGAGCCTTGAGTTGTGTGAGGTGGGTCGAGGTTGATCTCTCGTCCCAAGTCACACAAGCGCGCTATATAAGTTTAAAATCTGAGAAAATAAACTTGAGTAATGGAGAATTGAGTAGAGTCTTTAGGGATCACTTATGTGGCTTGAGTTGTTTGTATTTATTTGTTTATTTTGATATTATTCACTCAGCGGTGGCTGACCCCAATCACTCCCCCATTTTTCAGGTACTAGTAAGGGCAAAGAGAAGGTCAACGGTTGATGGGCTGCATCTTTATTTATTGGATTTGGAGTTTTTAAAAGTTTGTTTTGAGTCAAACATAATTTTTAACCTTTTTTATTTATTTATGCATTAAAGACCATGAGACGGTTTATATTTTTATCTGAGTTGGGACCTTTTCATTACTTGTACTTGGGGAAATTTTATTAATTAAATGTTTTAATTTTTTTTTTTTTTAAATTTCTCCTGATTTTTGGGTTGTTACACCCGGAAACCGGGATAAGGAAATTTCAAAGACCGAGAACCGGACCGGTTAAACCGGTTTTGGGCTCGGTCCGGGTCCGGTTCAGTTCGGTCTTCAAGCGGATTTATAACCGGTAAACCCGGTTTGTGTGTTTGCCATCCGATTAAACATTTTTAGTGCATAATTTCATCTTAAAATATATAGATTCAGTATTTTAGCGTATTTTTAATAAAAATATGATGTTTGCGGGTGTTCACGGGTTTCTTCAAGTACAATATGTTTCTATTAAAAGCCTATATACCTAGAGGTGTGTTCAGTTCCGGAACCGGTAAACCCGGAAACCGGGAAAAGGAAATTTCAAAGACCGAGAACCGGACCGGTTAAACCGGTTCTGGGCTGGGTGGGTCCGGTTCGGTTCGGTATTCAAGTGGGTTTAGAACCGGTAAACCTCGTTTTTGTGTTTGCCATCCGATTATACATTTTCAGTGCATATTTTCATATTGGAATATATAGATTCAATATTTTAGCGTATTTTTAATAAAAATATGATGTTTGCGGTTGTTCATGGGTTTCTTCAAGTAAAATATGTGTCTATTAAAAGCCTATATACCTATTATTTCAACATATATATAGGGCTGTCAACACTTGGCACGACACGACAAAAATACACGAAACGAAACGAAATTAGGACGAAATCGAAAATTGAATTCGTGTTCGTGTCGCGTAAAACAAACACGAAGTCGTGTCGTGTCGTGTTCTTGTTCAGAGATTAACACGAAATTGACACGATAGTTATGATTCTGGAAAGTTTAAAAATTTATGTTATATTTTTGTCGTGTTTATCGTGTTTGTCGTGTTTTTAGCATGTAGTAAGTAAGAAATTCGATGTATTTATTATTTATCTCGTGTTGTCGTGTTTGTCATTTTTTAGTCGTGTCGTGTTCGTGTTAGCAAAATAAAACACGACTTTGTGTCGTGTTGTTTTCGTGTTGAACAAATTCGTGTCGTGTTACCCAAAAACACGAAACAATAGCACGATTTGACATCCCTACATATATACATGAGAACTGGTAAGCCTACACACATATTTCAATGCCGGTTCCAAACCCGAAAAGACCGGAATCGAACCGGGACTGGAACCAGTAAACCCGGTTTGTTATTTTTAATCAAATCTAAGAACCGGAAACCGGACCGGTTAAGCCGTTTCCGGTTCCGGTTTCGGTTCGGTTCGGTGCAGGTTCTGGTTTTCCGGTTTTTATACACACCCGTATATATACCTATTATTTCGACATATATACATGAAAACTCATAAGCCTACATACATATATAAATGCCGGTTCCAAACCCGAAAAGACCGGAACCGAACCGGGACCGGTAAACCCAGTTTGTTATTTTTGATCAAATCTAAGAACCGGAAACCGGACCGGTTAAGTCGGTTCCGGTTCGATTCGGTGCCGGTTCCGGTTCAATTCCGGTTTTCTGGTTTCTATACACACCCCTTTATTGTACAAATCAATTCCCTTAATTTTAATGAACCTAGGGCCATCCTTGTAATAAACAAAATGGAAATATAATTTTTGTGATTTCTATAAATCATGTTAACCATTTTTATAATTTACTCTTGGGTTTTGCTAATGACAGCCTTTAGGGCTGTCAATAAGGCATAGAGAGTTGTACATCAATTCAAAGGGTGTGGTAATTCCTAAAATCCAGGAGTTAGTTAAGGGTCGAAGTACAAAATTATGATACATGTCTATTGACAGCCCTAAGGGCTGTCATTAGCAAAACCCTTTACTCTTTTATCTTTTTAAAAAATTACTCGTTTAAAAGATCACATCAAACCATATCAAGGTTTACCAATTTAAATTATGTATTCAGGTTACATACAAGTATACAACATACATTTTCTTCATTAGATGAATTAGTTTTTTTAGGATTTTTATTTTGAATTTTGTTAACAGCGAGTCTTTAAAAAAGTTATTATTATATGATTAATAATTTATATTTTTATTGATACAAAAACAATATCATAAAATACGTATAATTATTATTAATGTACAAATTCAAAAGTATAGAAAAAATTAACAAATTCAAACAATCAATCAATAGATAACCAATAAATTCTGACAAACATCTCAAACACGATCAATGCATGTGAAATGGAATTTTTAGAAAATAACCAGTTCTATTGATGTGCCAATTGAATGCCACGTATGATCAACTGTATACGAATAATGACGTCATAAATACTTTCTTGAAAAATGTGTATTTTGATAGAGTAGGAGAAGAGATTCTTCATACGGATCCAATAATAAGTTAAGGCCTTTTAGTTGTTGCAATTATGCATTTTTATGCATTTTTAATTGTTCGACTTTATTGTAAGTTAGATGATAAATTTTATGAGCCCGGCCAAAAGACTTATAACAATTTCATCACAAAAGGCTCAATTGCTCAAATTCAAAATTATAGATTTATGCTGATCATGCTGATCATATATAAGGATATAAATTAAATAGTTATATAAATTAATTTTCGCTAATGGCATGCGATTAATAAGTAAATAATTTGACATCACATAGTCACTTTGATTTTTAAAATTGTAAAACCTGATAAATATATAAATAAGAACATTAATAAGAGATAATCTTAGAACTAATAATCTGCAACGAATCGCTAGGAAGAAAAAAAATTACAAATATATGATAAGTGTATAATTAAATAAAGAGTTAAATGTAAGAATGATCCCTGTGGTTTGGTCAAATTGCACGTTTGGTCTTTGTGTTTCATTAAGTGCAGGCGCAGTACCCATGATATGCATATTTGTGCACTCGTGGACTCGTGATCCCTCCCCCTAACACTGTTAAGTCAAGTCCGTTAATTAGAGGCATTTTAGTCATTTTAATCTATTCTTCTTCTTCCCCTCCCTTCTTCCTCAAACTCAAGCATATCGATCAATATATCATCATACCACTGAAATCTCTAACTTTGGTGCGAAATTCATTTCTTAGTTTGCAATTCGAACCTTTTTCTAGTCAATTTTGAAGTCGGGGTGTTACAGTTGGACAAGCTGCTTTGAAAGCCGCCTCGTGTAAAGTGACAAAGCACGAGAAAGTATGCATTGAAAATCAACATGTGTTCATTCCTTTTGCATTTGATACTTTCGGTTTCCTTGCGCCTGAGGCGGTGGAGCTTCTTAATAGAGTCCAATGTGTTATGCATAGCAATGTTATGACACCGAGGTCCACAAATGTTGTTTTTAAAAGAATTAGTTTTGCCATTCAAAAAGGGATAACGGCGCAGCTTGTTGCCCATTTGCCTTCTTTATCCATGTAAAAGACTATATTATAATTTATATAATGTTTTAAAAAAAATACTTTTATTTTGAAGTTTAGCTTAATTTCAAAGATTGAATCTTCGTTTTAGCAGATTTCCCGGAGATTGTCGTCTCTCGCCGGAGTACACACACTAATCACACACACAACTCAAATCAGTCAAGTACACTTTCACGGTAGCTAAAGAAACGTTGGCGGAAGATATGGAAAAACTAAGGAATCGTAACGAACATTACCACGTCTTCTCCTTCCTCCCTCCGGCAGACATCCGGTAAACAGATCTCTGATCCCAGATCCTCAATCGAATGAACATCACCATGCGGCGGTGGTTCTGGTGTTTGAAGGCGGCGGCGGTTCTGGTGTTTGAAGGGCGGCGGTGTGGTGATTACAGATGTCGTCGGAAAGTTGTGGATGGTGTTTCCTGGTTGTTGATGGCTACATTTTACAGCAATGGCAATAGTTTCCCTCAACAGTTGTCGGAGAAGATGATGGGTTGAAGTAGGGTTCTTGATTTCTAGTTTCTTCTACAGTGCACCCACCACCGGAATTTCGTACATAGCTCCGACGATGGCGGTTCCGGTGAGGAAGTGAGGAACTCATGAGAGAGGGAGAGAGAGTTAGAGATGATGAAGGAAAAAAAGAAATTACAGAAGCAAGCTTGAATCGATTTGATCTGTGATTTCATGGTTGGGATATTTGTTAGGCGGGGGGAATAAATTAATTGAATAAAAGAATTAAAAAATATATATTAATTATAAGGGTAAATTACAGTTTTTGTCCCTGACCTATGGCTGATTCGGTGTTTTTGTCCCTGACCTATGGCTGATTCGGTGTTTTTGTCCCTAATGTTTTTTTGTCTGTTTTTTTGACCTTTAAGTTTTTAAAATTCTGGAAATTTGTCCTTCCGTCTATTTTTGGCCGTTAACTGACGATTTTTTTGTCAATTTCCCCAAAGTACCCTTATCATCATCATCATCATCATCATCAACATCATCATCATCATCATCATCCATCTGCTGAAGAACTATCATCCCCAAATCCTATCATCCCCAAATTTCCCCAAATTACCCCAAAAACATATTTTCTTCAAAAATCTAACACCAAAAAAACCCAGAATTCCTATCATCAAACCTGAACATTGCATTTCCCTTTCTATTTGTTTAGACAAAAGAAATCCAATTAAGCTGCTGCTAATTTCCAGCTTCTACATTCATCAACCAAATATTGGAATATGCTTCACGTTCATGACATATAGTTATATGGCTAGACGTATGTGAGCCTAAAGGGTCACACACTTATACACCAAACACCATTTAATATATATAATATAATTAGGGTAATTATATTATTTATATAAACTATGATTACTTGGCTAGTTATGTTTTAATTAATTGTTAAGTTAAAACGTATTAGTGAGTAATCTAAAGAATCAAAAGTACAAGGGGCTAAGTGTCATATCTCCTAACTTGTAATTATGGAATATATACTTAGATTAGGGAGCAAGAAAAGTTTTGACCAAAACCCTAATCCTCCTCCCCATTCACGGCTGCACAACAAAAATTGGTTGTGTTGGTTTTTGTTTTTGGACGCACAAGCAAAAAGAAAGAAGATTATTCTTCTTTCATTTTCTCACGTGCAAATCTAAACTTTGTTATGGTTTTAATTCTTGCTTAAGGGACTAGCATCCTAATTGGTGTTCTAGATAAAATGTAGTTCTTCATTGAATTCTACATTGAATTCTACATTGAATTCTTGGAGTTCATCATCCTCATTCATTGGTGTAATCAAAGGCTTCAAGGGTATGATTTTCATACTAAACTTTTGATATTATTGCTTAATTATATTGTCAATATGTAGATCCGTTATTAGTGATTTATATTATTTCCGCTGCGTTTTACTTGATTAAACCGTAAATCACTAACAGTGGTATCACGAGCCATCATATTGATGATTTAATTAGCAAGTTTTTTGTAAAAAGTAGCAAAATCTGAATTTTTGGCCCCTAGAGGCGTGCGAACGGAAAGAAAAGAACCCTACGGTTCTTTGTTTTTTTTTAATTTTCGAAAATTGTATTATAATTGGGTTAAAAATTTGATTTTTTGGAACCCTAATTGCTACTAGTTACAAAAACCTAAATAAAAAATTAATCTTGTTTATTGAATTTTTTATATTATTTGGCTTGTAATTTTATTTTAATTGTTAATTTATCATATGGCAAAACATGTATTTTTGCCTTATACCAAGCCAAAACCTAGCCAAATGTTGATTGATTGTGCAAAATCGATGAAAACCTAGACCGTTTGTGATTGAATTGAATGCTTGGATTGGTTGTTTGTTTGGAAAAGCCGTGGTTTTTGGCGATGTTGTAATTTTTATTTTTTATTTTTATTTTGGTGCCATTTTTTTGGGGCAATTTGTCAATGTAAAAGTAATAGAATAGGTTGTATTTCATTATTTTTTGTATTGTAAATTGTTGACCAAGATTGAAGAAAAATGAAGAAAACAACAAATTTCCGTCACCGACGCGAGGGCTGTACGAAAACAGGTTTTCCAGGAGCATACGGACTCCGTTTTGGGCGATTCAAAAGCCTAAAATGCTTGCAAAGTCGTGGGCTACAACTTTCAAGAAGGTAGGGAAGACCAACGAGGACTCCTTCAGTGACTTTTAGGGCTTCAAAGTCTGCTGGAATTTCCTAGCAGATTGCATTTTTTCACAAAATTTGGTTTCTACTTGCTCAAGAATGTCTTGGAGCAAGTGGGAGCCCATTGGGTTTATGTAGGCCCGCTCGGGTTCATGTTGGCCCGTCCTCTAGCTTGACCCTTCGGTCCGTCGTGATGACTCACGTGACCGAACTTAGGTTATCATCGGTCGAGATTTTGCACAAATTGTGTTGCATGTTTTATTATATGTTTGTGGTTGTGACATAATTTCTATATGATACAAATAATAAACAACTAAAAATATGATTTTTGAAACACAAACATTAAAACATCCAAAATTTTAATCATCTATGATTACTTGTTAATCATTGATGATTACTCTTTAATCTAAACGTGTTTTTGAGATTAAAACGAAAGTTTAAATATGATTTGAAACTTATAATTTAATAATTGCTAAAACATTTTTACCGCTTATTAAATCGACTTATGAAGTGGTATGA
This sequence comes from Calendula officinalis, assembly GCA_963853835.1. Classification (NCBI taxonomy): domain Eukaryota; kingdom Viridiplantae; phylum Streptophyta; class Magnoliopsida; order Asterales; family Asteraceae; genus Calendula; species Calendula officinalis. Next base: position 57,137,428 of record OY970830.1, read on the forward strand.
ATGAAGTACATAATTCATTCATATCTTAAATAAATTTTTTCTTAAAATTTCATACCTAAAATTTAAGTCACGCCGTCCAATTGGTTGAGATCACTTGCTTCTACTTTTAAATTCACGTGAGACGTGGTTTGAATTTAGATCCGAGGTCATTATTGTCTACGCGTGAGACCTAGATTTATTTTGACATGAATTCACATTGGATGACTTAATCGAGTTAACGGTGAGACCTTAACACGAGGCGAAGATGCGACAAACATGCCACTTGACCCTAAATGCTTGTTCACTAGGTGCCATGAAGTCCCATAACTCTAAGAGTTGCACTTGTAATGCAATTGTTGATCGTCACCTACCTATTGGATCTATCATCACTAGCAGATCAACTGATGCGGTGATAGAAACGCAATGGGATCTTAGCTTTTAATTAAATTAATTGGGTAGTTAATTTTTTAAAAGAAATTATTATTGAAAATACTATTTTTTGAACTTTGTGTGTTATACAGATAACAACAACATCAAAACCTAAGTATCTCCACTCTAAAATCAGTTATTGACAACTGAAACTGACTAATATCAACTTTATCGACTCATATCGAACTCTAAGGATTGTCCTTAGAGATGAGCACACGTTGATACACATATAAGAGGCCTTACCTGAGGCACCTCCTGTCAATGCTTCTGCTGCTGTTCGTCAAGCCTTTACCGAAACGTTTAACGAACACCAAGAAGTCGCTACTCCTATGCTTGTGAGCATGAACCCCGAGATTCGAAAGAACTTCGAGGAACTCACAGCATATGACATGATAAGCGAGTTGAAAATGATATTTCAACAAAAAGCAGAACTTGACTGTTCAAAACAGTTAAAGCATTCCACGCTTGCAATCAGGAGGACGGACAATCAGTTAGCACTTACATCTTGAATATGAAATGCTATCTTGATCAAATGGAACGTCTTGGTTACCCCTTACCACAAGTTCTTGGAATGAGCTTGCTTCTTACCTCACCATCCAAGGACTATGACCATTATGAAAAGTGTTTTAAAAGTACATAGCATGGGGAAGACAATCGTTGATAACATGCTATGGTAATACTGGTTGAGCAAGGGTTACCAAATACTTTTCTAGCAAGCAGGGAAGGTAAACCGCAAGCACAGGCAAGAGTCTAGATAAGGATAAGCTAGTTTACTTTTCCAAACCTACGATTCCCCCACCTGCTAAAAAGGAGCACCCTGCAAAGGATATTTCTTGCCATCATTGCGATGAAACCGGCCATTGAAGGAGGAATTGTCCTGCCTACTTGGAAGAGTTGATGAAGGACAAATGTGTTCTAGCTAGCACATTAGGTATCTTAATTATAGAACTCTATACTTTTCGTGATAAATCTTGAGTGTATGACACTAGTTGTGGAACTCACATTTACACAAATGTGCAAGATTGAATGTGAAATAGAAAGCTAAAAGAATGAAAGCTGTGATCTTATCCTTCCTAATGCATTAATTATTGTTTTGAACAATTGTAAATTATGCATTGTTTAGCTTTATCGTTTGTTGAATAATGGATTATGATATTTTGTTTTATGAAAAATAACATTTTTTATAACTATTCCTTGTAATAGTATATTTGAAATTAATATGCATGATCCTAATTCAAACGATAGTTCTATATACAAATGTAGCACTCAAGAATCCAAATTGGTTTGGATTCTACTTACCTAGAGCATCGTCATCTTTTCCACATAAACAAGAAACGCATTTTGATACTAAAACTTGACGGGCTTCTTTACAAATGATTATGAATCATTTAAATGCCTGTCTTGTATATTATGGAAAGATAACAAGAAAGCTTTTCTCCCATGTTGGCGAAAGAGCTAAAAATCTACTTGGACTCATACATACTGATGTATGTGGCCCTTTTAGAACTAAGACTAGGGAAGGTGCCATATACTTTCACTGATGATATCATTAGATGTGGTTATGTTTACTTGATTAAACATCAACATGGAAACTTTAATGATATCAGTCGCTATGGTTATGTTTACTTGATTAAACATAAACATGAAATCTTTGAAACGTTCAAAGCTTTCTAAAGTAAAAGTAGAAAATCAACTCGGCAAGATAACAGAGGCTTTCAGTCCTAATTGAGGATGAAAGTACATGAGTTAAGAGTTTCTGGATCATCCCACACATCGTGAGATTGTCTCACAATTCACTCCTCCATACACTCCACAAGATAATGGTGCATCTGGAAGGAGATATCGGACCCTTTATGACATGGTTCGGTCTATGATGAGTCCTACTACTCTTACACTATCCTTTTGAGGGGCATGCACTGAAGTCTGCTGCTCGAATATTTAATATGGTTCCGACCAAAAGGTTAAAAAGACAACATATGAGATATGGCATGAGAAAGTCCCTAATTGTCTTACTTGAAGATCTGGAGTTGTGAGGATCTCGTAGAACGAGACATGCCAAACAAACTTGAGCCCATATCTATCAAGTGTATCTTCGTTACTATTTTACTACCCACCCGAGAACAAATTGTTGTTGCTCGGTATGCTAAGTTTCTTGAGAATAGTCTCATTTCACAAAGCAAGTGGGAGCACTATAGACTTTGACAAGATTCAAAGTGAAGATGCTCAACCTTCTGGTAACACTAGCAAACATCACACTGAGGCTGAACATATAGATGTTATACCACAGGATGATGTTGTTCCCATTCATAGGTCCGCAAGGACAGCTCATGCACCTTCACTATATATACTTATGTCGATGCTGAGGAGCAAAGTTTCGAGGATCATAATGAACCCCCTAACTATCAAGTTGCATTATCGAATTTTGAATTCGAAAAATGACTTGAAACTGTGAATGCGAAAATGAAATCCATGAGAGACAATCAAGTTTTGAACTTGGTTGATCTTTCTCAAAACAGTAAGACTGTTGACTTGGATGAAAATATACACACCTATAAATCTCTTCTAGTAGCAAAAGGTTACACTCAATCCTACTGGATTGACAATGATGAAACCTTCTCGGCTGTTACTAAAGACATTAGGATTCTTATAGCCAAATTAGTGTACAATGACTATGAGATTTGGTTAATGATGAAATCAAAACGTTTGTTTCACCTAAAACCCAAACTGAGCATGTGTATATATGAAAGCTAGTGGGAGCATTGTCGTTGCTCAAGTCATACATTTTGATGACATGTCACTTATGTGAAAACAATATACCTATGCTACAAGATGAAAATCCTGGCTTGGAAAATGTTTTGACATGAAGGATGATAAGAATACGACATACATACTTGGAGTAAAGATCTATAATGATAGATCAAAGCGGTTAATTAGTTTAACTTAAAGTGCTTACATTGACAAAATTCTAAACGGTTTAGAATGGTACTCCCAAACGAGGAAGTCCTCGTATTCCACACAATGTAAACTTGAGTGAGACTCAAGGACCTTCCACACCTGATGTGGTGAAGCGAATGAATGTAATACCCTATGAATCGGCTATTCCATTCATCATGTACGGTGTAAGGAGCACTAGTCCAAATGTAATGTCCTTAGGGGACCTTACTAGAAAATAACAATAGAATCCATGAGAGAGTCACTGGATTGCTGTTACGAACACATTGAAGTATTTTGAAATACTAGATATATGTTCCTTGGTTATGGTGGAGATACCGAACTGAAACTAAGTATAGTTGCTATACTTATACTGGTTTTGAAATAGGTCGTGATGACGCTAGATCCTATTTACGAAGGTTCACTACATTCGAAGATTATCGAGATATGTGAAATTCGTACTCTTAATGTAACACCCTAAAATTTACAAGATTTTTAAAATTTTTGAAAACAAAATTATAATCAAAAGGTCCCATAAATAAATCTCAGATATTAATATTTAACATTTAAAACGTATTTATTGCGGAATAGTTAAGATAAAGTAAAGTGTTTTAAAATATTAAATGATGTCCACATCAGTAATGAAAAGATACAGCGGTCAACCGTCCACCTTCTCCTTTCCTTTGCTGGTACCTGAAACAATGTGGGGGAAAGTTTGGGTCAGCTGGGGAAGCTGAGTGAATAATTCTCAAAATGCAAACAATCATAACATACAACACATGAGGGCACATCGGTGTACTCCTACTCAGAATCTACTCGATTAATTACTCAGATTTATTTCTCAGATTTTATTACTCAGATTTTAATTTATATAGCGCGCTAGTGTGACTTGGGCCGAGAGATCAACCTCGACCCGCCTCACACCACCTCAACACCTGTACTCTTCGGTGTTGAGTCAAAAAGGCCTGGCACCAGTACTCTTCGGTGCCAAGTCAAAACGTCTGACACCAGTGCTCTTCGGTGTCAAGTCAGATATATTATGTTTAATGTTTAACTCAAAACTCAGAAACTCAGAACTCAGAAACTCAGAACACAAGATGCTAGATCACAGATAACTCCGATAACAGATAACTCAGATAGCAAATATGGTGCAAGTAATGTAACACGTAAGTCATGCATGTATAACGTTAAAACTGAATACACGGTGAGAATACTCACCTCGAGAAACGTAAGCTCCAAAGGGTTCCCGACAATCAGAAGGACATCACGTTATCTCCTAGACGGTCCTAAAACCAAAAAACGAAACCCCGAATTAAAATTCTACCCGAGGGCTTATTTCAGAAAGCTGGCAGCCCCCGTCAGTCTCACGGAAACGGCCATAACTCCTAAACGGCTCATTAGATTTTTCCCATCTTTTTATCATGACAAGTAGACAACCAGAAATACACATCTCTGTGAGACGGTCACTGGCCAAAACAGACTCTAGGTGTCTCAAAATAGTGATGCAAGACAGACATGCTGCACAGGTCATCTTCCTAACAGCAGCATACTAAATCGACTATAACTTTTAAACCGTAATTCGGATTCACGAGAGGTTTGCGGCATTAGTAAGCTAATTCAGAAAACAAGGTCCCAGCACGGGCCAAAAACTAAAAATGTTATTTTAAGTAGGTTAAAAACAATTTGGAGCAGTAGGGCAGATTCTGTCTACAATTTGTGGACTTGTAAAGCCTGTTTTATTAACCCGTCCCGCCACCGAAAATCCCGAACACTTAGTATTCACACTCGACAGGTTGGGATTATAAAGAACTGGAATAAAATACGGTTTTCTAAATTTTTTTTAGGATGAAAGTTTCCGATGGGGAACCCGAGAACCCTACGGGTTCGGTTCCCCCCCATCGTTATGGATTCGATTGGAACGATGCTACAATTACAACGGGTTCATAACCAACCCAACCCAACTAAGGCTCGGTGCGGGATCATAAAAACGCAGCCCTGCTAGAATTTTATACAAAAAGATTAATAAGCTTGGTTAACGGGAAAACGAAAACGATAAGTTAGGGTTAGAGAACTACCGAACTCACTAACAATTCGAGCAGCAGCTTGATTGTTGCTTCCGACTAGGCTGTTTGCAACCCGGTTGATTACTTCCTCTTCTGCTCGATATCACACCGCCCCCAATATGTGACAAAGGTTAGAACTCGATCAATTTCCCCTAGAAAAGAACGAAAAACAGAAAAACAACCAAGCTTAAAACCCTACCGAATGAAGCTGCGGTATCTATCTACTCGATGGTTGAATCTGGTTCGAATACCCCCGCAACCTGCTGCTAGCGAGGTGAAATAAACCCGCAATAAAGAAACATGGCCGATCAGAATTTTGACATCGAATGGAATAGAGATCGGAAATATAAACGGGAAAATCTTACCGATAAAACCAATTCCCCTTGGACTTCAACCTCCGTAGCTTGCTTCCTTGCAGATTGATGAAGAAGGTAGGAACGAGTTTGGGTATTCTTCTATGATCGCAGGAAGATTTAAGGAAGACAAGAGATTCTCGAACGGCTGGGAATTGGATAGGGTTTAGGACGTGATCAGGGACTTTTTGGGTTACCATATACGTATCAATATGCTCGTGTACATGGGCCTAAGGCCTCCACCGATTGGACCAAAATAAGATGTACACGGCTGATCCAAGATCGAATAAGGAACCTGGAGAGAAAACAAGGTTCGGCCTTTCTTGTTTGCCATACTCACACGTTTAAAAAAAATAAAATAGAAGTGTCCAGCCTAAACTCTTAAATCATCTCATTTTCTTTTATTAAAACCTACATACGAGTCTTGGCGCTTGCCCTTGGCCCGTCGTTCAACAATCGGGAACTTAGATGTCACCGCTATAGGAGACGAAACGTCACATAAATAATTAATTGAATAAACGAGGCGTCACACATACATATATAACGTCTGATAAAGACGAACCGTCTAATTACAGGTCGCCCAAATAATATAGAATTAATTATAAATAATAAATTGTGATTAAATAATTTTATTTAATTAATATATATTTCGGGGCGTTACAACTCAACTCCACTTGAAATAGACTTTGTCCCCGAAGTCATTGCTCGGAAGAAGCTCAGGGATGCGATCTCGCATCTCGGACTCAGGCTCGACTTCGGCACACATCCTCGAATGGGGAGATACGAAAAAAAGTCAGGAATAAAAGAAGCTCATCAGGGTGACCTACATCACATAATAAACTCCGGCTCTCGCAACTGCTCGTAAAATCTTCCGTCTCTAATGGCGCAAAATAATAACGTTCAGAATTTGAATGTCTCATAGGAACTCGGTTAACTCGACAAAAAAATGACGATAAAGGTACAAAATTATCCATGATACTCCGTTAAAGGCGTCTTCTTGCTCTAGTAGTCAGACACAGTTGCTGCACTAAGCGATTAACGTTGCGTTAAATCTCCGATTCAACTCTACTTGGAAATTTACTATTGATTTGTTGACGATACCAGATGCTCAGCGTAGTACCAGGTCATCCAAACCATTTGCACAATCACACTCGGATCTCTCATGACGATAACAAGTTTTTTTTTTGTTTTTTTTTTTTTATGGGAAATTTTCTACCCGCACAACTCCATCAAATGACCACTTACACATTTTAGCAACAGGTAAAAAAATTTCATTATCGAAAATTTTCCACCAAAATGACTCGGAAGGTCCTCTACTCTATGGGTCAACAGTTTGTTAACAGCATAATGAATAATTTATCGGTTTACACCATTATCAATTAATATAAAAAACCATGCAAATAAATCACAAGGAATATACATATCACACAGAATTATCATATACTCAGGTATATAACTCCAAAATATGATCTGGAAATATAACTCAGAAGTCCCACTCAGAAATAAACTCAAAACATATCTCAGGAGTATAACTCAAAAATGTATAACTCAGGAGCAAACTTATAAATCTTAACTCAGAAGCAAACCCAAAACTCTAACTCAGTAACAACTCATAAGGTAATAATATTTACAAGTAATATCATTAGGTATAAATCACATTTTTACTCATTCTTATTACTACTCGCGTGTTCCAATTTACCAGCTTATAATACTTGGAATGATATATTCTCTCTCTACCGTGTCATTGGTTCTCAAATAACTCTTCTTTAACATTCTATCGTTACCTTACTCTATTAGGTTTGCATATTACCGCTGTTGATAACCCTTTAAATAGCTCAAATTAACGATCTTGTCATTTAATTCCCTTTAATAGGTTCTCATTCTATTACATTTAGTGGTTTCTCGATAATATTTTAATAGATGTTTTCTCATTCATCTAGTTTAACGATCCTTTAATAGACCGTTTCACTGATTTTACACAATTTAAAAATGTCACTTAATTATTTTGACCATATCTACTCATTAATTTCATGTTACCCACTAAAAATTCCAATTAAATTTCATACTCTTATTTATAATGATTTCTCGTTACTCAAATTACGAATTAATTCCTTAGTTCTCATCTCAAGTTTAATAATTATTCATAAATAGAGTTTTCTCATATAATTTTATAATACCTCAAAATTCATAGCACTTTACAATACTTCAAAAATTTGAATAAAACTTCCCGTTAATTTAATACTTTTCTCTTTTGACTCATTTTATTAATTTGCTTATGTAACTCGATTTGTAAATTTCTTATAATTCAAAATTACTCCATAATTACTCAAAATAGAATTTTATCATTTAGCTCGTTTTTAATAATAACTCATTACCAGCAAATTACCGATCTCATCTTAACTCATTTTCCTCAAAATTTCATGGTAGCAGTTTTCTCATATTCGACTCATTAATAAGTTCTCATCACTTTAAATTAATTTCTCATTATCACATTTATAACCACCCAAGAATAAGTATACTGTCTTATTTTGTATATAATTGTAGTATTACTACTTCCCTTTTTTCACGATATTCATTCAACCCAATTAACTTGATTTGTTAATTTCTTCAGTAAACCCGATCTATCATTTTGTTGTAAACTCTATAATTACCCATAGAATAAATTTAATTATTCTCAACTGCTTGATTTGATAGTTACTCTTATAATTTATTTGATCAATTATGTGAATCTAGAATTCGTACTTTAAATTCATACCAACCAAAATCTCTCTGCATAAGCATCATGCTCATAATATTTATAAATAATAATTAATGATAATTATTTCTTGACAATTTTCCTTTTTACCCCTACTCAACTCCACTTGGAGAAAAACTCATCCTCGAGTTTGGAACTAGTATTGTCTACCAAAATAAACAAGCAAGTATGTAGACACACAAACAATTAGGATACACATACTAAATTCACAATAACAAGCATTGGTCCATTGTTCCCTTCAAAATTTCCCCATAACCAACCAAAAGTTCGGTGTGTACGATAATAGGGGCCCTTCTATTACTTTCGACACCTACCTTTGTTTGGTCACGGGTCAATCCCAAAGTTCACAACTTTCCACATATAAAAATAATCCACAAACAAATCACACTCAGAAGAAAGAAAAGTTTACTTTTAATATCTGATAAATACAGATATGCACTCAGCTGTGGTTACTCAAAACCTCAAAAACATTACTCAGAAAATCATGCGTATATTTAGTCTCATACGCAATACTCGGATAACTCAGATTCGTATAAATATTTCCACTTTGTTACTTTCACAATACGAATATCGTTTTATTTTCTACTCTTAGTTATCTCATTTATCATTTCTCATGAATCACGTTTACTCTTTCTCAAAATTTTATCCGATTTATTGCCGTCTCGAGCGACAATTAACATTTTCTAGTTCAACATTCTCGGTTAATTATTCTAATAAGCTTATATAGCTCGCTTCAATAAATACACTTTAATATAAATTAAAATTTCTAATAATTTTGATGTAACTATTTCTCATTATTTAGACATACACCTATACATCGTTTTATTAAAACTATGCTCAATCCTTTTCCCTTTTAGTTAAATTGATTAATTCTTACAACCCTTTATAAGTTTTCTCTTTTATTCGTGCTTCATTACTTCTTATACTCTTGTCTCAATACTGTTTCGGTTAATTCAAAACACAAATGATTACTCTTTGTTTCATCAAGATCACCACATAAAAGTTTTCTCTTTTAATACATTCTATAGATTCTTACACAAATTTGGAATTCCATTTTAATGTGTCTTTTGGTTGCTTAATCTTGATTCAATAACTTCTCATTATGCATACTCATTTTATTATCAAAATTTGGTTCGATATATTCTCGTTTAGCTAACATGTAATTATTTCCCATTTTATTGACTCGATAATCCTTCCTTTTACTCAACTTGAAAAATTCTCATAAAATATTCTTAATCAAATTGATTTACTAATCTCTGATTTACTCGTTTAAATGACTCGGTCTGTTAAGTGTTTTTCTCCCCATATGAAAGATTTTAATATTTTCCCAATACGAAAATTTAATACTCCTCTTTAATATTAATAATTTTCTCTTTTCTCATTTACTCAAAGCATGTGAATCATAAATTAATATCCCGTTATTACACCTTTGGTTAAAATTTCTCAGAATTTATAAAATCTCATTTCAACTCTATTAGGTATTCCTCTAAATTGGAAACTTTTATTATTCTCATTAAAAATTATAATTCCTCTAGCATGCGTATTTGAATATGCAAAAATATATTAAACACTGGGAATTAAATCCAGAATTTTACTCAGAATTATGCTCTAAATTATACTCAGATTTACCAAACCTCACATTCGTATATCTATATATACGTAGTATTTAATCGTACTATTCATATGTAATTTTCGTATGTTATTAGAACTTTTTAGGGTTTATTTCACAGCTGTAATCAGAAACAACACTCGGAAAAATATACTCAGAAATTAAACACAAAAATCTCAGACTACTCTACTCATCCATACTCAGAATACAACATACATCTCAGATAAATAAGAACTATTAAATATTACCAGCAATGGGAAGAGCGAGAGGTCGACGTGACATGCTGTATGTTTGATGTGGAAACTTTTCTCAGCAAATATTTTGCTCAATTCGCGTTTTAAAACTCGAGACTCAAACTTGAGATTGAATCCACCCCTTGTGAATCCAAATCTCTCAAGTCAGAGCTCTGATACCAACTTGTAACACCCTAAAATTTACAAGATTTTTAAAATTTTTGAAAACAAAATTATAATCAAAAGGTCCCATAAATAAATCTCAGATATTAATATTTAACATTTAAAACGTATTTATTGCGGAAATAGTTAAGATAAAGTAAAGTGTTTTAAAATATTAAATGATGTCCACATCAGTAATGAAAAGATACAGCGGTCAACCGTCCACCTTCTCCTTTCCTTTGGTGGTACCTGAAACAATGTGGGGGAAAGTTTGGGTCAGCTGGGGAAGCTGAGTGAAAAATTCTCAAAATGCAAACAATCATAACATACAACACATGAGGGCACATCGATGTACACCTACTCAGAATCTACTCGATTAATTACTCAGATTTATTTCTCAGATTTTATTACTCGGATTTTAATTTATATAGCGCGCTAGTGTGACTTGGGCCGAGAGATCAACCTCGACCCGCCTCACACCACCTCAACACCTGTACTCTTCGGTGTTGAGTCAAAAAGGCCTGGCACCAGTACTCTTCGGTGCCAAGTCAAAACGTCTGACACCAGTGCTCTTCGGTGTCAAGTCAGATATATTATGTTTAATGTTTAACTCAAAACTCAGAAACTCAGAACTCAGAAACTCAGAACACAAGATGCTAGATCACAGATAACTCCGATAACAGATAACTCAGATAGCAAATATGGTGCAAGTATTGTAACACGTAAGTCATGCATGTATAACGTTAAAACTGAATACACGGTGAGAATACTCACCTCGAGAAACGTAAGCTCCAAAGGGTTCCCGACAATCAGAAGGACAACACGTTATCTCCTAGACGGTCCTAAAACCAAAAAACAAAAAACAAAACCCCGAATTAAAATTCTACCCGAGGGCTTATTTCAGAAAGCTGGCAGCCCCCGTCAATCTCACGGAAACGGCCATAACTCCTAAACGGCTCATTAGATTTTTCCCATCTTTTTTCCATGACAAGTAGACAACCAGAAATACACATCTCTGTGAGACGGTCACTGGCCAAAACAGATTCTAAGTGTCTCAAAACAGTGATGCAAGACAGACATGCTGCACAGGTCATCTTCCTAACAACAGCATACTAAATCGACAATAACTTTTAAACTGTAATTCGGATTGACGAGAGGTTTGCGGCATTAGTAAGCTAATTCAGAAAACAAGGTCCCAGCATGGGCCAAAAACTAAAAATGTTATTTTAAGTAGGTTAAAAACAATTTGGAGCAGTAGGGCAGATTCTGTCTACAATTTGTGGACTTGTAAAGCCTGTTTTATTAACCCGTCCCGCCACCGAAAATCCCGAACACTTAGTATTCACACTCGACAGGTTGGAATTATAAAGCACTGGAATAAAATACGGTTTTCTAAATTTTTTTAGGATGAAAGTTTCCGATGGGGAACCCGAGAACCCTACGGGTTCGGTTCCCCCCCATCGTTATGGATTCGATTGGAACGATGCTACAATTACAACGGGTTCATAACCAACCCAACCCAACTAAGGCTCGGTGCGGGATCATAAAAACGCAGCCCTGCTAGACTTTTATACAAAAAGATTAATAAGTTTGGTTAACGGGAAAACGAAAACGATAAGTTAGGGTTAGAGAACTACCGAACTCACTAACAACTCGAGCAGCAGCTTGATTGTTGCTTCCGACTAGGCTGTTTGCAACCCGGTTGATTACTTCCTCTTCTGCTCGATATCACACCGCCCCCAATATGTGACAAAGGTTAGAACTCGATCAATTTCCCCTAGAAAAGAACGAAAAACAGAAAAACAACCAAGCTTAAAACCCTACCGAATGACGCTGCGGTATCTATCTACTCGATGGTTGAATCTGGTTCGAATACCCCCGCAACCTGCTGCTAGCGAGGTGAAATAAACCCGCAATAAAGAAACATGGCCGATCAGAATTTTGACATCGAATGGAATAGAGATCGGAAATATAAACGGGAAAATCTTACCGATAAAACCAATTCCCCTTGGACTTCAACCTCCGTAGCTTGCTTCCTTGCAGATTGATGAAGAAGGTAGGAACGAGTTCGGGTATTCTTCTATGATCGCAGGAAGATTTAAGGAAGACAAGAGATTCTCGAACGGCTAGGAATTGGATAGGGTTTAGGACGTGATCAGGGACTTTTTGGGTTACCATATACGTATCAATATGCTCGTGTACATGGGCCTAAGGCCTCCGCCGATTGGACCAAAATAAGATGTACACGGCTGATCCAAGATCGAATAAGGAACCTGGAGAGAAAACAAGGTTCGGCCTTTCTTGTTTGCCATACTCACACGTTTAAAAAAAATAAAATAGAAGTGTCCAGCCTAAACTCTTAAATCATCTCATTTTCTTTTATTAAAACCTAGATACGAGTCTTGGCCTTGGCCCTTGGCCCGTCGTTCAACAATCGGGAACTTAGATGTCACCGCTATAGGAGACGAAACGTCACATAAATAATTAATTGAATAAACGAGGCGTCACACATACATATATAACGTCTGATAAAGACGAACCGTCTAATTACAGGTCGCCCAAATAATTTAGAATTAATTATAAATAATAAATTGTGATTAAATAATTTTATTTAATTAATATATATTTCGGGGCGTTACACTTAAAGTTCAACCAGATAACTAACTAGCTGACGTTTCATCGAACTCAATGTCTTGTACCAAACATATTGAATATGAATGGAACGTTGGATTTCGACAAGCTAGTAGTTTCATGTAAATCTGTTTTAGTATTTGGATAATGGAACTGTGAGCAGTTTATATTGGAATAAATTGATATATTTGATATGATCATTTTTATATGAATATCTACTGTGTTCTATATTTGCATGTTTATATCCTTGAATATTTACTGCGTTTTATATTCTAAATTGTCCATTGTCATATTAATAATATGGGAATATTATTAAGACAAATCTGAGGGCATTGATGACATCATCTTAGTATGACTAAGGATGATGAAGTCAAACTCACATGTTGTTCATTTTGATGCACAATTGGACTGACCCAACCTATGAGAAATCACTTCCTGGATTTATGTCACAAGTGAATCTCACAAAGGCTTTGTCGCTTATCTTCTGACTTGAGATGCAAGCTGGTTTGTGTATGTGGAGTGCCTAACTTTGATATGGTTAAACGCTGACCTGAATAAGGCTTCTATAACAACCATCTTCTGGTTTTGTCATTAAGCGTATATCAAACACGTGTAGTCAATAAAGAATTTGTTCCTCCACAAGTTTGGATTAGATACTACTGGGCCCCTCGATGATTTGAATAGATGCTTGTACGGCCGTACCCGAAGGTAATCAAGATGAATCTTGATTCGTTTGGTAATCTACTTCAATGTATAGATCGAGAAACAAAATCGTTGAAATTTTAGATTGACATTAATCCTTGTCTGAAATTCAACATGGTATCAATAACAAAAGGATAACTGATTGAAAAACTTTGAACCAGGACTTTTCTGAAACTCACTCATGTACTTCTAGGGGCATTGGCGGGTTGCTAGACTCTAACCTTGGCTTGTATAACTACCTGATGTTATGACGTGCGCAAGTGGGAGCTGTTGGAATATGCTTCACGTTCATGACATATAGTTATATGGCTGCCTAAAGGGTCACACACTTATACACCAAACACCATTTAATATATATAATATAATTAGGGTAATTATATTATTTATATAAACTATGATTACTTGGCTAGTTATGTTTTAATTAATTGTTAAGTTAAAACGTATTAGTGAGTAATCTAAAGAATCAAAAGTACAAGGGGCTAAGTTGTTAGGTCACAACAACCCTGGTTTGTTAGTTAATTGATTAGATTGATTATACAAGAGACAATTAAAGTGTAAAACACAGTATTAGAGTCGGTGTACAAATCCACTAAGTGTGGTATGCTGCGGAAAAGCAATACCACTGATCAATTACAAGATATGAAAGTGTAGAGTGAATTGGTGAGTACTCCTTTGCAAGATGATCTCTATTTATAATGTTATAGAGATCTTACATAATGAGCAAAGGAGTAACCGAAGGACTAAGTAAGGAAAATGACTAAGATCAAGGGATTTGATCTTAGTCCGTTACTATACTGAGTATCACTCAGTCCTTCTACTCAGTATCACTATCTGATACTGAGTACTGATACTGAGTTCCAATACTGATCACACAGTATCAGACCTAAACTTAGCTATATTATTCTACATATAAATCCAAGCTAGTCTAGGTTGTTTTGTTATCTTAAGATCCAAAGGGGTAAGGCTTTTTGCCTTAACAATCTCCCCCTATCTAATGATAACAAAACAATTACAAAGAGATAAACAAAAAATACAACAGCATAGGTAGCAATATCTTCTTCTTCATTTGATGTTGATGGCTTCATTCTCATAGAAGACTTCTTGTTTAATGTGGACAAACTCTTCTCTGCTTTTGAGTTCATCCCTTCTACTATTCAGAACTGCAACAATCTTCTTTCTGAACCAAGAGTCTTCTTTCTTGGTGATCATCCATTTCAGTCCAACAAGGTGACTGATTTGAGCTCTTGGTAGATCTTCTTCAGAAATGAAGCACTCTCTATCCTCTGAGTCAGTATACATATATCCAGAAGTTGAATATATGACACTCTTTTGATCCTGAAATACAAGGTTAGGAGGAAGAGGGTACTTTCTAAGATACTTGTATGTATGAAGGCATTCTGGTCTGTTGTTTGAGTAAGCCTCAGTCATCACACTGAGTGTTCTGTACTCTATTTCATGAAGTAAGTCCTTCTCATAACATACTGCAGCTACTGCACAGATCTCATCCAAGACTATTTGATCATAGGTTGATTTCTTTGGAAGCTCTTTGATCAGTCTTGTGATTTTCACCCAGTCTTGAAGACCAATTCTTTGAATATCATGAATAAATATCTTCATAGGGGGACTGGTTAAGCCAGTACAAGTGATAGTAATTCTTCCTTCTTTGAGCTTCACTTTTACTTTATTGACATCCAGATTTAACCAATGTATCCCCCTTACATTTTGAAATGTTTTGGTCCTCAAGAACTCCTTTCTTTGTTCCTTATACTGAGTCCTAGCAGCAACCATATTCCAATAATGTTGAATATGGTCTGGACCCTTTCTTGAGATTCTATGTGAAGGACAAGGAGTATCAGTATCTGGGTCAGATTCTGGTTCAGTTTTGACTCCCAACTCTTGCTCATATAAAAATCTTTCTTGTTCTGCCCAGAGTTGTTGAGGAGTCAGTCTTGGAGCCTGCTCGGTATCACTGTCCCTTGTAAGAACAGGTCTTCTTTGTCTTGTTACCAGAGGAGCAGATTCCTCACTTGATTCAGAAGAAGTGAGAACAGCATTGATAGGTCTTCTTGATAAGGAACTCCTTCTTCTAATTACCAGATTTTCTGGTTCTTCATCATCCGAGGATGATGATGAAGAACTCTCTTGTTCTACCAGATTTAGTGCATAGTTTACTAAATCTGGTTCTTCATCTTCATCATCAGCAATAGGCCAGATGAAAGGCCTATAGACCACAATTTGCAAATTATTCTCTTCAAGAGCGGGTGGCTCAGAATAAGTTTGCTGTGGTTGGTCAGTATGAGTCTCCCCCTGAGCAGATGGCTCAAGTGGGTCTTGAACTTGTAATGCTGACCTTGTTCTTTGTCTTCTTCTCTCATACCGAATGCGAAATGGCTCAGTATGAGGGCTTTGCTGATGTTGTTGTTGTGGAGGTTGATCTTCATTCAATCTTCTTCTTTTCTCCCCCTGAGCAGAAGGCTCAGTTTGATCAACCTCAGTATCTCTTTGTCTCTTCTCCCCCCTTTTGTTATCATTTGATGAGGAGGGAAGAGGATCAGTATCACCACCCATGTCCCCTTCAGGTTGTTCAAGAGTAGGGGAGGGCATGGGCTCAGTTGCAGCATCAATGTCACCAGCACCTCCTTCTCCTTCTCCTTCTTCATTGTGGTCACCATGTGAACCTGGTGGAGTTTGTGGAGGCTGCTGTGGTTGTTGAAGGAGTGATACTGACTGTTTTATTAAGTCAATATCACCACTCATCTTGTCCATTCTGGCTAGTATTACATTTTGAGTTTGTTGGATGGCCAGAATGTGCTGCATGATTGCTTGCAGAGTCACTTGGTCTGCTGCAGCCTGAGATGCCTGAATGCCCTGCACAGATGGTGCTAAAGAAACAAAAATATTTATAACTGGTTAGAAAGAAAGGTTTATCAAATAGAATTGTGGTGTTGTTTAATTCTACAATCATATAAACAGAGTTTGTGAAGTCTGTATTTCATCTGGTATAGGATGAAATATTGTGGACTTGTGCATAGCATGTGTAAGAAGATTTTAGTAAAGGTGAGTGTGAAAATTTAAGTAGGTCAGTATAGGATAAGTCACATTTACTAAAAGGTTTGGGTTTGGGAATTCGAAGCCTGGGATGTGCTTCTTGATATTTTCAATGTTTATCACTCGGTATTAGAGTGATAACAGAAATGCGGCTAAACCCCATGGAAATATTTGGATTTTGTGGCTTAAAGGTTTGTGATCATTTCTTGAATGATGCTACCCAACTCAAAAATAAGTTGGACATGATTCAAGCAGCACCAGTGGGTGTCAGTATGACATCAACCACCATTGTCCCTTTAAATGTTGAGACAACTGTAGACTGACAATGATCAATTTAGTGTGCTCAGTATATGAATTTTGCATAGCAGCAGTGGGCTAGCTATGTTGGCCATAAAAGGATATATATTTGAAAGATCGTTTGAGACTTTGGTCAGTATTGAGTTGGTACTGGCTAATACTTAGTCTCTATTTGGGAATGAAATATATATATAGAAGTTTAAGGGCTTTTTAGAAATTCATACCTGAGACTCTGTCAGATTCCCTTCGAGCATCTGCAGAGGTCGGTGCAGGATCATGTGTTTGTTGATGTGCAGCACCAACATCTTCAATACCGACCCCTCTGTCATGCTGAGCACCTTCTAGTGCAGTTTGTGCATATTGAATCTCCACATCAAGAGGAACATGAGGTTCCTCAATTGGTTGAGTAGGTGGAGCTAGTTCTGGACCTGGAAGGTCAGCGGTGGCTGCAACAAAGCTTTGGGCTTGAATAGATGCAGTTAATGATGGAACATTTGCAGGCTGCACCTCCTCAGATGATAAGTTGCCCATAATGATAGGAGAAACATTCCTTCTTCTTCTTTGAAGGACCAGTGGTGTGTCTTCTGAGGACTCAGTATCAAGAGTTGTTTCAATATGAGGAGCATCAGGAACCTGTGCAGGTGGAGAGATATGTTGAACTTGTGGAACATCCTGCATCTCAATATCTTGACCGGCCTGTGCTCCATTGCCACTATTATCATCATTATCATCATCATCATCATTGTCTGACTCAGTATCAGACATGTCTTCTACATCATCAATGTGTTCTTGAACAATGGCCCACATAGGAGGACTTAGAAGAGGTTCTCCTTCTCTTGGTCTGTAAAAGAAAATCTTCTCACTGAGTGGAGGAAGATCAACTCTTGGACTGTGAAATTCATCATAAATGTGTGTGGGCATTGAGTGTTGAAATATGAGTGATAGAAATCTGCAGAAAGGGACATTGCATTCCCTTGTATTTGCTCGAACCAGAGTAGCTAATTCATTGAAAATTAGGCGAGCATAATCAATATTTCTTCCATAGTACAGAGCATGTACTATTTGCATCCCAAATTCGTTTATTTGGTCCAAAGCTCCCGTCTTGTGGGTCATACATCGAATTATTGTTGTGATGAGAATACCCCACATAGGACCAAATTCATTTCTTTTGATTGTGCCCGTTGTTCCTCTTCGACCCAAAAATGGCAGTACAGAGCGTGCCTCTAATCTATCAACAAATGGATCATACTGAGCTTGGGCGGGAAGTCTCAGTGCTTCACGAATGATAGCAGTAGAAACAAATGCCCGTCTTTGATCTCTAATTACCCACCCATCAATCATATCTGGAGAATCGAGTGTAGCAGAGTACCAAAACTCGCATAGCATTTCTGGGTAAATTGCTCGAGGAGACAAGGTCAGTGCACGAGCAACTGGGCAATTTTTCAGAAAAGTCACAATGTTTGTGAACTCTTGGCATGCCCAGGCTTGAGGAATATTGAAATTTGCTGTGATGTTGTTCCGCGCAAACCTGGGTACTTCATTATTTCGGAATTGGATTTCCGATTGAACTTCTGGAGCAACAAAAGTGTAATTCGCCATCTGTGATTTTGATTTGAAAGAATTTACTTGCTAAGAGAAAGTGAAATCGTTAATCGCAGAGAGAATTGAAAATGAAAGAGAGAAATAACAGTTAAAAAATTTGAAGTAAAAATAAACGGTTATTTATAGGATATTTGAAAGATAATTAAGGTATTGGGAAGTAAAAACGGCTGATTTGACTGCCTTATCCTCTGCCAACGGTAACTTTCTTATTAAGAAAGGTTACCGTTTGAGCAGTATGAGGATTAAGCTCGGTGTAAGAGCCGTCATACCCCAATACCGAGTTAAAAAATTTAAATTTAAAAAAATTTTAAAAAATATAAAAACAATTAATTTACTCTTGAAATTAATAAAAAAAATAAAAATTTTAAATTTTGATGATAACAGACTAGTGATACTGAGTGGTCAGTATCAACAGAAGTGATACTGAGCGCTCAGTTTTAAAGAAATTTAATAAAGATTAAGGATTCAACATACCTAATTGCCCTAGTAAATACATAAACCTTTCCTCAGGAAGAGGTTTAGTAAATACATCAGCCAATTGTTCATTTGTTGGTACATAATCTACTTCAACCTTACCTTTTTCCACATTATCTCGAATAAAGTGGTGTCTGATATCAATGTGCTTGGTTTTGGAGTGATAGACTGGGTTCTCTGTGATAGCAATAGCACTCTTGTTATCACAATGAATAGGAGTCTTATGAAAGTTGAACCCATAGTCTAAGAGTTGATACTGCATCCATAATAATTGAGCACAACAACTTCCTGCAGCAACATATTCTGCTTCTGCTGTGGAAGTTGCTACCGAATTTTGTTTCTTGGATGACCAGCCAACTAGTCTTCCACCTAGGAATTGACATCCTCCACTTGTGCTCTTTCTGTCCAATCTACAACCTGCAAAATCTGCATCTGTGTACCCTTCAAGGTCAAAGTTTGAGTCTTTGGGATACCAAAGACCCAGGTTAGGAGTACCTGTAAGATATCTAAAGATGCGCTTAACTGCTTTCATGTGTGATTCTTTAGGATCAGCCTGATACCGAGCACACAAACATGTGGCAAACATGATATCAGGCCTACTAGCAGTTAAGTAAAGTAAGGAACCAATCATACCTCGGTATGTGGATTGACATACTGGTTTACCAGTTTCATCCTTACTTATCTTGTCCTGAGTACCCATAGGAGTGTGCATGGAAGATAAATTTTCAAATTTGTATTTCTTTAACATGTCATGCACATACTTACTTTGATTTATAAAAGTGCCATCAGGCTTTTGTTCAACTTGTAAACCAAGAAAGTAAGTAAGTTCTCCCATCATACTCATCTGATACTGAGTTGACATTATCTTAGCAAACCAGTCACACATTGACTTGTCAGTGGAACCAAAGATAATATCATCTACATATATCTGAATGAGTAAGATGTCAGAACCTTTCCTTTTTGAAAATAATGTTTTATCAATTTTACCTCTTGTAAACTTATTTTCAATAAGATACTCAGACAAGGTGTCATACCAGGCTCTTGGAGCTTGTTTGAGCCCATATAGAGCTTTATCAAGCTTGAAAACATAATGAGGAAATTTGGGATCAACAAAACCTGGAGGTTGTTTAACATAAACTTCTTCTTGTAGTTTTCCATTTAGAAAAGCACTTTTGACATCCATCTGATGAACTTTGAAATTCTTAAAGGCTGCATATGCAAGGTACAACCTAATAGCTTCAATTCTTGCAACTGGTGCAAAAGTTTCATCATAGTCAATGCCTTCTTCTTGCCTGTAACCTTGAGCAACTAACCTTGCTTTGTTTCTGATGACAACACCATCCTTGTCCATCTTGTTTCTGAACACCCACTTAGTACCAATAATAGTTTTGCCAGAAGGAGGTGGTACTAAGTTCCAAACTTTGTTTCTTTCAAACTCTGTGAGCTCTTCTTGCATAGCCTCTACCCAATCTTCATCTAATAAAGCTTCATCAGCTTTCTTTGGTTCAATGATAGATAGAAAACTTGAGAAGAAACAAAAGTTTGCAGTTGCTTGGGTTGGAAATTCTAATTTTCTTCTTGTTTGGACACCTTCTTCAATAGGACCAATAATGTTTGAGTGTGGATGGTCTCTGTGTTCCCTTAAATTGTTTCCTAAGGGAGCATTTGAAATAGGATCAACACTATCTTGTTGATTTGGTGTGTTGTCTGTCTGATACTGAGTGGAATTCTGATCAGTATTAGACAGTGCAGGTTGCTGTTCGTCTTCATTTTGCAGAGTTGATGAGGATTCATGTGAAGTGTTGGATGTTTCACCTTCTTCATAAATAGAGTGGTTCAGATCATTAGTTGGAAACTCAGTATGAAGGTCCTCTGATATGGGAACCTCAGTATTAGTCTCATTTGAGTGATACTGATTTTGAACTTGATCAGTTTCATTAAACTTATTAGGAATAAAGTGTGGATGAAACTTAGGCTGTTCAGCAATGGAGTGTTCTGGATTGCATAGAATATCTGTAACGACCCGAAATTTGTAAGTAAATAAATTGAATAAAAATATGATAAATAAGGATAAATCGTTTAAAGAACGTAGGAATTGGTTTCGCGTCGTTTGGAGACCGTATGAGAAAGTTATGGGCGAAACCGGGTCGAGACAACAACCGAAAAGTGCAGCCCTGCTGCACATGTAAAGTTCGCGCCGCGAACTTGGGGTTCCCGATCGGGAACTCCGACCAGAGAGTTGGGGGTTTTTGGCAATTGAGGTTCACGCCTAGGTAACGATCGCGAAGAGTTCACGAACATGCAAAGTTAGCGACGCGAAGTGGGTTCGCGACGCGAACTCCGGACGACCAGCATTAAATCGGGTTTTGGCTCATTTATGTCTTTGGTAAACCCTAGTTTCTCTCTTGGGCGATTTTCGAGTGCAAAGGCTGGTTGAGGTCGATTTCTCCATCAAAGCTTGGTAGACTTCACTCCTAGTTGAAGATTAAAGGTATATCTTCACTCCTTGATCTTTGTAGCTTTAGATCTATGTATTTTGATGGTTGGGTTTGAAACCCTAGCTATTGGGGGTTATGGTTTATGGTGAATAAACGTTGTATACACTTGATAGATGGTATAGTAGCAAAGGAAACAAGTGTATGATTATGATTCGTAAGAATCTTAAGGGTTGGTCAAACCTAGGGTTTGGTAAATCACCATAATTGGTGGAAATGAGTTAATAAGTGTTATCTAGAGATAGATGGACACACGGGTAGTAGAATGGGATGTTGATAATCTTGTGATTATTGTATTAGGCATTTGGTGAGGTCTTGGAAGTTGACCGAATTGTGAAGCAAGGAAACTGACGTAAAGAATACGGTTGGAGCACTTATTTGCTAAGGTGAGTACATGAGACTTTTAAACTGGGTACATAGCAAATAGTCTTGAAAGTACATATGATATTGTATCGGTCTTTATTAACAAATATTTGATAAAGATAGTAATTGAAAATGTATGAGGGTATGTAGAACGTGATACTAGAATGTGTCTAGTATGATTGATGAATTTGAAGTAAATTATGATAGATCCAAGTAATTATGGAATCTATATTAATGAATAATAAATATGTAGTAAGTGAGTAAAAGAATGTATACGGAGCCTTTATTAATAAATATGTATTAGTAAAACAATTGGGAATGATTCTGTAGTAACGAGTACCTATTGGTAAGATATACTAATAAGAGTAAAGAATGAATATATATGAGAAAGTATATGAAGTGACTAGTAATAATTGTCTATTATAGTCAAGGGAGAGATAAAAGTATTATGTGATCGATAAATAAGAAATGTATCTTATGTATAAAGTAAGTATGGACCCCATAGGGTTCATAGATGTAGAAGTAACTGTGGTTGCTTATGATCGGGTCCATGGGACCATACAGGTACGTTCACACTGTGGTGAACTAATTATATGTCGTTAGCATTAGATGACTAACTTGTTTGATGTTGAATGTGATAGCCGAAAGCTTTGACTGTCATAACTGTTAGGTTATGGTAAGAGATAGATGGTGGTGACGCGGGGGACCCCTGGTCACTGGACGGTGGTATATATGTTTATACACCGAGTGTATATATGTTTATACACTAAGCACACGGGTGCTTCTAGTACGCATATGTTTGGTACTAGGTATGTTAGGTTCTAATACATATATGTTTATGTATTAGATATGTTGATTGGACGGTGGTATATATGTTTATACACCGAGTGTATATATGTTTATACACTAAGCACACGGGTGCTTCTAGTACGCATATGTTTGGTACTAGGTATGTTAGGTTCTAATGCATATATGTTTATGTATTAGACATGATTGGGCTTCTGGTACATATATGTTTATGTACTAGATATGATTGGGCTTCTGGCACCTATACGTTTAGGTACTAGATATCTTTGCTAGGAAAGCAAAGTAGTTAGAGTCACAAAAGGGTGACTAGACGGTATTTATGTAGTTTATATATATGTTTACATATTTATGAAATGTCTATTATTGGGGTCTAAAACCCATGTATCTCACGAGACTATTTTGTCTCACGTACTACGTTTGTTTTGTGGCTATGTACTCAGGTACAGGTTTGAAGTGATAGAAGGTTGCACTAGAAGTGACCTAGAGATGCTTAGTTCGGGAGCTCATAGGTAGATCCCGTTTGCCTATGGTTTTGATATACTTGGTGACACCGTATTTTTGTAAACTCTGATAAAGGTTTTAAAGTTTTTGATAAACTGTATTTTGGACAATGTGTCAAATGTTGGGAAATTGTATTTTTAAATGATTTAAACGATGTTATAAAAATACGGGTGTTACAACTTGGTATCAGAGCTATAGTTTAAGCGAATTAGGTTGGATGTCCATCCTAGTCTTAGACTGTAGCATTAGGAATGTAAGATTCCTTGAGATCATTAGGTTGACCTTGAGACTTTATGTTAAGTTTAGGGTTGAACCTAGGGGACCTATGAAAGTGATGTGATTATGGATAATCAGTGTTATGAGACTCATGACAAGTACACGAGGTACTAATTGTTTAATGTCTTTCGTATAGTCAAGATCGAAAGAAATGGTTAACACTCGAAGGAGTGGGAAAGCCCCGGAGGGCCGGGAGGAGGATACACCTCATGTTGAGGCTGGGGTTGAACAGGAAAGTCAACCGTCGATGCACCAGGTGGGTGAATCGGAGGTCGGAGCTAATAGAACTCCGGTGACCATGGCGGACCTCCAAACTATTATTGATCAACTCAAGGGAGTGGTGGCCGATGAGGTGCACCGCATAATTGGGGACCGTGAGAGGTCGGATGGAGATCGTGTATCCGAGGCTAAATCGGATGAGAAAACCAGGGGTGGTGGCACTCAAGTGGAGAAATTCTCCACAAGTGGTTGTAGTGCTGCAAGGGCGAGGCCCGATGAAAATTATGGTTGTTCTTTTAAGACATTCATGGCTTGTAAGCCAAACATATATACGGGTAGTTCGGACCCGAAGGTAACTATGAGGTGGATCCGAGAGACCGAGCGGGTCATCGGAAGTAGCAAGTGCAAGAAAACCGATATGGTGTTGTATGCATCTCAATTGCTAAAAGAGGATGCTATGGTCTGGTGGGACATAGTTTATGAGACCCTCGGGAGGGAGGTGATAGAGAGAATGTCATGGGATGAGTTTACCGTGAGGTTGAGGAAGAAATTTTGTCCCGACCGGGATTTGGAGAAAATGCATGAGAAGTTTGTGACCCTAAGGAAGGGTGAGATGTCGATCGAGGAGTACACGAGGGAATTCACAGGATTACTTCCGTTTGTTGCTAAGACCTACTCCGAGGAGAGGTTGAGGGTAGTTAGGTATGCTAGTGGGCTACCTTGGGATTATCAGTTGGAGGTAAAGAGAGCGGTCACGCTAGATGAGGCCATTAGTGCCGCCCGAGGTGTGGAAGAGGTGAACGTGGCAAAAGTTGCCGAGAGGGCGTATGTGGGAGATAAGAGGAATGCCGAGAGTGGATCGGGTACGGTTAAGAAGGGAAAGTTCACGTCGAACTTCTCTAGGCAAGGAAGTGTAGCCTCGTGCAAGAGGTGTGGGAAGAATCATACCGGCGAATGCCGTGGGGAACCAAAAATTTGCCATGATTGTGGAAAGACGTGACATTTGGCCCGAGATTGTAGATCCAAACCAATGGCCGAGGTTGAATGTTACTCGTGCCATGAGAAAGGGCATTATAGCCACGTGTGCCCGAAGAAGAAAACCGGAACGCTTGTGTCAGCGGCTCAAAAGAAGGCGGAGCCGGCAAAGGTGAGAGGACGATCCTTCCTACTCACACGGGAGGAGGCGCGCGATGGGGCGTCAGGTTCGGGAGCTAAGGATTAAGCGGCCCGTAATTGTAGCATTGGATGATTAGGCCGGTGTGCCATTTGTTTCCCTAAGATTTTAGTTTTGGGTATTATTGTAATCCTTCCGAATGCTTTGGTTAAAAACATAATTTGAATGGTATGAATTTTATTGTTAATTTATTTACTTGAAAGATTTGATTTAGCAAGGTTGAATAATTGTCGAGGAGAGTAGTGGCATTTGGTAAGACCATTGAGATGGATTGGACGATTATGCACCAAGCCAGTTTGTTGTGTGAGTATAGCCATATTGTTAGATTGTTGCCCAATTTGGTGTTTACGGGAAATAGTAGATGAATTGTATGACGTGAATAGTCATCGTGGGAATAACCTTCCGAGTTGAATGAATTCGTATTATTTTTTTTTTATTAGAATCACAGACCGGAGTCGGTTGGTTAACTCAAAGTTGACCGGGATGACCGGTGAAATTACGGTTAATAGAATTGAGTGATAGTTACTTCGGTAGCGACAAAAGATTTGGAAATATGGTAATAAAGAGATGAACCGATTAATGGCGGTTAATGTGTAAGTGGAATGGTAAATAACGAATAGAGAATGTTATTAGTTACCCGCGGGGTACGATGCATGTGCATCATATGATGACCTTGGAAAGCATATAATTGTGAAAAGATAATATTATGTCATATGAATTGTGCTAAGTAATATGTCATATGGGAGACATACGAATGGGAAGGAAAACAATGAGGCGTCTTGTGGGAGAGGTGCTAGAATGCACGATAAATGATTTGATGATGTTTGTATGATATTGGCGTGACATATACATATGTTAGTATATGTGCATGATGATGATGTTTATTTGATATTGGTGCGATATATACATTTGTTTGTATATGTGCACAATAGAGGTAGTTAGATGGAATTGGCGTGATATACGTGTGTATATCTATATGTGTATATATGTTTATGTGTTTATATGATGAATGTAGAACCATGTGGTTAATAAATATTACTATTATGTTATGATAAATGAGAATTTGGCTTAATATGCGGGTTGCATTTAGGTCATGTAAATGTAGGGGATGCCTACGATTTATAGAATAGAAGGAAAGAGAAACTCCTAGTGAGCAAATTACCATGTGGTAACCCAGACATAGTACGCCGTATAAGGGTGTGGGATGTATTACGGTAGCGGGCCTAGTACCGATAATTTAAGTTGATCAATGTGATACAAAGATGGTTGAAAGAATACTAAGTGATAGTATGAGTGACCAAGTGAAGGTCAAGAAACGGTAAATGTTATTGTGACCTTATGCTAAGGTGTGACCCTTGGATTAACGGGGACGATTGATGAGAAAGTGATAATGGGTAGAACTGAGAGTGATAGATTGGTAATGGTACGCCGTGTGTACGAAAATTGCTAGTTGGAAAAGGTATGGTTGACTTTATGTAAAAGTCAACGTTAGTCAACCCGTGATTGGTTGAATTGGTCTAAGGTGGACTTTGATTCTCGTTTTGATTTACTAATGAATATTGATAGCATAATGTGTCGATTATGTGTTTGTGAAAAAGTTGATGAGATGGTTGACTGAATTGTAGTCAGTTTATACGACTTGACCCGTTTGGGTGATTTCGATGTTGAAATTGGGAATCAAGTGTAAGACTGTAGTTGGACCATAAATTAAAAGTAAATTGTAAAGGAAAGGAGGATTTATGAAACCTTTAACGGGAAGGGAAAATGTTAAGGTTTAGTTGACTTTGTGCTTAAGTCAAAGGGTAAACAATGTGGGGATATACCAACGTCGGGATATATCGGCTTGGTCAAATTGTGAAATTTTGACCCGTTTAAGTATTGTGGGTTTTAAATTGAGTTCTAACCGTTCGGGCTCGATAAAATTGAGTAGATGTTGTGAAGCATAATGTTAACGGGAATCGGAATAAGAAATGTTGTTGGTGACGACCACAAGGAAATGAGAGCGTAATGCTCGGGTGTATATAGGTGGAAATTTTAGTAATTCCGAGGACGGAATCCTTTTAAGGGGTGGATAGTTGTAACGACCCGAAATTTGTAAGTAAATAAATTGAATAAAAATATGATAAATAAGGATAAATCGTTTAAAGAACGTAGGAATTGGTTTCGCGTCGTTTGGAGACCGTATGAGAAAGTTATGGGCGAAACCGGGTCGAGACAACAACCGAAAAGTGCAGCCCTGCTGCACATGTAAAGTTCGCGCCGCGAACTTGGGGTTCCCGATCGGGAACTCCGACCAGAGAGTTGGGGGTTTTTGGCAATTGAGGTTCACGCCTAGGTAACGATCGCGAAGAGTTCACGAACATGCAAAGTTAGCGACGCGAAGTGGGTTCGCGACGCGAACTCCGGACGACCAGCATTAAATCGGGTTTTGGCTCATTTATGTCTTTGGTAAACCCTAGTTTCTCTCTTGGGCGATTTTCGAGTGCAAAGGCTGGTTGAGGTCGATTTCTCCATCAAAGCTTGGTAGACTTCACTCCTAGTTGAAGATTAAAGGTATATCTTCACTCCTTGATCTTTGTAGCTTTAGATCTATGTATTTTGATGGTTGGGTTTGAAACCCTAGCTATTGGGGGTTATGGTTTATGGTGAATAAACGTTGTATACACTTGATAGATGGTATAGTAGCAAAGGAAACAAGTGTATGATTATGATTCGTAAGAATCTTAAGGGTTGGTCAAACCTAGGGTTTGGTAAATCACCATAATTGGTGGAAATGAGTTAATAAGTGTTATCTAGAGATAGATGGACACACGGGTAGTAGAATGGGATGTTGATAATCTTGTGATTATTGTATTAGGCATTTGGTGAGGTCTTGGAAGTTGACCGAATTGTGAAGCAAGGAAACTGACGTAAAGAATACGGTTGGAGCACTTATTTGCTAAGGTGAGTACATGAGACTTTTAAACTGGGTACATAGCAAATAGTCTTGAAAGTACATATGATATTGTATCGGTCTTTATTAACAAATATTTGATAAAGATAGTAATTGAAAATGTATGAGGGTATGTAGAACGTGATACTAGAATGTGTCTAGTATGATTGATGAATTTGAAGTAAATTATGATAGATCCAAGTAATTATGGAATCTATATTAATGAATAATAAATATGTAGTAAGTGAGTAAAAGAATGTATACGGAGCCTTTATTAATAAATATGTATTAGTAAAACAATTGGGAATGATTCTGTAGTAACGAGTACCTATTGGTAAGATATACTAATAAGAGTAAAGAATGAATATATATGAGAAAGTATATGAAGTGACTAGTAATAATTGTCTATTATAGTCAAGGGAGAGATAAAAGTATTATGTGATCGATAAATAAGAAATGTATCTTATGTATAAAGTAAGTATGGACCCCATAGGGTTCATAGATGTAGAAGTAACTGTGGTTGCTTATGATCGGGTCCATGGGACCATACAGGTACGTTCACACTGTGGTGAACTAATTATATGTCGTTAGCATTAGATGACTAACTTGTTTGATGTTGAATGTGATAGCCGAAAGCTTTGACTGTCATAACTGTTAGGTTATGGTAAGAGATAGATGGTGGTGACGCGGGGGACCCCTGGTCACTGGACGGTGGTATATATGTTTATACACCGAGTGTATATATGTTTATACACTAAGCACACGGGTGCTTCTAGTACGCATATGTTTGGTACTAGGTATGTTAGGTTCTAATACATATATGTTTATGTATTAGATATGTTGATTGGACGGTGGTATATATGTTTATACACCGAGTGTATATATGTTTATACACTAAGCACACGGGTGCTTCTAGTACGCATATGTTTGGTACTAGGTATGTTAGGTTCTAATGCATATATGTTTATGTATTAGACATGATTGGGCTTCTGGTACATATATGTTTATGTACTAGATATGATTGGGCTTCTGGCACCTATACGTTTAGGTACTAGATATCTTTGCTAGGAAAGCAAAGTAGTTAGAGTCACAAAAGGGTGACTAGACGGTATTTATGTAGTTTATATATATGTTTACATATTTATGAAATGTCTATTATTGGGGTCTAAAACCCATGTATCTCACGAGACTATTTTGTCTCACGTACTACGTTTGTTTTGTGGCTATGTACTCAGGTACAGGTTTGAAGTGATAGAAGGTTGCACTAGAAGTGGCCTAGAGATGCTTAGTTCGGGAGCTCATAGGTAGATCCCGTTTGCCTATGGTTTTGATATACTTGGTGACACCGTATTTTTGTAAACTCTGATAAAGGTTTTAAAGTTTTTGATAAACTGTATTTTGGACAATGTGTCAAATGTTGGGAAATTGTATTTTTAAATGATTTAAACGATGTTATAAAAATACGGGTGTTACAATATCTATGCCACTTATGTCTTCACTTGCTGAGGTAGAATGCTCATTCTGATCTTCATCGAATGTGACATGAATGGATTCTATAATCATCTTGGTTGAGATGATATACACTCTGAAAGCTTTAGAGTGTGGAGAGTAGCCCATGAACACACCTTCATTTGCTTTGGGAGAAAATTTATTGAGATTTTGTTTTGTACTGAGTACAAAACATTTACTCCCAAAGATGTGGAAATATTCCACATTAGGAATCTTGCCATTGTATAACTCATATGGAGTCTTCAGATGTCTTTGGACTATAGTGGCTCTATTCTGAGTGAAGTTTGCACAGTTTACAGCTTCAGCCCAGAAACTCAGTGCCAGTCCAGCATGGCATAATAAAGTTCTTGCAGCTTCAATCAGTGTTCTGTTCTTTCTTTCTACAACACCATTTTGTTGTGGTGTGTAGGCTGCAGAGAAGTTTTGAATGATTCCTTTTTCTTCACAGAAATCTGCTAATACTGAGTTCTTAAACTCAGTACCATGGTCACTTCTAAGTTGCTTGACCTTGTTGCCTTTTTGAAGTTCCTCTCTTTTTATAAAGGCAATGATTTCGGTTGTTGCATCTGACTTAGTCTTGAGGAAGATGACCCAAGTATATCTTGAAAATTCATCAACTAAGACTAGAGTATAGATCTTTTTGGCCAAAGATGGTGTGCTGATGGGGCCAAAAAGATCCATATGTATCATAGTAAGAGGTTCATTGATGGAATGATTGACTTTAGATTTGAATGAACTCTTCTTCTGCTTGCCCATTTCACATGCTGAGCATAACTTATCTTTTGAATAAGTAATTGTGGGCAATCCTCTCACCAGTTTCTTCATACTGAGCTCGTTGATATTTCTAAAATTGATGTGAGAGAGTTTCTTGTGCCATAGCCAATGTAATTCTGGCTTGACTTTAGAAAGCAGGCATACTCGAATAGTTGGGTCTATTTCAGATAGGTTGACCACATATACGTCTTTTTCTCTTCTAGCAATGAGTACAGGCTGCCCTTTATCATTGTAGATGATTCCTGCAACCTTTCTGAATCGAGCTTCATTGTCATCATCACACATCTGGCTGATACTGAGCAGATTGTGTTTAAGACCCTCTACATAGGCAACTCTTTTAAAAGTTATGTTGCCTGCCTTGATCACACCATAACCTCTTGTCTTTCCCACCGAGTCATCTCCAAACTTGACAGAAGGACCCTTCTCTGGAGTGTAATTGAGAAGGTATTCCATACTGCCTGTCATGTGTCTTGAGCAGCCACTATCTAAGTACCACTTTCTGTCACCCTGCACAAGACACAAAATAAGAGTTAGTTCTTTTTAGGAACCCATTTTTGAATGGGACCTTTGGTGGGATAAACACAATTTAACTTGATCTCTTTATGTGGAGAGGTCGGTATCACTTCAGGGATAACTTTAGAAGTTTTCTTTGGTGATACTGACTTAGTTTCTCTCCTTTCTTTGGTACTGAGTACCTAGGACTTGAGAGATTAGTCCAGCATTCATCTCCCTTATGACCAGTATGATGACATCTATAACATTTTCTAGGTCTATTTCTAAACATATTTTCATATGGTATTTTAGAAAAATGTTTCACTTTTGGTAGGTCAGTATGAACGAGTTTTGCAAATTGTTTACTTAAAGATTTGACCTGATCACCAAGTGTTTTTAAAATGTTAATTTTGTTATTTCTAATAGATGTATTAACATTGTTTTTAACTGGTTTAGGAGATGGAGGATCTGGTTGCTTATTTTTATTTGGCAGAGAAGTCTTTCTAATATTATTAGTGGTAGACTTCTTGTCTTTGCCAACCAAAGACCTAGTTGAAGTTGTTTTTTGTTTATCATGTTTTGAAGGAACAACTTTAACAGGTTCTTTAGATGTCTCAGTATATAATGTTTCTGTTCCTGCAACTTCTGTATTTGATGAAACATGTGAGATAGAAGTTGTCTTATTATCATTATATAATTCAAAAGTTGTTGTATTAAATAATAATTCAAAAGGTGGAACAGCAGAAGTGTCATACTGAACTATTGGTAGCTCGGTATCAGAAATTTCTGTTATTTGAAATTCGATACTGAGTTCTTGTAGTTCAGTATAGCACTTTGAGCAGATGGAAGGACCAATAGGTTTTTCTAAAATTTCATTTTCTTCATCATCTGACTCAGTTTGACATCCAACTTCACATAAAGTTTTAGCTTTTACAAAATTAATAGGGTTCATAGTAGAAAACTCTTCAAATAAATCAGCAAAATTGTTCCTGTTTTTAAATTTAGGATCAACACCAAGTGCAGCCCTCACATTTTCTGGAAATTGTTCATTTAAACATTTATTTAATTTTATTGAAGCATTTCCCCAAGATTTACACTGTTTTTCAAATTTCTCTTTTTCAAGTTTGTGTAAATGAGCTTTATCAGCTAATCTTTGGTTAATGTCTTTTAAATCTGAAAAGTTTAGTTCTAAATCTTTATATTTTGCTAATTTATCCAAGTTTTCATTATTTACCCTTTCAAGTTCTTTAATTGTTAATTTTAAAGCTTTTTCTTTTTGTACAGAAGTTTTAAGATCAACAAGCATATACTCAAAAATCTTGGTTTTTTCATTCACTGAATAAGTTTGAAAGGAACTTACCTTGTACAACTGAGTGGAATCCCAATCAGTATGAACACTCATCCTCTCAGCCTCTTTGATATCCTTTTCAAAGGAACTCTTCAAATCATCTTCAGTGAAAGCCATAAAGGCTTTATTCTCAATCTCTTCTTCATCATCACTTAACTCTTCATCCATCCAGGCTTCTGAGTAAAGTGCTTGATGAGGTGCTCCATTTCCTTCTGCCCTCTTTCCCTTGCTCCAATTCTTCAGCTTGACATATTTGTCTCTATATCTTTTTGCTCGGTATGCAATCTTGTCATTTTGGTCAGTCTCAGAAGACTTGGTATGACAATTTGCAGCAATATGTCCAGGCTTTCCACACCTATAGCACAGACCTGATCTTGGGTCAGTATTAGAAGAGCTAACACCAAGCCTCTTCTTCTTCAACTGATCCAGCTTCATAGACATGAGAGCCATTTGAGTTTCAAGCTCTTCTGCCTCAGCATCAGCAAGATCAACTTCTGGTTCATCTGGCTCAGTCACAGTATAAGCCTGTTGCACAACTAGAGCCATACCAGTGGAGGACTTGTCAGTTTTCTTCCAGTTGATCAGTCTTGCAGCATTATTCTCCTCATGATTCAGCATTAGACCATACAAAGTTTGAAGAGTGTATGACTCAATGTTGTTAGCAGCATTGACAGAGTTTGTCATGTCAAGAAATTGTTGAGGAAGACTATCCAGGAACTTTTGAACAAGCTCTCCTTCCTCTTTCACAATGCCTACACTGATTAAATCATGGATAACAGTATTGAACCTTTTATAGAGAGTGGTGATGTCTTCATTTGGAGTTGAAAAGAAATTTTCATATTTCCTTCTCATGTTGCTTTTTCTTTGCAACTTCACCTTTGCTGTACCTTCATAGGTGACTGATAGGCTATCCCACATAGCCTTTGCTGTTGGCAATTTCATAATTGCATTAAGTATCTCTTTGGTAACAGCATTACCAATCACCCCTTTAGCTCTGGAGTCTAAAGCATACAACTGACGGTCAGTATCAGTCCAGTTGTGCTTTAGTTTAGGTACAGATCTTATGCCCTCAGGAGCATCATCAGTAGCAGCAACAGGTTCCACAGTTTGTGGAATGATGGGACCATCATTTAGTACAGTGAGCATCTCATGGTGAATAGATTCAAGATACCACTGAGCTTTGAGCTTCCATTGATGGAAGTCTTTTCCATCAAAGATGGGTACTCCCTTTCCAGACATAATTGGTGCAACAATTGTAGACATTTTGGATTTTTGAGTGTTGGAGGGATAGATATAGGAAATGGCTGCCAGGGTTATAGATCGACTAAATAAGAGATTATTTAGCCTGCTCTGATACCAGTTGTTAGGTCACAACAACCCTGGTTTGTTAGTTAATTGATTAGATTGATTATACAAGAGACAATTAAAGTGTAAAACACAGTATTAGAGTCGGTGTACAAATCCACTAAGTGTGGTATGCTGCGGAAAAGCAATACCACTGATCAATTACAAGATATGAAAGTGTAGAGTGAATTGGTGAGTACTCCTTTGCAAGATGATCTCTATTTATAATGTTATAGAGATCTTACATAATGAGCAAAGGAGTAACCGAAGGACTAAGTAAGGAAAATGACTAAGATCAAGGGATTTGATCTTAGTCCGTTACTATACTGAGTATCACTCAGTCCTTCTACTCAGTATCACTATCTGATACTGAGTACTGATACTGAGTTCCAATACTGATCACACAGTATCAGACCTAAACTTAGCTATATTATTCTACATATAAATCCAAGCTAGTCTAGGTTGTTTTGTTATCTTAAGATCCAAAGGGGTAAGGCTTTTTGCTTTAACATAAGTGTCAAATCTCCTAACTTGTAATTAAGGAATATATACTTAGATTAGGGAGCAAGAAAAGTTTTGACCAAAACCCTAATCCTCCTCCCCATTCACGGCTGCACAACAAAAATTGGTTGTGTTGGTTTTTGTTTTTGGACGCACAAGCAAAAAGAAAGAAGACTATTCTTCTTTCATTTTCTCACGTGCAAATCTAAACTTTGTTATGGTTTTAATTCTTGCTTAAGGGACTAGCATCCCAATTGGTGTTCTAGATAAAGTGTAGTTCTTCATTATATTCTACATTGAATTCTACATTGAATTCTTGGAGTTCTTCATCCTCATTCATTGGTGTAATCAAAGGCTTCAAGGGTGTGATTTTCATACTAAACTTTTGATATTATTGCTTAATTATATTGTCAATATGTAGATCGTTATTAGTGATTTATATTATTTTCGCTGCGTTTTACTTGATTAAACCGTAAATCACTAACACCAAACACATCTCTACATTCATCACCCTCATTCCCCGGTACCTATACGTACAAAATCCTATCATCTTCTCCGGTGACTGAATTTGTGGAATTCCTTAGCAAACCCAGAAACTAGCAAACATTTTAAATCAAACAAACCTTCAGTTTCTAACAAAAATAATATGAACAAAAATTCCTATCGAACCTTACTGTTGAAGCCATTATTGAACGAAAAATCCATTCTTGAAGAAAAATTGGGACGCCATTGTTGTAGCCACAGTCGAGTTCATTTTGGCTTTTGCACAAACAATCGATCTGGGTTATAAAATCGACATCACAGATCTGAGTTCTGAATCTTCGTCTTACAGCTCCCATCGCAGATCTCATCGCATATCTCTCCCATCGCAGATCTCGCAAAATCGTGGTTACGAAGCTTAAGTTACGAAGCTACAACTCCCATCGCAGATCTCTCAGATGGCCGGCGGTGGCGATCTCGCCGGAGGCGGTGGAGCTCAGAATGTGTTCTCCGGTAGGTCGTCTTCTCCGGCAAGTTCGTTTTTTTAAGAGTTTTGGAGTGAGAACCTTGATTTATGGAAGATCTGCGATTGTTTTGCGAAAGATCTGCGATTAGGGTTTTTTTAGATAAATTTAGTTGTAGATTTGCGATTAGGGAATATGAAAAAGATGAAGAATGGTCAAAAGGACCAAAATGCCCTCACATGCCTTTCATTTTTCGTTACTTAACGGCTAAAAATAGACGGCAGGACAAATTTCCAGAATTTTAAAACTTAAAGGACAAAAAAACGGACAAAAAAACATTACGGATAAAAACCCCGAATCGGCCATAGGTCAGGGACAAAAACTGTAATTTACCCTAATTATAAAATGCCTGGGTGGACCACACGTGTAAAATGACTAAAATGCCCCTAACTAACGAACTTAATTTAACAGCATTATGGGGAGGGCCACGAGTGCACAAACATGCATGCCATGGGTACCGTGCCTGCACTTAATGAAACACAGGGACCAAACGTGCAATTTGACCAAACCACAAGATCATTCTTGCATTTAACTCTTAAATAAATAAATCATAAAACCCGCAGAGTAGGGATAACCATTTTACTCGTAGAGAGACAGGGGTGGTGGAGGGTCTTTTTATTTTTTTCTTTGTATTTATTAGGGATTTGCTAACCATTGCCCTAAGGGCAATGGTTAAAAATGACTAAAGTTGTTAATGTACAACAAATAAAGCATAATTAATTAAAATTGGTTAATAAAATGTATGGGGATGGTTTTTTATTAGGTAGTTTACAATTAAATTAAGCCACAAAAATTTTCTAACCATTGTTCTTAGGACACTTGTTAACATTTCTCTTATTTTTAAGATGGCAAAGATATGTAAAATTCCAAAAGACCCTCACACGCCCTGACTTAACGGAATATATAAATGTACATACACTTAATGTTCTAAAAAGCGTAAGGCGTGGTGTGACGACACCATAAGTCTCAAGTTATGGCGAGCAATGTCGAACCATGACTTTTTTCAAGGCATGACTTAAGCCGACAAATATTTTATATAATAATTTATATATACGGATATCAAATTAAAAAAAATTATATATCTATTGATTTATATAAAAATTTATATATAAAATTTTCAAAAAGTATTACATCTAAATTTATAATAAGGTTTTGATAATGACAGCCGTTAGAGCTATTAATAAGAGTGGAATATTCTGTTTTGAAAAAGAGATTTTAGTTGAATTAGTTTCATTAGTAATGAATATTCCAAGAAAAATGCAAGAATTTTGACTAATAAAGGATTATTAGTTTATAATTTAATTAATAATTACTTTTCAAAACGGAATATTCCCTTCTTATTAACAGCCCTTAGGGCTGTCATTATCAAAACTCTTATAATTATATATATCATCATTTTAAAATAAAAGAAATCAATTTTAACAACCATCTTAAAAAAACTCGTCATAAGGCCACGTCACGCCTTGCTTAGCCGCCATGACCTGTTTCGTAACGTCGACGCCACATCTAATGCCTTGGCGCGCTTTTTAAAACCTTGCATATACTCGAGACTCGAGTGACCTTCTTTGTGCAAAAAGGTCGATATCAAAGATCATCCATGTAAAATATAGGAACCAAATATGTAATTTTGAGCAAACCATAAGAATCATTTCCTCCTTTCAAGAGGATTATCGAACTTGATCGACTATTTCGCATGTATTTTCTTATACACATTAATTGAATTGCTATTTGTTGCATACTCAATATATTGCTAGATCAAGTCACTCTGTCCATTATGACATGGTGAAACTGGTAAAATATATGTCAGTTTTGGGTCTATGTGTTCTGTTGTTTTCTTTGTAGGTAATTCATTTCTATATTTTTACAACTCAATATTCACAAGTAGGACCAGTTTCCCGCTTTCAATAATTGCAGTGTAAGTTTCGAATCTTGGTTTCACAACATTGCTTTGTAGAGAAAGCTGCCATTTGAACATTGTATCCAATTTCATATTATCACGTCGACATTCATGTTTCGTAATCATTAAATAAATTCGATCATATGATTCGAAGTTACACAATTAGAACAAAGTCCCATATTGATACGTACCTAAGCCCGCAACAAGGCATAAAATGTGTAGAACTAATCACTCCCAAAATCTAGATGGTTAGAAAGCCGATTTAGGATCATACCATCTACTCTAGTAAAACTAAATTAGGCAAGTTTAAACTTGAGACATCATATTTTACGAGATACCAAAAGGCTCATGTGTTGTTTTAAATTAAGCCAAGGGTTTAACCGATTTGAGTCCCTATGCCGTATGTTTTTACTCGTATTTATAACAAGGTGACAAATTAAACAGAAAATGTGCGACGATGGTTACGATTATATATATGAATCAAGATAGATTCGGAATTAAGCTATCATCACTAAGATGATTTGACTAGTCACTCACATGAACTTAACTTAGTTAATCAAACTCATTAACATAAAGGTTATAATTCTAAAAAAAGAGTTGAGAGTTTAAAACCGTTTGTTCATCTCAAGTTTGGGGAATTGGGGAATATTGTAAGTTAATCAACAAAATATATTTGAAATGAGACAGCAAATCATAGACCTGGGTTATCTAAAAGTAGAGATAGGTACATACTGGTCATATCTGGTACATTTGGATTGATGCATTTGTGTATAGTAAAATGAATGATTCTTATACGTACAAAGTCGATGGTAGATACGATACTTATGTTTACAAACAACCTTAATATATTACTCATTCCATCCCTTAATAAAATTTCTTATATATCTCAAAATATTTATCTCAAAACAAAGTTCCTATTTCAAATTGGAGGGAAGTTAATTTTTATACCACAAATTTTAATGCCTACACCACACTGTACAACTATTTCTGCAGGCTGTACAACTACATAAAGTACTTGTGGTACATGAGTTGAAACATGTGGTGCAAAAATCACCACCTAATTAGAGGGACTCACTTAATAAAATAATATTATTACAATGTACCTCACCAGTAACTATATCTTAAAAACAATTTCTCTCTCTAAGATAACTTTATATTTTAATCAAATTTATTATCAAAGACTCCACCACTATCTATCTCCTAAAAAATTATGTCAAAAAGAAATAAAAACTTTATTAAGGTACAGAGGGAGTACATTTCTACCACCAAGTGGTGTTTAATCACTATAGAACTCTACGTGAACTTAGGCTATGGGGTATG
This sequence comes from Calendula officinalis, assembly GCA_963853835.1. Lineage (NCBI taxonomy): Eukaryota > Viridiplantae > Streptophyta > Magnoliopsida > Asterales > Asteraceae > Calendula > Calendula officinalis. The sequence continues at coordinate 57,175,652 of OY970830.1, forward strand.
GACACCACCACCACTTGAATGCCACATCATCTGTCACCTCAGCAACCACACCACACCACATCATTTTTTCCCATTTCATCGTTTCTTTTTCCTTTATTTATTAAACATAAAATAAAATTTTCATTAAAATAAAAATTTAAAAATTACAATACTAGAAATTAAAAATTAAAATCCTAGAAATTAAAAAAATACAATACTTGAAAAAAAAACTATTTTAATTTGAAAAAAGCCTCTCTCTCCTTCTCTTTGGACGCCCTCAAAATCTAAAGATCCTGCCCCGCCAATCCTTCCTTACCATGCTTCAAAATAGAAATGTTATTGAGCATTATTTGTCCCTCCTTAACGGTCTTGTTCGTCTGTTGTTTTTCCTCCCTCAACTCAACCTTCTCTCTTGACGTCACACCATGGTCGGCCAACATCTTTGACACTTCTTCCAACGTCTTCCCCGTCGATGTCTGCTCCGTCGCATGCTGTTGTGCTCGTTTGGTCTTATCTCTTCCTACCGGTCGGCTTGGAGTGAGGGTTTCTTCGATGTCATCGAATATGTCATCGGGGATGTCGTCGTCCCCAGCATTAAGGTCGATACACGAAGTAGTTGTACGATCATCAGAAACATCCACTAATTGGGAACTACGAGACCGCTTTGATTGTTGTTGTTGCTCCTGTGCAGTAATTGCGCCTATCCATTTTGGATTGTCTTTTACAACCAACCACTACCTTTCTTGCTCAAAAGCGTTACGTTTTTCTGCTTTGTATTCTGCCCTTACCGCTTCCATAACATCAAAATAACTCATCCCGCTCCGGTTTCCAGACATAAGCTTGTTTTTCAAACGGTCATATGACCGTTACCCCTCGAACACCCCCCCAACGGTAAAAAATCGAACCCCCCCCCCCCCCCCCCGGCTCGTTAGCCCACGTTGCCGTGCCCACGCCCTTCCACCACCCGCCTCCACGCCGTGTAAGGGAGTGGTGTTCGTTTGCAACCCCACGCTGTTAGCCGATGCCACCTCACCCCCGGCCATGTAAAGTGACCCATATTGTTTAGCCTTAATGGCGACTTTTTTTGGGCGGTGTTGACGACGTGCAATTTATCTTTTTGTGGCGACTCTCTTTGCGGTGATGTTTACATACATACGTACATATGCAATAAATGGTAGTTATAATAATAATGAGAGAGAAAAAAAGATATGACAATATGCACTATATGCAATATTAGTAGTTTAGTACACAGTGGAAGCTCGTTTACTACTTTAACTAAAAAATACCATTCGAAAAATATGTTGAAAAGACAATTTAATTAGGGGTGGCAATTCAGGTCGGGTTCGGGTTGACGGGTTCGAGTTCGCGGGTTGGTGGGTCAGAAATGTTCAACCCGAAACCGACCTGTATATATAAACGGGTCAGATATCTCAACCCTAACCTGTTTAACTTCAACCCAAACCAAACCCGTATAACCCATTTAATAAAAAAAGTTAAACAGGTTATCAGGTCAAACAAGTTAAACGGGTCAAACAAGTCAAAATGTTATTATTTTTACACAAATTTATAACAAAATACTAAACACCAAATTACTAAGTAACATTTTAAATTTTTATCTAACTATTAATTACGTTTTAACTAGTAAACTATAAATTAAGTATAAATATATATATTTTAAAAAATATTTTAATAATTAAACGGGTTGGCGGGTCGACCCATTTAAATTATCATTGACCCGAACCTAACCTGTTTAATAAACGGGTCAGCTGACTCAACCCGAGACTGACCCAATTATTTTTCACCTCAACCCAAACCTGTTTATTTTCCTGTCGGTTTCAGGTCGGGTTTCATGTCGGGTCAGAAATTGCTACCCCTAAATTTAACCACGCTTGTCTCAAAATTAACATTAATTTGGATGTCGACTACCACAAATTTAGCAATTTTTAATTAATAAAAAAGACATGGTCAAATAAATAATCATACTACAACCATTATAAGTTCATACACTTTCACAAATAGTTATTATTATTATAATAAAAAAGTATATGGTGTTCAATAATGTTGGTTTTTATATAGTTTTTTCGTCTCTTCATAACTTGTAATTACTTTTTAAATATTTCTTGGTTTTCAATAGATTTACTAGTTTCTTCATACGACTTGGATATATATTCTTACAAAATATTAGTCCTTTTAACAACAAATAAAAAGCTTAATAATAGCATTCTACAACAGTGTAACAGAACACTTGCTTCAAACCAAATCTATCATTAATACATTCCCTCTTCTTCTGCTATATAAATACGAAAACAACCTCTCCTACTTAATTCACAAGTATATATCACCATGATTCAACTCATTTCCCTCTTACTCCTCCTCCTCCGCCCTTCCTCAGCCGCAACTACCACCACCACCATGATCTTAAAACAATTCAAAGAAGCCCCACAATTCTACAATTCACCGGAATGCCCTTCAATTATCCACACCCAACCTTCAACGGAAAACTCAACGGTTCATGTCGCCATGACCCTAGACGCCACCTACATCCGTGGATCAATGGCGGCCATATTCTCCATCCTCCAACACTCCAACTGCCCGGAAAACATCATCTTCCACTTTATCACCTCCACTTCCTCCAACACGTCTCTCCTACGCGCCACCATTGCAAACTCTTTTCCTTATCTTACATTCAACGTTTACCCTTTCAACGATTCCCTAGTCGCCGGACTTATCTCCACTTCCATACGCGCCGCCCTTGACTGTCCACTAAACTACGCACGTATCTACCTTGCTAACATACTCCCCATCCACGTCAGCAAAGTTATCTACCTAGATTCTGACCTTGTGCTAGTCGACGATATCGCCAAACTCGCCGCCACTCCTCTCGGAGATTCCATTCTCGGCGCCCCGGAATATTGCAATGCCAACTTTAACTTCTACTTTACACCGACATTCTGGTCAAGCCCGACACTTTCTTCCACTTTTGACTTCCGGCAACCGTGTTACTTCAACACCGGAGTGATGGTGATCGACTTGTACAGGTGGCGTGCCGGCCAGTACACAAGAGATATAGAAGAATGGATGGAGTTGCAAAAAAGGATGAGGATTTATGAACTAGGTTCTTTACCTCCGTTCTTACTTGTTTTCGCCGGAAAGATAGCTCCGGTGGATCACCGGTGGAACCAGCATGGGCTCGGCGGTGACAATTTCCGAGGACTTTGTAGGGATTTACATCCGGGGCCAGTTAGTTTGTTGCATTGGAGTGGGAAAAGTAAGCCATGGGTTAGGCTTGATGCTAATAGACCATGTCCACTAGATGCTCTTTGGGTACCTTATGATCTTTTGAAGCCTATATTGTCATTTAATTCTTAAATAGGCCGGTTTAAGTTTAATTGGAGATATTGGTTGATCTGTGTGACATTAAGATTTTGGGTTATAAAACCATGAACGTTTTGCTAGAATATATATCTGAATGATGACGGCATGCCTAAAGAAAGGTAGACAATAGGATCATTGTGCACGAACATGGGACCTACATCGTTTTAGTTTTAATGCATATCTCATTTTTGACGTACTGAAAATATAGAAAAGATTAGAATCCGTTGATTCAATTGAATACCGGATTAATCTAACACACAACACGTTGATTCAAAAGAATACTGTGAATTGGTCTTTAAAACTTGTTCTAACACGAAGAACATAATTTCGGGAGAGAAAAACTTAAAGTTTGCAAATTCATCAACTGATTATTCCATATGACATAATACACTTTAAATATGACCCAGAATTTCGAATGGGCCTAAAACAACAAACGGGCCATAAACAGGGCCTAAACAAAGTTCGAAAATTTAACGAAAAAACAGAAAAATGTAAATAAAGTGTCCAAAACAAGGTTTTTTGGGCTGGGAAGTTAGCTTAACCGCCTACGGCGGTTTATCATGTCGTAGCCTTCGTCTCGAGCTTCGATTAGATTACTCGTGGGCCGGAAACGGAGACACGAGCTGAAAGTTATGCCCGTTTTACTAAAGCCCATTTTCTCACGCGATCATGGGCTTCCATAAACATTAACCACGCATAAGCCGCTACTGTTAATGTTGCATGTATATACACACAAATAAAATTAAGACATTTCCTTAATAAATTTTACTAGAGTAAATCATATGATGGGCGTAATTTATTAAAAATTTTGGATTTGATCATTAAGTTATAAAAATTACATGGATAGTCTTTAAATATGAGTCCCCTTTTAGTCCTTAAGAAATATGAGTCCCCTTTTAGTCCTTAAGAACCAGGGGTGGACTAGCATGGAGCCCATAGAAGCATATGTTCCCCTTAAATTTAGCCTACAAATATAAATATTTTAGCCCAAAAGATAGGAGCTAAAGCTTATGAAGGATATTTACACGGTATTAGTTTAAAAGATAGGAGCCCTAATTAAAGCCAGAACCCAAAATATTTTAAAGTGTACCCTTCCAAAGAACGGAGTTCAGTATATAAATTTTGGTAAGGATTTTTTTTTTTATATTCATTATAGTGCCCTAAAACTTGTTTTTTTGAATATCACAACTCGTATTTATACCGTACTAGCTACAAAACCCGCCCGATGGGCGGGTATGCTGTAAATTTTAGTATGTAGAAAAATGTCCAAAAACTTTATATATTTCTAAATGACATAATAATCGATAGATGTGATGATGATTTTGTACAAAAAAATGGTAAATGAAGAAATGTTACACGGGCATTTTATTAAATGAAGAATCCAGCTTTTTATACCGTAATCCGTAATATCTGAAGTCTGATTCCGTTGCACAATCCAGCTTTTTATGCCGTAATCATAGAATGCCGGTTTTATGGAAATTATATTGAGTCGTGTATCACTTCTGAATAGTTATTTATTTGTTTCCTTGTATGTAGGAAGCCGTATTTAAATATTTATTTGTTTCCTTGTATGTAGGATCTTTTAAATAATTATTTATTTGTTTCCTTGTATGTAGGAAGCCGTATATGGAGCATATGAATGTAGACCGTAAGCCATACCAGATTCGTTTGCCGTATATGGAGCGTATGAATGTAGACCGTAAGCTGTACCAGATTCGTTTGTATTAGTGCAAATGACGTGGACCAATCAGGGAATTCCAAGTGGCATTATGGACGAATAGGAATGCTTGGAACTGCCATGGTGTCAAACCCTCTTCAAATTTAGGCCTCATATATAGGGTATGATTAGTTCATTACTCTTGTTTTTGGTTGTGGCGTTAGTAAAGACTATACTTTTGGATTTTAATTTTATCGTATGTTATGCGAGGAAAATTGTGCAACCTCTAAACGTTTGTCTTGGGTCCGTCACTGTTAAGAACATCTCCAAGACTCCAACACACTTTATTCCCCTATTTTAGAGTTCTTTTCTTCTTCAACCATACTCTATTTTAAAGGGGATGAAAAATACCTCTATATTTAAAGTGAGAAAAAATACCTCTATCTATGGACCCCACATTAACCACCTATATATGGGGCAATAACTTGCTGACTTGCCATATTCGCAGGTTTTGATTGAATTTAAATGATGACTCAAAGGGTATTTCGGGAACAATGAATTACATGTCAGCATTGGGCAATTCACGATCTGGCTTTGACGACGCGTTGGAATTTGGGGAGTTTTCAAAATTGGGAATCCCCTTTACCATGCCGATAGCCCTAAACTGTTCAAAATTGCTGCTTTCATTTTTGAGGTGCTGCCTGCCCTAATTGTTACAATCGAAATATTTTGTTATTTTATTTCAATTTATAGTTTCTTCGATCATTTTGACTATCGTTAGCCCTAATTGGTTTATTCATATGAGTACAACCATTACCTTCTGTTCACCAACTTGAATACAATTTCGAGCCGATAAAGTTTCATGATATAATTTAGCTGCTATATACCAATTTCGAGTTTCAAATACACAACTTAATTGACAGCCCAAAGTGAACTAATGTAAGTGAAACAAACTTTTGTATGTTTTTAGCTGATTGTTTGGCTGTATCATTCACCTCGATCTGGATTTTGTTTTTATTACATTTGGTTGTTGGATTCGTAAATTTGAAATGTTTGATTGTAGGACAGAGGTAATGAAATTGTTGCTTGTGAAAGTGCGTTCTTATTTTGTGTTATAATTGTTTTTGTAGTCATTGAGAGGGTAATTGTTATGATAGTTTTTTTTAAACTAATTGAAACAAAAGATAAGCTTCATGACAATTGAACCAATATCATATTAACTGAGCCTATGGAGCTGTCTACATTTTTTTATATTTGTTTAAATTTAAAGTTGATTTGCAGTGTCGACACATTTAGGCCAACACATAAAAAGCTTTTTGATTGCAACCAACTACAGACCTTAACTGGAAAATGTTACATTAATGAAGATTTTTAAGTTTCTTTGCATTTGATGTTTAGAGTTTTATACTGCTAATTTGATCATTTGATTCTCATATAATTGGTAATTTATATAGGTTGGAAATTTATATACTTAAATTTTCTACACTGATGTTTCATCAAATTTGCAGGTTCATAAATTTGCAGGTTAATGACTTTTTAAATTCACAGGTTTATATACCAGCAATTGTAATGCCAAGGAAGACGGTGCTGCCTCTACGTAAGATTGAGAATATTCTGGTAACATTCCATAACTTTATGATGAATTTTTATGATTATTGTGGTTTCTTTTATATATATTACAGTTCATAGATACTTCGACCCGTCCCTGTAACGACCCGAAATTTTATATTAAATAAATTATACAAAAATATGATAAACAAGGATAAATAATTTAAAGAACGTAGGAATTGGTTTCGTGTCATTTGGACATCGTACGAGAAAGTTATGGGCGGAACCGTGTCGAAGGAAACAATAAAAGTTGCAGCACGAATCAGCTACGCCCAGATAGCGACGCTATCAGGACAATAGCGACGGACCAAACAGAGGTCCGATATAGCGTTTGGTGGCGGTCGCGAAAATGAGTTAGCGACAGAGATAGCGTCGCTATCTTCGTCGCGAATTATCGCGGGGACGACTTTAGCGACGCGATTCTGACTTTAGCGACGCGATTCTGTCAGATCTGGTATTAAAAACGGGATTTTGGTCATTTTCTCTCATTTCCAAACCCTAGAACTTCCTCCCAAGTGTGAGTATACGATTTTGAGTGTAAGGAGGCCATTGGAACCGATTTTCACACTCAATCTTGAAGATTCTCACTCCATTGTTGAAATATAAGGTAAATCTCTACTCCTTTTACTTATGGATGATGTTTTTGGGTGAAAATGGTGAAGTATGCAAACCCTAGTTGGAGGGTTTATAATGGGTGATGAAATTGGGTTTATATAACTTAGATTTACAACACATTGTTAAGGAAAATGCGTTCATAACATGGATTTGATGATTATATAGCTAGTTATAAACTTTATTTGGAAAAAATGGTGGCTTGGGTAACCTATCAAGTTATCCTTGGGGAAGATGACTAAGATGAGTGTAGAACACTCTTTGTAACCTTAAGAACCTTGTGTTCTTGTTAGATTTGGGTTTTGTTGATGGAAATCTTGAACTAGGGTTTTGGGTTCCCCCAAGTTGGATGAACTTGGTGGTTAAGAATGTTGTTATAAAGTTATTGGTAACTAGTTATGGATAATAACTAGATTATATGATGATATTGATGTTAGGTCAAGAAGACCTAAATATTGGTGACATTTCACAAGTTGGAAAGCAAGGATTCGTGTTAATAGACACGATTTGGAGTTAGCTTGGCTAAGGTGAGTACATAAGACTTTTACTGGGTACATAGCAAATGATTTTGAAAACTATGATGTTTTAAGAGTCTTTATTAACAAACGTTTTTAATAAAGATATAATTGATATGATGAGAAAATGCTAGTATAGACTATTTTAGTATGTCTAAATGATTGATGATCTTTGAAAGAGATTATGATAATGAAAAGTAATTAATGAGTTTTTATAAATAAGATGTATGAATAAAGATAATGATTTAAAAGAGCTTGATAATTGGTTTATTAATAATATGTATTAATAAAGCTTGAGACAATGATTTTTAAGTAATAAGTATCGATTAGCATATTATACTAATAAAAGTAGTTATCGAATAACTAAGAGAATAAGTACTAAGTGACTAGTAATAGACATGTATTCTAGTCAAGGAGGAGTCAAAATATTGTGATTTTGATAAATGATTAGTATGTTCTAAATTAGTAAAGGACTTGGTAAAGTCAAGATTTAAAATGAAATAATAAAGAGAATAGTATGATAAATTAGAATAAATGTATTCTAATAAGTGATGAAAGGAGCTGATGCTCATATTTGATGAAAGGAGCTGATGCACATATTTGATGAAAGGAGCTGAGGCTCATATGTGAAATGAAAAATCCGGAATAAGACCGCCCAGAAATGGGGGAGCATGAGACGTCTACTTGGGGTGGTACCTCCCTGCGCAAAGAGTAGAATGTCACAGTTTACGACACCCAATGTTGGGTGAGCATGACGACCCGGGAACGGGGAGAGCTTATGAATCTCGGTTAGATGGGGGTTCCCAATTACCTTGATAGTTACCTATGACGTCCCATATCGGGAGAGTTGGCTTCGGAGAGGTCCGTTGCATATGTGATAAAGAAAGTGTAAGCTTGGAGATAGCTTACAAGTATGTGATTAGATGATGAGTAAGCTTATGGTAAGCTTATTAGTTTAAACGGTTAAATGAATAGAAGATGATTTATGAATTAATAAGAAATGATAAGGATAAGTATTTATAATGTTATAAATATTATTTTATAAATCTTTTGAGAATGGGTCGAAAACCCATGTATCTCACGAGACTATTTTGTCTCACGTACTACTTTGTTTTTGGCTATGTACTCAGGTTCAGGATCAATGGATTAGAGGGTCGCGTTAGAAGTGGCCTAGTGTTGATTAGCTCGGGAGCTCGTAGGTAGTTCTCGTTTATCCTATGGTTATGATATTATCTTTGTAACACCGGATTTTACAACTCTGATAAATGTTTTAATGGTTTTTGTTAAACCGTATTTCTGGATAATGGACATTGTAGTATTTTTATTTAAAAATATGATTTAAAAAAGTGTTTTGAAAATTGAGGTGTTACAACTTGGTATCAGAGCTATAGTTTAAGTGAATTAGGTAGGTTTGACATTCGTAGTCTTAAGCTATGCTAGTAGGACCATATGTTTCCATTGGATGTCCTTGATTGGTCTGTTGAGACCGTTAAGTATGAGTATATTAGGGTCGATCCCTAAGAGAGAAGTTTAGTTTTGGGCTTTATGGGTTATATTTGACTAATAAGTCAACCTTTGAAATCTGATGGTTTAATATATATATATATATATATATATATATATATATAGCAAATGGTGAACCCAAGAAGTGGAGAGATCCCACGAGATCATGAGACGGATTCAAATCGAATCCCGACTCATCCCGGTAATAATGAAGAGGGTTTCGGTTTTGATGCAAACCAAACTCCGGTAACCATGGAAGCGATCAGAAATTTGTTTCATCAGATGAGGGATGAGGTGAATGTGGATATGAACCGGATTATCGATAACCGTTTGAATGTGGATAGGCGAGATGATTCTAAATCTCGCGGTGGAAGTAAGTCTTGGGGTAGCAAGACCCGTACAGAGAAGTCATTGACCGAAGAGACTGATGATTCGGAGTCGGAGGAAAGAGAAGGATGCACCTACAAGACATTCATGTCGTGCAACCCGGAGTGTATTATGGGAGCTTGGAACCGAAGGTGACGATGCGTTGGATTCGTGAAACTGAACAAGTACTAGAGAGTAGTTAGTGTTCGAAGAAAGACATGGTTGCTTATGCATCCCGACAGTTGAAGGATGAAGCATTGACATGGTGGGATACCATGTACGAGACTTTGGGTAGGAAGGTGTTGTACAAGATGTCGTGGAAGGAGTTCACGAGTAGATTGAAGGAAAAGTTTTGTCCTGAAAGAGATCTAGAGGAACTGCAAGAGGAGTTCGTGTTTATCAAGAAGGGAAATATGTCGGTGGAGGAATACACCAAAAAGTTTACGGGATTACTTTCGTTTGTGATCAAGGCTTATCCGACTGAACGTTCGAAAGTGGTTCGGTATGCTAATGGGCTACCATCAGAGTTTGAATTGGAAGTCAAACGAGCGGCCACATTAGATGAGGCCATTTGTACCGCTCGAGGTGTTGAAAGGGTGTTTCGCCGGAGGGCTCAAGAGTCAGCATCAGGAAAAGAAAAGAAGAAGCTTGATAGTAGCTTGGGATTGACAAAGAAAGAAGGATTGGGGTCGAGTTCGTCAAAGCATAGTGGTATTGGAAGTTGCCAAAGTTGTGGAAAGAATCACTGTGGGGAATGCAAGGCAAATTTGGCTATATGCTTCAAGTGTGGTCGAGTAGGACACCGAGCAAAGTATTGCAAAGTAAGGAACCTCGAGGAAGTGGAATGCTACACTTGTCACGAGGTGGGACACTTTAGTAGTGCGTGCCCAAGGAAGAAAACCGACACGTCAGCATCAACCGCCAACAGGAATCGGGTGAAGGAAACTCGTGGAGCCGCTTCAGGTAATTATTTTATGAAATTTTGATAGATAATCGGAATCTAATTGCTTTTATGTCGCACAAATTGGTGCTTATGTGATATAAGTATGGAAGTAATTATAGATGGAAGATATGATGTGAAAAATAAGTTTGGGAGATAATCTCCCCGGGCTGTTATGTGTATAGTTATGGGTTGGCGACCGGTATGTCGCGAGAAATAAGAATATGAAAGATTATGTTATCTTCGAATATTGAAAGTTAGATTACGAGAGTGGTTAATATTTTCCACATGGGAATGGTAGTACAATGAGGTACTAGGTGTTAGTGTGAGTCGTGATATACAAAAAAAAAAGGAGAAAAGAAAAGAAAAGGGTATATGTATATATAAGATGGAACCTTAGTTATTGGATACGATTGATGGAGTGTTGGAAAGTAGCCATGGCAATGGTTGTGTCGGAGATGTCGGGTGTGACATCAATAGTGGATAATTTATTTGTTGGTAAAGGTTTAAAGAAGAAGTATGATAGTGTATGTATGGGTACCGATCGAAGTCAATTGGTTGGCTCTTGATGACCGTGTGAATCGGTAAAATATGGATAATTAAAAAGGTGTTAGTGGTTACCTCGGTGGTAAAGGAAAGATTGGAAAATATTAATGTTGAGAAAGCATGTTTAGTAAAGGTCGATTGATAAATAATTTGGTTAGTGATTATGTGTATACCGTGTGGTATAATATGTAAGTGGAATAAAAGTGAAAGTCAATTGTGAAAGAAAATGGTAGCATGATGCTAAGTGTAATGATGTATACATGAATTGTATGCAAGATGGAATAGTTTTGTATGAGTCACTTTGGATTGGAGGCTTTCCGATCATTGTGACAGTTTGGAGTCGTGATGGATTGGAGGCTTTCCGATCATCTCGATAAGTTAGTCAAGGTATAATTTGTTATTTAAGGAATATGACGTATATATCGGATGTAGGTAGAATCGTATGGATGATTGTCGTTATGATTTTATGGCAAATGAGAAATCGGATTGAAAACATGGGTCGTGTTTAAGTAGAAGTATGTGTAGGAGATACCTACAAGTTAAGGGTTCATGAGAAAGGAATGCTTTAGGAAGCAAAGTGGTTAGTAGCCAATGAGTGGTGAAAGATGTACAACGGGTGGTTAGGCCACAATTGGATATGACTGAGGCTCTAGAGCCGGTAATCGAGAAATTCAAGTATGGTATAAGGATGTTTGAAGGAAATTAAAGGGTATAAGTAATTGGATGAAAGTTACAAAGTAATAGAGATTTGGTATTGATTTAAATGGAAATTGTTAATCGATTGTGGGAATCGAAATCGAGAAAAAATGGAACAATTGAGAAAGGAAATTTAAATATGAAATCGGGAATGAAAAGCTTGGGAAGCGACGCCTTAGTAATAAAGAATATGTGGAATTTAGCAAGGTAAGTTGACTTTATTCATAAGTCAAGGTTAGTCAACTAGTTGATTGTTGACTTTGGTCAAAACTGGGTTTTGACTTTCGTTTAAAATGGTTAGACAAGGATAAGGGCTTAATGTATCATCCACATGTGGATGATAAGATTAATGGAAATAATTTCAGTCAAAGGTTGCAACTTTGACCATTGAGTATTTCGAATGGAATTTAGAAATCGAGTATGATTGTTGTTAGACCATGAGTGTAAGATTGATGGTTAAGGAATTGACGATTAGTGGAACCACTAATGGATAAGGAAAAGTTTCAAGATATTGTTGACATTGTGCTTAAGTCAAAGATGGAACAATGTTGACAATTTGGTCAAAGCGAGGGGTTGACTATCATTTTGGTCAAATGGTTATTAGTAATGATTGGGTCATATCACCCCAAGGGGGATACAGAGTTTGGTTAAAAGATGGGAAATGTTAAGGTCAAATTGTGAAACTTTGACCCGTTCGGGTATTAGAAACTCAAATTGGATTTTTGACCCGTTTGGGCATAACGGTGTTAAGTGTCTTTAAATGTATAATTGTTATTGGATCATGATTGGAAAAGTTTGATGGAAATAAATACGAGAGAATAGAAGCGGAATGGGGATTGGAAATCCTTGAGTTGATTCCGAGGACGGAATCCTTTTAAGGGGTGGATAGTTGTAACGACCCGAAATTTTATATTAAATAAATTATACAAAAATATGATAAACAAGGATAAATAATTTAAAGAACGTAGGAATTGGTTTCGTGTCATTTGGACATCGTACGAGAATGTTATGGGCAAAACCGTGTCGAAGGAAACAATAAAAGTTGCAGCACGAATCAGCTACGCCCAGATAGCGACGCTATCAGGACAATAGCGACGGACCAAACAGAGGTCCGATATAGCGTTTGGTGGCGGTCGCGAAAATGAGTTAGCGACGGAGATAGCGTCGCTATCTTCGTCGCGAATTATCGCGGGGACGACTTTAGCGACGCGATTCTGACTTTAGCGACGCGATTCTGTCAGATCTGGTATTAAAAACGGGATTTTGGTCATTTTCTCTCATTTCCAAACCCTAGAACTTCCTCCCAAGTGTGAATATACGATTTTGAGTGTAAGGAGGCCATTGGAACCGATTTTCACACTCAATCTTGAAGATTCTCACTCCATTGTTGAAATATAAGGTAAATCTCTACTCCTTTTACTTATGGATGATGTTTTTGGGTGAAAATGGTGAAGTATGCAAACCCTAGTTGGAGGGTTTATAATGGGTGATGAAATTGGGTTTATATAACTTAGATTTACAACACATTGTTAAGGAAAATGCGTTCATAACATGGATTTGATGATTATCTAGCTAGTTATGAACTTTATTTGGAAAAAATGGTGGCTTGGGTAACCTATCAAGTTATCCTTGGGGAAGATGACTAAGATGAGTGTAGAATACTCTTTGTAACCTTAAGAACCTTGTGTTCTTGTTAGATTTGGGTTTTGTTGATGGAAATCTTGAACTAGGGTTTTGGGTTCCACCAAGTTGGATGAACTTGGTGGTTAAGAATGTTGTTATGAAGTTATTGGTAACTAGTTATGGATAATAACTAGATTATATGATGATATTGATGTTAGGTCAAGAAGACCTAAATATTGGTGACATTTCACAAGTTGGAAAGCAAGGATTCGTGTTAATAGACACGATTTGGAGTTAGCTTGGCTAAGGTGAGTACATGAGACTTTTACTGGGTACATAGCAAATGATTTTGAAAACTATGATGTTTTAAGAGTCTTTATTAATAAACGTTTTTAACAAAGATATGATGAGAAAATGCTAGTATAGACTATTTTAGTATGTCTAAATGATTGATGATCTTTGAAAGAGATTATGATAATGAAAAGTAATTAATGAGTTTTTATAAATAAGATGTATGAATAAAGATAATGATTTAAAAGAGCTTGATAATTGGTTTATTAATAATATGTATTAATAAAGCTTGAGACAATGATTTTTAAGTAATAAGTATCGATTAGCATATTATACTAATAAAAGTAGTTATCGAATAACTAAGAGAATAAGTACTAAGTGACTAGTAATAGACATGTATTCTAGTCAAGGAGGAGTCAAAATATTGTGATTTTGATAAATGATTAGTATGTTCTAAATTAGTAAAGGACTTGGTAAAGTCAAGATTTAAAATGAAATAATAAAGAGAATAGTATGATAAATTAGAATAAATGTATTCTAATAAGTGATGAAAGGAGCTGATGCTCATATTTGATGAAAGGAGCTGATGCTCATATTTGATGAAAGGAGCTGAGGCTCATATGTGAAATGAAAAATCCGGAATAAGACCGCCCAGAAATGGGGGAGCATGAGACATCTACTTGGGGTGGTACCTCCCTGCGCAAAGAGTAGAATGTCACAGTTTACGACACCCAGTGTTGGGTGAGCATGACGACCCGGGAACGGGGAGAGCTTATGAATCTCGGTTAGATGGGGGTTCCCAATTACCTTGATAGTTACCTATGACGTCCCATATCGGGAGAGTTGGCTTCGGAGAGGTCCGTTGCATATGTGATAAAGAAAGTGTAAGCTTGGAGATAGCTTACAAGTATGTGATTAGATGATGAGTAAGCTTATTGTAAGCTTATTAGTTTAAACGGTTAAATGAATAGAAGATGATTTATGAATTAATAAGAAATGATAAGGATAAGTATTTATAATGTTATAAATATTATTTTATAAATCTTTTGAGAATGGGTCGAAAACTCATGTATCTCACGAGACTATTTTGTCTCACGTACTACTTTGTTTTTGGCTATGTACTCAGGTTCAGGATCGATGGATTAGAGGGACGCGTTAGAAGTGGCCTAGTGTTGATTAGCTCGGGAGCTTGTAGGTAGTTCTCGTTTATCCTATGGTTATGATATTATCTTTGTAACACCGGATTTTACAACTCTGATAAATGTTTTAATGGTTTTTGTTAAACCGTATTTCTGGATATTGGACATTGTAGTGTTTTTATTTAAAAATATGATTTAAAAAGTGTTTTGAAAATTGAGGTGTTACAGTCCCCATATCAAACAAATCTCAAAAGAAAAATTCAATATAGGTTTGACTTTTAGATTACGTGATTTATATGTATAAGCTATGATAATTGAAACTTCATTACTAAATAATTAGTTTTTTTTTTTTTAATAAAGTGGCCTTGAAGATATTATGCATCTATTATATTATGAACAATGCCATAAACATATTCCAGTAAATTCTTATTATACGTTGCCTACAAAGGTATAGACTGGTATGTTACGTTATAATAACTTTCTAAAAAAGTACCTACCTAAATTTTTGGGAAATATATACTTACCCCTATAAATTGGTTTTATATCAATTCCCTAAAATTACTTTTATTAATTTAAATAATTTAAATTATATTTTATATGAATGACTCGGTTTGAGTATTAATTGCCAAACTGAAACTATATTAATATTTTTTTAAATAGTTTGACTAATTACTCAAACTGATCATAATTAAGTTAACAATTTTGAATTTATTAAGTTTAATTATTTAAATTTATTATTAAAGTACGATTCAGTTTGTCAAAAAGATAACAGGTAAATCAGAATTGAATATCGTTTGGCCAAACTTGACTTTTATTCGAATATGTCATTAAAGGATTTTGTAAGTTGATTTTGATTAAATTTAGGTTTCAAACCAATTTAGCTTTCCTATGGTTTTTAAATACATAATTTTTTATTTACAGGCACACCTGAATTGGTTTTTATTATTTTTAATTATTTAATATAACGATTTATAAGTATGAGTTAGTTTGACTTTAAAAATTAAATTTGAATCATTTTGCTCATTTTTAAAATAATTGGTTATATAATTTCTTACATTATTCTCATTGTTATGAATATATACCTTGAAGTCTGCCCGCCCATCCGGGCGGGCTTTGAAACTAGTATAATATATGAAATGTTAGTTGAATGCGGGTCTCATTAATTTTGAAAGGTTTTTAAGGGATGGATAGAGGTATGGTTAGAAGTGCCTAAAGGGTTGACCTGACCAGACTCAAATCCGAACCCGATTATGCTAATCGGGTCGGTTCTTTTCAGGTCCCATGTTATTATCGGGTTTTTTAAAACCCGACCCGCCCAACTAGATTCGTTATCAGGTCAGGTTTCGGGTTAAAATTTCTTAGCTTTGTCGGGTTCGGGTTGACCCGATTAGACCCGATTAAAGTTTAAGTTTTTTTATTTCCTATAAAAATTAAGATATTTTTACTATTAAATCAATTAGCAAATTATATGTTAAATCATTCAATTAAAATCAATTACAATTACAAGTGTTAAATAAGTACCCATAAAATTTATTATATTAAATAATTTCTTTAATTTTTACCTAAAATTCCTAACTCAAGTGTAACCTGACCAACCCGATCGGGTCAACCCGACAAACACGACCAACCCGAACCCGCAAACTCGAATCCTTATCGGGTCGGGTTTCGGGTTTGAATTTTTCTACCTCAAATCCGACGGACCTGACCCGATAAGAGCTCTAACCGACCCGATAACCCGATGGGCACCCCTAGGTATGGTTATAGTTAAAATTTTATTTAGAGTGAATAGACCCATCATTTATAAAGATAGAGTGAGTTTTACAGAGGGAATGATTGGAGATGCTCTAAGGCAAATATCCGTTAAATAAAGCTGTTAAATTATACTTCCTCCGATTTAAAATAAGTGATACATTGTTGGTTTCACGGTTTTTGAGGCAAAGTATGATAATGATAATTGAATTAGATTAATTGGATGGTTAGTGGAGAATGAGTCCCACAAATTTTGAATAAAGTGAAGTTAATGTGTAACACCCTAAAATTTACAAGATTTTTAAAATTTTTGAAAACAAAATTATAATCAAAAGGTCCCATAAATAAATCTCAGATATTAATATTTAACATTTAAAACGTATTTATTGCGGAAATAGTTAAGATAAAGTAAAGTGTTTTAAAATATTAAATGATGTCCACATCAGTAATGAAAAGATACAGCGGTCAACCGTCCACCTTCTCCTTTCCTTTGCTGGTACCTGAAACAATGTGGGGGAAAGTTTGGGTCAGCTGGGGAAGCTGAGTGAATAATTCTCAAAATGCAAACAATCATAACATACAACACATGAGGGCACATCGGTGTACTCCTACTCAGAATCTACTCGATTAATTTCTCAGATTTATTCCTCGGATTTTATTACTCAGATTTTAATTTATATAGCGCGCTTGTGTGATTTGGGACGAGAGATCAACCTCGCCCCTCCTCACATCTCAGATAGGCATAAGCCAAAAACTCAGACGGGAGTGATCCCAAAACTCAGACGGGAATAATCCCAAAACTCAGACGGAGGTGATCCCAGGCATATAGCCAAAACTCAGATGTGTGTTATTATGTTTTATTATCTCTTTAACATAATTATCTCAGATGCCCTAGCAAGTAGTAGCACAGAATGACCCTGTGCCGAGCTCGGTTACCCAGGCACAATGTCTCAGATTAAAATAAATCAACAGCTGCTCAGATACTCAGATAACAGATCAAACTCAGATAACAGATGAAACTCAGATAACAATTAAAGTGCAAGTAATATAACATGTAAGTCATGCATGTATAACGTTAAAACTGAATACACGGTGAGAATACTCACCTTAGCTTTGCTAGCTTCCAAACATCCACGCAGCAGCCAAAAATAAGTACCGAGACACTCCCGGGCCTATATCACATATACAATAAAACCCTAGTCAAAAGCCGACCTCAAAATACCAACAAAATCAGAATCTGCCGCCCGTGACCAGTTATCGTAACAGCTATAACTATCATACCGTTATTCGGAAAGACCTCACATTTTTACAGCAATTAAAAGACACCTAACTCTAGAATTTGTCTTCACAAAGTTCGGCTCGGTTCTGCCCCGAAGGGTCCCGAAACAGGCCTGCAACAGAGTTGTTCAATACTGGATTTCAGCACTGCAACCTCTCGCAAAGCTGCCCGTAACTCAGAAACCGTAACTCCAATAAATTATTTAAAAATATCGGCGGAAATTTACAAAGACAGGCTACGGAAGTCTAGAAGACCCCGAGCCCCGAATCTGACCCGAAGCAGGTCAAAAACTGACCCGAACAGGTCTAACAGAAGCTGTCCAAAAACTCAACAAAAATTTAAATTATAATTCGAATGAATAAACCCGACACCAATGACCCCAATACCTATCGAGGTAACCGAGTCTGAAACATTCGGGTTCTTCGAGTCTTGGCTCGGAAACAATACACGAAAATCAGTTTAACTATTAAAAAAAACTTTAACAACACGGAGACTTGATTAAAAATCGATAAGCTAAAACCGACACTAGAATGCAACAACTGAGGACCTGATCAAAATGAGGTCTTGGGTTCATCGAGCCTGGCCCAATACAGCAATACCGACAACATAAAACCACAATTCAATGACTCTTAATTCAACAACTAATCACAACTCAAACCGGATCAACTATACTAGAAGAACTAAAGGGAAACAAGAACGATACCTAGCAAACTTAACAACCGAATCAGGTAAACTTTCATCAGCTCCAACACTAAGCCTTGGCTCGGGATCACTACAACTCGGAAACACAAAAAGGCGACCACCAACTGCTGGCTGGCGCAACAACAACAACTCGGGACTGCAGCGAAATCGAGAGTAATCTGAGTCAATCAATTTATAGCAAAGCAATGAAAGAAACCAAGGAACACTTACCGAATGAAATTGACAAAAAGTGAAATCCGGAAATTCGGTATGAACAGAAACGTTTCTGCTGGGCTGTGGGCTGAAACGAACCTGATGGCGAGCAGAGGACGAGCTTCAAATACGATCGTGGGGGTTCTTCTCGATCAGACGCAGCAGAAAAGAAAAAGAATGACAAATTGGAGATGCTCTCTACTCGACGGCTTCATGTGGGGCTACATTCCTACCGGAATTAAATCAACCAACAACCACTTGCCTGATCGGAAATCTGCACAGCCACCTCTCGATCTTGATGTCGGATTGACGAAGGAAACCCAATGGGGCGGGGGTTTATTCTGGCAGCCGATTAGGGGTTTTAGGGAGGGATATGGGCTTAATTTAGGTTTAAATATTAAAAGTAAATGGTGATTAAGATTTATCGATTTGGGCTTAAGGACTTCTCAGGCTTGGACTTGCTCACCGAATTATCAATAATAAAAGAAAGGATTCGGCCCCTTTGGACAAACTAACTGAGTTCAACAACATTCAACGAAAAGGATTACGGTCTCGGTCTTGGCCTTCGGTCGGCCTCGCCTACAACTCGAACTCAAAACTAGACAGCTCAGAATTGCTAAAGACTCGGTATTTAAATCATGGCATAATTAATTAAACGTATAACAATTAATATAACGTACTGAAATTCAATAAACGGTCAAACGTCACGTATAATTGCTAGCTAATTAAACGCAAGACGATGCACGTTCCTCACTTAATAATAAAAGTATTTATCACATAATTTAAATTAATAAAAATAATAATAATTGATCACTCGAAAATTCGGGGCGTTACATAATGATGTTTAAAAATAAAAATAAGGGTAAAGATGTCATTTCATTTTATTAAATTAGATAGTTAGTGGGTGTGTGTCCCACTACTTTTTACCAAATAAGGTAAGTTTTCAAAGTGTATCACTTATTTTGATACACCCAAATATGAAAAGTGTATAACTTATTTTAAATCAGAGGAAGCATTAAATGACTAAAATACCCTTCACTTTTATTTTCTATTTTAGTCATCATCTACATCATCCATCATGACTAAGGGTGTGTTTGGATAAGCTTTTTAACTTTAAAAGTCCTTTGAGGTAAAAGGACTTATTAACTTTTTAGTTTTATTAAGGAGTTTTACAAAATTTATTTGGTTTAGCTTATTAACTTATTGGTATTGAAAAGTTGATAAGTTATTTTTTAAAATGTGTTTGGATTAGTTTTTTGGTGTAAAATGACTAAAAAGGAAAGTGGGGAAGTGAAGATGAGGTAGGTTTTGATAGATCATTAAGGGTACTTGTGTAATTTGTGCTCAAAAAATCATAAGTTGTTTTGAAAAGTTATTACCCTCTTACTTTTTAAAAATAACTTTTCAAAGCTTTACAAAAAGTCATTTGAAAATGACTTTTAACTTTACACAAATAACTTATTAACTTATTAACTTTTTAAAAAGTTAATACTTCCTCCAATTCAAAATAAGTGATACACTTTCCTTTTTAGGGTGATTCAAAATAAGTGATACACTTTGAAAAGTTTCCTTATTTGGCAAAAAAAATGGGACCACATCCACTAACTATCTACTTTAAAAAGTGAAATGACCCCTTTACCCTTACTTTTTACTTTTAAACATCATTAACTTTACTTTATTCAAAAGGTGTGGGACCCATTCCCCACTAACCATCCAATTAATCTAATTTAACCATCATTATAATCTTTTGCCGCAAAAACCGTGAAACCTCAAGTGTATCACTTATTTTGAATCGAAAGAAGTAAGTTAATAAGTCACTTTTTGAAGCATTCCCAAACAACCTCTAAACATATTCAACATCATCATCATCAAATTAACAGGATTTCTTAGCTTTACATCATCCATCATCACTGAACATTTGTTCTTCATTTTTCCATCATCATCACCGTAAATCATATTCAAATGAAAATCGTAACATCATAAGCTGAGCTCGACTCCTACTGATAAAATCATATTAACAATAAACACACAGATGGAAATCAGGGCAAGTGAAAGATTGGAAGACCAAATACTGAGTTAAATATTGAAAAATTAGGGATTTCAAGGCGTGATGATTTCAATTCCGTGAATACCTGTGTCGACATATTTCGTTCTGCTCCTTTAGGAACATATTTTGATGAAATCATTCTTCAGAAATTTGTTGAAATCATTCTTCATAAACTTGTTGAAATCATATTTTGATGAAATCATTCTTCAATTGCACACCGTCGCCACTACTGCTGCCCACCGCCCACTGACACTGTCGACCACCACCACTGCCAATTTGTGTTTCTGCACTAAATTCAAATCTAAACATCCAATAATTTCAACTTTTTTGATTCAATTTTGTGAAAATTTGAAGGTTTGACTTCATTTTTAGGCTTGACCTTTTACAATTCCAATGACTGTTTGATTTAAATTTACGAATTAGAAAACAAATTGTGATTAATCTTATAGCAAATCGGTAGAAAATTTGATTTCTAAACATCTATATTCAATTTTACCGATCAATTCCATGTTTTGTTTCAAATTTAACTGTATCTTAAGTCTCAATGTGTTCTTGATGATTCTCAAGAAATTTGCATATTTAGATCTGAAATTTAATCTTTCTTTTGATCAAAACTTGTTTTTATGTTACAATCGAGACTTATAATGAAGATAATTTAATAAAAGAAACTAGCATTAGTCCTGAAATGAAGAATTGTTGCAGCCTATGGATCTGTCATGTAGTTTTAGGATTCATGGTCAATGAAATTTAAAGCTTTGACTTTAATTTAAGAGTTAATTTTTAGAACATTCTCATTGTTTAATTCAAATTTATGAATTGGAGTGCTCATTGTGATAAATATTGAGCGATAATTCGAAACTTGTGATAAAATTTTCACTGTTAATCAAATTGTGATAAATCTGGGTTGCCTTTTAAGAAATTTCGTCATAATTTTCTTAAAACTCGGGTGATTCAATCCAATATTTGGACGTTATAAAAGCTCGAAATTTGCTTCTGCACTTATTTAGGATCAAAACATGTCATCCTACACTTGATTTGATACTTTTGAGTAGAATTGAAGAATTTGTTCTTGGGGTTTGACTGTTATTAAAAAGTCAAACTGTATAGATTTTCATGAAATTAGTTGTTAATCTTGTTTAGTTCCAGTTTAAATCATCTATTATTTCTTTCTAATAGATGTTCTTCAATGTTTTCAGTTAATTACGTGATTTGAACTTGACTGTACCCAATTTTCATGATTTTTGGATAGTTGAATGTTCTTGAAGAAAACTCAAACATTCTTGTATTTTGATCCAAATTCGATACTAGTTTTAATTTAAAAAGTGTTCCTGTTTTAAACTCATCTAATTTAGTTTTAAACTCAGTATAAGCAAAATATATTGAAGAATAGAAAGGCAGACAAACTTTGTAATTCGTTGAGATATTCCAAGCATCCTACTATTCAAACAAAATCAAAATAATATATATTGATTAATTATTGTTGTTCTTTGTTCACCAAGTAAGCAAACATAACCTTTTCTTCAGTTATTGAGAATATTCAAAGGGATGAACTGAATTGTTATCAAGATACAATTCAACGCTTACATATAACAAATCAAATATTCTATTATTTCTAAAATTAGGTATAAAAATTAAAAAAATAAAATTCTTTAACCATTTTTATAGGTAGGCTTTAAATCAACTTAATTACTCTAACTGAAGTTTGATTAAAAAAAAAAAAAAAAAGTGACTTTCAAGTAATTGCAAGCATTGTAATTTGTATGTATGTCATAACTACAACATACAACAGTCTCTCTATCATAAAAAGGGATGAACTTTAACATCTTTTGTAAAGATCAGCATAACACATGTTCGGATACCATAGACAATTTAACCAAGAAGAAGCTTTCATTATTTATATGAGATGTTAATCCATCAACACACTATGATAACAATAAAAAGAAGTTTTCTTACATATTATTATTTGCCAAATTACCACAAGCAAACGGAAGGTGGCTCAAGAGGTAGAATATGTCCAGGCTGATATTTCGTAACAATTTGGCAATAGTCGTGGTGCAACAAGGAGCTCAAGTGGAGTGGCTTTATTATATGTCAATCCATGGCTATCTGTCATGTCAATCTGCTCATTTAATAGATTTTTAAACTCAAATCCATGTAATATGTTCGCTAGTACATATTGCATGGTGTCAAAAGCAAAAGAGGCTCCCGGGCATATTCTTCTTTTTGCTTGACAAGAATCTTTCTGGTTGGAATTCAAACGGATCAGTCCATATTTGAGGATCATGTTGAATCTTCCAAAGATTCACCAAAAGCCGAGTCCCTATAGGGCGGTGTAACCACCTACAATGCAGTCTTGTGTGGATTCGTGAGGAAGCGAAACTGGTCCGGCTGGATAAAGTCGCATCGTCTCTTTTATAATGGCTTGAAGATAGACCAATTTGTTCAAATCTGAATGCTCAACATTTCTATCTTTTCCCACATGGATTTCAAGCTCTTCATGGGCCTTTTTTAACATGAGAGGGTTATTGACTAGTAGAGCTAAAGCCCATGTCAGGGTCACACTCGTCGTGTCAGCAGCAGCTATAAAAATTGCCTAGAGATGCAAGAAAATTAAATAGAATTAAAAAATGAACTTTTGTAAACAATTTTTTAAAATGTAATTAACGTGTGTAATAAATGACGCGTGTTGCCGCAGATTTTATATAATTTTGGTTTATCATAAGTTTTTTTAATAATCAAAATACACCAAATAACAAATATGGGACCCCTATAACACCACTTTAACTATAACATTAGGGAGCCACTTTTCCCTCCCCAAGTTATAGCCAAGTTATAAGCCAAAAAATGATATAACATGGCTATAACTACTCTTCCACACCTTGTGCTCTTAAATCAAGCTATATTTTTTGTACTTTTATGTGCTGGGTTGGTTAATGTACCATGTATACATTAAATTCCACTCAAGACTCTCAACCATAAAAAATGGGAATTTTGTTCATGTGTTTGGATTTCAGGTTACACATAAGCATTGGACGATAGTTATGCTAATCAAGATAGTGATGATTTTCATTATCTTGTCATTTTTCCGTGTATTATTATTCTTTATCAATACTTTTGGCTATTCTTGTAGATCGAATTTTATTGATATCTTGATAGTTTGGGAAACTTTCAACCACATATTAGTTTGTGCTTTTTAGTTGACTTTGTATGAGATGAAATATCAACCCAAATAAATGGATCAAATAGCCAAATAGGTTCGGGATAAAATGTGTCATTGGGAAAATTGATCAAACAGGTTCTGGATAAAATGTGTCATTGGGAAAAATGATCAAACAGGTTCGGATAAAAATAAGGTTGACCGACTGACGTTGACAAACTTACATTTTTTTATTCTTCATTTTCATTTGAACTTGGTAAAGCTCAAGACCGAACAATGCTAAATTACATAAGAAACTTAACCTTAATTAACTAGCAATTTGCACAAATTTTACACGATTTCACTTTGTTTTTTTTTTTTTTTTTTTTTTTTAAACATTATTTACTGACTCTGAGGTAATTGTTTCACATTTATAGTACCTCTTCTAATATTAATGTGGATGGGGCAGATGATAATCGTGAAAAAAGAGGGTAGAAGAGAATGCATGAATATGATCTTAATAAGAAGTATTTTGATATTAAGGTAGAAATATTTACAGATTGTGGGTAGAATACGTGTGTCACCTAGTTAGTGACGACTTATGTACTTCGTCAATAATATAATCAAATTAGTGACATCTTTTAACGAATATATTTAGTGACGAATACGCTTCATTAGTTTAGTGATGACTTTGGTTATGGTCACTAAGAAGAATTTGTGTGGGACCTATGGTGACAAGAAGTGACCACCCTAGCTTTTGTCACAAAAAGTGATTGACGGTTTTTATGTTGTTAGTGACGAAATTTTGGATGTCACTAAAGCTTTGTTTCTCGTCGAATCTACTCCTAATTTCCTAAATACTGTTACTTAAGCAGCAACTGAAGTTTTTATAAAAAAAATTGGTCTTCAAGTAACTGCACGCATACAACAGTCTCGGACTTCTATCATTGTAAGGAACTAACTTTAACATCTTTTTTTAATATCAGCATAACACATGTTCGGACACTATAGACACTTAACCAAAATGAAGGTTTCATTATTTCAATGATGTTAGAACAATTCACAGTTCAACTTATTACTAATGCTGCAGTTAGTACTGATCATGGTTACTACTGATGAAGACTATGGTTACTACT
Source organism: Calendula officinalis (assembly GCA_963853835.1). Lineage (NCBI taxonomy): Eukaryota > Viridiplantae > Streptophyta > Magnoliopsida > Asterales > Asteraceae > Calendula > Calendula officinalis. The sequence goes on from OY970830.1 coordinate 57,200,743, forward strand.
GATGGGGGCAGAAACACTTGATACTGATGAGGTGATACTGGTGAAAACTATAACTAACTTACTACTGATTATCAGAGTTACTACTGATCATCACATTTACTACTGATGATGCATATTTACTACTGGTGATTGCAGTTACTACTGATACGCGTATTTGGAGCAAATCAAGTCCGAGATCTTCGCAGAGTTAGTTATAGAATGTTATTCAATGTATATCTTTTATAATTCGATGTAAATCAAATCCTAGAATAACTAGGTAAATAGTTAGGCTTCAAGGACTGCATATAAGTAGTTCCTTACGAATTGTAAACGTACGTGTGTATTGTTAATCAATAATATACATTGAAGCTTTTTGTGAATCACTGTGTTCTTAATATTATTGTTCATTGTTCATTCAATATACAGTATTCTATTGTTCTTAATATATTAATACAAGTGTTGATCCGCTGCAACTTCTTGTTATTAGTAGATCTGGGTTGACAATAACTTGTTTTGGTTATTCGATCCTGACAAGTGGTATCAGAGCTTATTGGTTCTAGATCTACGAATTTTAAGAACAACAAAAAGTTTTAATCTTTAAAACACACAGATTGTTAATCATGACTGATGACAATGAAAGTACTCAAGCAAATAAAATCCCTATACTCACTCCTAATAACTGTGGAATGTGGAAGAATCGTATTAAGCAATACATGCTTATTACTGATTATTCCATGTGGGAAGTTGTTGTTGAAGGAAACAAAACCGTTCACAATCAAGCAACAAGTTCTGCAACTGAAGCAGACAAACTCAAGTGTGAAAATGAGAAGAAAGACAGAGGAATTGAACTCAAAGCTCTAAGCACTCTACTACTGGCCATTCCTAATGATTATCAACATCTCTTTGATGAATATGATGATGCAAAGATGTTGTGGCAGGCACTGGAAAAGAGATTTGTTGGCACCAAAAGCACCAAAAGAAACATGAAGTCTGTACTAAAACAGGACTTTGAAAATTTCAAAGGCCAAAAGAATGAATCCCTATCTCAAATCTTTGATAGGTTCAACAAACTCATTGGTGAATTGAATCAAGTTGGTGTGAAACCAGACAATGATGATGTCAACAGAAAGTTTCTCAGATCTCTTGGAGAAGAATGGTCTATGTACACAGTCATATATAGACAAGGTGATACTCTGGAAGAAAAAGAGCTGGATGAATTGTACAATGAGCTTAGGGTGTTTGAATCTGAGGTAAGCTCTAAAACTCCTAAGTTATCTTCAAACAATGCTGCTTTTGTGTCTAGTACAGGAACATGTCAGGAAACTGCAAAGATTGCAGGAAGTGAAGACATAGCAAGAGAATCCTTCTTCACTAGTCATGTGCACACTGCATTAATTAGTGAAGATCTGGAACAAATTAATTCTGATGATCTTGAAGAGATGGACATAAAGTGGCAGATGGCAATGCTGAGCTTAAGAACTAAAAGGTTTCTTAAAAGAACTGGAAGGCAAACTCTGTCCTTCAACAAAGGTGATCGTGCTGGCTTTGACAAAACCAAAGTCAAATGCTACAACTGTCAAGAACTTGGTCATTTTTTCAGAGAATGTTCTAGCAAAGATCAGAGATCACACAACAATAAAAACAGCACATCAACTTCAACAGCATTAGTATCTCAAGAAGGACAAGGATATGACTGGAGCTTTCAAGCAGAGGAACATGCACAGAATCAAGCTCTCATGGCTTTCACTGATTCTCCTACTAAGGTACATTCCAAATCTTGCACTCCTGAATGCATTAAAGCATATAAAGATATAGAAAAACTTAATAAAGAAACACTTGAAGAGATGATTCTAAATAGAAATAGAAGAATTGAATATAATGGTTGTATAGCTGATCTTGAAAATCAAATTAAAATTTATAAAGTAACTGATCAAAAGATAAAAGAAGAATTGCTACAAACCACTTATGAAAAAGAACATCTTGAATTAAAATTAAAAGAAACGTTGATCAAACTAGAAGAATATCAAATGGAACTAGAAAAAAATAAATTAACCATTAAAAAGTTTGAAAGAAGTTCTCAAATTGTTAATGAATTAACAAGTAATCAAACCACTGAAAAAGTTGTGCATGGAGTGGGATATCATGCTGTTCCACCTCCAATTAATTTTATCCCTCCTCTTAAATCAAGCACAGAAAAAATTTTAGTTGATTTAAAAATGACGAATAAAACTGAAACTGGTAATGAAACATCTGAATCAAATGACTCTTCTGATGATGATCAAACTACAGACTCAATTGATACAAGTTTTCACACAGCACAAAGTCAAAATGACTCTCCTAAATATGATGCAGAAAATATACCAAAAATTTTAAGAAGGGGAAATGAAAGAAACATGAATCAACTCTTAGAACAAAGAAAGTCTAAAAGTGCTAAGGACAAGAAATTAAGATGTGTTATTTGCAACAAAGTAAACCATTTAGCAAAGGATTGTCACTTCAATCCAATTAACTGCAAAGAGTTCAAAGAATTTAAAAATTCTAAAGAAAAAGCAAAAACACAAAGGTCAAAAGATAACACTGATCCATCAGTAGTAAATAAAACAAAATCTCAAAAATCTGAAACACCAAAATTTGGAAGAAATGCACCAAGGTTTGTGCAAAATAAAAGAGTTGGAAGCCCAAATAACAGCAATTATTTTAAATATAATGGAAAAACAAATCAAAATAAACAATATTTTAATTTTTCCAACACCAGTAGAAACTTTAACAGGTTTACTACTGATCCTAACCCTAATTACAATGCTGTTGGGTACCAGTACCAAAACACTGCTGGTAAAAACCCTAATTTTAAAAATACTACTGCTGCCAAACCAAGTGTTAAAAACACTACTGGTTATTCTAAACATGGTAATTACCCAAATACTACTGGTCCATCAGTAGTAAAGTATTCAAAAGCTAAATATAATGGGTATAGACCAAGGTTAGTAGTAAACTCAGACACCAGTAACAAATCCAAAAGGGCAGTTGTAAAACAAAACACCAGTACTAAACAGGTATGGGTACCAAAAATGTTTAAAATTAAATCTTCTAAATCTTACTTCTCAAAGGATGAACCCAAGACATATAAAGCTTGGGTTCCCAAACTAAACTAATCTTTTACTTACTTGTGCAGAGCATTCAGATCCCTGAAGAAGGTAGAACATGGCACATTGATAGTGGATGCTCAAGGCACATGACTGGAAATCTGCAAATTCTTAAAGATTTCAAGTCATTTGATGGAGGGTATGTGGCCTTTGGTGAGATCCCAAAGGGAGGTAAGATTACAGGCAAAGGTACAGTTACTAATGGTAAAATTACTTTTGATGATGTGTTTTATGTAGCTGAGCTAAAATACAATCTTGTCAGTGTGTCTCAAGTATGTGATAAAAAGAATAAGATTCTTTTCACAGACATTGAGTGCATCATTCTTTCTCCTGACTTTAGTTTAGATGAAAAATATGTAGTTTTGAGAACTCCAAGGAGAAATAATGTGTATTGCCTGGATATAGGGGGAGAACTCATTTCTTCAAATGAGGTCAACTGTTTTATATCCAAGGCAAATACTACTGAATCAGAACTTTGGCATAGAAGGATGTGTCACACAAACTTTAAAAATATGAACAATTTAGTAAGAAAGAATTTGGTAATTGGATTACCACAAAAACAGTTCATGTGTAATCATCATTGTGTTGCATGCCTAAAAGGTAAACAACATAAGTCTTCTCATAAGTCCAAAATTGTAAATTCTATTTCTGTTCCTTTACAACTCTTACATATGGACCTTTTTGGACCTACAAATGTAATGAGTATTGGAAAGAAACAATATTGTCTTGTTATTACTGATGACTTTTCCAGATATACATGGGTTTTCTTTCTCAGGACAAAAGATGAAACAAGTGAACTTATCAAGAACTTAATTGTTAAACTGGAGAACACATCTGATCAAAAAGTTAAATCCATAAGATGTGATAATGGCACAGAATTTAAAAATGCTAACTTAATTAACTTTTGTGATCTTAAAGGTATTGACAGACAATACAGCTCACCTAGAACTCCTCAACAAAATGGTGTAGCTGAAAGAAGAAATAGAACAATCATTGAAGCAGCAAGGTCAATGTTAGCAGACTCAAAATTACCAATTACTTTTTGGGCTGAAGCTGTTAATACTGCCTGTTATGTACAAAACAGAGTATTAATAGTTAAGCCACATCATAAAACACCATATGAACTTTTTAACAAAAGAAAACCTTCCATAAGTTTCTTAAAATCATTTGGTTGTCCTTGTACTATTTTGATTACAAGAGAACAAATTGGTAAGTTTGACTGCAAAGCTGATGATGGAATCTTTGTGGGATACTCTACTCAAAGCAAATCATACAGAGTGTCCAACAAAAGATTAAGGATTATTGAAGAAAGCATCAATGTATCCTTTAATGAGAATATTCCTAATGAACAAGGAAATGGTCCAGATTGGCTATTTAACATAGACAATCTAACCAAATCCTTTAACACTAACTTGGATTTAAATGCAGGTGATTCAAATTGTCATACTCAAAAGGAAGGAACATCATCTTTTAATACTGGTCAAGAAGAGATGAGATACATAGTAGTTGATACTGTTCCCACAGTTAATACTGAGGACAGTAATAACTCAGATTCTGGGGGCAGTAGTGAATCAGATAATGAGGACAGTAGTAATTCAAATACTACTGATCCCTGTAATAACATAAATACTACTGATCACAGTAGTAACTCAGATCTAGCTAATGATGATGAACCAAACATCAATGAAAATGAAGAACCTCAAGAGGATCAAATCCCTGAGACAAATGAGTCAAATCTTGAAAATCAACTAGTAGTAGATAGAGCTACAAACTCAAGGACTCAAAAGAACCATCCATTAGACAATGTTCTAAGTGATGTTAACTCACAACTACAAACAAGAAGCAAATTAAATAAAAGTCTAACTGCAAACATGTGTAAAATTTCTCTGTTGTAAAATGTTATTTATTTTAATAAGTGTTTTACTACTGGTAGGTCATTACTACTGATATGTAGTTATGTGCACAAAATACTACTGGTAGGTCATTACTACTGGTGTGTATTGAATATGCACAAATACTACTGGTATGACAATACTACTGGTGAACAATTGTACTCACATATACTATTGGTCTCAAAAAAAAAAAAAAAAATTTGGTGGTTACTACTGCTAGGGTTGGTAAATTAGGTAAGTATTAAAACTCACTAGTTACTACTGATGTTCATAGATACTACTGACGTTTTCTACTGGTATCTAATTTACTACTGGTCTTTAAATTGTCAAAGTTACCAAACTAACCCCCATGAAAATAACCGTTGTGTTATGATTCGAAGGGCAACTTAGTCTTTTTGCAGATCAAATCGTAAGATATAAATAGCTGAAGTCGATTAGTTTAGCATTATCCTCACATCGATTTGCTAAATCCTCTCGATAAACCCTAAATCGCGATCATAAACCCTGCACCAGTAACAACATTCATACTTGTTCTCCCAAATCAAACGATCAAGCATAAAATCGACGACAATGGCAACTCTACAATCTCTTGATGTTCAAACAAATCTTAAATACTCAGAGTTTCACAACATGTGTGTGTATCTAAAGAATCCAGACGGAACGAAAGACTTTCGTCCAATCGTCATGTTTTTAAAACATTCTTATATAAAGTTTGCACTCACTGTAAACCCTAAAGCCTATCAACAACACCTAGTGAGTTTCTGGGAGAATGCAGAACAAGTCGATGATACAGACTTTACTAAGATTAGGCCAGTAGTAGATGGAAAGAAATCTTTATATCAGAACGATCAATCAGACACCATCTACAACTCCATGATGATGAAGGTATGATTTCTTTACCCAAGGAAGACCTTGTTGAATGTTTACAAAACATGGGATATGAGGGAAGACTTGACATTGTTACTTTCCAAAAAGGTCTTCTCTCCCCACAATGGAAATTTTTAATACACACCATTCAACACTGTCTTTCTCCTAAAAGAAGCTCTTGGAATGAGTTTAACAAGTCAATAGCATCTGCTGTTGTTTGTTTATGCACAGACCAAGTATTTAACTTTTCAAATATGATTTTTGAGGGAATGTTGGGAAATCTTTCTACTTCAAAATTTTTAATGTATCCCAGATTTCTTCAATATTTAATAAATTGTGAATTGCAAAACTTGTCAACTCTCAAAAATATTTTTACAACACCTGAGTTGAACAAGAAAGTTTTCTCAAATATGAGAAAACAATTTAAATTTTCGGGCAAGGAAACCCCTCTGTTTCCTATATGATCAAAGATCAACAAGTTTTTGGAGAAGGTTCAAACAAAGACACAACCCCAATTGAACCTCAACCCACTCCTTCACCCCCAAATGCAGCCCAAACACAACCCCAAACAGTCACTCAATCATCCACCCAATTAGATGTCCTGAATGTGTCCCAGGAACATGAATTCAATCTGCAGAGTGCTACTCTTCACTCTGTAGAAGACCAGCCTTTAGCCAAATCAGTCCAGAAAAGCTATAAAAGGAAGAAATCTTCCTTAAAGGACACCAGGGGACCAATTGAGTCAAATCCCAGGCTCCAAGAGTTGTCCTCTAAGGAGGAGAGAGGGCATGAGGAAAGGGCTCTCACTACTGATGCCCCAAAGGTGGGCGCACAGGATAGTGAGAACATCAATAGGACCCAGACCTCGGCAACTCTTAGTGATGACTCTTTTGAGGAAGCACTAAGAGGACTCCGGTGCCAAGAAACCACAAGGGGGGGGCACTACTGCTTCTTCTAGGAAGAAGAGAGTGTCCAAATAACCCATTTTATCACCAAGAAGTGATGAGGGTAGAACTGAAACCATTGATTTGACGGAAAGGATGGAAAACCTCAAAGCCAATGTACATATTAGTAAGCCCGATGATCTTGCTAGATGGAGTGAGGGCAGTATTCAACACAAACAATTGACGGATAGGTTGGAATACCTTGAATCCATTGTACAGAACTGCCTTACATATCTCACCAATCAAGGAAAAACCATGACCTACATGAAGAAGCATATCAACACAATCAACAAAAGAATGAAAATGTATGAACATAGGCTTCTTCAACAAACAAAGATTATAAGGAGACTGAAAAAGAAGGTTGATAATAGTGAAGCTCCACCAGTTGAGTTCACTAAGGGGGAGAAGGACAACATACAAAGCATGATAGATGAATCTATTGCAGCAGCAACTTCTCTCCTCAATCTTAAAGAAACAAAGGTTGATGAAGGCCAGGTAAATGATGAAGGCCTAGAAGACATGGATGTTACTGTTGAGCCTACTACTGATGCTCCTATAGAAGAACAACCAGAACAAGAAACATCAGTAGTAATTCCTACTACTACTGATGTCATAGCAGTAGTAAATCAAGAAGAGGCAGCAAACACTACTGATGCCCTATCAGTAGTAAGTCCTGAAGACATACCAGTAGTAACTACCTTGGCTACTACTGATGATATTATTGAGCTGCCACCACTACTTGAGCCTGCAGTAATAATTCCACCATCACCAGCAACAAGATTAACACAATTGGTGGTGAAAGACATTGATGATGATATCAACTGGTTGGAAGTTGATGAATGCTCTTTACCTCCACATCCCAAAATACTTCCCATGTCACAAATACACACCTATGGTCACAAATTTAGAATTGAAGCTGCACCAGATACAAAGAGTGACAATTACATAGGAAAGGGAAAGGAAATTGCTGATGAAGACCAACCTAATAGAGCACAAGGTCATGAAATGGTCAACAAAATTAATTATGCTCGGTCAGCAAAGAATGATAAATGGAAAATGAAGAGGGCAAAGTACTTGAAGAAGGTTGAAGTCTCTCTAGCCATTGAGAACAGAAACTTAGCAGAAAGAGCTAGAATACTAAGACAACCCTTCACAGAAATTAAATTGGCAGATATAGCTGACATATCAAAACTGCCACAATTTCAACAAAAGGTCAAAACCAAACAAGTTGCAGAAACCATAAAAGAATTACAACGAAGAGAACTACAAAAAATAAGGCAACTTGAATCTGAAACAATAGAACTTCTTGAAGCACAAGTACAAGAATGCAAAGAGCAGAAGGCTGATATGCCAGAAGAATTTGCAGATAAGAAGAAAGAAATGGTCATATTCTTGAAGTCAAGAGGCCACAATACCAAGGCCTTTGGAAGAATGAAGTCGATCAACTTGATAGAGAAGTACTGTGTGGAGAAGAAGAAGGACCTTCTTGAACAAAAGATTAAAGAAAAGGACACCACAAAGCTTGAGCAGATAAATTCCAAAGAAATGAAAGAAAGAAAAACTATAACTGGTGAAACATCTGGTGAACTCTCTTTAACAACAAGAAAAAGAAAGGCTGATCAATCTGAACTAGAACAACCAAAGAAGAAACTACAAATAGTTCAAGTTCATGATCTTCCTATTGCTCCCCTAGAAAGCAATCCAATCATCAACTGGAGATGTATAGATGATGTGATTGAGACTGTTAGAGAAGATAAGGTCACTCAAAGATTTAGAGCTTGGAAACCTTTAGTCATGTCTCTAACCAGAAGTGACATAATCAAGATGTTGATTATTGGTAAACCAAGAATGACCAAGAAGACCTGGAAGAATTCAGCTGCAGGATACATTACAGAAATGATTAATGCTGCTTTCTATCCAGATGAATATTCAGAGAAGTTTATAAATCCAGAGAATATTCAAGCCTGGAATGTGCTACCAACAGTCAACATGTACTTCTTTGAATATACAAGTAAGAAGTGTGATTTATTCCTATATGAAAAAGAGTATCCTCACTCTGAGAAAACTCTTTATCAACTTTGGTGCATGAATTTTATTAAACCTAATGATGCTGTGATGTTCCAAAACAAGTTAAATGAATTTGTTAAAAAGATCAGCAAATATATTATTGCACAAATGAATAAAAGAAACCAACAGACTTTAGAAGGTGATCAGAGAAGAGCAAAACTGTTGGAAGAAAAGGAAAAGAAGAAGAAGATGTGAAAAGAAACTTGATTGATTGAAAGAAAATCAATAAGTTTAGGGGGAGATTGTTAGAACAATTCACAGTTCAACTTATTACTGATGCTGCAGTTAGTACTGATCATGGTTACTACTGATGAAGACTATGGTTACTACTGATGGGGCAGAAACACTTGATACTGATGAGGTGATACTGGTGAAAACTATAACTAATTTACTACTGATTATCAGAGTTACTACTGATCATCACATTTACTACTGATGATGCATATTTACTACTGGTGATTGCAGTTACTACTGATACGCGTATTTGGAGCAAATCAAGTCCGAGATCTTCGCAGAGTTAGTTATAGAATGTTATTCAATGTATATCTTTTATAATTCGATGTAAATCAAGTCCTAGAATAACTAGGGTAAATAGTTAGGCTTCAAGGACTGCATATAAGTAGTTCCTTACGAATTGTAAACGTACGTGTGTATTGTTAATCAATAATATACATTGAAGCTTTTTGTGAATCACTGTGTTCTTAATATTATTGTTCATTGTTCATTCAATATACAGTATTCTATTGTTCTTAATATATTAATACAAGTGTTGATCCGCTGCAACTTCTTGTTATTAGTAGATCTGGGTTGACAATGACTTGTTTTGGTTATTCGATCCTGACAAATGAGATGATAATCCAATATGATAATATAGTGAACAAGTTTATAGTTTTCTTACATATGTATTACTATTATTTGCCAAATTATCAAGTATGTCTAGGCCGATATCGCATAACAATTTGGCAATAGCCGTGGTGCAACAAGGAGCTCAAGAGGAGTGGCTTTGTTATATGTCAATCCATGGCTATCCGTCATGTCAATCTCCTCATTTGACGGATTTTTGAACTCAAATCCATGTAATATGTTCGCTAGTACATATTGCATGGCGTCAAGAGCAAACGAGGCTCCAGGACATATTCTTCTACCACTTCCAAATGGAATCAACTCAAAATGTTGACCCTTGACATCGATTGCCTTTTTGCTTGTCAAGAATCTATCTGGTTGGAATTTAAAGGGATCGGTCCATATTTGAGGATCGTGTTGAATCTTCCAAAGATTTACCAAAAGGAGAGTCCCTTTGGGGACGGTGTAACCACCTACAATGCAGTCTTGTGTGGACTCGTGAGGAAGAGAAACTGGTGCGGCTGGATAAAGCCGCATTGTCTCTTTTATAATAATGGCTTGAAGATACACCAATTTGCTCAAATCTGAATGCTCAACATTTCTATCTTTTCCCACATGGATTTCGAGCTCTTCATGGGCCTTTTTTAACATGAGAGGGTTATTAACTAGTAGAGCTAAAGCCCATGTCAGCGTCACACTTGTCGTGTCAGTAGCTACTGAAAAAATTGCCTAGAGATGCAAGAAAATTAAACAGAATTAAAAAAAATGATCGTTCGTACACAAGTTTTTCATAATGTAATTAATGAGTGTAGTAAAGGACGCATGTAGCCGCAGATTTTTAAAGAATTTCAGTTTATTATAAGTTTTTTATAATCAAACATGAACTCTTACAAATTCAACTGCGTTGTAATTAAGAAAAACTTAAACTCAATTTTCAAATTCGATCTTTAATAGATAATCTTATTAACTACGTATTAACGTACATATAATTATCAATAAAGTTGTGGTTGTGTTTGACATCGAACTATTATTAGTTATACAGTTTTTAATCCTTCAAACGTCAAGATATTTATTCATATAAAATAAATTTTTAACTTGCTAAAGGTTTTGTTCTCTCTCGTACCACTTATTATTTGAGGGTAATAAATTTTACTAATTATAATATCTTATTTATATTTGAGGGTACTAAAATTTACTAATTATAATATTATTTGAGGGTAATAAAAGTTCCATAGCTGGTAGTAACTTTTCCTTCATAATGTTATTTATATTTGTTCCTCATATTGTTTGTCCCTCGAATTAGCAAAATATAAGAATTTTATACAAAGTTATAATTACATTAATAGATTCGTTCTAATCGTATTTCATCTTTTTAATAGTAAGCTTTTTAGAAAATAAATATATCACTTAAATAATTATTAGGTATAATATTTTTGTTATTACTAAATATTCCATAAATATCTCATCTAACGCCGTTTAATTCGGTTTTTACTGAATAGCGAAAATTATCACAATTGTATAAAAAAAACTCTATTAATAGTAAATAAAAAATAAAAAGACAAAAGGCCAGGGCTAGTGGTGGTTTCCAAAAGTGTTGTTGATGTGGCTATGGCCACTTTGGCAAAAGACAAACTGTTCTTAAATAATGAACAGAGCAAATATATATATATAAAAAAGGAAAAACTTAAACAACGAAATCTTAGTGAACATAATATCCAAACCACAATTGTGTAATAAGAATAATAAGATAAGGATTGCTATAACCATACCCAACTAGTAGCTTTCACAACCACATCGGTGCTAAAGCCATCTAGATCCTCTTTTAGTTCATCAATACGCGATAAGAACGATGCCATTAAAACTCGGTCTTTGCTCTCATCTTTTTGTGTTGAATTCTTCATCTTTTTGTGCTCTTGTAACCATCCATCAATTACGAGATCGATCTCTTTAGCTGTCTTTCTCATCTTCTTCTCATACCCTCCTAAATCTAACCACCTCAACCCTGGAATGAAATCCGACGGTACAAACGCACCCAACAATTCAGTAACCCGTTTTATGGTTTTTTTGAGTTGATTTTTGTTTTGTTTGTCTGGCGAAACACGGTGCCCAAATACCATCCTAGTAACAATGTCGAGAATTAAGTTTCCTAACCTATCCGTCATGTCAATTTTTACCATTTCCGAAGACCCTTTATTTGTCGTCCAACTTTTATGCATATCTTTCATGAATAACTTCACTTCAGAGACTCGAATATTTGCTAGCATTTGAAGGCGATTGTGAGACACCATATCAACCACAAACATCTTCCGTATTTCACGCCAGTATGGACCAGCTGGCGTGAGGGGGAAACCGGCATTATTGTAGTTCAATATCTCGTTCCCCATGTGCTGAGTTTAGAATAACTCTTCATAATCGTCGATCTTTAGGCTCAAGAATAGTTAGTTCTTGATCTGGATTAAGCATATACAAATAACAAACTTGCGGAATTATATAAACATATATGTATTGCTAAACAAGGTTTCATCATCATCTTTATATACAATGATTACTAAAAGCCCCAATTCTACATATAAATATGTAGAACGGTTTTGGTTAACAGGATCAAACGACCTTGAGGCTTAGAGCACACACACAAACACGTTAAAACGTGGGTTACAAGAACGACTAATTCTATACCTCTAGGTTTCTTTATATACTAGAAAACCTAGAGATTTACAAGGAAAAGATAATACTAAATCTTTTTTAAATCAAACAAGATATACTATATCTTTTACAATTATCATTATCTCCTAAATCTTTATTTGAATTTGAACTTCCATATCTTCAATTTAGGTCCTTGTACTTTATAAGTTTTGACACATCAAATCAATAATGAATATTATAGAAATATTCCTAACAATCTTCCCCTATTTGATTTGACAAAACTTATAACTTGTAGAATTAGCTAGGAATCTTCAAGTCTCTTCCCCTTTTTGACATAATCAAATAAATCCGAGAAACTTGAACTTCCCCTTGAATGATCAACACTTTTTCTTCCCCTAAAAGTGTGCTATCATTCTTGTGTTCTTCAAGGCTATATCAATTACATTGAAAACCAACTATCTTCTATTTGAAGTTGAAGTAGAAACTCAAACTATGCATCACATTCCGTCTAAATATAGTAATCAGCAACATCATATCTTGTATGAGGGACTTTCTTATCTTAGCCTTCAACAGATCTTTTCGTTAAGATTGTTAAATTGCAGTTACAACAATACATAACATCTTATGTAGTAAGACTCTCAACTTCTTCTTCAAATAAAATATAATCAATTATCTTCTGTAATCAATCTGATAAAGATTAAATATGTAACAAACAAACCATCTTCCTTTATCTTCATCAAGCCTTCAACCTGTGTGTGTGTGAATAATGTGATTCGTTTCACATTAATATCACAAGTTATTTTTATTCTCTTTTTATCAAGAATAAAAATTAACAAGTGATTAACCGGATACAATCAATAAACCGTAGTATGGAATGAACATCAGTAAAAGAGAATTCTTGTGTACTGACCAGTAGTACATATTGCATTAGTAGTAAAACTCATAAATGATGGCAGTAGTAAAAGTATACCAGCAGGTGAGGCGATGACATCAGTAACAAATATGAAAAAAAAATGTCATTGATGATGTCAGTAGGTGAGGCGGTTGTTTGGATGTGCGAATGGCTCACTCCAGCAATGAGCATGATGACGTTGAAAGTATGATTGGTGGAATAATTATAATATGTATCACAAATTCTTTGACAATGAGATCACCAACTCATCACGCTTTCACAATTCATCCAAATAATTGTATGTTTGCTCCATCTTCTAATAAAAATAATAAGTTGACTTTATGTTTGCTCCATGTGGCCACCGAGTTTACAGTCCTAAAATCGTAATCCCAGATTTAATAAAAAAAATCGTAATATCTTCATAAATCATCAATACATCCTTGTTTCATTCCAGATCTGAGCCACCGTGCTCTGATACCACTTGCTGAGTTTAGAATAACTCTTCATAATCGTCGATCTTTAGGCTCAAGAATAGTTAGTTCTTGATCTGGAATAAGCATATACAAATAACAAACTTGCGGAATTATATAAACATATTTATATTGCTAAACAAGGTTTCATCATCATCTTTATATACAATGATTACTAAAAGCCCCAATTCTACATATAAATATGTAGAACGGTTTTGGTTGACAGGATCAAACGACCTTGAGGCTTAGAGCACACACACAAACACGTTAAAACGTGGGTTACAAGAACGACTAATTCTATACCTCTAGGTTTCTTTATATACTAGAAAACCTAGAGATTTACAAGGAAAAGATAATACTAAATCTTTTTTAAATCAAACAAGATATACTATATCTTTTACAATTATCATTATCTCCTAAATCTTTATTTGAATTTGAACTTCCATATCTTCAATTTAGGTCCTTGTACTTTATAAGTTTTGACATATCAAATCAATAATGAATATTATAGAAATATTCCTAACAATAAATACCTGGGTCTATGGCTAATTACATAGAAGCTTTGCCATAATTGTAACGTAATGATCTAAATGCAAAATATCATTCTCTCTATCACTACTTATTCTCTCTAGATTATCACTAATTCATAGATTAAGAGAATGTTCAAAGCTTAATTATATATCATTATATCCTGTCAAAGAAGAACCAGCTGCAGCTTACTTGGTCAAATATGGATGATTATTAAAGTACTTTATAAGCTACACACAATCTTTAATTTTGTAGATCAATCTCAATAGACCAACATAATCGTTATGGATTTACTTCTAATTATAATAATCACAATCTTGGTGGCCATCTTATTCTGTTTTCTTGTCCTTGGGCATAAGACAGAGATAAGAAATGGCCTTAGAAGAAGCAAAAATCGATTGGGAGAGACGGTACCTGAAGCTGCAGGGTCATGGCCAATGATCGGCCACTTGCATCTTTTCGCAGGTTCTCAAACTCTTCACAAACTCTTGGGTTCTATGGCTGACAAGTTTGGACCAATTTTCACAATCAAACTTGGTGTTCATCGTGTTCTAGTAATTAATTAGCAATTCAGAGATGGCTAAAGAATGCCTAACTACCAATGATAAAGTCTTTGCTAGCCGACCAAAATCCATGGCAACTGACCTCATGAACTACAATAATGCTAGTTTCCCCTTCACGCCATCTGGTCCATACTGGCGTGAGATGCGGAAGATGTTTGTGGTTGATATGGTGTCTCACAATCGGCTTCAAATGCTAGCAAATATCCGAGTTTCTGAAGTGAAGTTATCCATGATAGATATGCATACAACTTGGATGAGAAATAAAGGGTCTTTTGAAATGGTAAAAGTTGACATGACCGAATGGTTTGGAAACTTAATTCTGGACATTGTTACGAAGATGGTATTTGGTAACCATGTTTCGCCCGACGAACAAAACAAAGATCAACTCAAAGAAACCATTAAACGGGTTACTGAATTATTAGGTGCGTTTGTACCATCCGATTTCATTCCAGGGTTGAGGTGGTTAGATTTAGGAGGGTATGAGAAGAAGATGATCGAAAAAGATAGCAAAAGAGACAGATGGTGTAATTGATGGATGGTTACAAGAGCACAAAAACATGAAGAATTCAACACAAAAAGATGAGAGCAAAGACCAAGTCTTAATGGCGTCGTTCTTATCGCGTGTTGATGAACTGAAAGAGGACCTGGATGGCTTCAGCACCGATGTGGTTGTGAAAGCTACAAGTTTGGTATGGTTATAGTAATCCTTATGCTATTAATTACGTTTTAAAAAATTGTTTACAAAAGTTCATTTTTTAATTCTGTTAAATTTTCTTGCATCTCTAGGCAATTTTTATAGCAGCTACTAACACGACGAGTGTGACCTTGACATGGGCTTTAGCTCTACTAGTCAATAACCCTCTCGTGTTAAAAAAGGCCCATGAAGAGCTTGAAATCCATGTGGGAAAAGATAGAAATGTTGAGCATTCAAATTTGAACAAATTGGTCTATCTTCAAGCCATTATAAAAGAGACGATGCGACTTTATCCAGCCGCACCAGTTTCTTTTCCTCACGAATCAACACAAGACTGCATTGTAGGTGGTTACACCGTCCCTAAAGGGACTCGGCTTTTGGTGAATCTTTGGAAGATTCAACATGATCCTCAAATATGGACCGATCCTTTTGAATTCCAACCAGAAAGATTTTTGACAAGCAAAAAGGCAATTGATGTCAAGGGTCAACATTTCGAGTTGATTCCATTTGGCAGTGGTAGAAGAATATGCCCGGGAGCCTCTTTTGCTATTGACACCATGCAATATGTACTAGCGAGCATATTACATGGATTTGAGTTCAAAAATCCATTAAATGAGCCGATTGACATGACATATAGCCATGGATTGACATATAACAAAGCCACTCCACTTGAGCTCCTTGTTGCCGGGGCCGTAGGAGGGGGTGGGCATGGTGGGCCATTGACCACCCTCCTCCAAATGCATGAACTTCTAATTTTTTTTCATTAGGGTATTAAGTGTAATATGTTAATAATTGACCACCTAAAATAAAACATGCAAGGTACCAAAGTGTAAATACACTGGCTGCCCTCTTTAAAAAAAAAAATGCTTGTACTTTGGAAGCAGCCCAAACATCGTCGCAGTGAGCGTCCAATTCATATTTACAAGCCTTCAATTTATTTCATGTATGTGGTATGCTTCAAAAAACAAAATAAAGCCGTTAATTGTTACTCCCTCCGTCCCTTAATAAAGTTCCCATTTCCCCTAATATGTTTGTCCCAAAATAAAGTTTCCATTTCTTAAATTAGAGGGACCCACTCAATAAAATAATATTATTACCATATACCCCACCACTAACTATCTCATAAAAACAATTTCTCTCTCCAAAAAACCCTATATTTTAATCAAATTTATTACTTAGGACCCACCACTAACTATCTCCTAAAAACATGTGCCCAGGAGAAATGAGAACTTTATTAAGGGACGGAGGGAGTATAAGTTATCACATTGTTTGTAAATAAGAGATAAATAAATTTTTTATAAGAAAATTCGCTTTTGAGCAAATATCGATTCTTAAAGAA
Source organism: Calendula officinalis (assembly GCA_963853835.1). Taxonomy (NCBI): domain Eukaryota; kingdom Viridiplantae; phylum Streptophyta; class Magnoliopsida; order Asterales; family Asteraceae; genus Calendula; species Calendula officinalis. The sequence goes on from OY970830.1 coordinate 57,217,607, forward strand.
AGTTCAAAAAAGGGATAAATTAATCTAAACTTATATTTTAATACATGTTTATTATTTTGAATTTTGACCCCCTACAATACTTTTGCTGGTACCACTTTTGCTGGTACCGCCCCTGCTTGTTGCACCACGACTATTACCAAATTGTTATGGGATATCGGCCTAGACATACTACCTACTCTTGAGCTGCCTTCGGTAATAAAATAATAATGTGCGATTACCAAATTTGAGTTAGACCCTATACTTGATAATTTGGAAAATAATACTCCGTAATATGTAAGAAAACTTCCTCTTGGTTCAATGTATTATCATAATGTGTAGATGGATTATCATCTCATAATAATAATGAAAGTTTCTTTTTGGTTACATTGTCTATGGTGTCCGAACATGTGTTATGCTGATCTTTACAAAAGATGTTAAAGTTCATCCCTTATCATCGTCATAGAGAGACTGTTGTAAAAAAGAAGAAAAAAAAACACCAGCTACGAGAAAAAAGCTTTAGTGACACCCAAATTTGGTCACTATCATCCTTAAAACCGTCACTATCAAATTTATGACGAAAGATGGGGTCGTCACTTCTTGTCATCATAGGTCTGCCACGAATTCTTCTTAGTGATCCAATGCCAAAACTTGTCACTAATAGTGATGAAAACTTCAGTCGTCACTAGACGAACCATTTTCGTCACTAAATCTATCATTGGTAAAAGATGTCACTAATTTGATCATACTAGTGACGAAATACAGAAGTCGTCACTAACTAGGTATGGCAATAACAAATATAAATTTTCACCTAAACTTATACAAATAAACTTCACAATTTCTACACACAATCTGTGTACATATATATCTATACCTTAATATCAATCAATATACTTCTATAGTTTCTCATTAAGATCGTATTTCTGCATTCTCTTCCACCCTCTTTTTTCACAATCATCATCCGCCCTGTCCACATTTGTATTAGAAGAGGTACTATATCTGCATGCCAGTGAAACAATTACCTTAGTCAGTAAATAATGTAAAAAAACAGAGTGAAACTGTGTAAAATTTGGGTATATTGCTAGTTAATCAAGGTTTCTTATGTAATTTAGCATTGTTCGGCCTTAAGCTTTGATATTTTAACTCGAATCTGTTTGATCCATTTGATATTTCATCTCTTACACAATCAACTAAAAAACCTAGCTAATATGTTGTTGAAAGTTTCCCAAAATATCATGATATATATAAGTAATGACCCTGATCACTGGAACAGCCAAATGAATTGACAAGGACTCAAGGGCTTTATCTTTGTTTTTAGCTCAACTACTTTCTGGTTATTTCTAGGGATTCAGAAAATTATAAAAAATTAAGTGATAGTAATTTTGGTGAATTTTCACTTCGTACTGAGAGTTATCATGTAAATTGGTTGAAGATATATCTACTTTTTTGTTGGAATTATCATCTTCAGAATCCGAAGAATCATAATGTACATTTTCTTCATGCTGCTTCTTCATTAGCCTTTTTTGATCATCAGACTTGAAGGATTTTGAATGCATTGTTGATTCTTCTTGTTGAAATAAAAGAATTTTCGTCTCATAATATTCCGATTTTACTGATTAATTTCTTAGTTATCTATCTGATCAGTAACTTTTACTTTTGAATGATTTTGAAAATTAATTTTCAGATTTTTTTTTTCCTTAAAACCTTGCCAGATTCTCCCCCTTTTCTCATCACCAAATTTTTAATCATTTTAGGATTGCTTATAAAAATCGAACGAAAGCATCAAATGATCTTTAACAGATTTAATCGACTATATGAGGATGATTGGAATAATTTATGTTCACTAAATTTTCTGGAAAAAGTCAATGATAAGTCAAAACCAGGGCATGAAAATCAATGAATTTAAAAATACATATATATTTTCAAAAAATGTTAAGAGTAATTAAGTTGATTTAAAGCCTACCTATAAAAATGGTTAAAGAATTTTATTTTTTTAATTTTTTATACCTAATTTTAAAATAATAAAATATTTGATTTGTTATATCTAAGCGTTGAATTGTATCTAGATAACAATTCAGTTCACCCCTTTGAATATTCTCAATAACTGAAGAAAAGGTTATGTTTGCTTACTTGGTGAACAAAGAACAACAATAATTAATCAATATATATATAATTTTGATTTTATTTGAATAGTAGGATGCTTGGAATATCTCAACGAATTACAAAGTCTCCCTTTCTGTCCTTCAAAATATATTTGGTAAATTTATACTGATTTTAAGGGCATGTTTGGGAAAGCTTATTAAAGTGGCTTATTAACTTATTAGCTTTAATAAGCTTGAAATTTCAAGCTTTTTTAGGCTTATTAAGCTAATAAACCCCCTTAATAAGCTTTCCCAAAACTAAATTAGATGAGTTTAAAACAGAAACACTTTTGAAACTAAAACTTTTATCCAATTTGGATCAAAATACAAGAATGTTTGAGTTTTCTTCAAGAACATTCAACTATCCAAAAATCATGAAAATTGGGTACAGTCAAGTTCAAATCACGTAATTAACTGAAAACATTGAAGAACATCTATTAGAAAGAAATAATAGATGATTTAAACTGGAACTAAACAAGATTAACAACTAATTTCATGAAAATCTATACAGTTTGACTTTTTAATAACAGTCAAACCCCAAGAACAAATTCTTCAATTCTACTCAAAAGTATCAAATCGAGTGTAGGATGACATGTTTTGATCCTAAATAAGTGCAGAAGCAAATTTCGAGCTTTTATAACGTCCAAATATTGGATTGAATCACCCGAGTTTTAAGAAAATTATGACGAAATTTCTTAAAAGGCAACCCAGATTTATTAGAATTTAAGTGTGAAGATTTTATCACAAGTTTTGATTTATCACCTAATATTTATCACAATGTGCATTCTAATTCATGAATTTGAATTAAACAGAGAGAAAGTTCTAAAAGTCAACTCTTAAATTAAAGTCAAAGCTTTAAATTTCCATGACTAGTACCTTGAGAACCATGAATCCTAAAACTGCATGAAAGATTCATATTTCCACTTGCTTCCTTAAATTCTAACAGTGTTTTAAAATCAACTCTCATTAGGTTGTAATCATTCTTCATTTCAGGACTAATACTATCTACATTCTCTTCATTTTAAGTCTCAACTGTAACATAGAAACAAGTTTTGATCAAAAGAAACATTAAATTTTGTGCAAATTTCTTAAGAATCATCAAGAACACACTGAGACTTAAGATACAATTACATTCAAATCAAATCATGGAATTGATCGATAAAAACGAATATAGATGTTGATTTCAGCCGAAATGTGGATGAACGGGCCCTTTTATTTCTTGAAGTTCATGACCGCGTGAAGGAACGTGTTGCACTGAAATGAGCATAACTTTTGTCTAGGGTCTCTGTTTCAAGTGTGCAACGACTCAAAAGTTCTGTATCAGCGATGGCTATGTGCTGGAAAACACTTGCAAGCGGTTTATGGAACTTTCGGGCCCAAAACCCTGTTTTTGAAGAGTTATTTGCAGTTTTAATTTTTTTTGTTTAAAAGTTAGACTTCGTCTTAGCCCCAGTTTTTGGCTCATTTGTGTTATTTGGCTCGTTCGAAATTCTTGGACTTATTTAATGTTAATTGTTTGAGACTCTCGAATACTTAATTTTTAATTTTAAGAAGATTGAGTTTATTCTCCTAAAATTCTTGCTCTTTCTGGTTGAACGGATTTTGAATATCCAAATTCACGGTATTCTTAAATCAACGTAAAAAAAATTTAGATTAAACCCAATCTGTGTTATCGTTTCTTACTCTATATCATCAGATGTTTAGAAATCAAATCCGATTTGCTACAAGATTAATTACAATTTGTTTTCTAATTCGTAAATTTGAATAAAATAGTCATTGGAATTGTAAAAGGTCAAGCCTAAAAATAAAGTCAACCCTTCAAATTTTCGCAAAATCCGATCAAAAGAGTTGAAATTATTGGATGTTTAGATTTGAATTAGTTAAGACTATCAGTTTATGACGAAAGCTAGGGTCGTCACCTCTTGTCACTATAGGTCCGACCAAAATTCTTACCAAATACAAAAAGTCGTCACTATTGAAACTTCAGTCATCACAAAAATTGATGAACCATATTCGTCACTAAAGTGCTGTTTGGTAAACCTCTTAATGATTTAGTTAAGAGGACAACCTCTTAATCGAACAGATTTAGTGTGTTTGGTAAGACCTCTTAATCAGTCTCTCTAAATAAAATATTGAACATATTCTGCCTCTTAATCGGATAGACGTAAGGAAGTCTGAATCATTCTGACGTTTATATCATTCAGATATTAATTATTCAGATACTACTAAAAAGTACGTAATTAAGTCTGTCGCTATCGGTAAAAGATGTCACTAGTTTAATTGTCAGGATCGATTAACCAAGATAGTTAATAGACACAATGATCTACTCACAATCAGAAGTTACAGCGGATTAACACTATTGTGATTAACAAGAACAATAAACTATAAATAATATATGAATTATTAAGAACACGGTTTATCACAAAAAGATTCAATGTATATTGATTGAACGAATTACGATACACACGTATGTTTACAATTCATAAGGAACTATATATGATAGTCCTCGAAGCCTAACATTTACCCTAGTTATTCTAGGATACGATTACAATTGAATTACAAAAGATATGTCATTCTAAACAAACTTTCCTAAGATCTCGGATACGATATACTCCATAAATAAGAACATCAGTAGTATTTGCGGACATCAGTAGTAAATCGCTTGACCAGTAGAAATCATGAGACCAGTAGGAACCGAATCATCAGTAGTATCTTTTGCCTTCAATATCAACTCCTTAGCAGCATTAAGTCGTTGATCAGTATCAACCTTCACATCAGTAATAACTTGTTTATATCCCAACAATCTCCCCCTAAACTTATTAATTCAGTTTGAATTAACTAAGTTTCTTCCTTTTCTCTTCTTCTTCTTTTTCTCTTTTATCTTTTCCTTCTTTTTCTCTTAACTCTTTCAGTCTTTTTTGTTCATCAACATATATGCTTTGTTGATTTGAATGAATTGTTTATACTTTGCAGTATACATAGCTTGATCAAGGGGTCTTACAAATGCACAGCATATGATCTGATAGAGAGTTTTTTTTGAATGATTGTACTCTCTTTCCATTAAGTATAACTCACATCTTCTGTTAGTTCTTTCAAAGAAATACATATTGACTGTTGGAAGAACATTCCATGCAAACAAATTATCTTCACTTTTAATTCTTTCAATGTAGTTTTCTGGATAAAATGCATCATCTATCATTTCAGTCGTATATCCAGCTCCAGAATTCTTCCATTTCGTATTTGACATCCTTGGTATCCCAATTTCTAGCATTTTTAGGACATCACTTCTGTTGAAAGATAATAACATGGGTTTCCAAGCTTTGAAACTTTGAACTTGTTTGTCAGCCCTAATTATTTCATGAACTCCTTGATTTTCTCTCTAGTTTATAATAGGATTATCTTGTTGTATTAACTGTGGATCATCCAAAATTTGAGGAGTTTGTTCTAATTTCTTTGTAGCTGGATCTTCACCTTCTATAGTTTTTCTTTTCTTTGAAGCTTGGTTTGAAGATTCACCAACTAAAGTCTTTCTGTTAAGAACCAACTTAGGATCAATTTTTATTATATATACAGGTTCATCAGCTTTGACATCTTCATTCAACTCTTTCTTCTTCTCAGTACAAAATCTTTCAACCAAGTTTATAAGTTTCATTCTTCCAAAAGACTTTGCACTGTGCCCTCTTGATTTTAGATATTCAACCATATCTTGCTTTTCTTCAGTGAATGCTTCAGACATGTCGATCTTTAATCTTTTACATTCTTTTATTTGATCTTCAAGAAGATTCAGTCTTTATTCTTCAATTTTCTTTATCTTATTTAGTTCTTCTTGTTGATCTTCCACCAAAAATTCTTCAATTTCTTGAATGTCCTCAGTTGCAGATCTTTCTTGTTCAGCTTTCTTCTTGTTTTCAAGCTCAAGAGTTTTAGCACATTTCTTGTGGTACCTTATTCTCTTCACTTTCCAATGAGCTTGTTTTAGAGGTCTAACCAGATTTATCTTGTTTACGATATAGTGACCTAGAGCTCTGTGTGGATAATCATCATCGAATTTATCTTTTCCTTTACCAACACAATTTGGAAGTGGTATATATTTCATATCCACCACTGGTTTTATTGAAATTGTTGGAGCAAAGGTATGTGCTTTCTTCTTTTCCAAGGTTTTGGGTGAGGAGGTAACTCACATTCATCTACCTCTTCCCAGTTAACATCAACATCGAATCTGGAACAATGATTTATGTTTCTGCTGGTGTTGTGGTTACTACTGGTGAATCAGTAGTAACTGGTACTTGAGTTGATTCTGCTACAGACTCAGTAGTAACCAGTGTAGCTACTACTGGTATAAGAGATTGTAAATTGAAAGGTCTGTAGATTACCAGTTGTAAGTTTGAGGAGTTGTCTACTACTGGAGGTGAGGATTCTTCATGAGTTACTACTGGTAGTACATCAGTAGTAACTAGAGTATTTGTTGCTGTTGTTGAGGTAATTAGTACTGATGTTGCTTCTTGGATATCTTCTTCAATGGGATCAGTAGTAATTACTTCAGTGTGTTCAATAACCTCAGTAGTATCCATGGGATCAGTAGTACCCATGACTTCAGTAGCAACTTGAGAAGGTACTTGTTCTGCTGTTGGTGATTATTGTGCAGACACAAATACATCTTCTTCCATACTTCTGACTCCTCTATCAAGGTCTTCATCACTTTGACCTGTTTCACCATGAGCTTCTTTAAGATTTAAAAGGGAGGCTGTTGCTACTGCAATTGATGTATCAATCATCCCTTGGATTTGATCCTTCTCCCCCTTAGTGATCTCAACTTGTTGTGCATCACTACCATCAATCTTCTTCTTTAATTTTCTGATAATGGATGATTGTTTTTGAAGCCTGTATTCACACCTTTTCATCCTTCTGTTCATTACATTGATGTAGTGCTTCATGTAGCTCATGGTTCTTCCTTGATTGTTGATAAGAATTTGGCAATTTTGTAAAGTGGTTTCAAGGTTTTCCATCCTATCCTTCAAATCAGTTTGTTTCATACTACCCTCATCACTTCTTGGTGATTCATTGGGTGATTTAGATACCCTCTCCTGCCTAGCAGAAGCAGAGGTACCCCCCCTTGTGGTTTCTTGGCACCGGGGTCCTTTAAGTGCTGCCTCAAATGATGAGTCATCACTTAAAGTTGCCGAGGTCTGGGTCCTAATTATGTTCTCACTAGCCTGTGTACCAACCTTTGGTACATCAGTAGTGAGAGCCCTTTCCTCATGACTTCTCTCCTCCTTGGAAGTCAAGTCTTGGAGTCTAGGGTCTGACTCAACTGGTCCCCTGGTGTCCTTTCTGGAAGATCTCTTCCTTTTATATTTTGAAGAAATGATTTGGCTTTTAGGTAGGTTAACCAAAGAGTGAAGAGTAACACTCTGAGGTTCTATAACATGTTCCTGGGACACATTCAGGACATCATGAGGTGAGGTTGGTTGAGTGGCTTGGGGTTCTGTTTGGGCTGATTTTTAGGGTGATGGAGTGGGTTGGGGTTCAATGGGGTGGCTTGAACCTTCTCCAGTTGGAGGATGATCATGGATCATGTTTGAAAATAAAGGTGTAACCCTTCCTGAAAATTTAAATTGCCTTCTCATGTTTGAAAAAACCTTTTTATTGAGAGAAGGTGCAGTAAAAATTTCTTTTGTTTTAGTGAGATCTGGGATCTCACAGTTTAAAATATGTGCAATGAATCTTGGATACATTAAAATTTTTGAAGATGATAAGTTTCCAAGCATTCCATCAAATATCATTTTTGAAAAATTAAACACTTGGTCTGTGCTCAAATAAACAACAGCAGAGGCTATTGATCTGTTGAACTCATTCCAAGTGCTCTTTTTAGGAGAGATGCAGTGTTGAATAGTATGTACTAAAAATTTCCATTGCGGAGAAAGAAGCCCTTTTTGAAAAGTGACAATGTTTTGCTTTCCTTCATACCTCATTTTTATTAAATTTTCAACAAGCTCCTCCTTGGGGAGTAGAGATATACCTGACTCATCTTGAAGTTGTAGATGCTGTCTGATAGATTGTTCTGTTACAAAGATTGTTTTCCCATCTACTATGGACTTGATTTTGGATGTATTCCCTTCGTTTATGTCCTCTGCAATCTCCCAGAATTGAACAATATGTCTCTCATAGATTGTAGGTTGGATTGTGAGAGCGTATTTTGTAACGACCCGAAATTTGTAAATAAATAAATTGAATAAAAATATGATAAATAAGGATAAATCGTTTAAAAAACGTAGGAATGGTTTCGTGTCGTTTGGACACCGTATGAGAAAGTTATGGGCGAAACCGGGTCGAGACAAAGATGAAAAAGTGCAGCCCTGCACTCATCAGGAGTTCGCGACGCGAACTTAGGTTCGCGATCGGGAACTAGCTCCAGGGAGTTTGGCCAACGAGCGCGAAGTAGTTAGCGATGAGTTAGCGATCGTGAACTATGGGGAGTCGCAGAGTTCGCGACGCGAACTATGGTCGCGTCGTGATCTTTTGTCTGGCAGCATTAAAATCGATTTTTCAGCCATTTGGGCCATTTTCAAACCCTAGAAACCTCTTTGGCGATTTTTGGAGCTCTAGTGCAGATCTTGGTTGATTTCTTCTCAAATCTTTGATAGATTTCACTCCTAGTTGAAGATTAAAGGTATATCTTCACTCTTTGATCTTTGTAGCTTAGGATCTATGTATTTGGATGGTTGGGTTTGAAACCCTAGTTATTGGGGGTTATGGTTTTTGGTGAATAAATGTTGTATACACTTGATAGATGGTATATTAACAAAGGAAACAAGTGTATGATTATGATTTGTAAGAATCTTAAGGGTTGGTTTAACCTAGAGTTTGGTAAATCACCATAATTGGGGGAAATGAGTTTATAAGTGTTATCTAGAGATAAATGGACACATTGGTGGTAGAGTGTGATGTTGATAATCTTGTGATTATTGTATTAGGCATTTGGTGAGGTCTTGGACGGTTGACCGAATTGTTGGAACAAGGAAACCGGCGGAAAGAATACGATTGGAGCACTTTATTGCTAAGGTGAGTACATGAGACCTTTAAACTGGGTACATAGCAATTAATTTTGAAAGTACATATGATATTGTATCAGTCTTATTAACAAATATTTTGATAAAGATAGTAGTTGAAAATGTATGAAAGTATGTAGAATGTGATACTAGAATGTGTCTAGTATGATTGATGAATTTGAAGTAAATTATGATAGATCCAAGTAGTTATGGAATCTATGTTAATGAACAACAATAATGAAATAATTGATTAAGAGAATGTATACGGAGCCTTTATTAATAAATATTTATTAGTAAAGCAATTGGCAATGATTTTATAGTAATGAGTACCTATTGGTAAGATATACTAATAAAAGTAAAGAACGAATATATATGAGAAAGAATATGATGTGACTAGTAATAATTGTCTATTATAGTCAAGGAAGAGATAAAAGTATTATGTTATCGATAGATAAGAAATGTATCTTATGTATAAAGTAAGCATGGACCTCATAGGGTTCATAGATGTAGAAGTAACTGTGGTTGCTTATGATCGGGTCCATGGGACCATACAGGTACGTTCACACTGTGATGAACTAATTATATGTCGTTAGTATTAGATAACTAACTTGTTTGATGTTGGATGTGATAGCCGAAGGCTTTGACTGTCATAACTGTTAGGTTATGGTAAGAGATAGATGGTGGTGACGCGGGGGACCCCCCGGTCACTGGACGGTGGTATATATGTTTATACACCGAGTGTATATATGTTTATACACTAAGCACACGGGTGCTTCTAGTACGCATATGTTTGGTACTAGGTATGTTAGGTTCTAATACATATATGTTTATGTATGAGACATGTTGGTGCTTCTAGTACATATATGTTTATGTACTAGATATGGTTGTGCTTCTAGTACGCATACGTTTGGTACTAGGTATGTTAGGTTCTAATACATATATGTTTATGTATCAGACATGTTGGTGCTTCTAGTACATATATGTTTATGTACTAGATATGGTTGTGCTTCTAGTACGCATACGTTTGGTACTAGGTATGTTAGGTTCTAATACATATATGTTTATGTATCAGACATGTTGGTGCTTCTAGTACATATATGTTTACGTACTAGATATGGTTGTGCTTCTAGTACGCATATGTTTGGTACTAGGTATGCTAGGTTCTAATCCATATATGTTTATGTATTAGACAGGTTGATGCTTCTAGTACATATATGTTTATGTACTAGATATGATTGGGTTTCTGGTACCTATATGTCTAGGTACTAGATATGTTTGCTAGGAAAGCAAAGTAGCTAGAGTCACAAAAGAGTGACTAGACGGTATTTATGTAGTTCATATATACGTTTATATAATTATGAAATGTCTATTATTGGGGTCTAAAACCCATGTATCTCACGAGACTATTTTGTCTCACGTACTACGTTTGTTTTGTGGCTATGTACTCAGGTACAGGTTTGAAGTGACAGAAGGTTGCACTAGAAGTGGCCTAGAGATGTTTAGTTCGGGAGCTAGTTGGTAGATCCCGTTGCCTATGGTTTTGATATACTCGGTGACACCGTATTTTTGTAAACTCTGATATAAGTTTTAAAGTTTTTGTTAAACTGTATTTTGGATAATATGTCAGATATTGGGAAAAATGCATTTTAAATGATTTAAACGATGTTTTAAAAATACGGGTGTTATAACTTGGTATCAGAGCTATAGTTTAAGTGAATTAGGTTGGATGTCCATCCTAGTCTTAGACTGTAGCATTAGGAATGTAAGATTCCTTGAGATCATTAGGTTGACCTTGAGACTTTATGTTAAGTTTAGGGTTGAACCTAGGGGACCTATGAAAGTGATGTGATTATGGATAATCAGTGTTATGAGACTCATGAAACGTACACGGGGTACTAATTGTTTAATGTCTTTCGTATAGTCAAGATCGAAAGAAATGGTTAACACTCGAAGAAGTGGGAAAGCCCCGGAGGGCCGGGAGGAGGATACACCTCATGTTGAGGCTGGGGTTGAACATGAAAGTCAACCGTCGATGCACCGGGTGGGTGAATCGGAGGTCGGAGCTAATAGAACTCCGGTGACCATGGCGGACCTCCAAACTATTATTGATCAATTCAAGGGAGTGGTGGCCGATGAGGTGCACCGCATAATTGGGGACCGTGAGAGGTCGGATGGAGATCGTGTATCCGAGGCTAGATCGGATGAGAAAACCAGGGGTGGTGGCACTCGAGTGGAGAAATCCTCCACAGGTGGTTGTAGTGATGCAAGGGCGAGGCCCGATGAAAATTATGGTTGTTCTTTTAAGACATTCATGGCTTGTAAGCCAAACATATATACGGGTAGTTCGGACCCGAAGGTAACTATGAGGTGGATCCGAGAGACTGAGCGGGTCATCGGAAGTAGCAAGTGCAAGAAAACCGATATGGTGTTGTATGCATCTCAATTGCTAAAAGAGGATGCTATGGTCTGGTGGGACATAGTTTATGAGACCCTCGGGAGGGAGGTGGTAGAGAGAATGTCATGGGATGAGTTTACCGTGAGGTTGAGGAAGAAATTTTGTCCCGACCGGGATTTGGAGAAAATGCATGAGAAGTTTGTGACCCTAAGGAAGGGTGAGATGTCGATCGAGGAGTACACGAGGGAATTCACGGGATTACTTCCGTTTGTTGCTAAGACCTACTCCGAGGAGAGGTTGAGGGTAGTTAGGTATGCTAGTGGGCTACCTTGGGATTATCAGTTGGAGGTAAAGAGAGCGGTCACGCTAGATGAGGCCATTAGTGCCGCCCGAGGTGTGGAAGAGGTGAACGTGGCAAAAGTTGCCGAGAGGGCGTATGTGGGAGATAAGAGGAATGCCGAGAGTGGATCGGTTACGGTTAAGAAGGGAAAGTTCACGTCGAACTTCTCTAGGCAAGGAAGTGTAGCCTCGTGCAAGAGGTGTGGGAAGAATCATACCGGCGAATGTCGTGGGGAACCAAAAATTTGCCATGACTGTGGAAAGACGGGACATTTGGCCCGAGATTGTAGATCCAAACCAATGGCCGAGGTTGAATGTTACTCGTGCCATGAGAAAGGGCATTATAGCCACGTGTGCCCGAAGAAGAAAACCGGAACGCTTGTGTCAGCGGCTCAAAAGAAGGCGGAGCCGGCAAAGGTGAGAGGACGATCCTTCCTACTCACACGGGAGGAGGCGCGCGATGGGGCGTCAGGTTCGGGAGCTAAGGAATTAAGCGGCCGGTAATTGTAGCATTGGATGATTAGGCCGGTGTGCCATTTGTTTCCCTAAGATTTTAGTTTTGGGTATTATTGTAATCCTTCCGAATGCTTTGGTTAAAAACATATTTTGAATGTTATGAATTTTATTGTTAATTTATTTACTTGAAAGATTTGAATTAGCAAGGTTGAATAATTGTCGAGGAGAGTAGTGGCATTTGGTAGGACCATTGAGCTGGATTGGATGATTATGCACCAAGCCAGTATGTTGTGTGAGTATAGCCATATTGTTAGATTGTTGCCCGATTTGGTGCTTACGGGAATTAGTAGATGAGTTGTATGACGTGAATAGTCATCGTGGGAATAATCTTCCGGGTTGAATGAATTCGTATTTTTTTTAGAATCATAGACCAGAGTCGGTTGGTTGACTCAAAGATGACCGGGATGACCGGTGAAATTATGGTTAATAGAATTGAGTGATAGTTACTTCGGTAGCGACAAAAGATTTGGAAATATGGTAATAAAGAGATGAACCGATTAACGACGGTTAATGTGTAAGTGGAATGATAAATAACGAATAGAGAATGTTATTAGTTACCTGCGGGGTACGATGCATGTGCATCATATGATGACCTTAGAAGGCATATAATTGCGAAAAGATAATGTTATGTCTTATGAATTGTGCTAAGTAATATGTCATATGGGAGACATACGAAGGGGAAGGAAAAACAATAAGGCGTCTTGTGGGAGAGGTGCTAGAATGCACGATAAATGATTTGATGATGTTTGTATGATATTGGCGTGACATATACATATGTTAGTATATGTGCATGATGATGATGTTTATTTGATATTGGTGCGATATATACCTATGTTTGTATATGTGCACAATAGAGATGTAATGATGGTATTGGTGACATATACATATGTTTGTATATGTGCACAATGGAGGTAGTTAGATGGAATTGGCGTGATATACGTGTGTATATCTATATGTGTATATATGTTTATGTGTTTATATGATGAATGTAGAACCATGTGGTTAATAAATATTACTATTATGTTATGATAAATGAGAATTTGGCTTGAAATGCGGGTTGCATTTAGGTCATGTAAATGTAGGGGATGCCTACGATTTATAGAATAGAAGGAAAGAGAAACTCCTAGTGAGCAAATTACCATGTGGTAACCCAGACATAGTACACCGTATAAGGGTGTGGGATGTATTACGGTAGCGGGCCTAGTACCGATAATTTAAGTTGATCAATGTGATACAAAAATGGTTGAAAGAATACTAAGTGATAGTATGAGTGACCAAGTGAAGGTCAAGAAACGGTAAATGTTATTGTGACCTTATGTTAAGGTGTGACCCTTGGATTAACGGGGACGATTGATGAGAAAGTAATAATGGGTAGAACTGAGAGTGATAGATTGGTAATGATACGCCGTGTGTACGGAAATCGCTAGTTGGAAAGGGTATGGTTGACTTTATGTAAAAGTCAACGCTAGTCAACCCGTGATTGGTTGAATTGGTCAAAGATGGACTTTGATTCTCGTTTTGATTTACAAATGAATATTGACAGCATAATGTGTCGATTATGTGTTTGTAAAAAAAAAAAAAAAAAAAAAAAAAAAAATGATGAGATGGTTGATTGAATTGTAGTCAGTTTATACAACTTGACCCGTTTGGGTGATTTCGATGTTGAAATTGGGAATCAAGTGTAAGACTGTAGTTGAATCATAAATTAAAAGTAAATTGTAAAAGAAAGGAGGATTTATGAAACCTTTAACGAGAAGGGAAAATGTTAAGGTATAGTTGACTTTGTGCTTAAGTCAAAGGGTAGACAATATGGGGATATACCAATGTCGGGATATATCAGTTTGGTCAAGGCTAGAGTTTGACATTCGTTTTAATCAACTAGTTAATAGTATGATTGTGTCATACCATTGTTATGAGAATGAAAGGATTGGTCGAGAAAATGACGGTGTTATAGTCAAATTGTGAAATTTTGACCCGTTTGAGTATTATGAGTTTTAAAATGGGTCTTGACCGTTCGGACTTAACGGAGTTAAGTGAACGTTGGGAGACGTAATGTTAATGGAACGGGGATGAGGAAAGTTTGATGGTAATGACCACAAGTGAATGAGAGCGGAATGCTCGGTCGGATGTGGGTTGAAATTCTTAGCGATTCCGAGGACGGAATCCTTTTAAGGGGTGGATAGTTGTAACGACCCGAAATTTGTAAATAAATAAATTGAATAAAAATATGATAAATAAGGATAAATCGTTTAAAAAACGTAGGAATTGGTTTCGTGTCGTTTGGACACCGTATGAGAAAGTTATGGGCGAAACCGGGTCGAGACAAAGATGAAAAAGTGCAGCCCTGCACTCATCAGGAGTTCGCGACGCGAACTTAGGTTCGCGATCGGGAACTAGCTCCAGGGAGTTTGGCCAACGAGCGCGAAGTAGTTAGCGATGAGTTAGCGATCGTGAACTATGGGGAGTCGCAGAGTTCGCGACGCGAAATATGGTCGCGTCGTGATCTTTTGTCTGGCAGCATTAAAATCGGGTTTTCAGCCATTTGTGCCATTTTCAAACCCTAGAAACCTCTTTGGCGATTTTTGGAGCTCTAGTGCAGATCTTGGTTGATTTCTTCTCAAATCTTTGATAGATTTCACTCCTAGTTGAAGATTAAAGGTATATCTTCACTCTTTGATCTTTGTAGCTTAGGATCTATGTATTTGGATGGTTGGGTTTGAAACCCTAGTTATTGGGGGTTATGGTTTTTGGTGAATAAATGTTGTATACACTTGATAGATGGTATATTAACAAAGGAAACAAGTGTATGATTATGATTTGTAAGAATCTTAAGGGTTGGTTTAACCTAGAATTTGGTAAATCACCATAATTGGGGGAAATGAGTTTATAAGTGTTATCTAGAGATAAATGGACACATTGGTGGTAGAATGTGATGTTGATAATCTTGTGATTATTGTATTAGGCATTTGGTGAGGTCTTGGACGGTTGACCGAATTGTTGGAACAAGGAAACCGGCGGAAAGAATACGGTTGGAGCACTTTATTGCTAAGGTGAGTACATGAGACCTTTAAACTGGGTACATAGCAATTAATTTTGAAAGTACATATGATATTGTATCAGTCTTATTAACAAATATTTTGATAAAGATAGTAGTTGAAAATGTATGAAAGTATGTAGAATGTGATACTAGAATGTGTCTAGTATGATTGATGAATTTGAAGTAAATTATGATAGATCCAAGTAGTTATGGAATCTATGTTAATGAACAACAATAATGAAATAATTGATTAAGAGAATGTATACGGAGCCTTTATTAATACATATTTATTAGTAAAGCAATTGGGAATGATTTTATAGTAATGAGTACCTATTGGTAAGATATACTAATAAAAGTAAAGAACGAATATATATGAGAAAGAATATGATGTGACTAGTAATAATTGTCTATTATAGTCAAGGAAGAGATAAAAGTATTATGTTATCGATAGATAAGAAATGTATCTTATGTATAAAGTAAGCATGGACCTCATAGGGTTCATAGATGTAGAAGTAAGTGTGGTTGCTTATGATCGGGTCCATGGGACCATACAGGTACGTTCACACTGTGATGAACTAATTATATGTCGTTAGTATTAGATAACTAACTTGTTTGATGTTGGATGTGATAGCCGAAGGCTTTGACTGTCATAACTGTTAGGTTATGGTAAAAGATAGATGGTGGTGACGCGGGGGACCCCCCGGTCACTGGACGGTGGTATATATGTTTATACACCGAGTGTATATATGTTTATACACTAAGCACACGGGTGCTTCTAGTACGCATATGTTTGGTACTAGGTATGTTAGGTTCTAATACATATATGTTTGTGTATCAGACATGTTGGTGCTTCTAGTACATATATGTTTATGTACTAGATATGGTTGTGCTTCTAGTACGCATACGTTTGGTACTAGGTATGTTAGGTTCTAATACATATATGTTTATGTATCAGACATGTTGGTGCTTCTAGTACATATATGTTTATGTACTAGATATGGTTGTGCTTCTAGTACGCATACGTTTGGTACTAGGTATGTTAGGTTCTAATACATATATGTTTATGTATCAGACATGTTGGTGCTTCTAGTACATATATGTTTATGTACTAGATATGGTTGTGCTTCTAGTACGCATATGTTTGGTACTAGGTATGCTAGGTTCTAATCCATATATGTTTATGTATTAGACAGGTTGATGCTTCTAGTACATATATGTTTATGTACTAGATATGATTGGGTTTCTGGTACCTATATGTCTAGGTACTAGATATGTTTGCTAGGAAAGCAAAGTAGCTAGAGTCACAAAAGAGTGACTAGACGGTATTTATGTAGTTCATATATACGTTTATATAATTATGAAATGTCTATTATTGGGGTCTAAAACCCATGTATCTCACGAGACTATTTTGTCTCACGTACTACGTTTGTTTTGTGGCTATGTACTCAGGTACAGGTTTGAAGTGACAGAAGGTTGCACTAGAAGTGGCCTAGAGATGTTTAGTTCGGGAGCTAGTAGGTAGATCCCGTTGCCTATGGTTTTGATATACTCGGTGACACCGTATTTTTGTAAACTCTGATATAAGTTTTAAAGTTTTTGTTAAACTGTATTTTGGATAATATGTCAGATATTGGGAAAAATGCATTTTAAATGATTTAAACGATGTTTTAAAAATACGGGTGTTACATATTTGATTGATGAGTGTTTAAGAAACATTAAAATTTCCCTAAAGTCTTTAGTTCCATCTGGATTCTTCAAGAAAGCAATCATATCGTGAAATTCACAATATCTCAGATCTGTTGTTACAGATAGAGGTTTGATCATAGCCATTTTTAATCGATTTGTGATTTGAGATTGAGAGTTTGAGTTGGAATTTTAGGTTCGTTTCATAGTTGTGATTGAATTGATTTTGTTACTGATTTGGGGTTCTGATGACAATTTCCGACTTAAGGGTTTATCATGGGTTTTAGCAGATCGAGGTTTGGATAATGTTTGATTAAACGATTTCAGTTATTTATAGTTTTTGAAATTGACCTGCAAAATGTCACAAATATCCTTCGAATCATAGCATAACGGCTATTTTCATGGGGTTAGTTTGGTAAATATAATGAATTTTTAGAGTAAACTGCCGATCAGTAGTAACTAAGTACCAGTAGTATAAAACGTTAGTAGTAACTGAGATTTAATACTTTAAAATGGTTGATCAGTAGTAACTAGTAAATACAATCAGTACTAAATGAATAACCAGTAGTAAAGTTAAAATAACTTAAGTAATATTATACAAAAACTTTACATATGAGATTTTTATGAATTTAATTTATAAAAATCATTCCAATACTGTTAACTAAAAAGCTAAACCTTCCTACATCAAATGCCTTTGTAAAAAGATCTGCTAGTTGATTATCAGTATGAATTTTAACCACTTTAATTAATTTATTTTCATTGCAATCTCTTATGAAATGGAATCTGATTTCTATATGTTTAGTTTATGAATGTTTTACTAGATTATTCACAATACTAATTGCACTTTGATTATCTATAAAAATAGGAGTTTTAAGGATAGAGATACCAAAGTCCATGAGTTGATTTTGAATCCATAGTACTTGAGCACAACATGCAGATGCAGCTACATACTCTGCTTCTGCAGAAGATGTTGAGACATTTGTTTGCTTCTTGCATTGCCATGACACAAGTCTTGATCCAAAGAATTGACATCCACCAGTTGTTGACTTTCTATCCAAGCATTCTCCACCATAATCACTATCTGTGTATGCTGTAAGTTCAAAAGGTGAGTCATGTGGATACCAAAGACCTAGTGATGGTTTCCCTTTCAAGTATCTAAAGATTCTTTTGACTGCTTGCAAATGTAGTTCCTTTGGTTTTGCTTGATACCTGGCACAAACACACACACTGTACATAATGTCAGGTCTAGATGCAGTTAAATACATTAAGGAACCTATCATTGATCTGTATAAGTGTTCATCTACATCCTCCCCCTCAATGTCAGGATGTAGGTGTTTATATGTTTCCATAGGAGTGCTTGCACTTTTGCAGTCTTTCATAGCAAATTTCTCCAAAATATCTTTGACATACTTTGATTGAGTAATCAAAATACCATCTGATTTTTGATTAATTTGGAGTCCAAGAAAGAAGTTCATTGGACTCATAGAGCTCATTTTGAATTTATTCTGCATGAGTTCTTCAAATTCTTTGCATAATTGATCATTTGTTGATCCAAAAATGATATCATCTACATAAATCTGAACAAGTAGAATGTCATTCTTGACTTTTCTTGTGAACAGTGTCTTGTCAATTGCAGCTCTTTTGAAGTTGTTCTTTAATAGGTATGATGATAGTGTATCATACCAAGCTCTTGGTGCCTGATGTAGACCATAAAGAGCTTTATCCAATTTGAACACATAATCACCATGTTCAGGATCTTCAAATCCTGGAGGTTGACAGACATACACTTCTTCTTCTATTTTTCCATATAGGAATGCACTCTTTACATCCATTTGATAGACTTTGAACCTTTTGAATGATGCATATGCCAAAAATATTCTGATTGCTTCTATTCTTGCTGCAGGTGCATATACTTCATCATAGTCTATTCCCTCTTCTTGAGTGTATCTTTAAGCTACAAGTCTTGCTTTATTTTTTATCAATATTCCTCTTTCATCTTTCTTGTTTCTGAAGATCCATCTGGTTCCAATGGCTCTTTTTCCTTTTGGAAGACGTACTAGTGTCCAAACAGCTTGTAATTTGAACTGAAGAAGTTCTTCTTGCATTGCTTCAATCCAATTTGAGTCTTTCATAGCTTGTTGAATCTTTTTAGGTTCATCCTGTGATAAGAAGCATGCAAACAAACATTCATTAGATATTAGACTTATATTGCAAACATTATTGTTTAAACTTGAATTTAATTTGCTTCTTGTCTGCATATTTGAGTTGACATCACTTAGAACAAGGTCTAAGGGATGATTCTTTTGAGCTCTAGAGGTGGAAGCTTTGTCAACAAGTATTTGACTATCAAGATTTGATTCATTTGATTCAGGTACTTGTGCATCTATCCAGTTTTCTTCTTGAGTTTCTGAATTTTCTTGATCTTCATCATTGATACTGTTATCAGTAACAACAAGATCATTGTTGAAATCTTGTGTTTCTGAATTAGCACTGGTATCATTTTCATTACTATCAGCATCACCATTTAAGGTTTCTGAGTTCCTACTGGTGTCAGAATTATCACTTTGTTTCTTCAGAATTTTGAGATTCTGAGTTATTACTGACATTAGTGTTGTTTGTATTATCAGAGTTGTTACTGTCCTCAGTATTAACTGGAGGATCAGTATTAACAATGATATACTGCAATGGATTTTGAATTCCATTAAATGGTGATGATCCTCCTTTCGGTGGTTGATAGTTTGAGTCACTTGTATTTAAATTGAAACTGAAATCAAGAGATTTTGTTAGTGAATCAATATTAAACAACCAATCTGGACAATTTCCTTTTTCATTCATAAGATTTTCATTAAAGGATACATCTGCACTTTCTTCAATGATCCTTAGTCTTTTGTTGAATACTCTGTAAGCTTTGCATTGAGTTAAGTATCCTACAAAGATTCCATCATCTGTTTTGCAGTCAAACTTACCAATTTGTTCTCTTGTAATTAAAATAGTACAAGGACAACCAAATGATTTTAA
The DNA here is from genome assembly GCA_963853835.1 of Calendula officinalis. NCBI lineage: Eukaryota > Viridiplantae > Streptophyta > Magnoliopsida > Asterales > Asteraceae > Calendula > Calendula officinalis. Next base: position 57,237,761 of record OY970830.1, read on the forward strand.
AAAACTTATTGATGATTTTCTTTTATTAAAAAGTTCATATGGTGTTTTAAAGTCTGGCTTAACTATTAATACTCTTTTTTGAACATATCAGGCAGTATTTACAGCTTCAGCCCAAAAATTTATTGGTAGTTTTGCATCTGCAAGCATAGATCTTGTTGCTTCAATGATTGTTCTATTTCTCCTTTCAGCTACACCATTTTATTGAAGAGTTCTAGGAGAGCTGTACTGCCTGTCAATACCTTTAAGATCACAAAAAGAGATTAGATTTTCATTTTTAAATTCTGTGCCATTGTCACATCTAATGGCTTTCACTTTAAGATCTCTTGTGTTTTCCAGCTTGATTAATAGATTCTTGATGATTTCACTTATTTCATCTTTAGTCCTGAGAAAGAATACCCAAGTGAATCTAGAAAAATCATCAGCAATAACTAGACAGTATTGCTTCTTTCCTATACTCATCACATTAGCAGGCCCAAATAAATCCATGTGTAGTAGCTGCAATGGGTTAGAAATAGAATTGATTGATTTGGACTTATGAGAAGTCTTGTGCTGCTTACCTTTTAGGCATGCAACACAATGATGATCACACATGAATTGTTTTTGTGGTAAACCAATTACTAAGTTCTTTTTGACTAAATTATTCATGTTTTTAAAGTTTGCGTGACACATCCTTTTGTGCCAAAAGTTCTGATTCATTTGTGCTTGCCTTGGATATAAAGCAGTTGATCTCATTTGAAGAAATGATTTCTCCCCCTATATCCAGGCAATACACATTGTTTCTCCTTGGTGTTCTTAAAACAACATATTTTTCATCTAAAATAAAATCAGGAGAAAGAATGATGCACTCTATATCTGTAAAAAGAATCTTGTTCTTTTTATCACATACTTGTGAGACACTAACCAGATTATATTTAAGCTCAGCAACATAAAAGACATTATCAAATGTAATCTTACCATTTGATACAATACCTTTACCAGTAATACGACCACCTTTTGGATTTTCACCAATTGCAACATAACCACCATCATAAGCCTCAAAGTTTCTGAGAATTTGTAAATTCCCAGTCATGTGCCTAGAGCATCCACTATCAATATGCCATGTATTCACCTGGATGTTCTGTACATAATAAGATTAAGTTAATTCTTTTTGGGAACCCAAGCTTGTTTTGTCTTGTGTTCGTCCTTTTTAATGAGGAATGTGCTATATGTGGTTTGGTTAATACTACTTTTAGGTGTTACTACTGATTTATGTTTAGTTGACCATTTGTTCTGCTTTGTTTTGGTTACTACTGATGGAGCAGTAGTAACTCTGTGAAAGTATTTGTTGTACTTATCAGTAGTATGTGTGTAGTTATATCTTACTGCATTGTATCTTGGATACTGATCAGTAGGATATCTTTGATTGTTTTTACTGATGGTAGTTTTAACTGGATACCTATAGTAATTTTCGACTTTTCTTTTATTTTCAAAGTTTTGACTTGTTTTTGGATCACTATGTCTGGTATTTTGAATGAATCTTTTAGCTGTCCTTCCAAATTTTGGAGTGTTGATTTGTGGAGGTTTAAAGTTTTGTTTGATTGTTGATGCTTTGAGTTTCTGTTCTTTTATTTTTAATTTGTTTTCTTTGAACTCCTTGAACTCTTTGCAGTTGATTGGATTGAAGTGACAATCCTTTGCTAAATGATTAACTTTATTACAAATTAAACAAGTTAGCTTGGTTGATTTAGAGTTTTTAGGTTTTCTTTGTTCTTTTAATTGATTTAAGTTTCTTTGATTTCCCCTTCTTAAAATAGTTGGTAAATTTTCAGAATTATATTTGGGAGATTCTTGACTGTTAGTGGTATGGAAACTTGTATCATTTGTTTTAACAGAGTTTTCTTCATCAGATGATTCCTCACTAGATTCAGTTTTTAATTCATCTATAATTCTTTCTGAACTAGCTTTTAGAGGAGGAATATAATTAGTTGGAGGAGAAACTGCATGATAACCAACTCTATGAATTACTTTTTCTGTGGATTTATTGCTAGTTAATTCATCAATTATTTTAGAACTTGTTTCAAATTTCTTAATTGTTAATTTACTTTGTTCTAATTCTAATTGAAATTCCTCTAATTTAGTTATAGCTTCTTTTGCTCTTAATTTAGCATGTTCTTTATCATAAACTGCTTGTAGTAATTCTTCTTTACATTTGTGATCAGTTATTTGATAAATTTTGATTTGATTTTCTAGATCAGCTATAACACCATTAAATTCTATTCTTCTCTTTCTGTTTTTAATTAGATCATAATTAATTTCTTTAGTTTCTTTTTCAAGAGTTTTAAATAACTTAATGCATTCAGGAGAACATAATTTACGAGTTACCTCAGATTTGGGATCAGAGAAGGCCATGAGTGCTTGGTTTTGAGCATGTTCTTCAGCTTGAAAGCTCCAATCATATCCTTGACCCTCTTGAGATACAAGAGTAGTTGAGTTTTGCCTTTTATCTTTGTTAGGGCATTCTCTGGCAAAGTGACCAAGGTTGCTACAGTTGTAGCATTTGACTTTGGTTTTGTCAAATCATGCTCTATCACCTTTGTTGAAACTCAAACTTGATCTACCAGTTCTTTTAAGAAATTTCTTGGTTCTTAAACTAAGCATAGCCATCTGCCATTTGATATACATCTCTTCAAGATCATCAGGGTGGACTTGTTCCAGATCTTCACTAATTAGTGCAGTATGCACATGACTAGTGAAGAAGGATTCTCTAGTACTGTCTTCTGATTCTTTGGATTTTGCAGATGCAGCTTCTTGATTTGTACCTGCAGTAGAAACAAAAGCAGCATTGTTTGAATTTAAAGTAGGAGTTTTCTGGCTTACCTCAGATTCAAACACTCTTAAGTCGTTGTAGAGTTCATCAAGCTCCTTTTCTTCTAATGCATCACCTTGTCTATATATAACAGTATACATAGACCATTCTTCACTTAGAGATCTGAGAAACTTCCTGTTTACATCATCTCTGTCTGGTTTGACTCCAACCTGGTTGAGTTCACCAATAAGTTTGTTGAATCTATCAAACACTTGTGACATAGATTCATTCTTTTGGCCCTTGAAGTTTTCAAACTCTTGTTTCAGCACAGACTTCATGTTTCTTTTTGTGCTTTTTGTGCTTTTTGTGCCCACAAACCTTTTCTCCAAGGCTTGCCATAGCAGTTTTGCATCATCAAACTCAACAAAGAGATGTTGATAGTCATTAGGAATTGAGAGCAATAAGGTACTTAACGTTTTTAGTTCAATTCCTCTGTCTTTCTTTTCCTTATCACATCTGAGCTTGCCAGATTCAGTGGAAGTGCTAGTTAAGACAGTTGGAATGGTTTTATTACCTTCCAAAACAACTTCCCACATGGAATAATCAGTAATAAGCATGTATTGCTTAATTCTGTTTTTTCCACATCCCAAAGTTGTTGTGAGTGAGAATGGGAATCTTGTTTGCTTGTATGCTTTCATTGTTGTCAGACATGATGAAAACAAGATTTTTGAATATATTGAAAAGCTTTTAGTGAATTCTTGATTCGTAGATCTAGAGTACAAAGCTCTGATACCACTTGTCAGGATCGATTAACCAAGATAGTTAATAGACACAATGATCTACTCACAATCAGAAGTTACAGCGGATTAACACTATTGTGATTAACAAGAACAATAAACTGTAAATAATATATGAATTATTAAGAACACGGTTTATCACAAAAAGCTTCAATGTATATTGATTAAACGAATTACATTACACACGTATGTTTACAGTTCATAAGGAACTATATATAATAGTCTTTGAAGCCTAACATTTACCCTAGTTATTCTAGGATACGATTACAATTGAATTACAAAAGATATGTCATTCTAAACAAACTTTCCTAAGATCTCAGATACGATATACTCCATAAATAAGAACATCAGTAGTATTTGCGGACATCAGTAGTAAATCGTTTGACCAGTAGAAATCATGAGATCAGTAGGAACTGAATCATCAGTAGTATCTTTTGTCTTCAGTATCAACTCCTTAGCAGCATTAAGTCGTTGATCAGTATCAACCTTCACATCAGTAATAACTTGTTTATATGCCAACATTAATCATATTAGTGACAAATTACAAATGTGGCTAACTATGTATGACAATAACAAATTCAAATTATAACCTAAAACCGGTTTTGTAATTAGATTAAAACCTAATAATGTGAAAGACTAAAATCCGGAATATGATCACATTAACATAAATGCAAAGAAACTTATACAAATACACTTCACGTGCTTCACTAGCTGACACGCGTATTTCTACCCACAATATGTGTACATATTTTTATTTGCTTTAATGAGAAAAGTGGAGGGACACCCAAACAAAGACGTGTCTAAGATAAGAAACACTACTGAAAAACTCAATTATGAAAAGACTATTTTACCCCTATTCAAGGTTATTGTATTGCTACTCCACCCATCTTTTTTATCCTTTTCTACTAGAAAATAAGATTACTATTCAACCTAGCTTTTCTACCCTTTTTTACCGGTAAATAAACTCTTTCTACCGTTAAATAAAATTAATATTTAATAACATCTTATGAAGAGTAGTTTGAAGGGGTAATTGTATTATAAGGGGAATTTTATAGTTTCTCATTAAGATCATATATTTACATTGTCTTCCATATCCTTCTAAACTTTTTAATTGTCTTCATATTATTCTAAACTCTAAAACTCTCCTTTATATCTGAAAATTTTTTTTGGTACGTACTAAATCTTTATAATATCAATAATAATTATTATCAAATTCATTTATTATAGAAATTATTATATTACTCTTGTTCTATCTAAATCAAAATTATTATCTGACGCAAATTATTATCATGCGATTCATTTTTATTTTCAATATATTTCACACTTGGAAACCAATCACCAAAAAGGTTCATTGCACTCCACTAATTGATCTAATCAATCAATACATTTCAAAGTGCAAATGATTTAATGAATGAAGAAACAAGTGATTGAATGAGTTTTCAAGATGCTAAATTAATATTTGGGATTTTCTGCATGTTTCTTCTACCGGCGGTTCATTTGTACGATATTCTGTTTCCGGCGACGGTTTTCCGGCGGTGATGCGACGGTGGCAGTTCCAATCGTTCCCCTGATCGTTGTAGATGATGATGATGATGGCTCTACAGAGGAGGTCTCAAGAGGTTACTGATGATGATAGGTTATTGTTGTATTTAGTCTTTTCGAAAATTTAATCACCTTTTTAAATTGGGTTGATATTTGTTAATCCATGACATGATTTTTTTCGTGTCCATTCAATAAACCTTTAGATAATGGAAGATGTCATTTCATTGGTCCAAAATCTTCTATTTGCTCTGATAAGATTAAATCTTCACACACTCCAATATCCTTTCTACATTTATAAGCTATACATAATCGTTAACTTTTGAAGTTCGATATTCCAAAAGACCAGTAAAATCATTATGGATTTACTTCTACTGATCATAATCTTGGTTGCCAGCTTATTCTGTTTTCTTGTCCTTAGAAGAAGCAAAAATCGATCGGGAGAAACCGTACCCGAAGCTGCAGGATCATGGCCAATAATCGGCCACTTGCATCTTTTCGCGGGTTCTCAAACTCTTCACAAAGTATTGGGGTCTATGGCCGACAAATTTGGACCAATTTTCACCATCAAACTCGGTGTTCATCGTGTTCTAGTTATTAGCAATTCGGATATGGCTAAAGAATGCTTAACTATCAATGATAAAGTCTTTGCTAGCCGACCAAAATCCATGGTGTCAGGATCGAATAACCAAAACAAGTTATTATCAACCCAGATCTACTAATAACAAGAAGTTGCAGCGGATCAACACTTGTATTAATATATTAAGAACAATAGAATACTGATATTGAACGAACAATGAACAATAATATTAAGAACACAGTGATTCACAAAAAGCTTCAATGTATATTATTGATTAACAATACACACGTACGTTTACAATTCGTAAGGAACTACTTATAGCAGTCCTTGAAGCCTAACTATTTACCCTAGTTATTCTAGGACTTGATTTACATCGAATTATAAAAGATATACATTGAATAACATTCTATAACTAACTCTGCGAAGATCTTGGACTTGATTTGCTCCAAATACGCGTATCAGTAGTAACTGCAATCACCAGTAGTAAATATGCATCATCAGTTGTAAATGTGATGATCAGTAGTAACTCTGATAATCAGTAGTAAGTCCAAAACCAACGTCAGTAGTAACTACTAATGATTAGTATTATCTTCAATATGTGCATGATCAGTAGTAAGTTAGTTATAGTCTTCACCAGTATCAACTCATCAGTATCAAGTGTTTCTGCCCCATCAGTAGTAACCATAGTCTTCATCAGTAATAACCATGATCAGTACTAACTGCAGCATCAGTATTAAGTTGAACTGTGATTTGTTCTAACAATCTCCCCCTAAACTTATTGATTCTCTTTCAATCAATCAAGTTTCTTTTAACTTCTTCTTTTCCTTTTCTTCCAACGGTTTTGCTCTTTTCTGATCACCTTCTAAAATCTGTTGGTTTCTTTTATTCCTTTGTGCAATAACATATTTGCTGATCTTTTTAACATATTCATTTAACTTGTTTTGAAACATCACAGCATCATTGGGTTTAATAAAATTCATGCACCAAAGTTGATAAAGAGTTTTCTCAGAGTGAGGATACTCTTTTTCATATAGGAATAAATCACACTTCTTACTTGTATATTCAAAGAAGTACATGTTGACTGTTGGTAGCACATTCCAGGCTTGAATATTCTCTAGATTAATAAACTTCTCTGAATATTCATCTGGATAGAAAGCAGCATTAATCATTTCTGTAATGTATCCTGCAGCTGAATTCTTCCAGGTCTTCTTGGTCATTCTTGGTTTACCAATAATCAACATCTTGATTATGTCACTTCTGGTTAGAGACATGACTAAAGGTTTCCAAGCTCTAAATCTTTGAGTGACCTTATCTTCTCTAACAATCTCAATCACATCATCTATACATCTCTAGTTGATGATTTGTTTGCTTTCTAGGGGAGCAATAGGAAGATCATGAACTTGAACTATTTGTAGTTTCTTCTTTGGTTGTTCTAGTTCATATTGACCAGCCTTTCTTTTTCTTGTTGTTAAAAAGAGTTCACCAGATGTTTCACCAGTTATAGTTTTTCTTTCTTTCATTTCTTTGGAATTTATCTGTTCAAGCTTTGTGGTGTCTTTTTCTTTAATCTTTTGTTCAAGAAGGTCCTTCTTCTTCTCCACACAGTACTTCTCTATCAAGTTGATCAACTTCATTCTTCCAAAGGCCTTGGTATTGTGGCCTCTTGACTTCAAGAATGTGACCATTTCTTTCTTCTTGTCTGCAAATTTTTCTGGAATATCAGCCTTCTGCTCTTTGCATTCTTGTACTTGTGCTTCAAGAAGTTCTATTGTTTCATATTCAAGTTGCCTTATTTTTTGTAGTTCTCTTCGTTGTAATTCTTTTCTGGTTTCTGCAACTTGTTTGGTTTTGACCTTTTGTTGAAATTGTGGCAATTTAGAAATATCTGCTATGTCTGCCAACTTGACTTCTTTAAATTCTTTGCCTTGTACTCTAGCTTCTTCAGATAATCTTCTATTTTCCCTTGCTAGAGTAGCAGATACTTTATTCAAGTAATTGGCTCTTTTTACTTTCCACCTATCCTGCTTGGCTGACTTAGCATAATTGATTTTGTTGACCATTTCATGACCTTGTGCTCTATTAGGTTGGTCTTCATCAGCAATTTCCTTTCCCTTTCCTATGTAATTGTCACTCTTTTTTATCTGGTGCTTCTTCAATTCTAAATTTGTGACCATAGGTGTATATTTGTGACATGGGAAGTATTTTGGGATGTGGAGGTAAAGAGCATTCATCAACTTCCAACCAGTTGATATCATCATCAATGTCTTTCACCACCAATTGTGTTGATCATGTTGCTGGTGATGGTGGAATTATTACTGCAGGCTCAAGCAGTGGTGGCAGCTCAATAATATCATCAGTAGTAGCCAAGGTAGTTACTACTTGTATGTCTTCAGGAATTACTACTGATAGGGCATCAGTAGTGTTTGCTGCCTCTTCTTGATTTACTACTGCTATGACATCAGTAGTAGTAGGAATTACTACTGGTTGTTCTTCTATAGGAGCATCAGTAGTAGGCTCAACAGTAACATCCATGTCTTCTAGGCCTTCATCATTAACCTGGCCTTCATCAACCTTTGTTTCTTTAAGATTGATGAGAGAAGTTGCTGCTGCAATAGATTCATCTATCATGCTTTGTATGTTGTCCTTCTCCCCTTAGTGAACTCAACTGGTGGAGCATCACTACTATCAACCTTCTTTTTCAATCTCCTTATAATCTTTGTTTGTTGAAGAAGCCTATGCTCATACATTTTCATTCTTTTGTTGATGGTATTAATGTGCTTCTTCATATAAGACATGGTCCTCCCTTGATTTGTTAAATATTTCAGGCAATCTTGTACATTGGTTTCAAGGTTTTCCATCCTATCCGTCAATTGTTTTTGTTCAATACTGCCCTCACTCCTTCTAGCAAGATCATCGGGCTCACTAACAGGTACATTGGCTTTAAGGTTTTCCATCCTTTCCGTCAAATCAATGGTTTCAGTTCTACCCTCATCACTTCTTGGTGATGAAATGGGTTGTTTGGACACTCTCTTCTTCCTAGAAGAAGCAGTAGTGCCCCCCCTTGTGGTTTCTTGGCACCGGGGTCCTCTTAGTGCTTCTTCAAAAGAGTCATCACTAAGAGTTTCCGAGGTCTGGGTCCTATTGATGTTCTCACTATCCTGTGCACCCACCTTTGGGGCATCAGTAGTGAGAGCCCTTTCCTCATGCCCTCTCTCCTCCTTTAAGGACAACTCTTGGAGCCTGGGGTTTGACTCAATGGGTCCCCTGGTGTCCTTTAAGGAAGATTTCTTCCTTTTATAACTTTTCTGGACTGATTTGGCTAAAGGCTGGTCTTCTACAGAGTGAAGAGTAGCACTCTGCAGATTGAATTCATGTTCTTGGGACACATTCAGGACATCTAATTGGGTGGATGATTGAGTGACTGTTTGGGGTTGTGTTTGGGCTGCATTTGGGGGTGAAGGAGTGGGTTGAGGTTCAATTGGGGTTGTATCTTTGATGGAACCTTCTCCAAGATTTGGTTGATCTTTGATCATGTTAGGAAACAAAGGGGTTTCCTTGCCCGAAAATTTAAATTGTTTTCTCATATTTGAGAAAACTTTCTTGTTCAACTCAGGTGTTGTAAAAATATTTTTAGGAGTTAACAAGTTTTGTAATTCACAATTTATTAAATGTTGAAGAAATCTGGGATACATTAAAAATTTTGAAGTAGAAAGATTTCCCAACATTCCCTCAAAAATCATATATGAAAAGTTAAATACTTGGTCTGTGCATAAACAAACAACAGCAGATGCTATTGACTTGTTAAACTCATTCCAAGAACTTCTTTTAGGAGAAAGACAGTGTTGAATGGTGTTTATTAAAAATTTCCATTGTGGGGAGAGAAGACCTTTTTGGAAAGTGACAATGTCAAGTCTTCCCTCATATCCCATGTTTTGTAAACATTCAACAAGGTCTTCCTTGGGTAAAGAAAACATACCTTCATCATCATGGAGTTGTAGATGGTGTCTGATTGATCGTTCTGATATAAAGATTTCTTTTCCATCTACTACTGACCTAATCTTAGTGAAGTTCGTATCATCGACTTGTTCTGCATTCTCCCAGAAACTCACTAGGTGTTGTTGATAGGCTTTAGGGTTTACAGTTAATGCAAACTTTATGTATGAGTTCTTTAAAAAGTTGACGATTGGACGAAAATCTTTTGTTCCGTCTGGATTCTTTAGATACGCACACATGTTGTGAAACTCTGAGTATTTAAGATTTGTTTGAACATCAAGAGATTGTAGAGTTGTCATTGTTGTCGATTTTATGATGTTGTTACGATTGTAGAATTGCTTGATCGTTTGATTTGGGAGAACAAGTATGAATGTTGTTACTGGTGCAGGGTTTATGATCGCGATTTAGGGTTTAGCGAGAGGATTTAGCAAATCGAAGTGAGGATAATGCTAAACTAATCGACTTCAGCTATTTTTATCTTATGATTTGATCTGCAAAAAGACTAAGTTGCCCTTCGAATCATAACACAACGGTTATTTTCATGGGGGTTAGTTTGGTAACTTTGACAATTTAAAGTCCAGTAGTTAATTAGATACCAGTAGAAAACGTCAGAGTAACTATGACCATCAGTAGTAACTAAGGATTTTGACATCAGTAGTAACTGTAGACATCAGTAGTAACTAAGGATTTTGACATCAGTAGTAACCGTAGACATCAGTAGTAACTACTGAACTTTAATACTGACCAAATTTACCAACCCTAGCAGTAGTAACCACCAATTTTTGAGATTTTGTTTTATTTACTACTGATGGATCAGTAGTATCTTTTAATCTTTGTGTTTTTGCTTTTTCTTTAGAATTTTTAAATTCTTTGAACTCTTTGCAGTTAATTGGATTGAAGTGATAATCCTTTGCTAAATGGTTTACTTTGTTGCAAATAACACATCTTAATTTCTTATCCTTAGCACCTTCAGGTTTTCTTTGATCTAAGAGTTGGTTCTTGTTTCTTTCATTTCCCCTTCTTAAAATTTTTGGTATATTTTCTGCATCATATTTAGGATATTCATTTTGACTTTGTGCTGTGTGAAAACTTGCATCAATTGAGTCTGTAGTTTGATCATCATCAGAAGAATCATTTGATTCAGATGTTTCATTACAAGTTTCAGTTTTATTCGACATTTTTAAATCATCTAAAATTCTTTCTGTGCTTGATTTAAGAGGAGGGATAAAATTAGTTGGAGGTGGAACAGCATGATATCCCACTCCATGCACAATTTTTTCAGTGGTTTGATTACTTGTTAATTCATTAACAATTTGAGAACTTCTTTCAAACTTTTTAATGGTTAATTTATTTTGTTCTAGTTCCATTTGATATTCTTCTAGTTTGATCAAAGTTTCTTTTAATTTTAATTCAATATGTTCCTTTTCATAAGTGGTTTGTAGCAATTCTTCTTTTATCTTTTGATCAGTTATTTTATAAATTTTTATTTGATTTTCAAGATCAGCTATACAACCATTATATTCAATTCTTCTATTTCTATTTAGAATCATCTCTTCAAGTGTTTCTTTATTAAGTTTTTCTAAATCTTTATATGCTTTAATGCATTCAGGAGTGCAAGATTTAGAATGTACCTTAGTAGGAGAGTCAGTGAAAGCCATGAGAGCTTGATTCTGTGCATGTTCCTCTGCTTGAAAGCTCCAGTCATAACCTTGTCCTTGTTGTGAAACAAGAGCATTTGAGTTTGCCCTTTTGTCTGGCTGAGGACATTCTTTAGCAAAGTGCCCAAGGTTGTTACAGTTGTAACATTTGACTTTAGTCTTGTCAAATCCAGCCTTGTCACCTTTGTTGTAGTTAAGGTTTGTTCTACCAGTCCTCTTCAAGAACCTTTTGGTTCTCAGGCTCAGCATAGCCATTTGCCATTTTAGATCCATTTCTTCAAGATCATCAGGATTCAATTGTTCCAAATCATCACTAATTAGTGCAGTGTGCACATGACTAGTGAAGAAGGATTCTCTTGCAGTATCTTCACAATCTGCAGCTTTTCCTGTAGTATTTTCTGGAACTTGACCTGTACTAGATACAAAAGCAGCATTGTTTGAAGATAAATTAGGAGTTTTAGAGCTTACCTCAGATTCAAACACTCTAAGCTCATTGTACAATTCATCTAGCTCTTTTTCTTCCAGAGCATCACCTTGTCTATATATGACTGTGTACATAGACCATTCTTCTCCAAGAGATCTGAGAAACTTTCTGTTGACATCATCATTGTCTGGTTTCACACCAACTTGATTCAATTCACCAATGAGTTTGTTGAACCTATCAAAGATTTGAGATAGGGATTCATTCTTTTGGCCTTTGAAATTTTCAAAGTCCTGTTTTAGTACAGATTTCATGTTTCTTTTGGTGCTTTTGGTGACAACAAATCTCTTTTCCAGTGCCTGCCACAACATCTTTGCATCATCATATTCAACAAAGAGATGTTGATAGTCATTAGGAATGGCCAGCAGAAGAGTGCTTAGAGCTTTGAGTTCGATTCCTCTGTCTTTCTTCTCCTTTTCACACTTGAGTTTGTCTGCTTCAGTTGCAGAACTTGTTGCTTGATTATGAACGGTTTTGTTTCCTTCAACAACAACTTCCCACATGGAATAATCAGTAATAAGCATGTATTGCTTAATACGATTCTTCCACATTCCAAAGTTATTTGGAGTGAGTATAGGGATTTTATTTGGTTGAGTACTTTCATTGTTATCAGTCATGATTAACAATCTGTGTGTCTTAAAGATTAAAACTTTTTGTTGTTCTTAAAATTCGTAGATCTAGAACCAATAAGCTCTGATACCACTTGTCAGGATCGAATAACCAAAACAAGTTATTCTCAACCCATATCTACTAATAACAAGAAGTTGCAGCGGATCAACACTTGTATTAATATATTAAGAACAATAGAATACTGTATATTGAACGAACAATGAACAATAATATTAAGAACACGGTGATTCACAAAAAGCTTCAATGTATATTATTGATTAACAATACACACGTACGTTTACAATTCGTAAGGAACTACTTATAGCAGTCCTTGAAGCCTAACTATTTACCCTAGTTATTCTAGGACTTGATTTACATCGAATTATAAAAGATATACATTGAATAACATTCTATAACTAACTCTGCGAAGATCTCGGACTTGATTTGCTCCAAATACGCGTATCAGTAGTAACTGCAATCACCAGTAGTAAATATGCATCATTAGTAGTAAATGTGATGATCAGTAGTAACTCTGATAATCAGTAGTAAGTCTAAAACCAACGTCAGTAGTAACTACTAATGATCAGTAGTATCTTCAATATGTGCATGATCAGTAGTAAGTTAGTTATAGTCTTCACCAGTATCAACTCATCAGTATCAACTCATCAGTATCAAGTGTTTCTGCCCCATCAGTAGTAACCATAGTCTTCATGAGTAATAACCATGATCAGTACTAACTGCAGCATCAGTAATAAGTTGAACTGTGATTTGTTCTAACAATCTCCCCCTAAACTTATTGATTCTCTTTCAATCAATCAAGTTTCTTTTAACTTCTTCTTTTCCTTTTCTTCCAACAGTTTTGCTCTTTTCTGATCACCTTCTAAAATCTGTTGGTTTCTTTTATTCCTTTGTGCAATAATATATTTGCTGATCTTTTTAACAAATTCATTTAACTTGTTTTGAAACATCACAGCATCATTGGGTTTAATAAAATTCATGAACCAAGGTTGATAAAGAGTTTTCTCAGAGTGAGGATACTCTTTTTCATATAGGAATAAATCACACTTCTTACTTGTATATTCAAAGAAGTACATGTTGACTGTTGGTAGCACATTCCAGGCTTGAATATTCTATGGATTAATAAACTTCTCTGAATATTCATCTGGATAGAAAGCAGCATTAATCATTTCTGTAATGTATCCTGCAGCTGAATTCTTCCAGGTCTTCTTGGTCATTCTTGGTTTACCAATAATCAACATCTTGATTATGTCACTTCTGGTTAGAGACATGACTAAAGGTTTCCAAGCTCTAAATCTTTGAGTGACCTTATCTTCTCTAACAATCTCAATCACATCATCTATACATCTCTAGTTGATGATTGGATTGCTTTCTAGGGGAGCAATAGGAAGATCATGAACTTGAACTATTTGTAGTTTCTTCTTTGGTTGTTCTAGTTCATATTGATCAGCCTTTCTTTTTCTTGTTGTTAAAGAGAGTTCACCAGATGTTTCACCAGTTATAGTTTTTCTTTCTTTCATTTCTTTGGAATTTATCTGTTCAAGCTTTGTGGTGTCTTTCTCTTTAATCTTTTGTTCAAGAAGGTCCTTCTTCTTCTCCACACTGTACTTCTCTATCAAGTTGATCAACTTCATTCTTCCAAAGGCCTTGGTATTGTGGCCTCTTGACTTCAAGAATGTGACCATTTCTTTCTTCTTGTCTGTAAATTTTTCTGGCATATCAGCCTTCTGCTCTTTGCATTCTTGTACTTGTGCTTCAAGAAGTTCTATTGTTTCATATTCAAGTTGCCTTATTTTTTGTAGTTCTCTTCGTTGTAATTCTTTTCTGGTTTCTGCAACTTGTTTGGTTTTGACCTTTTGTTGAAATTGTGGTAATTTAGAAATATCTGCTATGTCTGCCAACTTGACTTCTTTAAATTCTTTGCCTTGTACTCTAGCTTCTTCAGATAATCTTCTATTTTCCCTTGCTAGAGTAGCAGATACTTTCTTCAAGTAATTGGCTCTTTTTACTTTCCACCTATCCTGCTTGGCTGACTTAGCATAATTGATTTTGTTGACCATTTCATGACCTTGTGCTCTATTAGGTTGGTCTTCATCAGCAATTTCCTTTCCCTTTCCTATGTAATTGTCACTCTTTTTATCTGGTGCTTCTTCAATTCTAAATTTGTGACCATAGGTGTATATTTGTGACATGGGAAGTATTTTGGGATGTGGAGGTAAAAAGCATTCATCAACTTCCAACCAGTTGATATCATCATCAATGTCTTTCACCACCAATTGTGTTGATCTTGTTGGTGGTGATGGTGGAATTATTACTGCAGGCTCAAGTAGTGGTGGTAGCTCAATAATATCATCAGTAGTAGCCAAGGTAGTTACTACTGGTATGTCTTCAGGAATTACTACTGATAGGGCATCAGTAGTGTTTGCTGCCTCTTCTTGATTTACTACTGCTATGACATCAGTAGTAGTAGGAATTACTACTGGTTGTTCTTCTATAGGAGCATCAGTAGTAGGCTCAACAGTAACATCCATGTCTTCTAGGCCTTCATCATTAACCTGGCCTTCATCAACATTTGTTTCTTTAAGATTGAGGAGAGAAGTTGCTGCTGCAATAGATTCATCTATCATGCTTTGTATGTTGTCCTTCTCTCCCTTAGTGAACTCAACTGGTGGAGCATCACTACTATCAACCTTCTTTTTTAATCTCCTTATAATCTTTGTTTGTTGAAGAAGCCTATGCTCATACACTTTCATTCTTTTGTTGATGGTATTAATGTGCTTCTTCATATAAGACATGGTCCTCCCTTGATTTGTTAAATATTTCAGGCAATCTTGTACAGTGGTTTCAAGGTTTTCCATCCTATCCGTCAATTGTTTTTGTTCAATACTCCCCTCACTCCTTCTAGCAAGATCATCGGGCTCACTAACAGGTACATTGGCTTTAAGGTTTTCCATCCTTTCCGTCAAATCAATGGTTTCAGTTCTACCCTCATCACTTCTTGGTGATGAAATGGGTTGTTTGGACACTCTCTTCTTCCTAGAAGAAGCAGTAGTGCCCCCCCCCCCCCTTGTGGTTTCTTGGCACCGGGGTCCTCTTAGTGCTTCTTCAAAAGAGTCATCACTAAGAGTTGCCGAGGTCTGGGTCCTATTGATGTTCTCACTATCCTGTGCACCCACCTTTGGGGCATCAGTAGTGAGAGCCCTTTCCTCATGCCTCTCTCCTCCTTGGAGGACAACTCTTGGAGCCTGGGGTTTGACTCAATGGGTCCCCTGGTGTCCTTTAAGGAAGATTTCTTCCTTTTATAACTTTTCTGGACTGATTTGGCTAAAGGCTGGTCTTCTACAGAGTGAAGAGTAGCACTCTGCAGATTGAATTCATGTTCCTGGGACACATTCAGGACATCTAATTGGGTGGATGATTGAGTGACTGTTTGGGGTTGTGTTTGGGCTGCATTTGGGGGTGAAGGAGTGGGTTGAGGTTCAATTGGGGTTGTATCTTTGATTGAACCTTCTCCAAGATTTGGTTGATCTTTGATCATGTTAGGAAACAGAGGGGTTTCCTTGCCCGAAAATTTAAATTGTTTTCTCATATTTGAGAAAACTTTCTTGTTCAACTCAGGTGTTGTAAAAATATTTTTAGGAGTTGACAAGTTTTGTAATTCACAATTTATTAAATGTTGAAGAAATCTGGGATACATTAAAAATTTTGAAGTAGAAAGATTTCCCAACATCCCCTCAAAAATCATATATGAAAAGTTAAATACTTGGTCTGTGCATAAACAAACAACAACAGATGCTATTGACCTATTAAACTCATTCCAAGAACTTCTTTTAGGAGAACGACAGTGTTGAATGGTGTATATTAAAAATTTCCATTGTGGGGAGAGAAGACCTTTTTGGAAAGTGACAATGTCAAGTCTTCCCTCATATCCCATGTTTTGTAAACATTCAACAAGGTCTTCCTTGGGTAAAGAAAACATACCTTCATCATCATGGAGTTGTAGATGGTGTCTGATTGATCGTTCTGATATAAAGATTTCTTTTCCATCTACTACTGACCTAATCTTAGTGAAGTCCGTATCATCGACTTGTTCTGCATTCTCCCAGAAACTCACTAGGTGTTGTTGATAGGCTTTAGGGTTTACAGTTAATGCAAACTTTATGTATGAGTTCTTTAAAAAGTTGACGATTGGACGAAAATCTTTTGTTCCGTCTGGATTCTTTAGATACGCAAACATGTTGTGAAACTCTGAGTATTTAAGATTTGTTTGAACATCAAGAGATTGTAGAGTTTCCATTGTTGTCGATTTTATGATGTTGTTACGATTGTAGAGTTGCTTGACCGTTTGATTTGGGAGAACACGTATGAATGTTGTTACTGGTGCAGGGTTTATGATCGCGATTTAGGGTTTATCGAGAGGATTTAGCAAATCGAAGTGTGGATAATGCTAAACTAATCGACTTCAGCTATTTATATCTTACGATTTGATCTGCAAAAAGACTAAGTTGCCCTTCGAATCATAACACAACGGTTATTTTCATGGGGGTTAGTTTGGTAACTTTGACAATTTAAAGACCAGTAGTAAATTAGATACCAGTAGAAAACGTCAGTAGTAACTATGACCATCAGTAGTAACTAAGGATTTTGACATCAGTAGTAACTGTAGACATCAGTAGTAACTTAGGATTTTGACATCAGTAGTAACTGTAGACATCAGTAGTAACTACTGAACTTTAATACTGACCTAATTTACCAACCCTAGCAGTAGTAACCACCAATTTTTGAGATTTTGTTTTATTTACTACTGATGGATCAGTAGTATCTTTTAATCTTTGTGTTTTTGCTTTTTCTTTAGAATTTTTAAATTCTTTGAACTCTTTGCAGTTAATTGGATTGAAGTGACAACCCTTTGCTAAATGGTTTACTTTGTTGCAAATAACACATCTTAATTTCTTATCCTTAGCACCTTCAGGTTTTCTTTGATCTAAGAGTTGGTTCTTGTTTCTTTCATTTCCCCTTCTTAAAATTTTTGGTATATTTTCTGCATCATATTTAGGAGATTCATTTTGACTTTGTGCTGTGTGAAAACTTGTATCAATTGAGTCTGTAGTTTGATCATCATCAGAAGAATCATTTGATTCAGATGTTTCATTACAAGTTTCAGTTTTATTCGACATTTTTAAATCATCTAAAATTCTTTCTGTGCTTGATTTAAGAGGAGGGATAAAATTAGTTGGAGGTGGAACAGCATGATATCCCACTCCATGCACAATTTTTTCAGTGGTTTGATTACTTGTTAATTCATTAACAATTTGAGAACTTCTTTCAAACTTTTTAATGGTTAATTTATTTTGTTCTAGTTCCATTTGATATTCTTCTAGTTTGATCAAAGTTTTTTTAATTTTAAGTCAAGATGTTCCTTTTCATAAGTGGTTTGTAGCAATTCTTCTTTTATCTTTTGATCAGTTATTTTATAAATTTTTATTTGATTTTCAAGATCAGCTATACAACCATTATATTCAATTCTTCTATTTCTATTTAGAATCATCTCTTCAAGTGTTTCTGTATTAAGTTTTTCTAAATCTTTATATGCTTTAATGCATTCAGGAGTGCAAGATTTAGAATGTACCTTAGTAGGAGAGTCAGTGAAAGCCATGAGAGCTTGATTCTGTGCATGTTCCTCTGCTTGAAAGCTCCAGTCATAACCTTGTCCTTGTTGTGAAACAAGAGCAGTTGAGTTTGCCCTTTTGTCTGGCTGAGGACATTCTTTAGCAAAGTGCCCAAGGTTGTTACAGTTGTAAAATTTGACTTTAGTCTTGTCAAATCCAGCCTTGTCACCTTTGTTGTAGTTAAGGTTTGTTCTACCAGTCCTCTTCAAGAACCTTTTGGTTCTCAGGCTCAGCATAGCCATCTGCCATTTTAGATCCATTTCTTCAAGATCATCAGGATTCAATTGTTCCAAATCATCACTAATTAGTGCAGTGTGCACATGACTAGTGAAGAAGGATTCTCTTGCAGTATCTTCACAATCTGCAGCTTTTCCTGTAGTATTTTCTGGAACTTGGCCTTTTTCTTCCAGAGCATCACCTTGTCTATATATGATTGTGTACATATACCATTCTTCTCCAAGAGATCTGAGAAACTTTTTGTTGACATCATCATTGTCTGGTTTCACACCAACTTGATTCAATTCACCAATGAGTTTGTTGAACCTATCAAAGATTTGAGATAGGGATTCATTCTTTTGGCCTTTGAAATTTTCAAAGTCCTGTTTTAGTACAGATTTCATGTTTCTTTTGGTGCTTTTGGTGCCAACAAATCTCTTTTCCAGTGCCTGCCACAACATCTTTGCATCATCATATTCAACAAAGAGATGTTGATAATCATTAGGAATGGCCAGCAGAAGAGTGCTTAGAGCTTTGAGTTCGATTCCTCTGTCTTTCTTCTCCTTTTCACACTTGAGTTTGTCTGCTTCAGTTGCAGAACTTGTTGCTTGATTATGAACGGTTTTGTTTCCTTCAACAACAACTTCCCACATGGAATAATCAGTAATAAGCATGTATTGCTTAATACGATTCTTCCACATTCCAAAGTTATTTGGAGTGAGTATAGGGATTTTATTTGGTTGAGTACTTTCATTGTTATCAGTCATGATTAACAATCTGTGTGTTTTAAAGATTAAAACTTTTTGTTGTTCTAAAAATTCGTAGATCTAGAACCAATTAGCTCTGATACCACTTGTCAGGATTGAATAACCAAAACAAGTTATTGTCAACCCAGATCTACTAATAACAAGAAGTTGCAGCGGATCAACACTTGTATTAATATATTAAGAACAATAGAATACTGTATATTGAACGAACAATGAACAATAATATTAAGAACACAGTGATTCACAAAAAGCTTCAATGTATATCATTGATTAACAATACACACGTACGTTTACAATTCGTAAGGAACTACTTATAGGAGTCATTGAAGCCTAACTATTTACCCTAGTTATTCTAGGACTTGATTTACATCGAATTATAAAAGATATACATTGAATAACATTCTATAACTAACTCTGCGAAGATCTCGGACTTGATTTGCTCCAAATACGCGTATCAGTAGTAACTGCAATCACCAGTAGTAAATATGCATCATCAGTAGTAAATGTGATGATCAGTAGTAACTCTGATAATCAGTAGTAAGTCCAAAACCAACGTCAGTAGTAACTACTAATGATCAGTAGTATCTTCAATATGTGCATGATCAGTAGTAAGTTAGTTATAGTGTTCACCAGTATCAACTCATCAGTATCAAGTGTTTCTGCCCCATCAGTAGTAACCATAGTCTTCATCAGTAATAACCATGATCAGTACTAACTGCAGCATCAGTAATAAGTTGAACTGTGATTTGTTCTAATATTTATATTAATGACTAGCTATAACTAATTACACTTAAGTTCCTAAACTATTATTACTATATGTACATTTCGGCCAATAAGTCTTCGTTTTTAGCAAAAAATGGATCTAGCAATTTTTCCTTTATTCAGTCTTGAAGTAGAATCAGCTTTAACGTTGTATAATAGTGAGCTTACTAATTGTAGGTTTTCAACAAACCAGAAGTACTTTAATAAATCTTGATTAGCATTGGAAATCTTTTCTTAATCCTTGTGATTTTATGTCAATCTGTAATGGTTTATAATTGTTGTTTGATAAAGTGTATAAAAGATAATAAGAATTGTCTTGAAATTTTTTTATCGTCCATTAATATTTAAAATCTTAATAGTCTTCATGCTCCTGCTCAAACAAACAATTATTATACACGAGAGGTGGATTGAACATTTTGAATTTTGCTCCTCGACGAGTCATTTGATTCAACTATTCCGAAGAACGAGTCTTTTGCTCCTCGAAGAACGAGTCATTTGCTAAGTTATGCTTTAGCTCACTAAAAATTCAAAAAACCCCCTAACTACAGTTTTTTTGGGCCCGAACGCTAGCTAACTTTTGACTCGTCGAACGCCTGAAACGAGACTTGATTCAAAAGTTATGCACATTTCAATGCAGCCTCTTTCTTCACACGATATTGGGTTTCAAAGATCAAAAGAGAATGTTCCTCCACATCTGGAACTATATCAAATGGGCCGCATGACTCACATATTGATTGAATGTATCATTTCTAGTGAACAGACAAGTAAAAGTAACGAAAACTAACATTCAAAACTTTGACATATCAAGCTAAAGTGCTGCAACTATTTTTTATTTAGTCATTCTTTGTCCTTGGCAACATTATTCAAATGATAGACCAAGTTAGTACTCGTATCTTTTTGACAATTTTTGATGTAGACTAAAAAACGACAGTACGGATTAGACCTATTGATTCTACGAATACCGGGACAATTTAACTAAAAAACACGTTGATTTAAGAATTCCGAGGGATTCCCCTTTAAAAATTGTTCAACACAAACAACACAATTTTAGGAGAGAAAATTCAGTTTTCATATAAACATAAACTAATTATTCCAGTCTCACAAATACACATTAAATATTCTTCAGAATTTTGAATGGGCAAAAAAGACAAACGAGTCATTTCAATACTTTGAAGTTTGAATGGGCCAAAAAAGACAAAGTCCAAAATAATAAAAAAAATACATAAAAACGCAAATAAGGGTCCAAAACAACCGGTGAGGACTGCGAGAACTCAAAAAAAACTCTGAAAATTATCCAAAACAAACTTTTTTCAAAAAAAAAAAAATTAAACATAAAAACACAGCCTATAAGATCAAAAAAAAATAATAAAAAATTTCAGAAATGATCAAAAAAAAAAATATGGATCAGAATTTTAATCCACAAAAAAAATATGGATCATTATTATGATCCACAAAAAAAAGTTGATCATATTTTTTTTTTCAAAATTTTTTTGAGGTGTCCTCGCGAGTCCTCACCGTTTTTTGAGTCCTCACCGGATCCCACTTATATATATATATATATATATATATATATATATATATATATATATATATATATATATATATATATATATATATATATATATATATATATATATATATATATATATATATATATATATATATATATATATATATATATATATATATATATATATAGGGTCCGGATCCGGTGAGGACTCTTTTCCCGGTTAGGACTGCGAGGACTCCAAAAAAAACACTAAAAATGATCCAAAACAAACTTTTTTCAAAAAAATTTCTTTTTTAAATATCTAAATCGCAGCCTATAAGATCCAAAAAAAAAGTTTTTCAAAAATGATCCAAAAAAAAAAAATATGGATCATAATAATGATCCACAAAAAAATATGGATCATTGTTATGATCCGCAAAAAAAAGTGGATCATAATTTTTTTTTCGAAATTTTTTTTTGGTCAAATGTAGTAATTATCATGGTAAGTTATATATATTTTTCGGAATTTTTGAAATATTTATGAGGTGTCCTCGCGAGTCCTCACCGTTTTTTGAGTCCTCACATGATCCCACTTCTATATATAACTCTCCACTATATATATATATATATATATATATATATATATATATATATATATATATATATATATATATATATATATATATATATATATATATATATATATATAGTGTCCGATTCAGCGCAGAACCGTTTAAAGGTGCAGAACCGCAGAACCATCCTAACATCCAATGTTTTCTATATTATACTTAAGTTATACATTTTCATACATGTTGAAACACATTTACACATCCAATGTTTCTAATTTTTTATACACATAATACATAAATATATTACATAAAAAATTGGAAACATTGGATGTGTAAATGTGTTACATCGTGTTTGAAAATGTACACCTTATGTATAACATGGAAAACATTAGATGTCAGGATGGTTCTGCAGTTCTGTAGCTTTAAACGGTTCTGCGCTGAATCGGACCCTATATATATATATATATATATATATATATATATATATATATATATATATATATATATATATATATATATATATATATATATATATATATATATATAGGGTATGGATCAATAGAAAAGGGTCTTTATTTGAAGAAGTTTAAGAAGCAATGCATTTTCGTAAGATAAGCATATATGTATACATATACATACATATATTTATTTGTACATATATATTCATACCATAGATATATATATGTGCATATTCATGCCCGATATATATGTATATATACACATATATATATACATGCATTTTACGTAACTTGCATTTTCAGTCGTAATTTGCATTTTCAATCGGAACTTGCATTTTCATTTACGAAAATGCATATGCATACCGTATATATATGTGTATATATATACATATATACGGTATAAATATGAACATATGCATATCTATAGTATGAATACATATGTATATGTATACATATATGTATATTTTCGAAAATGCATTGTTTCTTTAACTTTTTCAAATAAGGATGCTTGTTTCTTGATCCTTATTATATATATATATATATATATATATATATATATATATATATATATATATATATATATATATATATATATATATATATATATACATATATATATATATATATATATATATATATATATATATATATATATATATATATATATATATATATATATATATATATATATACATATATATATATATATATATATATATATATATATATATTAGTAATTTCACTACAAAAAATCTTAAATACTGAAAATCTTTAGTGTCAACCTAAATTTTCCCCACTAGCGATGATAATTTTGAGGCTATAAAAAAAATCGTGATTAATCTGGAACACAATAAAGTTTTTATTTCTTTTTGCTTCTTTTCTTCTATTCTCTTGAAGTTAAAACTCAGGAAGACGGTGTAAATCTGGGACACAGATAAATAGATAACAAGGAGTTAATGACGCGGGCCCAAATGTAGAAGAGCAGGCCCAAATATTTCTGGAAGCCTAAGACCGTGTAAAGAAATGAGCCCTTATTTGAGTTTTTATGTGTTTTCTATTAAAATGGTGGACTTTATTTTTGGCCCAGTTTATGGCCCGTATGTCCTTTTTGGCACTTTCGAAATTATGGGCCTTATTTAAGGTTTATTTGTGTGGATGAAATAGACAATTCAAGTTTTTCTGGAAATTGTTTCTTTCTTTCTAAAATTGTGTTCTTCGTATTGAACAATTTTTTGAAGGTCAATCTCACGGAATTCTTGAATCAACGTGGTTTTGGTTAGATTGTCCTAGTATTCATTGAATCAACGGGGTCAACCAACACTATCGTTTCTTATTCTACATCAGTTAATGAGCGGTCATTAAGTAGTCACTAAGTTATATGCTTTAAGTATTGTTATATTTTCATATACGTGTCAGATAAAGAATTTGTAATAAACATATTTTATTACCAAGCACTAAGAAAAAAAACTGAAAATATAACAAAAGTATATTGAAGATTGACTATCTCTCTTCCGAGTAGATATATGATTGTTTAAATCTCATATCCCCATACCCCTTACATGACCAAATTGGATTATCTTTATCATACAGAATTTTCCCTATACCTCTATACCCTGTTGGGCGTCTAGACGCTGATTAATCGGCTACCGAGGCCGACTTCTAAAACAAAGTTTGATATTTACTCTTAGTGGGATGGATACATGAGGTCTTCCTCATTCATTTAGTTCACCTAGTCAAGGTATATTAATGGTTCTGAACTTTTTTTATGCAAATGTGGATGTAGTTTTTGCTTACCTGGACTACAATTCTTAGAAATGTCACTTGACTAACATTTGTTCTAAATTTTCTTGTTATGTATACGGGTATATAAAGGTTAAATTATGAAAATCATACATCTACTTAGGATAGAGAGACAGAGCAGACTTCCATACAATTTTAGTAAATTTTCATTTCTTTTCCTAGTGCTTGGTGATAAAAATATATTTTTGTAATAAATTATTTAACATACATGTTATATAAAAAAATATCAATAAGATTTAAAGCATATAACTTAGCTAGTGACTGCGTAATGAGTAATGACCACCAATTTGGTCCGTTGCTAACTCTTCAACTGTGGCCAAGATTTAGTGAAGATATTTTTTGTCTTCACTAAGTGGTCGTTAATAGTGATGACATCTCTGGTCACTAAATTGTCCTGATTAGTGATAATATTTATCTCGTCACTAAATGGTCATCATTAGTGACGAAAATAAAGCTCGTCACTAATGAAGATTTCTCTAGTAGTGAAATGAAAGATATTTCCTTTTCTTAATTCTTTAATATAGCCAATGGGGTGTTAATTCCTCACAAGCCGGTCTGGAATTTTCGGAGGCCCGGTGCATTTTCTGCATTTTCTAAAAATATTTGTCCTAAAACTTAATGATCTAAAATTATATCTTAAAAAAATTCTAACTTTTGGTTTTTAAGATCGCTCATGCTTCTCGTTGGCTGTTAATAATATAATATAATATTATCAGGGCCAATAAGGAACTTAGCGACCAAGGCTAATACATATACAAGAAAAATATGTGGCCCCTTATTTTGGTAGGCCCCGTTCACATGCACTTCTCGAACACCCCTTAAGTCGGCCTTGCCTCATATACAGTTCTTATAATACAGAAAATGCTAATTGTAACTTAAGGGTGAAAAGGATAGGAGTATTGACTATTTGACTTGGTCAATCATTTGAAAATTGTTGAAAGGAAAAGGAGTGAATAACTAAAAAAGAGAAATGATATTTAGTCCTATTATTTGTTTCTACTCATAGTCCTATCCACTTAATAAAATAATATGTGTAATTCACTAATTCTCTCTTTTTAATTTTGACATATGTCTTTATCTAATTAGTAGAACTATGAGTAGAAATAAATGATATGGAATCAATATCATTACTCACTAAAAAAAGTTGATGTACTTTTGCTTTGACAGTTCAGAGTTTTGAATGTTATTTCACGTAACTTATAGTTGTCTTTTCTCTAAAACATGATACATTCAATCAATATGTGAGTCCTACGGCCCATTGATGCTAACATATCAACAACCACACAAGCTTGGTCTTCATATCATTCGTTGAAAAGTGAACGACGATTAGTGCTGTGGAATTCAATTGATTAACCCTTTTGTAAATTAGTGGCACTGTTGGATTAAATATATTGTAACAATAATTTAGCGTCTTAAATGTAATTAGTCATATTTAATCCTTACTATAAATACATAGATTTATAGATTTATACTATCTCCGTCTAAAATTTATTGTCTACATTTCTATTTTTGTTTGTCACAAATAATTGTCTACTCCTAAGTTTCAACCAATCAATAAACATTTAAGTGAGAAAGAGAAAATTTAATTGATTACATAGTATAATTAATGTACTTTTCTTAAACTATATGTTTTTATCTGTTGGATAATAATATTGAGAGAGTAACTAATTATAGTTTAACTCTTATAACTCTTGTATTATTCCATATCCTTTATCCTAATACAAGAAGATTTTTCTCTCTAATCTCTCTCATCCTAATCTCTCTACAATCATTTATAATTGCTTAATCATGGCACTAATCATAAATTTAAAAAGTCACAATTGGTATTAGGCCTAAAATGACTAACAGAACAGAATGAAGATTCGATCAGCACACAAATCCCAGTGGGTTAACTCAAAGAAATCATGTGGACGCTCCAATCAAAGCTATGTTGGAATATGCTTCACGCGTATAACATATAGTTATATGGCTAGTTGTATGTAAAACTAAAGGGTCACACACTTAAACACTAAACACCATCATATCATTAATGTAATTAGTGTAATTGCATTAATATATATATATATTATAGTTTAATATTAAATGTTAATATTGAAACTAATAGTGTGCTTATAAGAAGAACTAAAGGAAAGGGGCTAGAGTGCAACATTGCCAAACTTGTTAAGGAATGCATTTAAAAGGGATTAGGGCAACCATAATCCCCATCCCTAACCAATATTTCGGCCGCCCCTTTGTAACACCCTCTAGGGTTCTTTTGTTCTTCTTCTCCAAGCACAAGGACTAGCATTCTCTTGTGGTGTTCTTGCAAGTGTTGTGTGGACTAGCTTTGGAGGAATTCCCCATTGGAATTCTTGGTTTCGATCGTTCATCTTCTCCAACGGATTGTTAATTTCAAAGGCTTCAAGGGTATGAATTGTTCTTCCTAACTCTTTGATTTTATTTATAGTTTAATTGTATTAATCAATATTAGATCCGTTCATGGTGATTAAACTTTTCCGCTGCGTTTTGGTTTTTGTTTTAACCTAAAATCACCATTAGTGGTATCACGAGTTATTATATTGATGATACAATTAACTAAGTTTTGGTAAAAGTAGCAAAAAAAAAAATACGATTTTTGGTATGTTGCTTAAATCCGATCGGAAAAATAAGAACCCTAGGGTTCTTAATTTTTTTTCCGACTTTTTTTTAAGAGCTAGGGTTTAAAATATGATTTTTAGTAACCCTACATGCTACTTGTTACAAAAACACTAATCAAAAATTAATCTTGTTATTGTTTTTTTGATTATTTGGCTTGGATTTTACATTTAATTTTAGTTTTTGTTGATATGGCAAAACATGTATTTTTGCCATATCCCAAGCCAAAATCTTGTCAATTGTTGATTGTTTGTGCAAACCGATGAAAGCCTAGACCTTGTGATGAATGTGTTGTTGTTTGGTTGTTTGGTTGATTTGGGAAAAGCCGTGTTTTTGGCTTAATTGTTGTATTTTGTTTCAATTTTCACCTTTATGTTTGGTGCCATTTTTTTGGGGCAATTTCATTGTAAAAGTAATTAGAATAGTTTTATTTTATTTCTTTGTACTTTGTAATTTGTTGACCAAAGATGAAGAAAATTTGAAGACAAAACAACAATTTTCGGCACCTCCTGCGTAGCTGCACAAAAACAGACTTTCCCGGAGATTGGCAAATCCGTTGGACCGGAAACCACCGCCAAAAGTTCCGCAACTGAGAGACCTACAACTTTCCAGAAGGCTGGGAAGACTAACGAAGAATCCTTCAGTGACTTTTCGGGCTTCAAATGCTGCTGGAATTTTCTGGCAGATTGCACTTTTTCACAATTTTGGGTTCTACTTGCTCAAGAATGTCTTGGAGCAAGTGGGAGCCCATTGGGTTTATGTAGGCCCGTTTGGATTCATGTTGGCCCGTCCCCTAGTTTGACCCTTCGGTCCGTCGTGATGACTCACGTGACCGAACCTAGGATTTCATCGGTCGAGGTTTGCACAAAATTTGTTGCATGTTTTATTTTTGTTTGTGGTTGTTTTCTTTTCTATTAGATACAAGTAGTAAAACAATTAAAAACGGTTTTTTGACACAAACACTAAAACATCCAAACATTTAATCATCGATGATTACTAGTTAATCATTGATGATTAAACCTTTAATCTAAAATCGTTTTGAGATTAAACTAAGTTTAAATAAGATTTGAAACTTATCACTTAATAATCGCTAAAAGTTTTTACCGTTTATTAAACAACTTATGAAGTGGTATGAATGAAGTACATGATTCATTCATATCTTAATAAAATTTTATTAAATTAAAATTTAACATACCTAAAATTTAAGTCACGCCGTCCAATCGGTTGTAAATCACTTGCTTCTATTTTTGAATTCACGTGAGACGTGGTTCGAATCTAGATCCGAGGTCATTATTCTCTACGCGTGAGACCTAGAACTATTTTGACATGATTTCACATTGGATGACTTAATCGAGTTAACGGTGAGACCTTGACTCGAGGCGACGATGCGACAAACATGCCACTTGACCCTAGATGCTTGTTCACTAGGTGCCATGAAGTCTCATACCTCTAAGAGTTGCACTTGTAATGCAATTGTTGATCGTCACCTACCTATTGAATCTATCCCCTCTAGCAGATCAACTGATGCGGCGATAGGAGCTCAATGGGATCTTAGCTTTTAATTAAAATTAATTGGGTAGTTAATTGATTAAAAGAAATTAATTATTGAAAATACTAATTAATGAATTTTGATATTTTGTAGATGACTTCTACTAATCAAACCCTAACTCACACCACCATTCGTTCCGTTCTCGAAAAAGAGAAACTTGATGGAACAAACTTTGTGGACTGGGCTCGTAACCTAAGGATTGTCCTTAGGGCAGAGCACAAGTACCACCATTTGGAGGAGGCAATGCCCCTACCCCTGCTGCTACCGCCACCGCTGCTGTTCGTGCGGCCTATACCAAGAGGTTCAATGAACAGCAAGAGGTCGCCGCGCTCATGCTGGTGAGCATGACCCCCGAGATTCAGAAGAATCTCCAGGACCTCACAGCATTCGATATGATGGCTGAACTTAAGACATCATATCAAAAGCAAGCTGATCAGGAACTCTTTGACACGGTCAAAGCCTTCCATGCTTGCAAGCAGGAGGAGGGACAGTCTGTTAGCTCTTATCTCTTGAAGATGAAGAGTTACCTAGACCAGATGGAGAAACTTGGCTACCATATGCCTCATATCCTTGGAATTGGGTTAATTCTAACCTCACTTCACAAGGACTATGCACCGTTTGCCATGACTTATCATATGCATAGTATGGGGAAGACTTTCGCCGAATTACATGCTATGCTGAAACAAACGGAAGCTGGGCTACCCAAGAAAACTCCAACCCCTACTGTCCTTGCCATAAGGCAAGGAAAGATCCAAAAACCAAAACCGCAAGTAGTTGCTAAGGGACAAGGCAATGGAAAGCAAGTTTACAAGCCCAAGCCAAAGGTTCCCCCACCTACTCATAAGGAGCATCCTGCTAAGGATCTTGCTTGCCATCACTGCGGTGAAACAGGCCACTGGAGGAGGAATTGTCCTGCCTACCTGGCTGAGTTGATGAAGAACAAAGCCAACAAGGTTGGCACATCAGGTATCTTCACAATAGAACTATATGCTTTCCCTAAGAAATCATGGGTATATGACACTGGTTGTGGTACTCACATTTGTAATACCATGCAGGGTCTAAGGGGAAGTAGAAGGCTAAACCATGGAGCTTTGGACTTGTACGTAGGCAATGGAATGCGTGCACCGGTCGAAGCTATAGGAAGCTATGATTTAATCCTTCCTAATGGTTTAATTATTGTATTAGACAATTGTCACTATGCGCCTAGTATTACTAGGGGTATAGTATCGCTTTCATGTTTGTGGAATAATGGTTTTATTCATACTTTTACGGATTATGGTATTTCAGTTTCGAAGGAAAATGTTTTCTATTTTAATGCTATTCCTTGTGATGGTATTTTTGAGATTGACATGCATAATCGTATCACAAACAGTAGTTCTATTTATACATGTAGCAATAAGAAATCCAAGAAGAATTTGGATTCTACTTACCTATGGCATTGTTGTCTTTGCCATGTTAACAAGAAACGCGTTTTAAAATTACAAAACGATGGGCTTATAAAATCAGATGATTCTGAATCATTTGATAAATGTGTTTCTTGTATATCTGGTAAAATGGCGAGCAAACCTTTCTCCCATGTAGGCGAAAGGGCCAATGATCTACTTGGACTCATACATACCGATGTATGTGGCCCTTTTAGAACTAGAACTAGGGAAGGTGCTACCTACTTCATTACTTTCACTGACGACTTTAGTCGTTATGGTTATGTTTACTTGATTAAACATAAACATGAAACCTTTGAAACGTTCAAAGCTTTCCAAAATGAAGTAGAAAATCAACTCGGCAAGAAGATAAAAGCTCTCCGTTCTGATCGAGGAGGAGAGTACATGAGCCATGAGTTTCAAGACCATCTAAAGAATTGTGGGATTGTCTCACAATTCAATCCCCCTTATACACCACAGCATAATGGTGTATCAGACAGGAGAAATCTCACCTTGTTAGACATGGTCCGATCGATGATGAGTCCTACCACTCTGCCTCTATCCTTTTGGGGTTATGCACTCAAGTCGGCTGCTCGCATACTGAATATGGTTCCCACCAAGAAGGTTGAAAAGACACCATATGAGATATGGCATGGGAAAGTCCCTAACTTGTCTTACTTGAAGGTCTGGGGTTGTGAGGCTCTCGTGAAACGAGACACACCGAACAGACTTGAACCCAGAGCTGTCAACTGCATCTTTATAGGATACCCTGAGGAAACGATGGGTTACTATTTCTACTACCCACCTGAGCAAAAAGTAATTATTGCTCGTTATGCTGAGTTTCTTGAGAGCAATCTCATTTCACAAGAAGCAAGTGGGAGTACAATCGACTTCGACGAGATTCCAAGCGATGAAGATGAACAACCTATTGTAGATACTAGCGAACATCAAGATGAGGCTGAACATGAAACTGTTCCTGTTGCACCTCAAAATGATGAAGTCCCCATTCGAAGGTCGGTCCGCAAGGACACCTCATGCACCTGAATGATATGGTTTCCAAATCGATGCGGAGGAGCTGAGTTTAGGGGATCATAATGAACCCCCTAACTATCGAGCTGCATTAGCAGATTCTGAATCTGACAAATGGCTTGATGCTATGAACGCGGAAATGCAATCCATGAAAGATAACCAAGTATGGACTTTGGTTGATCTTCCTCCTAATAGTAAGACTGTTGGCAGCAAGTGGCTCTTCAAGAAGAAGACCGACATGGATGGCAATGTACACACCTACATAGCTCGGTTGGTGGCAAAAGGTTACACTCAAACCTATGGGATTGACTATGATGAAACCTTCTCGCCTGTTGTCGACGTTAGAGCTATTAGGATCATCATAGCCATAGCAGCGTACTATGACTATGAGATTTGGCAAATGGATGTTAAAACTGCTTTCTTAAATGGACACCTCAACGAAGATGTCTAGATGGTACAACCTGAGGGATTTGTAAGTACAAAGCACCCTAAGAAAGTATGTAAGCTTCAAAGGTCCATTTATGGACTAAAGCAAGCATCCAGAAGTTGGAACAAAAGATTCGACGAGGAAATCAAAATGTTTTGTTTCACTCAGAATCCCGACGAGCCATGTGTATATGTAAGAGCTAGTGGGAGCATTGTCGTCTTTCTAATCCTATATGTCGATAACATACTACTCATAGGAAATAACATTCCAATGCTACAAGATGTAAAATCCTGGCTTGGGAAGTGCTTCGCTATGAAGGATCTAGGGAAAGCGGCATATATACTTGGTATAAAGATCTACCGAGATAGATCAAAGCGGTTAATCGGACTAAGTCAAAGTGCGTACA
The DNA here is from genome assembly GCA_963853835.1 of Calendula officinalis. Classification (NCBI taxonomy): domain Eukaryota; kingdom Viridiplantae; phylum Streptophyta; class Magnoliopsida; order Asterales; family Asteraceae; genus Calendula; species Calendula officinalis. The sequence continues at coordinate 57,269,417 of OY970830.1, forward strand.
TTGATAAGATTCTAAAACGGTTTAGAATGGATGCTTCCAAACGTGGAAACCTCCCTATGCAACACAATGTACACTTGAGTAAGACTCAAGGACCGTCCTCACCTGATGAGATGAAACGTATGCGTGATGTCCCCTATGCCTCGGCAGTAGGGTCAATCATGTATGATGTACGGTGCACAAGACCTGATGTAGCGTTCTCTCAGAACCTTACAAGCAGATATCAACAGAATCCAGGTGAGAGTAACTGGACTGCTATTAAGAACATACTGAAGTATCTTAGGAATACTAAAGATATGTTTCTTGTTTATGGTGGTGAAAGTCAAGAAGAACTAAGCGTGACTTGTTATACTGATGCTAGTTTTGAGACTGATAGAGATGATTCCAAATCTCAAACGGGGTATGTTTTCGTTTTGAACGGAGGCGCTGTTGATTGGAAGAGTGCAAAGCAGAGCACTATCGCTATTTATTCTACAGAAGCTGAATACATTGCAACTACTGAAGCTGCAATGGAAGCTGTTTGGATGAGGAAATTCATTTCTGGGCTTGGAGTTGTCCCCAGCAATGAAAGACCTATGGATATGTACTGTGACAACACAGGTGCTATCATCATTGCCAACGAACCCGGTGTTCAGAAAGGCGCCAGACATTATCGGAGGAAGCTTCACTACATTAGAGATGCGATCCTAATGGGAGATGTACGCTTACTCAAAGTTCATACAGATGACAACTTAGCTGATCCTTTCACGAAGCCAATGTCATGTACCAAACATATTGAGCATGCTAGAAACATTGGACTTCGACCAGCTAGTAGTTTCATGTAATCTGTTTTAGTATTTGGATAATGGAACATTGAGCAGTTTTTATTGCAATAAATTGATATATTTGATATGATCGTTTTTATATGAATATCTACTGTGTTCTGTATTTGCATGTTTATATCCATGAATATTTACTGTGTTTTATATTCTAAATTGTCCATTGTCATATTAATAATATGGGAATATTATTAAGACAAATTTGAGGGCATTGATGACATTATCTTAGTATGACTAAGGATGATGAAATCAAACTCACATGTCGTTCATAACGATGCACGATTGGACTGACCCAACCTATGAGAAATCACTTCCTGGATTTATGTCACAAGTGAATCTCACAAAGGCTTTGTCACTTATCCTCTGACTTGAGATGCAAGTTGGTCTGTGTGTGTAGAGGGGTAAACTTTGATGTGGTTAAACGCTGACCTGAATAAGGATGCTATAACAACCATTATCGGGTTTATCATTAAGCATATGACAGACACGTGCAGTCAATAAAGAATTTGTTCCTCCACGTATGTGGATTAGATACTACTGGGCCCCTCGATGATTTTGAATAGATGTATGTGTGGCCACACCCATAAGGTAATCAAGATGAATCTTGATTGGTTTTGGTAATCTATTTCATTACATAGATCGAGAAACAGAATCGTTGAAGTTTTAGATTGACATTGATCCTTGTCTAAAATTCAACATAATATCAGTAACAAAAGGATAACTGCTTGAAAACCTTTGAACAAAGATTTTATGAAACTCCTCATATACTCCTAGGGGCATTGGCGGGTTGCTAGACTCTAACCTTTGCTTGTATAACTACTTGATGTTATCACGTGCGCAAGTGGGAGCTGTTGGAATATGCTTCACGCGTATAACATATAGTTATATGGCTAGTTGTATGTGAGCCTAAAGGGTCACACACTTAAACACTAAACACCATCATATCATTAATGTAATTAGTGTAATTGCATTAATATATATTATAGTTTAATATTAAATGTTAATATTGAAACTAATAGTGTGCTTATAAGAAGAACTAAAGGAAAGGGGCTAGAGTGCAACATTGCCAAACTTGTTAAGGAAGGCATTTAAAAGGGATTAGGGCAACCATAATCCCCATCCCTAACCAATATTTCGGCCGCCCCTTTGTAACACCCTCTAGGGTTCTTTTGTTCTTCTTCTCCAAGCACAACGACTAGCATCCTCTTGTGGTGTTCTTGCAAGTGTTGTGTGGACTAGCTTTGGAGGAATTCCCCATTGGAATTCTTGGTTTCGATCGTTCATCTTCTCCGACGGATTGTTAATTTCAAAGGCTTCTAGGGTATGAATTGTTCTTCCTAACTCTTTGATTTTATTTATAGTTTAATTGTATTAATCAATATTAGATCCGTTCATGGTGATTAAACTTTTCCGCTGCGTTTTGGTTCTTGTTTTAACCTAAAATCACCATTAAGCTAACCATATGATTGAACCAAATTACCAACAAACCAATTAAACAGAATTAAGTTGACCATAACTTAGAATGCAAAAACTCGCTATTATTACGCAGACTGAATTAAACGTTTTGATCGACAATTTATGATCGATATCAAATCCTAAGATCCGAGTGAGAGATTCAATTGAACAACCCAGGCAGAAAGAAACATAAACTGAATCTCTGTTCGAATCGAGCCATGTGTGAGTATTAGGGTTTGGAGAGGGATGAAACCGGAGATCAACTCACGTAAAGTTTGATGTAGATTAAAAAACGATAGTATTTAGATTGGACCCATTGATTCTACGAATACCAGGATAATCTAACCAAAATCATGTTGATTCAAAAATACTGTAGATTTTGGGTCTTCAAAACTAGTTCAACTCAAAAACATAATTTTGAGAGACAAAAATCAAATTTCATAAAAACTTCAGTTGATTATTTCATTTACACATACACTTAATTTAAAAATGGCCTAAAATTTCGAATGGACCAAAAAGAGACAAACGGGGCATAAACTGGCAAATACACTTGAAACTCGACTCGAGCTCAATCGACCCTTTCTTTTCAAACTCGATCTCGACTCAATTCGACAAGGTTATCAGTATAGTGTATTGATTAACTCGATATGTTTAAGCTCGACAGCACTCAACTCGGTACTTTCAAACTCGACTTGATTACAATATATATTAATATAAAAATATGCACATACATAAAAGATGAAGTAAAATATATTTTTGGAACAAATTTTTTTAACTTCCATGTATATAAAAAAAATATTAATAATAATTAAAGCATATAACTTAGTGACTACTTGATGACCACCTATGCAGCACAAGGACTTAAGCCTCATAGATGTTCATGAATTATATGAGTATCTACATCAAAATGAACCTATGGTGAAAGGAATCGTCAAAACTAGGCAAGATAATGCAGACACACTTGAAATGTTGGCCAAACAAAACCAGGCTCTCAACAAAGGTATCAATGAAGCAATGATTGCAGCACAATCAAAAGAAGTGGTAAAAGAAGAACCAGAGACTCTGATCCCAGCGGGGACAAATGATGAAATAGAGTCGGTTCATCAAGCTTTAGCTCTCATTTCAAGCTATAACAAAAGTACTTCCAAACCTCTTGAACTACTGCACATGGATTTATGTGGTCCAATGAGCGTTCAGAGTCTTGCTAGAAAACGTTATGTTTTCGTTATTGTTGATGACTACTCCAGATACACATGGGTTTATTTCCTTCGCTCAAAGGATGAAGCGGCAGAGATCATCATCTCATTCATCAAGAAAACTCAAGTGAACCTGGAATTAAATGTTCAAACAATCCGTACCGACAATGGTACTGAATTCAAGAATCGGGTCCTTGACTCTTACCTTGAATCTGCTGGCATCACCCATCAATTTTCCGCTGCATGAACTCCTCAACAGAACGGTGTTGTTGAAAGACGAAACCGTACTTTAGTGGAAGCTGCTCGTACGATGCTTTCATTCTCAAAACTTCCGCTGTCGTTATGGGCGGAAGCCATCAGCACCGCCTGTTTCACACAAAACCGCTCAATCATCAACAAAACATACAACAAAACTCCATATGAGCTTATCAACAATCGGATACCAAATGTAAACTTCCTTCACATCTTTGGTAGTCGATGCTTCATCTTGAATGATAAAGACAAACTCAACACGTTTGAAGAGAAAGCTAAGGAAGGAGTCTTTATTGGATATTCAAAGGATTCAGCCTCATTCAAAATTTACAACCGATCCACAAGAATGGTCAGAGAAAGTGTTAATGTAGAAACATTCCCGCTTGATTCGCTGTCAACTGGCATTGAAAGACCTCTACCTACAACCTCATCTAACCATTCAACATCTCTGAATGATCTTGAAATCCTATTTGAACACTTCTATGATGAATATCACAACGTCAGACATCCACCTCCACCCCACCCCCACCCCCACCTCCACCTCCGGCAGATGTTCAATCCATTACCGCTCCGGAAATCAACAGTCCATCCCCAAATGTATCCCCATCACCTACCTCACCTGCTCCAACCTCACCAATACCCACAGTAAATGCTGGTCCTTCCACATCAACACGAGGAACTCAATCTTCACCAGTCGATCATCCACCTCCGTCAGATATTATCGCTCCACTGGTGATTGACTTCTCCAAATTCCATCTTCCACGTGTTGAACCACCACCTCCGATCAACCCCCCAAATCTTGAAACTGCAATAATACCACATCCTGCTTTCACTGATAATTCCAACGTTAACCCTGGTCAACTCCCACTTCCTCATTCTACTAAGTGGACAAAGGAACATCCTTTGGATCTAATCATCGGAAACCCGGAATCCTCGGACCAAACTAAAAGGGCTACAGCGGATGAATGTCACCATGCATCATTCTTAAGTTCCACTGAACCTAAGAAAGTTAGTGAAGCGCTTTCCGATCCAGACTGGATAATTGCAATGCAAGAAGAAATTAATCAATTTGAAATTAATAATTGCAACCACCGTCTTCATTCCTCATACCATCTCCATCACCACCGGTATTGCATCGAGGGTCCTTGTTACTCCACCGTCTACAATTGAAATGACCCTCCCTCAACGAACTACACTATCCGAGGCTACCACCACAACCACTACCCCAACCCCAACTCCAGATCTACAAATTACTCCTCATATCGCTTCAGCCTTACAAACGGTGAATACACGGCTGGCGAATCTTGAGAGTAGACTGGAGAACATTCCACCTCCCCCCGGCTCTAGGCAAAAGAAGCTCTGAATGGCTTCTGGCATCATCTCGTCAATACACACTTGAAGAATTAAAAGAGATGCTCACGCTCCGCACACGAGAGTTTCTTGAGTCATGCTCACAAGATCCTCTATTTCAATGGAGGCCGGAGGACCCTGAAAATGATCCTTAGGGCGAAGGAAAAAGAAGGAGACTGGAGCAGGGAGGATCAAGCTCTCATCACACAGCAGGTGGCAGTCAATCACAACAACAGCCCAGCTCCTCTCATCAAGGACAGGGAGGAGGCCCACAAGATGATGACTATATCGATGATTGGGCTGTTGTTGAATTCGATTACTCACAGGTGTTGAACGTTGAACCACTTAACTAGTGGCGAGTGGACAAACATGAAGATATATTGCCAATAAACAGCCTCAAACCAGCAGAGATGACTGAAGAACAAACGCTCCAATCTATGAGTCATATACAATCTATAAATGCTGAGTTTGAGAACAACCGCTCGAGAAGCGTTCACCGGGTTCTGAGGAAGGCGGCGGATACAGTGATTAATCTTCCAAGTGATTAAGAAGAAGATAAGGTAGTGAATGACACTTTCACCGAACCACCTCCAGATGACAACTTTGACAGTGAAGCATCCGTTGCGGAGGAACCGAAGGAGGTGGAACGAATCCCTTTCACCCGAGAAAACTACCATAAATTCTTCTACGACTACGACTCACTGGTTGCCTCAAGATCAAAGGAACCGGAACCACCAACTGCTTCTCCAAAACATGATATACCGGTCTTATCCGATAGCGAAAAGAGGGCAGCGAATAGAGCTAATAAACGTCGCTTAAAAATCTCCAAAAACCTCCTATTCCAACAAATCAAGATTCCGTTTGTTGAATACCTCTTTACGGCTATCTTCCAGGAAACAGAGCTGCCCATCATATATCAAGATCTATACAAAGAGGTGATTCTGCCACCACGAGAAAAGAAAATGTACTATCTCACAATGTGGTATCTTAAGGGCAAACCAACTCGTTACAACAAATCACCAATCAAACAGCTCCTGGAGATAACGACCAACCACTTCTCAGGCTATTACTGGTATACAATCTTCAAGATTCGCAGAGAAGATGATCAACTGTACACAATTGATGAAGGCGACTTCTACATTCTCGAACCTCGAGATATAGAATGTCTATACAATGAAGTACGAATTCTTCCAGACAACCCACATCCAGTGAAAAATCATGCGAGAAATTTCAATCAGGCTGCTCTGAAACGTTTTATGCTGGTCAAAACTCTTGCTGCACGAATGGAAGACGTACAAATGGCGTTTGAGAGTGGCACAGAAAATGTTCACCTGGCTGCACCATACCGATCACTTCCTTCCGAAATTCAAACGCGGAAAACTATCATTCTGGGTGAACCTAACTTGGGCATGAGCTACAAAAACAAATTCAACGAAACACAATTCTTCCGTGTTTCAGAAATAGCCAAGTTCTGTGACAGTACACTACAACTCCTGAAGAAAAAGCTGAAGAAGAAAGGCAGACACTTGAACAGAAAACCCAGCAATCCAGATCACACCTCTTTACAAACCAACATCGTCAAACTAATTACTGCCATTGATGAACGATTAAATTGGCGCGCGGTTATTAGACACTTTGAGGTTCACCTGGGGGTACGAGACAGATCAAAAACGCCCACCTTCTCACTTACGATCGCAACCCACCGCAAAAATGCGGTCAATATCATGGGCTTCGATGGCCGGACGAACCAGTTGTTCTTAGACGACAAGATCAGAGAAGGTGACCTGCGTAAAATTAAATTGCTGGGAGGCATTAACCTATCCAAACTGTCAACATTCTGAGGGATGGCTTCTGATCAAAACAGATTCAGAACCCGATCATCAAAACCAAGCACGAAGCTCAATCACTCTTCACCGCAAAAACTCTCCTTCAACCCTCTGACGATGTTTCAGGTACGTCCTCAAACCTCTAAACATTTTCATGCCGTTGTTTTGTCAAGGGGGAGAAATATTAATTCTAGGGGGAGAATTATTATTTCTAGGGGGAGAAAATATAGAAAACAAAACAAAATACCCGAATAAAAAATGTTTTATGTTTGTAACGTTAATTTAAGTCGTTGTAATATCCGTAAACGATCTCTTTACTAGTTACCTAGTAAAGATAACATCTGTTCATTACAGATTCTTTTAATTCTCGTTACTTACTACCTCAAAAGACATACATTCCCATGGTCTGCCAGATCCGGCCTTACCTTCCCAGGGAAATATTTCTGCCAACTGGTAAATGTGAGGGTATACGTCTAGGGTATAGAATTAGGTGAGTGCAAGGTGATGTGAAACATGATAAATTTAAGAAAACACACCTTTGAGTGCATCCAAACCGTTAACAAACCGGGCAACCATACAAATAGGTGATAATTCATGCGTTGAATGTTTCACTAGACTTTACTGGCCCAGTAAAGCAAATGCACGCCACCACCAACTACTCAAATTCCTCTCAACAGGAATTTGTTTCATTTCATTAGGGGACGTAGCACAAAATCTACTGACTACTCATTCGGAGTAAGTCGGTACTGAAACAAAAAAACCTCCTGCCCCGGGTTAAGTCTCTTTGTATGCACAGTGTGTCTAGTTCTCACCCCTAATAATCTTTCCAATATAGGACACTTGCACTACAAAAATGGATCTCCGTGAATCCATCGGAACACTCGTAGTGGCATCACAATCTGATGTATCACGAGGATCGAGTGGAAATCCTGCTAGAGCTAAAATCACGCCAACTCTAAACGCAGGTCACACATTTGAATCAACGGTTGTGCAAACGACTACCGATTCATACCGTGTGCTAACGATACTCTAAGTGAGTCCGGTGTTACCAAAAATCCATGTGAAAACTCCTAAAACGAAACATCTTTTAAAAAGCTGATTATAATGCACATGAGCGTAATAGTCCACTCTCAAATTACTCCTAAGATCTGCTATATCCAGCATGATCTTCCCCGGAGCCACTGACAATATAGGAACCAAAAAGTGAGGGTCCTAGGTCTAGGTGAGCAGAATCAAGTATCGCGGGATCTTGATTGGGGTGCGCTGAGGTAAAAATTGAGAGGGGGTATGAAGTATGGGGTGCAAATCAGCTTATCACATGGTAAAACCAAAAACGAGGGTGTGGTTGAAAATGAAAAAGTGAGTTGAGTGAGGAGCGTGTGTTAAAGGGTTAAAGAAAACGGAAAACCCTCCCTAAACCGAACAAATGACCGGGTAGCCACATCTATTTCAGACTGCATAAGTTGCTTTCTGATTCAGACATCATGGACCCAGTGCTGCAATTCACAACCCCCACTGACCACTCAAGTACAAAAAGTACTTGTTTCCAAATCACGGAGTTAACCACATCCACTATCAACATCTCATTTGGAGATTGTTGATATTGAAAAAGAGGACCCAACTTCAGTCCTCGCATTCGTTTGTCCACATATAGAGTCTAGAACCGAATTAAATTTCTCTAGGACACAGACATTCTACCAAGCATATCTTTGTGATATTGCCGGAACATTCATAGTGATACCAAAAATATTGGTATTCCACGATGATTGAATGGAAATCCTACCAGTGCTAACATCAAAGCCAACACTGAATGTAGGTCACACAGTTTCTATAACTGTTGTGCTAACAGGCAATCTATGTGATCCTGGGTTACCCTGATACCTTTGTGTACGAAGATCTGACGACTGTACTCCATTCTTATCAACAACAGTCAATACAGCAGATAAGGGATTCCATGACCGTACTCCAACATCATCAACAACGGTCAGAAAATCCAAATCAAATCGATATACCGCACTTCTACGACTGCAACAAACATCAGGAACCAAGGATCAGTAGCAAATCGACAACGCCACAACTTCAAGAAAGGACTTCCGCTGCAAACCGCTCTATCTATGGGTCCACATTCCGTTGATTTGCCTGAAGTCTTCTGTAATAATTTATATTGGTTGAAAAGCCAATTAAAAGTATGTCTGTCATCGATTATCAAAAGCTGATGCTGATTTCTCAAACAGAACTGCACAACGGTTTCACACTCATCTCCAGCTTTACAAACAAGGAAGACTTCAAAGATATGCAACCTAGACTATTGTTACAAATGAGGAGATTGTTAGGACTTATATTGTTGTAAATAATAGTCTAGGGGGCAAGATTGCCAACATTGTATAGTAGTTTGATTAGTCTTAGGATTAGTCTTAGGATTAATTAACGAATTAAGGACATCGTATATAAACCAAATTGTAATCCTTAATTCCTAACTTTTGCCATTAATCAAAACATCTCTTGCAATTGTTCTCTCCTCCCTCTCTCTACTTTCTCTCTCTAAAACCCTCATCTTCTTCACCAAGTTTCATCACAAATTCATCATCTAATCATCAAGCCATGGATTGATTGTTGTTTTAAGCTTTTCATCCATTAACTAGTCAAACCCGTCTAGCCCAATAGTCTATTTAATTAAACAATTAATTAAACACTACGTTATTTCTCGTGTTCGTTGATTCCTCGAGGGCAACCCGAACAGGACTCTAAAATACCTGAACCGGAATACCGGTTTATTTGATGTGTTGGACACCAATTCCAACAGTACTTGTCTTTTCTCTAGAAGTTAATATTACATTCAACCAATATAGCAGTCATAACCGGCCCTGGGATTGTCGGGGACCTAGACGAATAATGATTTCGGGGCCCCTATCATAATCACAAAAATAAATATCAACTTATTCCTCCAATCCCCTTAACATTTGTAGAGCACTAGAGCAAAGTTGCTGAGAAAAATAGAAATGATAATCTTTGACTTACTCAAAAAATAGAGAAGAGTTTAAAATTATGGGCCCAATTTAATATTTTTCTATAGTCGTGGGCCAACAACTTATAGGGTAAGGGCCAGTACCAGCCCATTGATGTTAACATATCAACAATCACACAAGCTTTGTCTTCATATCATGAAATATCGCAAAGCGGTAATGGTGAACATGAATAACGTTTTTTGGTTGTGTTAAGGTTTCTAATGGTATGCTAGATGTAGAAAAGGAGAAAAGGGGGAATGAAATGGCGGGCGTGAAGGAAAAATGTAACACCCTAAAATTTACAAGATTTTTAAAATTTTTGAAAACAAAATTATAATCAAAAGGTCCCATAGATAAATCTCAGATATTAATATTTAACATTTAAAACGTATTTATTGCGGAAATAGTTAAGATAAAGTAAAGTGTTTTAAAATATTAAATGATGTCCACATCAGTAATGAAAAGATACAGCGGTCAACCGTCCACCTTCTCCTTTCCTTTGCTGGTACCTAAAACAATGTGGGGGAAAGTTTGGGTCAGCTGGGGAAGCTGAGTGAATAATTCTCAAAATGCAAACAATCATAACATACAACACATGAGGGCACATCGGTGTACTCCTACTCAGAATCTACTCGATTAATTACTCAGATTTATTTCTCAGATTTTATTACTCAGATTTTAATTTATATAGCGCGCTAGTGTGACTTGGGCCGAGAGATCAACCTCGACCCGCCTCACACCACCTCAACACCTGTACTCTTCGGTGTTGAGTCAAAAGGCCTGGCACCAGTACTCTTCGGTGCCAAGTCAAAACGTCTGACACCAGTGCTCTTCGGTGTCAAGTCAGATATATTATGTTTAATGTTTAACTCAAAACTCAGAAACTCAGAACTCAGAAACTCAGAACACAAGATGCTAGATCACAGATAACTCAGATAACAGATGACTCAGATAGCAGATATGGTGCAAGTAATGTAACATGTAAGTCATGCATGTATAACGTTAAAACTGAATACACAGTGAGAATACTCACCTTAGCTTTGCTAGCTTCCAAACATCCACGCAACAGCCAAAAATAAGTACCGAGACACTCCCGGGCCTATATCACATATACAATAAAACCCTAGTCAAAAGCCGACCTCAAAATACCAACAAAATCAGAATCTGCCCAACCCGCGACCACTTATCATAACAGCTATAACTATCATACCGTTATTCGGAAAAACATCAAATTTTTACAGCAATTAAAAGACACCTAACGCTAGAATTTGTCTTCACAAAGTTCGGCTCGGTTTTGCCCCGAAGGGTCCCAAAACAGGCCTGCAACAGAGTTGATCAATACTGGATTTCAGCACTGCAGCCTCTCGCAAAGCTGCCCGTAACTCACAAACAGTAACTCCAATAAATTATTTAAAAAATATGTGCGGAAAGGTACAAAGACAGGCTACGGAAGTCTAGAAGACCCCGAGCCCCGAATCTGACCCGAAGCAGGTCAAAAACTGACCCGAACAGGTCTAACAGAAGCTGTCCAAAAACTTGCTTTATTTTAAAACTCGATTAAATAAACTCGACTTGGCAACGGAAAAACCCAAGCTTCCCAAAAACGAAACCCGGCAGTTCAAAATCTCAGTTTCTCGACATATGACTATTTTTCTAAAACTTAATGGTAAAAAAATTTCCCGATTAGGAAACCAAGAACCCTACGGGTTCGGTTTCCCCTTCTATATAAAATTCCGATTTTATAGAAACGATTAAGCCAACAAACCCACCGAGACAACCTGAGGCTCGGCCTCGGCTGCCCGATTCGCATTTTCTAACCGGGTCTCAAAACAGTGAAACGATCTTAGGTTAATCTAGGTTACGGAACAAATTACTCGATTGAGACATTACAACAACAAGTCCATAACCAACCCATAAAAACTGCAGCAGCCCTACCCGCTGAAGGTTAGGATCGACCAAATAACAACTAAAAAGAAACGAGTTACGGGAGGAACAAAAAGGAACCAAGAATCTACCAACTCAAACGGCTTCCGCGTCTCGTTCTTTCTTTTCTACTCTGGCTCGACACGGAGATAGTTCGCTGCACGATTGATGATGATGAATCCACAACACAGAAACACAAAGAAAATGATTAGAACCGTACGGGATTTGCAAAGGAAATCAAGAATTAACCGAGATAAAAAAAACGGGGTTACCAATACACCTTCTGCTCGAATTAATATCACTGGTTAGCCGTGTCTTCTGCTCGATCGCTATACACCAGGGGGAAAACAAGACACCACAATTGCTATTAGGTTCGGTTTGACTAACTGGAAGAATCGAATAAAAGAAAAACCCGGAAGAGAACTATACCGATCACTCTCCTGCAATCCACTTGTCTGCTCGATTGATGGAGATGCTCGATCACTGAATTGAAGATGGAAGGAAGATGGTGTTGGCTGGAGAAAAACGAGAGAAGGGGGCGCTCTAATCAACAGCTGCTAGGGTTCAAGTGAAACAGTATGTATGTCGACACATGGGAGGAAGTACGTAAAGGAATTTAAGCCCCAATATCTGGAAATGGGTTATCTCGATTGTGGGCTGTTATCACTAAATGGGTTAAGGATTTAATTATTGATTGGGCTGAAGCTTAATACCATGTCTCACGTTTTTACTAGACAAATCGCCACAAGGGGAAAAATTTGCTTATCTTAGCCAATTACTTTAGCTCAATGGATTAATCGGATTCCGGCCTTAGCCTACAGTCGGCCTCAGCCCGACAACTAATTACTGGGAAATCAAACGTCACTTAAAAATGAAACATCACCTTAAAAATTACTTGTATACACAAGGCGTCACACATATTTATCATATCAACATCACATAATAAGGATCATATAAACGCGTAACCAAGACGTCACATATTATTTCACTAAATAATATCAAATAAGTAATACAAAAATATTTTAAATGAATAAAACGTAATTAATTTAAATTATAAAATTTGGGGTGTTACAACTCAACTCCACTTGAAATAGACTTCGTCCCCGAAGTCATCGCTTGGAAGAAGCTCAGGGTAGCGATCTCGCATCTCAGACTTAGGCCCGCCAACAGCATACATCTTCAAATAGGAAGGCACAAAAAGTTTATGAATAAAAGAAACTCTTCAGGGTGACCTACTCAATCAGAAGAACTACGACTCTCGCAAATTCATACAAATCTTTCATCTCCAGTGGCCCAAGACGAAAAGGGCTTATAATCAGAACGTTCTCTAAGAACCTCAGTTAATCGCCGAAAATGGTGTCAATAACATGCGCGAAATAACCCACGATATTCTGCTGAAGTTGTCTTCCTACTCTCGCAGCCGAACACGGTGTCTGCAGCCAGCGATTAACGTAGCGTTAAATCTCCGATTCAACTCCACTTGGAATTTACTACGGATTTGTTTGTGCCGACAGTTGATCCCGGCGTGGTACTCGGTCGTCCAACCCATACTCATTACCATACACGGCTCTCTCATGACGTTAGGGATAAGGTTTATAGGAAATTTTCTCGCACAACCTTATCAAAATAATAATCACTTATACATATTTGCAACATTTTAAAATTTATTATTGACAATTCCATATTAGAAATGGCTCCAAAAAGGTCCTCTCCCCTATGGGACACCAGTTTGCATAAGGCAAAGAGGCAATCTAGTAGTTTACACCGTTATCAATTAATACAAAAACAGAAAGTTATTCACAAGAGATGTACATATCGCACATAATTCACATATACTCAGGTATATAACTCAGAAATATAATCTAGAAATATGACTCAGAAGTCTAACTCGGAAATGAACTCCAAACAAATCCCAGGAGTATAACTCGGATATCTGTCTCAGAAATAAACTCGGAAATATAACTCAAGAGCAAACTCAGAATTCTTGCTCGGAAATAAACTCAGGAATAAACACAGAAGGTATTAATATTTACTAGTAATAATATTAGATATAAATCACATTTTACTCATTTTTATGATTCTTCGCGGGTTCCAGTTTACTAACTTATAGTACTTGGACTGATAATTCTCTCTCAATCCACGTTATTGGTTCTCAAAATAACTCTCCTATAACCATTTATCGTTACCTTACTCTATTAGGTTTGCATATATTTTATTTTAATAACCCTCTAATTAGCCTCATATTAACAATCTTGTCATTTTATTCTCTTTAGTAGGTTCTCTTCCTACTACATTTAGTGGTTTCTCAATAATTCTTAATAGATATTTTCTCATACATATAGTGTAACGATACTTACTAGTCCGCTTCACTGATTTTGCACACTTCAAAATGTCTCTTGAATATTTTGACCATATTTTTACTCATTATTCATAAATTTACTACCTTCTCATCTTTTAGAAAATCTCATTAATTCAATAAAATCTTATTGTTAAATTCACTTATTGTATTCTTCGTATACTTGATTCAATAACTATTTTTAGTTCAATAATTTAATAATAATAAAGTATATTATTTGATAACTTTAAATAATAAAATATATTACTCAATCCAATAAGTTCATTTGATAGATCTTCTTATCCTAATTTAATAATTACTCATAAATAAACTCTTCTCATTGCTCCGATCTATCAACTTTAATTAAAACTTTTGTCTTTTAACTCATTAGTAAATTTTCATTAATCAAATTTTTAATAATTTCTCATTATCTCACTATAATTACACTGGAACAAGTACACAGATCTCATTAATTATATAATCATAGTACTTACCATGTCTCTGTCCACAATTGCACATAACTCGATAAATCTTGGTTTATAATTTCTCCATTAGTCCCGATTATCAATTTTATAAACTTGATAGTTACATCATAGAATTAATTAAATTACTCGATTATATAGTTACTTTTTATAGATTCTCCAATTAGATATATGTATCTCGGTAATAGAAATTTCATGCATATGCATCATACTCATAGTACTTCTAAATCATAAATAATGATAATTATTTCTTGGCAACCTCCCTTTTTACCCCTACTCAACTCCACTTGGAGATAAACTCGTCCTCGAGTTTGAAAACTGGCATTCTCTACCATATTAAAACAAGCAAGCATGTAGTCACACAAACAATTAAGATACCCATACTAATTTCACAATAACAAGCATTGGTCCAGCGTTCCCCTCAAAATCTCCCCCTAACCAACCAAAAGTCCTGTGTGTACGGTAATAGGGGCCCTCTATTACTTTCGACACATGCTTTTGTTTGGTCACGAGTCAATCCCAAAGTTCACAACTTCCCACACATAAAAATAATCCACAACAAATCACACTCAGAAGAAAGAAAAGTTTACTTTCAATATCTAATAAATACAGATATGCACTCAGCTGTGGTTACTCAAAACCTCATAAACATTACTCAGAAATCATGCGTATATTTAGTCTCATACGCGATACTCGGATAACTCAGATTCATAGAAATTTTTCCACTTTGTTACTTTCACAATACGAATATCGTTTTATCTTCTACTCTTAGTTATCTCATTTGTCATTTCCCATGAATAACATTTACTCTTTCTCAAAATTTTATCCGATTTATTGCCGTCTCGAGCGACAATTAATATTTTCTAGTTCAACATTCTCGGTTAATTATTCTAATAAGCTTATATAGCTCGTTTATTGGCTCTGCGTTAACTTAACAATCTCTCACTGAACTCGTTATTCACATGACGTCTTGCACTCAACTATTTAAACCACTTACTCATAATGTTTTCTCATTTTATTTCAATTTAATGATTCTTAAATAAATATTAATTTGTTGACTTTTCAACCTGAAATTTTCTCAATTATTACAACTCATGGTATTCACGAATTGTTAATTTCTCATTTAATAAGTTTAATATAATCACTTCTCTTTTAACACTATTCAATAATTATCTTTAATACATTCTATAGATTCTTACACAAATTTGGAATTCCATATTAATGTATCTTTTGGTTGCTAAATCTTGATTCAATAACCTCTCATTATGCATACTCATTTTATTATCAAAATTTGGTTCGATATCTTTTCGTTTAGCTAAAATGTAATTATTTCCCATTTTATTGACTCAATAATCCTTCCTTTTACTCAACTTGGAAAATCCTCATAAAAAAATTCTTAATCAATTTGATTTACTAATCTCTGATTTACTCGTTTAAATGACTCGGTCTATTAAGTGTTTTCTCCCATATGAAAGTTTTTAATATTCTCCCAATACGAAAATTTAATACTCCTATTCAATATTAGTAATTTTCTCTTTTCTCATTTACTCAAAGCATGCGAACTATAAATTAATATCCCGTTATTACACTTTTTGGTTAAAATTTCTCAGAATTTATAAAATCTCATTTCAACTCTATTAGATATTCCTCAAAATTGGAAACTTTTATTATTCTCATTAAAATTTATAATTTCTCTAGTATGCGTATTTGTATATGCATAAATATATTAAACACTGGGAATTAAAAACCAGAATTTTACTCAGAATTATGCTCTAAATTATACTCAGAATTATCAAACCTTGCATTCGTATATCTATATATACATAGTATTTGGTCGTACAATTCATATGAAATTTTCGTATGTTATTATAACTTTTAGGGTTTATTTCGCATATGTAATCAGAAACAACACTCGGAAAAATATACTTAGAAAATAAACACAGAAATCTCAGACTACTCTACTCATCGATACTCAGAATACAACATACATCTCAGATAAATAAACACTATTAAATATGACCAGCAATGGGAAAAAGCGAGAGGTCGACGTGACATGCTGTATGCTTGATGTGGAAACTTTACTCAGAAAATATTTTGCTCAATTCGCGTTTTAAAACTCGAGACTCAAACTTGAGATTGAATCCACCCCTTGTGAATCCAAATCCCTCAAGTCAGAGCTCTGATACCAACTTGTAACACCCTAAAATTTACAAGATTTTTAAAATTTTTGAAAACAAAATTATAATCAAAAGATCCCATAGATAAATCTCAGATATTAATATTTAAAATTTAAAACGTATTTATTGCGGAAATAGTTAAGATAAAGTAAAGTGTTTTAAAATATTAAATGATGTCCACATCAGTAATGAAAAGATACAGCGGTCAACCGTCCACCTTCTCCTTTCCTTTGCTGGTACCTAAAACAATGTGGGGGAAAGTTTGGGTCAGCTGGGGAAGCTGAGTGAATAATTCTCAAAATGCAAACAATCATAACATACAACACATGAGGGCACATCGGTGTACTCCTACTCAGAATCTACTCGATTAATTACTCAGATTTATTTCTCAGATTTTATTACTCAGATTTTAATTTATATAGCGCGCTAGTGTGACTTGGGCCGAGAGATCAACCTCGACCCGCCTCACACCACCTCAACACCTGTACTCTTCGGTGTTGAGTCAAAAGGCCTGGCACCAGTACTCTTCGGTGCCAAGTCAAAACGTCTGATACCAGTGCTCTTCGGTGTCAAGTCAGATATATTATGTTTAATGTTTAACTCAAAACTCAGAAACTCAGAACTCAGAAACTCAGAACACAAGATGCTAGATCACAGATAACTCAGATAACAGATGACTCAGATAGCAGATATGGTGCAAGTAATGTAACATGTAAGTCATGCATGTATAACGTTAAAACTGAATACACGGTGAGAATACTCACCTTAGCTTTGCTAGCTTCCAAACATCCACGCAACAGCCAAAAATAAGTACCGAGACACTCCCGGGCCTATATCACATATACAATAAAACCCTAGTCAAAAGCCGACCTCAAAATACCAACAAAATCAGAATCTGCCCAACCCGCGACCACTTATCATAACAGCTATAACTATCATACCGTTATTCGGAAAAACATCAAATTTTTACAGCAATTAAAAGACACCTAACGCTAGAATTTGTCTTCACAAAGTTCGGCTCGGTTTTGCCCCGAAGGGTCCCAAAACAGGCCTGCAACAGAGTTGATCAATACTGGATTTCAGCACTGCAGCCTCTCGCAAAGCTGCCCGTAACTCACAAACAGTAACTCCAATAAATTATTTAAAAAATATGTGCGGAAAGGTACAAAGACAGGCTACGGAAGTCTAGAAGACCCCGAGCCCCGAATCTGACCCGAAGCAGGTCAAAAACTGACCCGAACAGGTCTAACAGAAGCTGTCCAAAAACTTGCTTTATTTTAAAACTCGATTAAATAAACTCGACTTGGCAACGGAAAAACCCAAGCTTCCCAAAAACGAAACCCGGCAGTTCAAAATCTCAGTTTCTCGACATATGACTATTTTTCTAAAACTTAATGGTAAAAAAATTTCCCGATTAGGAAACCAAGAACCCTACGGGTTCGGTTTCCCCTTCTATATAAAATTCTGATTTTATAGAAACGATTAAGCCAACAAACCCACCGAGACAACCTGAGGCTCGGCCTCGGCTGCCCGATTCGCATTTTCTAACCGGGTCTCAAAACAGTGAAACGATCTTAGGTTAATCTAGGTTACGGAACAAATTACTCGATTGAGACATTACAACAACAAGTCCATAACCAACCCATAAAAACTGCAGCAGCCCTACCCGCTGAAGTTTAGGATCGACCAAATAACAACTAAAAAGAAACGAGTTACGGGAGGAACAAAAAGGAACCAAGAATCTACCAACTCAAACGGCTTCCGCGTCTCGTTCTTTCTTTTCTACTCTGGCTCGACACGGAGATAGTTCGCTGCACGATTGATGATGATGAATCCACAACACAGAAACACAAAGAAAATGATTAGAACCGTACGGGATTTGCAAAGGAAATCAAGAATTAACCGAGATAAAAAAAAACGGGGTTACCAATACACCTTCTGCTCGAATTAATATCACTGGTTAGCCGTGTCTTCTGCTCGATCGCTATACACCAGGGGGAAAACAAGACACCACAATTTCTATTAGGTTTGGTTTGACTAACTGGAAGAATCGAATAAAAGAAAAACCCGGAAGAGAACTATACCGATCACTCTCCTGCAATCCACTTGTCTGCTCGATTGATGGAGATGCTCGATCACTGAATTGAAGATGGAAGGAAGATGGTGTTGGCTGGAGAAAAATGAGAGAAGGGGGCGCTCTAATCAACAGCTGCTAGGGTTCAAGTGAAACAGTATGTATGTCGACACATGGGAGAAAGTACGTAAAGGAATTTAAGCCCCAATATCTGGAAATGGGTTATCTCGATTGTGGGCTGTTATCACTAAATGGGTTAAGGATTTAATTATTGATTGGGCTGAAGCTTAATACCATGTCTCACGTTTTTACTAGACAAATCGCCACAAGGGGAAAAATTTGCTTATCTTAGCCAATTACTTTAGCTCAATGGATTAATCGGATTCCGGCCTTAGCCTACAGTCGGCCTCAGCCCGACAACTAATTACTGGGAAATCAAACGTCACTAAAAAATGAAACATCACCTTAAAAATTACTTGTATACACAAGGCGTCACACATATTTATCATATCAACATCACATAATAAGGATCATATAAACGCGTAACCAAGACGTCACATATTATTTCACTAAATAATATCAAATAAGTAATACAAAAATATTTTAAATGAATAAAACGTAATTAATTTAAATTATAAAATTTGGGGTGTTACAAAGAAAGGGGTTTTGGGTTGTGGATTTTCAATTTTGGTAGATTTTTTTGTTTTTTTAAAAAAAATATCTTTATCTTTACTACTTATAAAGCATTTAGGACCTTTCTATAAACAGATGGCTAGAAATTCAGCCAATAACTTTCCATTTTTGTGTTTCCTTTACGTTTAAAAAATTTGCAATCTACAAGGTTCGAACCCAGGACCAACAACTTTATACATAGAGTCGCTAACCATCTAAGCTAGATGGATGGCAGATAATTTTTCATAAACAATAATGATATTCACCCATGCCTCATCGTTTCCTTCAACATCGATTCCTTCAACCTCAGGCCTGCACTGTGTATACTTACCTGCATCAGTTCCTTCAAGATGGCTCCTCGATTTCCATTGCTTCACTGTGTATCATAACCTGTGTTGCTTCCTTTAACCTAATCGTATGTCTGCCATAATTTCCCTAAATCTCACATCCACACTAATCGCTCAAGTAAACCCTAATCATCTTATTTTGAAGCGTCGTAATTCAAAATATTATAATTACAACGAAATATATACGTTGTATGCTTATTCGTGTGATTTCAATTTTATGTTGCAGGTGTGTACATCGTGTTTGGTTACAGTTCATTTATTATTCGTCAATTTGAGGTATACACAAAATCATGTACTACCTTTTCCTATTATCTGACGCAAGTGGGATTTAGTTTTCAATTGATAATTAGGTTTATGATTTTTAATTGCAGTTTATATTCAGTTTATTACCCAAGTCTTCAGATCTGATAGTCAGATCTCAGAAAATGGTAACCATAATAAATTTTTGTGTTTCCTTTACGTTTAAAAAATTTGTAGTCTACAAGGTTCGAACCCAGGACCAACAACTTTATACATAGAGTCACTAACCAGCTAAGCTGTATGGATGGCCGATAATTTTTCATAAACAATAAAGATATTCTACCGTTGCATCATCGTTTCCTTCAACATCGATTCCTTCAACCTCAAGCCTGCACTGTGTATACTTGCCTGCATCGGTTCCTTCAAAATGGCTCCTCGATTTCCATTGCTTCACTGTGTATCATAACTTATGTTGCTTCCTTCAACCTAATCGTATGTATGCCCTCATTTCCCTAAATCTCACAGCCACACTAATCGCTCAAGTAAACCCTAATCGTCTTATTTTGAAGCGTCATAATTCAAAATATTATCATTACAACGAAACATATACGTCGTATGCTTATTCGTGTGATTTCAATTTTATGTTGCAGGTATGTACATTGTGTTTGGTTACAATTCATTGATTATTCGTCAATTTGAGGTATACACAAAATCATGTATTAACCTTTCCTATTATCTGAGGCAAGTGGGATTTAGTTTTCAATTGATAATTAGGTAACTTTACTTTTATGTTACTCATAAGTTTATAATTGATAATTAGGTTTGTGATTTTTAATCGCAGTTTATATTCAGTTTATTACCCAAGTCTTCAGATCTAACAGTCAGATCTCAGAAAATGGTAATCATAATAAATTTTTGACCTAACACTCAAAAGTGTTATTATGAGTTATGACTTGAAATCACAATAATCACTTGACTCCAAACACCAACTAATTTAGTTATTTGCATTATGGAATTGTAACTTTGAATTAGTCTTGATATAACTTGAAATTAAAATTGTAGCTGTTCAATTAGTTTGATTCTTAGTTGGAATTCTGGTAAGACCCGGCCAATGCTAGTTTATCAAAGGAGGAAAAAGAAAGGCAGTAACAAGCAATAACATTGGCTAGAAGAAATTGTTTTGTCTTTAGTTTAATTATGTTTAATTTGTTTTATTACAAAGGTGGTGTGAGCAATACTTGTGTCAGTAGTAGGCTATTGGTGGGAAGGATATGCTATTTGGCCCTGTGGCAGTCACCCCCAAATGGCTAGTAGTATTTAAACTCCTTGTCTTGTAAGAAAAGAATTATCTATGAAAAATATGAATTAAAAGTTTACACTTTTAGGAGAAATCCTTCCTTCTCGAATTGAAAGGAAATCACTGTTACAATGAGCTATCTATATTATTTCCAAGATGGGAAGCAAGATCCTATCAATTGGTATCAGAGCTAGCCCTACGTTGCGAGGTTCCAACACTCGGAGTGGTGGCCTGTGGAGTGGTGACTTGGACCCGAAAGGAGGGTGCCAACGGTGACCAACATAGCCGTGACCAACGAGATCGGAGTGGTGGCCTATGGAGTGGTGGCTCGGACCCGAAAGGAGGGTGCCGACCGTGACCAACATAGTCATGACCAACGAGGACGTTGGTTCTTCAAAGCATGGGGAATTGTTATGATCCCATATTGGCTAGAGTAAAAACTAAATGATGGCTTATAAGCCTAGGTGTCCCCTCATCCTTCAAACTAACTTTTGGGAGTGAGTTCTACACTTGGACGTATGGCATGGTGCGAGCCGAGTATGAGATGGGTTCGTATCAATTGTTATCAGAGCACTAACATCATGGGAGCTACAAACCAGGACGCAGCTGCTGGCAACAGAATTGAGGCTGTTGAAGAAAAAGTGGGTCTTATGCAAGATCAATTGCAAGCTATGAGCACCCAGATTCAGAATCAGGGAACAGATCTGGATTATGTGAAGCATAAGATGGATGAGCTTTCATCAACAATGAATAAGCTGCTGGAAGTGAATGCTCAATCAAAATCGACGGGAGGAGGAGGAATGGAGATTCCCAATTCCGGCGTGCTCACCCCTTCCGGCGAACCCCTCGCAAGAAACAATGGAGCCGTACCAACACCACCGCCTTTGTTCAACTCCAAGTCGATCATCATGCCCTCCGGTGTTGATTTTGTTCTGTTCAACTCCGGACGATCTGGTCCAAGCGACAACCGCCAAACGCTGCCGGATTTCATTTTTGAAAATCGAAGCAGAAAAATCGACACGGCCTCTGTCGATGGTAGCGATGGTCCGACACTGATGGACTCTCTCTTCCAACGCACTCTCGACGACCTAATCAGAGACATCCATCTCCAAACTCTCGGTGCTGCCCAATCCACCTTTGTCTCCAAATCTCTCGACGAGATCCGCCGAGCAATCAAATCCACAAACTTACAAACCAAATCAAATGATTTACAAAAACTCACTTACCTTCATTCCCTCCATGGAATTGACATGTCCTGGGCTGCTTTCCATGCCGGCGAACTCACATCATTTCCTTTTACTGTGTTGGATTAGTCGGCGATTCCTAAATCGCCAGTTATGGGTTTGCCGGAATATCGAGTTGTGGGGGTGCAACAAACACTTCCTGGTGCTCGTATAGGTGGGGACAACATGTTACAACAAGCAATTGATGCTTCTGATGATCTATTTCATACTCCTCCGTCGAGATTTCCTAATAGTTATGTATCTAAAAGATGTCTGTCTCGTCGGAGGTCAGGTGTTCGGCGGTTAATGATGGATAAGTTGGGAAACAGAAGGTCTAGTACTGAGAAGGATGATATTGATGAAGTTAGAGAATTCGAAGATGAGATTGTTGCTTGTGAAGAAGAATCGAGGGCTGCAGTTCGTGTTGTTTGTGTTCCAATACATCCCAAAGCAAGTAAGTTTGTTATTAGTGATTCTAAGTGTATTGTGAATGAGGTTCCGAATATGTTTGATGTTATGGCCTCTAATGTTAAGGCTGTGAATGTTGAATCAGGTCAAACTATTGATGTAAGTGGTAATGTTGTTGATAGGGCTGCAAATTCGGTTTATAATTTTAACCTTGCGGATTCATTTCGATCTATTAATGATGTTAGTGTTCTTAGGCCGGTTCAGGCTAGTGTGAAGCATGTTATTTCTGATCCTGTTAGTAGTTTGGACTCAAAAGTGCCAAATTTGGAAGAGGTGAAATTGAAGCAGAATTTTACCCATTTTGCTGCTGTTTCGGTCCTGTTCCAGCGCAGATTGTTCATGGAAATAATGCTAATAGCTGGGTTGTAATGGCAGCCTCTGCTGCTAATTTAATTGGTTCTGATCAAAACGTTTCAGAGGAGAGTTTTGGCCAAAATTTGCCTACGGATTCTGTTGGTGTAATTTGTAAGCTTGCTAGTAAAGAACCTAGATCCTATCTCCCCCTAGTTCGTGTTGGGCGTAAATTGTTAATCTATCCTGCTTTACTTGGAACCAAGAAGAAAAAGAATGGTGGAAGTGATGAATTGAAAGTATTAATTGAGTGGCATGGATTGACACGGGAAGACTTCACCAAAGTCAATTTGCAATTCCCAGAATTCCACCTTGTGGGCAAGGTGAAAGTTTGGGACGCCGGTAATGATAAGACCCGACCAATGCTAGTTTATCAAAGGAGGAAAAAGAAAGGCAGTAACAAGCAATAACCTTGGCTAGAAGAAATTGTTTTGTCTTTAGTTTAATTATGTTTAATTTATGTTTTATTACAAAGGTGGTGTGAGCACTACTTGTGTCAGTAGTAGGCTATTGGTGGGAAGGACATGCTGTTTTGCCATGTGGCAGTCACCCCCAAATGGCTAGTAGTATTTAAACTCCTTGTCTTGTGAGAAAAGAATTATCTATGAAAAATATGAATTAAAAGTTTACACTTTTGGGAGAAATCCTTTCTTCTCGAATTGAAAGGAAATCACTGTTACAATGAGCTATCTATATTATTTCCAAGATGGGAAGCAAGATCCTGTCAATTGGTATCAGAGCTAGCCCTACGTTGTGAGGCTCCAACACTCGGAGTGGTGGCATGTGGAGTGGTGGCTTGGACCCGAAAGGAGGGTGCCAACCGTGACCAACATAGCCGTGACCAACGAGCTCGGAGTGGTGGCCTATGGAGTGGTGGCTCGGACCCGAAAGGAGGGTGCCGACCGTGACCAATATAGCCTGGACCAACGAGGACGTTGGTTCTTCAAAGCGTGGGGTATTGTTATGATCCCACATTGGCTAGAGTAAAAACTAAATGATGGCTTATAAGCCTAGGTGTCCCCTCATCCTTCAAGCTAGCTTTTGGGGGTGAGTTCTACACTTGGACTTATGGCATGGTGCGAGCCGAATATGAGATGGGTTCGTATCAATTGGTATCAGAGCACTAACATCATGGGAGCTACAAACCAGGGTACAGCTGCTGGCAACAGAATTGAGGCTGTTGAAGAAAAACTGGGTCTTATGCAAGATCAATTGCAAGCTAAGAGCACCCAGATTCAGAATCAGCGCACAGATCTGGATTATGTGAAGCATAAGATGGACAAGCTTTCATCAACAATGAATAAGATGCATGAAGTGAATGCTCACTCAAAATCGATGGGAAGAGGGGGAATGGAGATTCCCAATTCCGGCGTGCTCACCCCTCGCAAGAAACAAGGGAGCCGTACCAATCCCACCGCCTTTGTTTAACTCCAAGTCGATCATTATGGCCTCCGGTGTTGACTTTTTTCTGTTCAACTCCGGCCGATCTGGTCCAAGCGGCAACCGCCAAACGCCGCCGGATTTCATTTTTGAAAATCGAACCTGAAAAATCGACACGGCCTCTGTCGATGGTAACGGTGGTCCGACACTGATGGACTCTCTCTTCCAACGCACTCTCGACGACCTAATCAGAGACATCCGTCTCCATACTCCCGGTGCTGCCCAATCCACCTTTGTCTCCAAATCTCTCGACGAGATCCGCCGTGAAATCAAATCTACAAACTTACAAACCAAATCAAATGCTTTCCAGAAAATCACTTACCTTCATTCCCTCCATGGAATTGACATGTACTGAGCTGCTTTCCATGCTGGTGAACTCACATCATTTCCTTTTACTATGTTGGATTACTCGGCGATTCCTAAATCGCCAGTTATGGGTTTGCCGGAAAATCGAGTTGTGGGGGTGCAACACACACTTCCTGGTGCTCGTATGGGTGGGGACAACATGTTACAACAAGCAATTTCTGCTTCTGATGATCTATTTCATGCTCCTCCGTCGAGATTTCCTAATAGTTATGTATCTAAAAGATGTCTGTCTCGTCGGAGCTCAGGTGTTCGGCGGTTAATGATGGATAAGTTGGGAAACCAAAGGTCTAGTACTGAGAAGGATGATATTGATGAAGTTAGAGAATTCGAAGATGAGTTTGCTGCTTGTGAAGAAGAATCGAGGCTGCAGTTCGTGTTATTTGGGTTCCAATACATCCCAAAGCAAGTAAGTTTGTTATTAGTGATTCTAAGAGTATTTTGAATGAGGTTCCGAATATGTTTGATGTTATGGCCTCTAATGTTAAGGCTGTGAATGTTGAATCGGGTCAAACTAGTGATGTAACTGGTAATGTTGTTGATAGGGCCGCAAATTCGGTTCATAATTTTAACCTTGCAGATTCATTTCGATCTATTGATGATGTTAGTGTTGTTAGGCCGGTTCAGGCTAGTGTGCAGATCCTGTTAGTAGTTTGGACTCAAAAGTGCCAATTTGGAAGAGGTGAAATTGCAGTAGAATTCTGCCCATTTTGCTGTTGTTTTGGGTCCTGTTCCAGCGCAGATTGTTCATGGAAATAATGCTAATAGCTGGGTTGTAATGGCAGCCTCTGCTGCTAATTTAATTGGTTATGATCAAAAGGTTTCAGAGGAGAGTTTTGGCTAAAATTTGCCTACGGATTCTGTTGGTGTAACTTGTGAGCTTGCAAGTAAAGAACCTAGATCGTATCTCCCCCTTGTTCGTGTTGGGCATAAATTGTTAATCTATCCTGCTTTACTTGAAACCAGGAAGAAAAAGAATGGTGGAAGTGCTGAATTGAAAGTATTAATTGAGTGGCAGGGATTGACTGAAGTAGAAGCTACATGGGAAGACTTCACCAAAGTCAATTTGCAATTCCTAGAATTCCACCTTGTGGGCAAGGTGAAAGTTTGGGATGCCGGTAATGATAAGACCCGGCCAATGCTAGTTTATCAAAGGAGGAAAAAGAAAGGCAGTAACAAGCAATAACTTTGGCTAGAAGAAATTGTTTTGTCTTTAGTTTAATTATGTTATGTTTTATTACAAAGGTGCCGTGAGCACTACTTGTGTCAGTAGTAGGCTATTTGTGGGAAGGACATGATGTTTTGCCCTGTGGCAGTCACCTCCAAATGGCTAGTAGTATATAAACTCCTTGTCTTGTGAGAAAAGAATTATCTATGAAAAATATGAATTAAAAGTTTACACTTTTGGGAGAAATCCTTTCTTCTCGAATTGAAAGGAAATCACTGTTACAATGAGCTATCTGTATTATTTCCAAGATGGGAAGCAAGATCCTATCAAATTCTGCGAATAAATGCTAAACAAGTCGACTTTTGTGTGCATGCAGGCTATATTTGAGACGCAATTTTCAGGTGTCAATGTTTCACAGTGTCCGTGGATGAAGTTAATGAGAGAAGCTGTTGTTACAAAAGTAACATATGTAAGTCTTTTCAAGGTGTAGATGCTCAACTGGAAATCTGAAATAAATTTTATATACTGGCAGACATGGTTTTGCTAAAAAAGTTTGTTTATATCTTCAACACTATATCAGGCATCTTATAGTTATTTAGTAAGATTTTAAAAGTCAACTAACCTCATCAAGTGTTGAAGTTTTAGGTATTTAATGTTGTTTGTGATTTGGTTTTGCAGGTAGTTTGGAACATAAAAAGGTTGTAGTGTGGGATAGTGATGATACAGATAGCATGAGTTCATCTTCAACTATTCGGTTTGATTTAATCAATCATATAATTTTATTTTTCTTTTAACTGTATTTTGAAAAAACTGAAAAAGGACAATTTATACAACAAGAAAAGGAGCTACTGCTCAGCTGTACACAAAGATCCAGTCACATGTGAGTGGGGCCCTTGATAAGGGGATTTGTCTTATTGATAAATTTGACAAAATGAATGATCGAGATAGGTAATTTACTTCACTTTTATGATGTTTTTCAGGTTTAATTTGCAATTTAAGGTCTAATTATGTTTTTTTTAATATTTTATAGAGTATTCATGAAGCAATGGAACAACAAAGCATTTGTATATCTAAAGCTGGAATTGTTCAAGCAAGGGTTGCTCTGCTGTTGCTAATCCATTAGGAGGAAGATAGGCAAAAACCAAATTTGCAAACTTACTTTCAATGTGAATATGATAATTTAATAATTGGTCTTTATTTTTTTTTTGCAGATATTATTCCTCGACAAACTTTTCGCAAAATATTGAGTTAACAGATCCGATTTTCTCTCGATTTGATGCTCTAAAGAAATAAATCACATATGCCAAGTTAAAGGTGATTTTATCTAAAACCCCCTAATCCCTCATACTTTAGTAAAGACCTTTTACCTGATAGTAGAAATGCTCGGATTCTTGAATTTTCTAAAGCTGATGCAAAAAAGTGAAACGAACAAGTTAAAAGAAAAACGTAATTGTGAGGAACTGTTTCAACTCCAATTTCTCTTTTCAATTATTTTATTTTTTCTTTTAATTTTAGGCTTAATTATTGTTGATTTTCAGTTATGTTTACGAGGTTATGATGCTAATTCAATGGTTTTGAGTGTAAAATATTCCACTTGGATTTTCGGGTGCAACTTATGTACAGTCTTGGTGGCCTTAAAACCATGGTTCTCGATTCGGTTTAGTTTTGTCAAGACTTTATTGGTTTGGTCCTTGGTCCGTCCGAAACCAATTTCTCAGTCCTTGGTTTGGTTCTGAGCTTTTCAGTTCGATTACTGAAACATATTTTGTATTTGGTATTAAATGCATGATTTGAACTTGAATTTGTTAAACAATTGAGCTGTTAGACAATATGTTCATTACATGAATATAAATTATCTTTATTGATCCCTTAAACTTTAAAAAATTGTAATTACCACCACCACCATCCTAAGACCACCACAACCACCATTGACGACTATCCACAAACGCTACCACGGCCACTAGCCACCATTTGAGTTGACTATAATTATTGTTGGTTAATTCCTTCAACTTAAAAGTTAAAATTACCACCACAATCCTCCATCACTACTAGCATCACCTATTATCCGCGACCTCCACCACCATCTACCATCACTGAGCACCACCACCCATCAATTGTCGCTGCAAAATATAGTTATAGGGTACCCGCACAATGCTATCTATATTAGTGAAGTATTAAAAATTTGTAGTAAAAAAAATCATGGAAGTAAAAGTAATAATTTTAATTATAAATATCTTAACCTATATATGAGGCCTAGGTTTGAAATTGTTTTGCCAACTAATCACTTTCAAGCTTTCTCATTGGTCCCCAATGCCACATGTAATTCCCATATTGGCCAGGAGGCATCCCCCTACATTCTACAATCCGAAAATCCAAATTTCCTCCTGCAGTATAACAAGAAACACTATAATCAACGTCACAACAAACTCGTCTGTTCACACTCCATCTTCATCCGCTAATTCGATCCAAAATCGATGTCATCTGTTCGGCAACATCGCCGATTTTACACGCTGATTTGAGATTCTAACAAGGCAAAATCGATCCAGTTTATCTTAGGGTTCTATGAGAAAAAAAAAAAACAAGGAACACGGCATGATTCACAACTTTGGGTTCCGACAGCCATTCGGTTTTCAGGTACATTTCTAGATCTGAAGCACGTTGCTCTCGATACCTAGATACGAGTTTTAAATCTGGATACACCAGCATCATGTATACTTGAAATGTACCTTCAGTGTAGTTTTGCTGGTTAAATAGTTGTCAAGATCAATGCTTTGAGTTTTGTAATTGAAATGTATACTACTCTGAAGTAACTAAAATTCTGTTGATTTTTTTAAACGTGTGTGAATTTATGTGTTTGAATTGGGAATTTTGTTAGGGAATTGATGGTTCAAGAGTTGAAAAGGTGTTGGAAGCAGTTCATATTGAAGCCAATAAAAACATTGTTCATGGTGATATATCGGCCATGGTTCCTCCTGGTGGTATCAGAACGGGTAACAATTTCTTAGTAATAACACATTATCATGTTAAATCTGAATTAGAAATCCAAAAATGATTATTTTGCCCCTAAATAATTATACATCAGAAGCTAAATCTGAATATGCAATCCTTAAAAAATTGTTTTTTTGCGATTTGAAGTGACAATAATCAGTCAGATACATAATTAGAAATCCAGATATCAACTGATATCCAAAAGATATTATTAAACATGGAGTTTATTTTGAAGGGTATTTTGATGTGTGAGATGACAATGAAGCTTGGATTCGGGTTTGGGTGAAGAAAGGGGGGATTATTGTATTAGCTGCTGGCATTTATCATCGTTTCACTCTTGATACAAGCAACTACATCAAGGTAATTATTTTATTATTGCATATTTACATTGTTTCAGTAATGTATATAAATAGCATATGCATATTAATTCCTAAATTGTTTTGATTGAGAACAAGAATACTCACCATGAAGGTGTAGAGATATAAATTATTTTCACTCCAGATCTCTCGAATTCATTGCAATTTAACGTAAAATTCAATGTTGTAGCTTCAAATCTCGATTTGTAGAATTGATCAAATCTCCTTGAATTTGTTGCTCGTGGTGAATTTCCTGAATTTTCATATGTTTTTTAATTCAACATCTGATAGAGAACAGCCCATGGACAACAATGAGCTCAATGGACCAACACCTTGGAAGGTCTATCACCGCATAAACAGAAAGGAATAGATGGACGGGTAGGATGCAATCAGGTTGTTAGGCATCTTTTTGAATATTATATATTAGGATTTCTAATTTTATAACTGATTGATTATTTTCATATGTTTTTTAATTCAAAATTTAAGTTTGCTAGATTTAGCTTGGGCACAAAGGTGAATCCTTCGATTACCTTCTCTGATTGTTCCTCTCTGTATTTCTCTCATTGAATCAATCAAATAACACAAGCATTCATTTTACAATTTCATTTACATCATTCTTACATTCATCCTATTTCTATAATCCATCAACATCATTTATAAGTTTTGTTCATATTTGGTAATTATTATTAATGATTTTGTTGAGAAATAGAGACTTAATCTGGGATTGAACATTCTCTTGAGAAATTTTGTTATTTTATCTACCATTATTAATATCAGATTTTTTTTTTTTACAGTTGTATGAAAAATGTACTAATGTAGATGAAGTCATTCCTGTGACTGCAAAATTTGATCGTGGAGTTAATAATGTAAAGTATTTGATATTATCAACACTTCCTTTGGGACTTGCATATTATCCCAAGGCAGGTTAGTAAAATTGCATTTTTCTGTTATTTTTCTATAAAAAATTCTGAATTGGTCTAATACGTTGAAACATTTAATTATTAATTTTTTATCTTATACAGTATGTTTTATTACTACTGGTTATTTAAGTTAGATTATTTATAAGGATTACTCTTCCTCTTTGGGGAAAAAATATTCTTCATAACTGAAATACGTCTTTTTGACTTTCTATTCGTTTAGCTCATTTGACCCGTTTCCTTAGAAGCTTAACTTATCATCAAACGAGTCGAAAATTAAAATTACATCTTCAAATAAAAATGGTAACTTTTCCTCCAAGGTCAAACTTTGACTCGCATCCACACCCTAAAAATACGGTATTTAAAATCTAGGCTTTGCAGTACCAGAAATGTTTACTGTTTGGATGGTCATTATTTTTTTAACATTGACAAATATATTTGGAGTTGCCCATTAACACCAACAAAATCAAACAAAGTCGTATATTTACTCCAAAATATAGACGATTACTAACAATATTCCCAACGAATGCCCGTTGGTAAAATATAAGAACTAGGTAAAGTGTTTTTCGTTGGTAATTTCGTTGGAAATACACGAATTTACCAACGGATTAAGTGTTTGTTGGTAAAATTCCGTTGATATTGACAACTTTTCTAGTAGTGCATTAACCCTTTTATAATTAGTGGACATCATATGTAGATGGTCAACACACTCCTTCGGTTGGGTTGGCGACGGTAACTGCCCATCAAGACGGTATTAGGGGTTAATTACAATAATTAAGAATTAATAATAATACTAACTTATAAATTTGATACGGGAAAAGTGAGTGTATGACTATCACGTACCTAAGCTTACGTATGGAACCACACAAAACTACGTAGTTTTGATTAAAAAAACTAAAAATGATTGAATTAACCCATTAGTGTATTGTGGAAGCTAAAAGAAGCATAATCTAAGTAATTCATGTTGATTCCATGGTATTTGAAGATTCAGGTGTGTGAAAGTGTGTGTTTTAGAGAGAGAGAGAGAGAGAGAGAGAGAGCTAGAGAGAAGGAGGAGCTTTCAAAATGAATGTTTCAATAAGAATGTGATGCATGCATGATGTGGCCATGGATTATTGCATGGATGTGGATGGTTGTTGATACATGCATGGATGTGGAAGTGATACATGCATGGATGTGGAAGGTTGGTGTGGGTTAGACAATGGAGACATTATCGTTAAAGTGGAGTCATTGGAAGTATAATGGGAGTAATGAGAAGTTAGGGGGTATAATTATTTTTAAGTGAGAGTTTTAATTCATGTTTTAATAAGGCTTAAAACCATTTGTCTTTTCATTTTTGTAACCATAGTTTAAGTAATTGTTGGTGATGTATCATTTGGCTTATATATAAGCCATTTACAATTATTATAATGGAGGTTGAATGTTATATGAAAAAAAGTTGAAGCTTTTGAGAAAATAGTTTTCCTCTCCCAAAATTGTTCTTTGTGTTGAACACATTTTGAAGATCGATTCACGGCATTCTTGGAATCAACGTGTTTTTGGTTAGATTATCCGGTATTCTTAGGAATCAACAGGTCAATCTATTCTATCGTCCCTTTTACCCTACATCAGTTGGTATCAAAGCCCAAATTCATGCTGAGTTTGGTGCAAGTTTTCTTACCAGAATTGTTATTCAAACTTCTACAAAAAAAAATATCTATCATGATACGTAAGTTACTTTTTGAAGATGACAAGGAAGTAGATGAGAACACCAACATCTACAACTTCGATTTTTTCTATGATCCTGAAGATGACATTGATAACATGTTATTTTATGATTTGAAAGAAGTGGATGATGAGACGAACTCAATTTATGATTCTGATCACATCTACGATACTGATGACGAAGAAGAAATTAATGAAAGAAGATGTTTCGTTGGTGACGAAATAAATTTTGTTGGTGAGAATAATATGATTGAAGAATTGGTTTTTATTGAAACTCAAATATCGTTGCAAGGATTACAAGTACCATGAATTTTCAGCCTTTGGCATGATTGAATATGATCCTAAGGAGGCATATGTGATTTTTATCCAAGTTAGAGATTTCAAGATTACTTGGAATTTGTTTACACCAAAAGATAGGATGGTTGCATATGTATACATAAAGATAAATTCATCATTTCTGATTGATGATGAACAAGTTGAATTGAGGAAAATTCATTTCGAAGAGAGAGGGAATGATGCATGCATGATGTGGCCATGAATTATTGCATGGATGTGGATGGTTGTTGATACATGCATGGATGTGGAAGTGATACATGCATGGATGTGGAAGGTTGGTGTGGGTTAGAGAATGGAGACATTATCATTAAAGTGGAGTCATTAGAAGTATAATGGGAGTAATGAGAAGTTAGGGGGTATAATTATTTTTAAGTGATAGTTTTAATTCATGTTTTAAGAAGACTTAAAGCTATTTGTCTTTTCATTTTTGTAACCATAGTTTAAGTAATTGTTGGTGATGTATCATTTGGCTTATATATAAGCCATTTAGAATCATTGTAATGGAGGTTGAATGTTATATGAAAAAAAGTTGAAGCTTTTGAGAAAATAGTTTTTATCTCCCAAAATTGTTCTTTCTGTTGAACACATTTTGAAGACCGATTCACGGCATTCCTGGAATCAACGTGTTTTTGGTTAGATTATCCAGTATTCTTAGGAATCAACGGGTCAATCTATTCTATCGTCCCTTTTACCCTACATCAAAATGAGGGAAAGCTTACATCATCAAGGTTATACCATCCTATATATACTCTCTACCTCAACTAGTTCATTAAGCCTAATTACATCATTTAAGCACAAAACTAGTCTTAACATGTATCAAAGCCTATCTAAAATCAAGCCCTACCCAATTATAAACCCGGCCACCTAAACTCTAACCCCCTTGCGTAAACCTAACAATTAGCACCGGTTGCCTAGATCAATGAACTCCATATCATATTTAGTGATTTCGTACAAAATGATAGATTCGTTTTATTTTTTTGCCTGCAAAGAGTATGTAACACCACAATCTTAGAGCCATTTTTTTTAAAAAAAAATAAGCATGCGGAAGCAATTTACGAAAATCATAATTCCTAATTATTACACATCATAAAACCATTTACATATTAACCAAATGTATAAAACATTTAAAGGTGTTACTAAAAACGGGCTCGACTCGGTTTACAAAATCAGAGTACGGTCAGAATTCCAAAACCCGACTCTAGTCATAGCCCAATCCACAACCTGAAAAGAGTCAACAAACAAGGGATTAGCACAAAGCTAAGTGAACAGAAATAACTATCAATTTGCATAACCACAACAAATTAGAAATAAGAGAAATAAATCTGGGAACCCGTCCAAACTTCCACAAGCAATTGGACGTTATGAGAGTATCGGCGGTCTAGCACAGAACCTACAACTCTTGTTGGCCGAACAACAGTTTACCGATGGCTACTTTACTATTGGCACGGTAGTCCCTCCTGACGGAACACATTCGTAGGAGTCCGAGCACCCCATCCAATAGTAACGAAGCCTAGCCAAACCCACTATAGCTAACCTCTAGAATACATGTGCACATACTACCATTAACAACCCACAATTAATGGTACCACTGGAAAAATATTAAGAACAAGAAAAAATGAATTTTCCCAAAACCAACCAAGATAGCGTCGCTATCTCCCAGAAGATAGCGTAGCTATCTGAAGATAGCGTCGCTATCTACCAAAAGTTAGCGTCCGCTATCTAGATCCCAAACGCTATATCGAACTAATGTACAATTTTCCGAAAACGATAACAAGATAGCCGCTATCTACAGATAGCGTCACTATCTTCCCAGACAGCCTAAAATCCTGCATTTTTCTCATAAAACTCTACCATACCAAAACTTTTGTACATTACACAAGAAGAAGGTTAAATCCACTCACCTTAGCTTCCCTTGTGAAGAACTCAGTAGTCTTATATCACTGAGTTTCTTTTCCTCTTCCTGTAGCAAAAAGAATACCGAATTAGTTAACCCGAAATCACCAAATTGCATAAATATTGCTATAAGTAAAGACTATTATTTGTGTACAACTAAATGGCAACTTACCACTTGCATTTCAACACATAATAACTAACAATGTCTAGAACTCCATCAAGTCAATTCTAAATAATTCCTCATGCATTTTAATCAACTTACACATTAAGCCCAAATGGGTCAACATGTGTAATCAAGTTATACTTACAATTCTATCATTTCCACTTTGTCAAGTTAAAAATTTATCACTAATTTGAGTTATTGACATACTACTTGCATTTCATATAAAAGCTTAACCACATTGACCTATTTTAGGTCAATATACACATATAGACATCCAAACGGGTCAAGACCCGAAACTATCACAATCATACTTCCAATTAATCAAGTAACACATTTATGACATGAAATAGATAATTTCAAGTTTACAAGTCATCCAAGACTAAAGTCAACTTCCAGGTTTGACCAAAGTCAACAATTCATGAATTTAACTAGCTATTCTAGAAAACGGGTCAAAACCACAAACTACCATTTAATACATGTTAATATACTTTATAAAAACTCTTATATGATCAATTTATTGAACTACAACAATGACTAACAATTTCAAACTTAAAGTCATATATTACCAATTTGACTAGTTCATGTCTTTTACCTAAATATCATCCAAACACTACCATCTAATGATCAATTCATCAATTAATTCTTTCATAAATATACTAATGCCATTTTACTTCCAACTAAACATTCAAAGTATAAGTCAAATGTTAAAATATGCATTCAGTCAAGTTTCATCATATAAGGCCCAAACGGGTCAAAATCATTTTAATAACTTCCAATGTTTACAAACACTTAATTATCATTTCATCAAGTACACAATTACCATATAATAACCAACTTCATGTTAATTAGTTATACTTTGAAACACCCAAAATAATCAATACAAGTTTGACTCGAAAAAGATGCATTCGACCACCTGTTACTAACTCAGAAATCGGATCACTTTTATAACCATATCAGTCCAGGAAAATATTATATTATTAAATTAGACCCATAGACCTTCGAAATGACTGGTCGCACGCTCGAAACGGAGTTACGGTTGATTTTATATGATTTTTTCAAAATGGTCAAAATCTGCCATTTTTTTGTGCTTACGGGATTTTTACAAATTTCACCCAAACACTACTTTTAATCTTCAAAGACAACCAATTCATGTTGTAGTTAATTACAAACTACAAATATCGTCTTAAACATGTTATTTGACCTAACATAAGCATAATATACACCAAAATCATATACTTCACTTTTTGGTTAAAAACTCATATTCTTCACTTCACCAACAATGGCGATTTATGAAACTTTCACCTAATCAAGATTTTATTTAACAATTAAACATGCATTAGGTCTCATTTCATCATAAGAACATAATTGATTCAACAATTTAGCAATTAACAAGAAACCCACCAAAAACCAAGAACCCTAATTCATTTTTACTTCAAGAACTATGAAACCTAACTTTTAAAAGAAGAATTCTTACCTTATAGCTTGCTTCAGTTCGAGATGGGGCAAAAAGTTGGGAGATTTAGGTTGACTCAAAGCAAGAGATGAAGAAATACCAATATTTGTGTTTGTGTGGGTGTAGAAAACGAGCAGAGGAAAAAAAAAGAGAAAAAAGGCATGTGTCCTTAACTCACTACACACACGTGTATACACAAAAAATAGACCGCATATTGATTAAATAAAGTGTCACACTGTATGAGCAGATATTCGCAGATCAATTAGACAGTCTAAACTAATTCTGATTCAAATACCGAAGATATTTTTGGAACCCTAAATCAAAAGAGAACCCGAATATATAAAAATCTTTTTAATATTTAAATATCTCAGTTTTACTAATTTTAACCCCTTGGTTAAAATACAATTAATTCAAATACATCAAATAAAATTATATAAAATTATATAAAATTATAAAATTATAAAGAATAAGATATTACTTACCGAAAGTAATTAAAAATTCTAGGCCGGGTCTCAAGATGTTACAATTCTACCCCCCTTAAAAGATTTCGTCCTCGAAATCTCATTGATTACAGACAAAAGAAATAAAATAAGTTTATAAATATCATTATATCTCCGTCTCATATTTATATGTCAAAATATAATCCTTATTGTTCCTCCCTTTTATTAACATTATCGAAATAATAATTTATTAAATCCTCATTTTCTTTTCTTTGTAGTTTCAGACTTGGTGTCTCATTCGTCAAATTCTCTAGTTATGTTGTTTTTAATTTAGTCACTTAACGAGAAGTCATTTCCATTTACATAATTCGCATATTAATCATAATTACTTTAGATAATCATGTTAGAAAGTCAATAATACAAGAAAGAAAATAATAATATCCTCCATATCACAGCTCATATTCCAACTCATGATACCGATTACAGCAATGGTCCTTAATGACCTTTAATATGTTTCATGTTTTACTTTCATATTTTCGTGTATAAATGTAAATGGTTCCCTGTAAACAAATTACAATACAATAATATAATATAATTCACAGCATTTCTACTTATTATCATGGAATCAGAGCAGGTTTGTTCATCATTTACCGAATAAGCCTGAATTTTCTTTCAATATCAACGGGTCGCCATGCCTGGCGATGACAACCAGGAAACCAATTTATCCCTCCATTTAGCCAACCTGTTGAAGAATGGTATTCATTCTCAACAATAGAATCCGAAATTATCTGATAATCTTCAGATTAATCTTAAACTCGATAATCAAAACTATGCTCTATCGACTCGAATGATTCGGGTCGCCATAGGTGGAAAATCCAAGGATTTATTAGCACATTTAACCTCGAATCCTCCAGACCCAGGAACAGAATCATTCGATCAGTGGGAGCAAGAAGATTGATTGTCTTCTCTTGACTCATTCAGAACATTGAGCCTGCACTTGCTGGCAACCTGACCGAATACCCAACTGCAAAAAATTTATGGGATGCTTTGGTGGTTACATACAGCAGTGGAAAAGACAAGCTTCAAACCTTCAATCTCCACGTCAAAGCAAATGAAATCAAACAGAAAAACAGCACCTTAGAAGAACTGTGGATGACGCTGCAAGGGATTTGGGGAGAAATCGATAGGATTGACCCCAACCCTATGAAATGCTTAGAAGACACCAAAACATATTCAACCATCAGATCAGAACAAAATTTGTTCCGATTTTTAAACTCCCTTGACCGGAAGTACGAACCGATAAAATGGGAAATTCTCCGCCTTGAAATCCTTCCCTCGGCAGAAGCTGCTTACGCCACTGTTTGGAAAGAGGCTGCTCACCAAATAATTTTGGGAGCTACCAATCTTGACGAACAGGGTATTGGCTCGGGACTGGTAACAGCCGAGGCAGAAGGAGCGAGATTAGCAACGAAAGGATACCGGCGGCCAGAGAGAAGAAAGCCC
The DNA here is from genome assembly GCA_963853835.1 of Calendula officinalis. NCBI lineage: Eukaryota > Viridiplantae > Streptophyta > Magnoliopsida > Asterales > Asteraceae > Calendula > Calendula officinalis. Next base: position 57,307,629 of record OY970830.1, read on the forward strand.
TTTGTTAAAGAAGACAAATCTCATCTCTTTTGTGAGAATTGCGGAATGAATAAACACACAGCCGAACAATGTTTCCAACTCGTGGGGTATCCGGACTGGTGGAACGACGGGCACAAGAAAGGAGTCAAAGGAAGCAAACATGAGAAGGAACGACCTTCGACCATCGGAAATAATTCTGATCGGAAGCCGAGCTCGGGATTCGGAGGAATGGCAGCGGCTACCGATTTGGGAGAAAATCTAGGGTTCACGGTGGAAGAAGGTAACGGGGGTAAGAGTTTTATTACCTAATCAGTTAGATACCAAAGTTTGTGTGAAACCCATAGTGACCGAACCTAAGATGGAAGGGATTGAAAGTAACTATAATTTTTCACAAAATAAACCCTCAACTTTATTACCCCACCATTTAGATACCAAAATTACTTTAAATCCCACCGTGACCACATCAAAAATGGAAGGGGTTGAAAACAACTTTAATTTTTTAAAACATAACACTTTTTTGTATTTTCTTAATGATAGTTTCGAATCTTGTCAATTTTCAAAAAGGGCAAAGAATTTAATAACTAACAGTGGTATGGTTAATATGGCCAAAACTACTAGTGAACGGGAACAATTATGGATCTTTGATTGTGGGGCCACGGACACCATGACCCATGACCTATCTGATTTTACAACAACAAATAGACCAACCAAAAGTTTTATGGAAACAGCAAATGGGGAGAAACTTCATGTAAAAATGGGAGGGAATACTGAAATTTCTCCAAACCTTCAACTTTTTAAATGTCTTTATATTCCAGAACTCTCACATAAACTTTTGTCTATTAGTTATATCACGAAGGAACTAAATTGCTCGGTTCTCATGCAACCGGCCTTCTGTATTTTACAGGATATCAGGACGGGAGCGATAATTGGGCGTGGCACTGAGAAGAACGGGTTGTACTATGTTGATGAAGTTACTCTAAATGGGAAAGTGATGTTATCACATGGTACAACAGAAAGAGGCATGGTTATGGCACAGAAGACTAGGTCACCCATCTACCAATTATTTACATGTTTTATTTCCAAAACTTTTTTTTAAAATTGTAAGCCACATTGTGACACGTGTGTTTTGCTAAAAGTCATCGAAAAAAGTTTAAACCAAATTTTACAAGAGTTGACATACCATTTTCGTTAATTCATTCTGATGTTTGGGGTCCTGTACCGATTAATGGAGGACAAAACTATTGGTTTTTTGTTATGTTTGTAGATGATTGCACTCGAATGACTTGGGTATACTTACTAAAAAATAAAAATGAAGTTTTTGAAAAATTCACTATTGTTTATACTATGGTCCAAACTCAATTTGAAAAATCTACACAAATCCTTAGGTCAGACAATGGTGGAGAATTCATTAATTCTGAAATGAAATTTTTTTATCAAGAAAAAGGTTTTGTTCACCAAACCTCGTGTCCTCATACCCTGGAACAAAATGGTGTTGCCGAACGAAAAAACAGTATTCTTTTAGAAATCACTCGTGCTCTCCTTATAGAATCTCAAGTCCCAAAATCTTTCTGGACGGAGGCTCTTGTTACCGATGCGTACCTCATAAATAGATTACCAACCCAAATCCTAAAATATAGGACACCACTTCAAGTCCTCACCGAATACGTAAACCCACCCTCCATCCTAACCCTAGAACCTAGGATCTTTGGTTGTACTGTCTTTGTTCACATTCCAAAAACATCCAGATCTAAACTTGACCCATGTGCGGAAAAATGTGTGTTCGTTGGGTATGGGATAAATCAGAAAGGGTACAAGTGCTATAATCCAAAAACCAGATGGATGTTCACCACCATGAATTGTGACTTCCTTGAAACCGAATATTACTATGCCTCCAATCTCAGTGGTCAGGGGGAGAATACAAATGATACAAATGACACACTGAGTTGGTTGGATATAGTCAATCATCAAGATGTGCCTGAAGATACTGAAGACAGTGCCCCCAAGACTCGGCTCCTATCCTGATAAATGAGGTAAGTAGTCATATACATCAATCTACTGATACTAACGATCCAGGTGTACAAGATAATGAACAGGAATCAAACAATGATAATGGAAGGGAAACTACTACAGTTCGCGAACAAGACCGACACAATATACAGACTGAAGAAGAAACCACCACAGTCCAGGAACCAGAACAATATACTTTACCTCCAAAACAAATCGAGGTGTTCCTCCAAATAGATACTCACCAGAGAAAGAACCAATAAGGAGTAGATATCCAATGGCTAACATAGCCAAAGGAAATCTATCTCAACAAGCCAACGCTTTTGCAGTCTCTCTATGTTCAGAAGAAATACCTACAAACACCAACAAGCCCTGAAATCTAAACAATGGAAAAGGGCAATGTAAGAAGAAATGGAAGCCTTAGAAAAGAATAAAATGTGGATTAAATGTGCTCTTCCACAAGGGAAGAAAACGGTAGGGTGTCGTTGGGTATTTACAATCAAATACAAACCTGATGGCACAATTGAAAGATACAAAGCCAGATTAGTGGCGAAGGGGTACACACAAACATATGGAATTGACTACTCTGAAACCTTTTCCCCAGTAGCAAAAATCAACACTATCAGGGTTCTCTGCTCCATAGCTGCAAATCAGGAATAGCCCCTACACCAATTCGATGTCAAAAACGCCTTTCTACACGGGGAACTTCAGGAAGAGGTTTACATGGAAGCTCCACAAGGCTTCAATGAGAACTTCAAAAACAGGGAAGGGTGTCGCCTTAAAAAATCTCTTTATGGTCTAAAACAATCCCCTAGAGCTTGGTTTGGGAGATTCACCATAGCTATGAAAAGCTATGGGTTCAAACAAAGCAACTCTGATCATACTTTATTTCTGAATAACATGTCTAATAATTTATGTTGATGATATGATTATTATAGGCAACGATAAAGAAGAGATAGCAAAGTTGAAAGGAATACTATTCTCAGAATTTGAAATGAAAGACCTAGGGAATCTCAAATACTTCCTGGGAATTGAAGTCTTAAGATCAAAACAAGGGATCTTCATGCATCAGAAGAAATGTATCCTTGATCTGTTGGCAGAGACTGGTATGATTGATTGTAAACCAGCAGACACACCGATGATTATGAATCAAAAATTCCGCAACAAAGAAAATGATAGCATGGCTGACAAAATGAGATACCAACAAATGGTGGGAAAACTTATATATCTTTCACATACTCGACCAGACATAGCTTACGCCATAGGGGTAGTTAGTCAGCACATGCATAAACCTCAAACACCCCATATGGAAGCAGTCCTAAGAATTATAAGATATCTCAAAGGAACAATAGGCCATGGGATTCTGTTTAAACCCCATGGTCATTTAGAGACACAACTATATACAGATGCAGACTGGGCAGGAGACAAGAACGACAGAAGATCTACAGCAGGATATTTTACTCTGGTTGGAGGGAATCTTGTAACATGGCGAAGCAAGAAACAAAAAGTAGTGGCCTTATCCAGTGCAGAGGCAGAAATCCGGGGGATCGCAAGAGGAATCACTGAAGTACTATGGGTTAGACAACTTCTAACCGAGATAGGGTATCGTCCACAAAAATCAAGTGAAGTTTTTAGTGATAACGAAGCTGCAATCCCAATATCTGAAAACCCAGTTCAACGTGATCGAACAAAACATGTTGAAGTGGATAGACATTTTATCAAAGAAAAACTAGAAGCAAAAATCATCACTCTTTCGTTCGTATGGTCAGAAGATCAACTCGCAGATATCTTAACCAAAGCTGTGAGCGGAAAATCACTGCATGAAGTTCTAGGCAAGTTGGATTTTGGTGATCCCACCATTCAACTTGAGGGGGAGTGTTAGAAAGTCAATAATACAAGAAAGGAAATAATACTATCCTCCGTATCACAGCTCATATTCCAACTCATGATACCGATTACAGCAATGGTCCTTAATGACCTTTAATATGTTTCCTGTTTTACTTTCATATTTTCATGTATAAATGTAAATGGTTCCCTATAAACAAATTACAATACAATAATATAATTCACAGCATTTCTACTTATTATCAAATCACACACTGTAAACTCCTTCGGTATGTGCAATTTTCACCAAACTCTTCATCTTTTCGGTTAGCAGGATCATGGCACATAATCGGTCACTTGCATCTTTTCGCAGGTTCTCAAACTCTTCACAAAGTATTGGGGTCTATGGCCGACAAGTTTGGACCAATTTTCACCATCAAACATGGTGTTCACCGTGTTCTAGTCGTTAGTGATATATTCGGAGATGGCTAAAGAGTGCTTAACTACCAATGATAAAGTCTTTGCTAGCCGACCAAAAACCATAGCAACTGAGCCGATGGACTACAATTATACTAATTTTTCCCTTGCACCCTATGGTCCATACTGGCGTGAGATACGTAAGATAGTTGTGATGGAACTGGGGTCTCACAATCGGCTTCAAATGCTAGCAAATATTCGAGTGTCTGAAGTGAAGTCATCCATGATAGATATGCATACAACTTGGACGAGAAATAAAGGGTCTCCTGAAATGGTTAAAGTTGACATGACGGAATGGTTAGGAAACTTAATTCTTAACATTGTTACAATGATGGTATTTGGCCACCATGTTTCGCCTGAACAACAAAACAAAGATCAACTCAAAAGAACCATTAAACGGGTTACTAAATTGCTGGGTGCGTTTGTACCATCGGATTTCATTCGAGGGTTGAGGTGGTTAGATTTAGGAGGGTATGAGAAGAAGATGAAAAAGAAAGCTAAAGAGATCGATCTCGTACTTGATGGATGGTTACAAGAGCGCAAAAAGAATATAAATTCTACAAATGAGATTAAAAACCAAGCCTTAATGGCATCGTACTTAGCGTGTTGATGACCTAAAAGAGGACATGGATGGCTTCAGCAGCGATGTGATAGTGAGAGCTACTAGCTTGGTATGGTTACTAATTTCTCTTTTTAAAAATTGTTTGCAGATTAACGTACATTTTTTAACTATGTTAAATTTTCGTACATCTCTAGTTAATTTTAGTAGCAGGCACTGACACGACGAGTGTGACACACGACGAGTGTGATACTAACATGGGCTTTAGCTCTACTAGTCAATAACCCTCTCGTGTTAAAAAAAATGTCAGGATCGAATAACCAAAACAAGTTATTGTCAACCCAGATCTACTAATAACAAGAAGTTGCAGCGGATCAACACTTGTATTAATATATTAAGAACAATAGAATACTGTATATTGAACGAACAATGAACAATAATATTAAGAACACGGTGATTCACAAAAAGCTTCAATGTATATTATTGATTAACAATACACACGTACGTTTACAATTCGTAAGGAACTACTTATAGCAGTCCTTGAAGCCTAACTATTTACCCTAGTTATTCTAGGACTTGATTTACATCGAATTATAAAAGATATACATTGAATAACATTCTATAACTAACTCTGCGAAGATCTCGGACTTGATTTGCTCCAAATACGCGTATCAGTAGTAACTGCAATCACCAGTAATAAATATGCATCATCAGTAGTAAATGTGATCATCAGTAGTAACTCTGATAATCAGTAGTAAGTCCAAAACCAACGTCAGTAGTAACTACTAATGATCAGTAGTATCTTCAATATGTGCATGATCAGTAGTAAGTTAGTTATAGTTTTCACCAGTATCAACTCATCAGTATCAAGTGTTTCTGCCCCATCAGTAGTAACCATAGTCTTCATCAGTAGTAACCATGATCAGTACTAACTGCAGCATCAGTAATAAGTTGAACTGTGAATTGTTCTAACAATCTCCCCCTAAACTTATTGATTTTCTTTCAATCAATCAAGTTTCTTTTCACATCTTCTTCTTCTTTTCCTTTTCTTCCAACAGTTTTGCTCTTCTCTGATCACCTTCTAAAGTCTGTTGGTTTCTTTTATTCCTTTGTGCAATAATATATTTGCTGATCTTTTTAACAAATTCATTTAACTTGTTTTGGAACATCACAGCATCATTAGGTTTAATAAAATTCATGCACCAAAGTTGATAAAGAGTTTTCTTAGAGTGAGGATACTCTTTTTCATATAGGAATAAATTACACTTCTTACTTGTATATTCAAAGAAGTACATGTTGATTGTTGGTAGCACCTTCCAGGCTTGAATATTCTCTGGATTTATAAACTTCTCTGAATATTCATCTGGATAGAAAGCAGCATTAATCATTTCTGTAATGTATCCTGCAGCTGAATTCTTCCAGTCTTCTTGGTCATTCTTGGTTTACCAATAATCAACATCTTGATTATGTCACTTCTGGTTAGAGACATGACTAAAGGTTTCCAAGCTCTAAATCTTTGAGTGACCTTATCTTCTCTAACAATCTCAATCACATCATCTATACATCTCCAGTTGATGATTGGATTGCTTTCTAGGGGAGCAATAGGAAGATCATGAACTTGAACTATTTGTAGTTTCTTCTTTGGTTGTTCTAGTTCAGATTGATCAGCCTTTCTTTTTCTTGTTGTTAAAGAGAGTTCACCAGATGTTTCACCAGTTATAGTTTTTCTTTCTTTCATTTCTTTGGAATTTATCTGCTCAAGCTTTGTGGTGTCCTTCTCTTTAATCTTTTGTTCAAGAAGGTCCTTCTTCTCCACACAGTACTTCTCTATCAAGTTGATCAACTTCATTCTTCCAAAGGCCTTGGTATTGTGGCCTCTTGACTTCAAGAATGTGACCATTTCTTTCTTCTTATCTGCAAATTTTTCTGGCATATTAGCCTTCTGCTCTTTGCATTCTTGTACTTGTGCTTCAAGAAGTTCTATTGTTTCAGATTCAAGTTGCCTTATTTTCGTAGTTCTCTTCGTTGTAATTCTTTTCTGGTTTCTGCAACTTGTTTGGTTTTGACCTTTTGTTGAAATTGTGGCAGTTTTGATATGTCAGCTATATCTGCCAATTTAATTTCTGTGAAGGGTTGTCTTAGTATTCTAGCCCTTTCTGCTAAGTTCCTGTTCTCAATGGCTAGAGAGACTTCAACCTTCTTCAAGTACTTTGCCCTCTTCATTTTCCATTTATCATTCTTTGCTGACCGAGCATAATTAATTTTGTTGACCATTTCATGACCTTGTGCTCTATTAGGTTGGTCTTCATCAGCAATTTCCTTTCCCTTTCCTATGTAATTGTCACTCTTTGTATCTGGTGCAGCTTCAATTCTAAATTTGTGACCATAGGTGTGTATTTGTGACATGGGAAGTATTTTGGGATGTGGAGGTAAAGAGCATTCATCAACTTCCAACCAGTTGATATCATCATCAATGTCTTTCACCACTAATTGTGTTGATCTTGTTGCTGGTGATGGTGGAATTATTACTGCAGGCTCAAGTAGTGGTGGCAGCTCAATAATATCATCAGTAGTAGTCAAGGTAGTTACTACTGAAATGTCTTCAGGAATTACTACTGATAGGGCATCAGTAGTGTTTGCTGCCTCTTCTTGATTTACTACTGCTATGACATCAGTAGTAGTAGGAATTACTACTGATGTTTCTTGTTCTGGTTGTTCTTCTATAGGAGCATCAGTAGTAGGCTCAACAGTAACATCCATGTCTTCTAGGCCTTCATCATTTACCTGGCCTTCATCAACCTTTGTTTCTTTAAGATTGAGGAGAGAAGTTGCTGCTGCAATAGATTCATCTATCATGCTTTGTATGTTGTCCTTCTCCCCCTTAGTGAACTCAACTGGTGGAGCTTCACTATTATCAACCTTCTTTTTCAGTCTCCTTATAATCTTTGTTTGTTGAAGAAGCCTATGTTCATACATTTTCATTCTTTTGTTGATTGTGTTGATATGCTTCTTCATGTAGGTCATGGTTTTTCCTTGATTGGTGAGATATGTAAGGCAGTTCTGTACAGTGGATTCAAGGTATTCCAACCTATCCGTCAATTGTTTGTGTTGAATACTGCCCTCACTCCATCTAGCAAGATCATCAGGCTTACTAATAGGTACATTGGCTTTGAGGTTTTCCATCCTTTCCGTCAAATCAATGGTTTCAGTTCTACCCTCATCACTTCTTGGTGATGAAATGGGTTGTTTGGACACTCTCTTCTTCCTAGAAGAATCAGTAGTGCCCCCTTGTGGTTTCTTGGCACCGGGGTCCTCTTAGTGCTTCCTCAAAAGAGTCATCACTAAGAGTTGCCGAGGTCTGGGTCCTATTGATGTTCTCACTATCCTGTGCACCCACCTTTGGGGCATCAGTAGTGAGAGCCCTTTCCTCATGCCCTCTCTCCTCCTTGGAGGACAACTCTTGGAGCCTGGGGTTTGACTCAATGGGTCCTCTGGTGTCCTTTAAGGAAGATTTCTTCATTTTATAGCTTTTCTGGACTGATTTGGCTAAAGGCTGGTCTTCTACAGAGTGAAGAGTAGCACTCTGCAGATTGAATTCATGTTCCTGGGACACATTCAGGACATCTAATTGGGTGGATGATTGAGTGACTGTTTGGGGTTGTGTTTGGGCTGCATTTGGGGGTGAAGGAGTGGGTTCAGGTTCAATTGGGGTTGTGTCTTTGTTTGAACCTTCTCCAAAAACTTGTTGATCTTTGATCATATTAGGAAACAGAGGGGTTTCTTTGCCCGAAAATTTAAATTGTTTTCTCATATTTGAGAAAACTTTCTTGTTCAACTCAGGTGTTGTAAAAATATTTTTGGGAGTTGACAAGTTTTGCAATTCACAATTTATTAAATGTTGAAGAAATCTGGGATACATTAAAATTTTTGAAGTAGAAAGATTTCCCAACATTCCCTCAAAAATCATATTTGAAAAGTTAAATACTTGGTCTGTGCATAAACAAACAACAGCAGATGCTATTGACTTGTTAAACTCATTCCAATAGCTTCTTTTAGGAGAAAGACAGCGTTGAATGGTGTGTATTAAAAATTTCCATTGTGGGGAGAGAAGACCTTTTTGGAAAGTGACAAAGTCAAGTCTTCCCTCATATCCCATGTTTTGTAAACATTCAACAAGGTCTTCCTTGGGTAAAGAAATCATACCTTCATCGTCATGGAGTTGTAGATGGTGTCTGATTGATCGTTCTGATATAAAGATTTCTTTTCCATCTACTACTGACCTAATCTTAGTAAAGTCTGTATCATCGACTTGTTCTGCATTCTCCCAGAAACTCACTAGGTGTTGTTGATAGGCTTTAGGGTTTACAGTGAGTGGAAACTTTATATAAGAATGTTTTAAAAACATGACGATTGGACGAAAGTCTTTCGTTCCGTCTGGATTCTTTAGATACGCACACATGTTGTGAAACTCTGAGTATTTAAGATTTGTTTGAACATCAAGAGATTGTAGAGTTGCCATTGTCGTCGATTTTATGCTTGATCGTTTGATTTAGGAGAACAAGTATGAATGTTGTTACTGGTGCAGGGTTTATGATCGCGATTTAGGGTTTATCGAGAGGATTTAGCAAATCGATGTGAGGATAATGCTAAACTAATCGACTTCAGCTATTTATATCTTACGATTTGATCTGCAAAAAGACTAAGTTGCCCTTCGAATCATAACACAACGGTTATTTTCATGGGGGTTAGTTTGGTAACTTTGACAATTTAAAGACCAGTAGTAAATTAGATACCAGTAGAAAACGTCAGTAGTATCTATGAACATCAGTAGTAACTAAGGATTTTGACATCAGTAGTAACTGTAGACATCAGTAGTAACTAATGAATTTTAATACTGACCTAATTTACCAACCCTAGTAGTAGTAACCACCATTTTTAGAGACCAGTAATATATGTGAGTACAATTGTTCACCAGTAGTATTGTCATACCAGTAGTATTTGTGCATATTCAATACACACCAGTAGTAATGACCTACCAGTAGTAAAACACTTATTAAAATAAATAACTTTTTACAACAGAGAAATTTTACACATGATTTTGAGTGAGAGATTAATTTATTAAAATCATTCCAATACTGCTAACTAAGAAGCTGAATCTTCCTACATCAAATGCTTTTGTAAAGAGATCTGCTAATTGATTGTCAGTATGAATTTTAACTACTTTGATTAACTTCTTTTCATTGCAATCTCTTATAAAATGAAATCTTATTTCAATGTGTTTAGTTTTAGAGTGTTTTACTGGATTGTTCACAATACTAATAGCACTTTGATTATCAATAAAATAGGAGTTTTAAGTATAGAGATACCAAAGTCTAGAAGCTGGTTTTGAATCCAAAGTACTTGAGCACAACAAGCAGATGCAGCTACATACTCTGCTTCAGCATTTGATGTGGATACATTTGTTTGTTTCTTACATTGCCATGACACCAGTCTTGATCCAAAGAATTGACATCCACCAGTGGTGGACTTTCTGTCTTGACATTCACCTCCATAGTCACTATCTGTGTAGGCTATGAGTTCAAATGGTGAGTCATGTGGATACCATAGACCAAGTGATGGTTTGCCTTTCAAGTATCTGATTATTCTTTTGACAGCCTGCAAGTGTAGTTCTTTAGGTCTTGCTTGATATCTTGCACACACACAGACACTGTACATAATGTCAGCTCTTGATGTTGTTAAGTACATCAAAGATCCTATCATTGATCTATATAAGTGTTCATCTACATCCTCCCCCTCAGCATCAGGATGTAGGTGTTTGTGTGTTTCCATTGTTGTACTTGCACTCTTGCAGTCTTTCATGGCAAACTTCTCCAAGATTTCTTTGACATATTTTGATTGGTTTATCAAGATACCATCTGATCTTTGATTCACTTGGAGTCCAAGGAAGAAATTCATTGGACCCATAGAGCTCATCTTGAATTTGGTTTAAATGAGATCTTCAAACTCTTTACATAATAAATCATTTGTTGATCCAAAAATGATATCATCTACATAGATTTGAACTAGTAGTATATCATTTTTGACCTTTCTTGTGAACAGAGTCTTGTCAATTGCTCCTCTTTTAAAATCATTCTTCAACAAGTATGATGATAATGTGTCATACCATGCTCTTGGTGCCTGATGTAGGCCATACAGAGCTTTGTCTAGTTTGAATACATAGTCACCATGTTCTGGATCTTCAAAACCTGGAGGTTGGCATACATATACTTCTTCTTCAATTTTTCCATATAGGAAAGCACTATTCACATCCATTTGATAGACTTTAAACTTCTTGAATGAAGCATATGCTAAGAAAATCCTAATTGCTTCAATTCTAGCAACAGGAGCATACACTTCATCATAGTCTATTCCTTCTTCTTGAGTGTATCCTTGGGCTACAAGTCTGGCTTTGTTCTTGATCACTATACCTCTTTCAACTTTCTTGTTTCTAAAGATCCATCTTGTTCCAATGGCTCTTTTTCCTTTGGGTAAAGGTACAAGTGTCCAAACAGCTTGTAATTTGAATTGAAGGAGTTCTTCTTGCATTGCCTCAATCCAGTTTGAATCCTTCTGAGCTTGTTGAATCTTCTTTGGTTCATCCTGAGACAGAAAACATTCAAACATACATTCATTAGCAATTAAACTTATGTTACACATGTTTGCAGTTAGACTTTTATTTAATTTGCTTCTTGTTTGTAGTTGTGAGTTAACATCACTTAGAACATTGTCTAATGGATGGTTCTTTTGAGTCCTTGAGTTTGTAGCTCTATCAACTACTAGTTGATTTTCAAGATTTGACTCATTTGTCTCAGGGATTTGTTCCTCTTGAGGTTCTTCATTTTCATTGATGTTTGGTTCATCATCATTAGCTATATCTGAGTTACTACTGGGATCAGTAGTATTTATGTTATTACAGGGATCAGTAGTAATATGAGAATTGATCTTGTTGCTGGGACCACTAGTATTTTGAGTACTATTACTGGTCTCAGTAGTATTTGAATTACTACTGTCCTCATTATCTGATTCACTACTGCTCCCAGAATCTGAGTTATTACTGTCCTCAGTATTAACTGTGGGAACAGTATCAACTACTATGTATCTCATCTCTTCTTGACCAGTATTAAAAGATGATGTTCCTTCCTTTTGAGTATGACAATTTGAATCACCTGCATTTAAATCCAAGTTAGTGTTAAAGGATTTGGTTAGATTGTCTATGTTAAATAGCCAATCTGGACCATTTCCTTGTTCATTAGGAATATTCTCATTAAAGGATACATTGATGCTTTCTTCAATAATCCTTAATCTTTTGTTGAACACTCTGTATGATTTGCTTTGAGTAGAGTATCCCACAAAGATTCCATCATCAGCTTTGCAGTCAAACTTACCAATTTGTTCTCTTGTAATCAAAATAGTACAAGGACAACCAAATGATTTTAAGAAACTTATGGAAGGTTTTCTTTTGTTAAAAAGTTCATATGGTGTTTTATGATGTGGCTTAACTATTAATACTCTGTTTTGTACATAACAGGCAGTATTAACAGCTTCAGCCCAAAAAGTAATTGGTAATTTTGAGTCTGCTAACATTGACCTTGCTGCTTCAATGATGGTTCTATTTCTTCTTTCAGCTATACCATTTTGTTGAGGAGTTCTAGGTGAGCTGTATTGTCTGTCAATACCTTTAAGATCACAAAAATTAATTAAGTTAGCATTTTTAAATTATGTGCCATTATCACATCTTATGGCTTTAACTTTTTGATCAGATGTGTTCTCCAGTTTAACAATTAAGTTCTTGATGAGTTCACTTGTTTCATCTTTTGTCCTGAGAAAGAAAACCCATGTATATCTGGAAAAGTCATCAGTAATAACAAGACAATATTGTTTCTTTCCAATACTCATTACATTTGTAGGTCCAAAAAGGTCCATATGTAAGAGTTGTAAAGGAACAGAAATAGAATTTACAATTTTGGACTTATGAGAAGACTTATGTTGTTTACCTTTTAGGCATGCAACACAATGATGATTACACATGAACTGTTTTTGTGGTAATCCAATTACTAAATTCTTTCTTACTAAATTGTTCATATTTTTAAAGTTTGTGTGACACATCCTTCTATGCCAAAGTTCTGATTCAGTAGTATTTGCCTTGGATATAAAACAGTTGACCTCATTTGAAGAAATGAGTTCTCCCCCTATATCCAGGCAATACACATTGTTTCTCCTTGGAGTTCTCAAAACTACAAATTTTTCATCTAAAACAAAGTCATGAGAAAGAATGATGCACTCAATATCTGTGAAAAAATCTTGTTCTTTTTATCACATACTTGAGGCACACTGACAAGATTGTATTTTAGCTCAGCTACATAAAACACATCATCAAAAGTAATTTTACCATTAGTAACTGTACATTTGCCTGTAATCTTACCTCCCTTTGGGTTCTCACCAAAGGCCACATACCCTCCATCAAATGACTTGAAATCCTTAAGAATTTTCAGATTTCCAGTCATGTGCCTTGAGCATCCACTATCAATGTGCCATGTTCTACCTTCTTCAGGGATCTGAATGCTCTACACAAGTAAGTAAAAGATTAGTTAAGTTTGGGAACCCAAGCTTTATATGTCTTGGGTTCATCCTTTGAGAAGTAAGATTTAGAAGATTTAATTTTAAATATTTTTGGTACCCATACCTGTTTAGTACTGGTGTTTTGTTTTACTACTGCCCTTTTGGATTTGTTGATGGTGTCTGAGTTTACTACTGACCTTGGTCTATACCCATTATATTTAGCTTTTGAATACTTTACTACTGATGGACCAGTAGTATTTGGGTAATTACCATGTTTAGGATAACCAGTAGTGTTTTTAACATTTGGTTTGGCAGCAGTAGTATTTTTAAAATTAGGGTTTTTACCAGTAGTGTTTTGGTACTGGTACCCAACAGTATTGTAATTAGGGTTAGGATTAGTAGTAAACCTGTTAAAGTTTCTACTGGGGTTGGAAAAATTAAAATATTGTTTATTTTGATTTGTTTTTCCATTATTTTTGAAATAATTGCTGTTCTTTGGGCTTCCAACTCTTTTATTTTGCACAAACCTTGGTGCATTTCTTCCAAATTTTGGTGTTTCAGATTTTTAAGATTTTGTTTTATTTACTACTGATGGATCAGTAGTATCTTTTAACCTTTGTGTTTTTGCTTTTTCTTTAGAATTTTATATTCATTGAACTCTTTACAGTTAATTGGATTGAAGTGACAATCCTTTGCTAAATGGTTTACTTTGTTGCAAATAACACATCTTAATTTCTTATCCTTAGCACCTTCAGGTTTTCTTTGATCTAAGAGTTGGTTCTTGTTTCTTTCATTTCCCCTTGTTAATATAGTTGGTATATTTGCTGAATTGAATTTTGGGGATTCATTTGTGCTTTCTGTAGTGTGAAAAGTAGTGTTTGGTTGATCATCATCAGATGCATCATTACTTGGTTCAGTTTGATTTTCATTTTTTAATTCATTTATGATTCTTTCTGAACTAGCTTTAAGTGGAGGAATGAATTTATATGGAGGTGGTACAGCATGATATCCCACCCCATGAACTACCTTTTCAGTGGTTTGATTTTTTGTTAATTCATCTATTATTTTTGAACTTCTTTCAAACTTTTTAATTGTAAGAGTATTTTGTTCAAGTTCAAGTTGACATTCTTCCAATTTATTTAAAGCTTCTTTAAGTTTTATTTCAAGATAACTCTTTTATCTACAGCCTCAAGCAATTCACCTTTCATTTTCTCATCAATTATTTGATAAACTTTTATTTGATTTTCTTGATCAGCAATGACACCATCAAATTCAATATTTCTTTTGTATAATTTTCTTATATCTTCATTTAATCGGATATTTTCTTTTTCTAAATTTTTAACCATTTTTACACATTCAGAAGTGCAAGGTTTAGGTTTTACCTCAGATTTGTTATCAGTAAGGGCCATAAGAGCTTGATTTTGAGCATGTTCTTCTGCTTGAAAGCTCCAATCATAACCTTGTCCTTGTTGTGAAACAAGAGCAGTTGAGTTTGATCTTTTGTCTGGCTGAGGACATTCTTTAGCAAAGTGCCCAAGGTTGTTACAGTTGTAACATTTGACTTTAGTCTTGTCAAATCCAGCCTTGTCACTTTTGTTGTAGTTAAGGTTTGTTCTACCAGTCCTCTTCAAGAACCTTTTGGTTCTCAGGCTTAGCATAGCCATCTGCCATTTTAGATCCATTTCTTCAAGATCATCAGGATTCAATTGTTCCAAATCATCACTAATTAGTGCAGTGTGCACATGACTAGTGAAGAAGGATTCTCTTGCAGTATCTTCACAATCTGCAGCCTTTCCTGTAGTAGTTTCTTGAACTTGACATGTACTATATACAAAAGCAGCATTATTAGAAGAAAGAGAAGGGTTCTTGTGATTTACCTCAGCTTCAAATACTCTGAGGTCATTGTAGAGTTCATCCAATTCCTTTTCTTCTAAAGCATCTCTTTGTCTATATACTACAGTGTACATAGACCATTCTTCACTAAGAGATCTTAGGAACTTCATGTTGATGTCTTCTTGGTCCATCTGAACTCCAACTTGGTTAAGTTCACCAATTAATTTGTTGAATCTATCAAACACTTGAGTTAGTGTCTCATTGGGCTTTCCTTTGAAGTTTTCGAAGTCTTGCTTGAGAACAGACTTCATGTTCCTCTTTGTGCTTTTGGTTCCCACAAACCTCTTTTCCAATGCTTGCCATAAAAGCTTTGCATCTTCATATTCAACAAATAAATGTTGATAGTCATTTGGAATGGACAGTAATAAAGTATTGAGGGTCTTGAGTTCAATTCCTCTATCCTTTCTTTCTCTCTCAGATCTGATTCGATCTGCTTCAGGATTAGATGTACTAGTATCTGGAGCAGGAGAAGTACGTTTATTACCCTCTTGTATGACTTCCCACATGGAATAGTCAGTAATAAGCATGTATTGCTTAATACGATTCTTCCACATCCCAAAGTTATTGGGAGTGAGTATTGGAATTTTATTTGCTTGAGTACTTTCATTGTTATCAGTCATGATTAACAATAAGTGTGTTTGACGATTAAAACTTTTTGTTGTTCTTAAAATTCGTAGATCTAGAACCAATAAGCTCTGATACCACTTGTCAGGATCGAATAACCAAAACAAGTTATTGTCAACCCAGATCTACTAATAACAAGAAGTTGCAGCGGATCAACACTTGTATTAATATATTAAGAACAATAGAATATTGTATATTGAACGAACAATGAACAATAATATTAAGAACACAGTGATTCACAAAAAGCTTCAATGTATATTATTGATTAACAATACACACGTACGTTTACAATTCGTAAGGAACTACTTATAGCAGTCCTTGAAGCCTAACTATTTACCCTAGTTATTCTAGGACTTGATTTACATCGAATTATAAAAGATATACATTGAATAACATTCTATAACTAACTCTGCGAAGATCTCGGACTAGATTTGCTCCAAATACGCGTATCAGTAGTAACTGCAATCACCAGTAGTAAATATGCATCATCAGTAGTAAATGTGATCATCAGTAGTAACTCTGATAATAAGTAGTAAGTCCAAAACCAACGTCAGTAGTAACTACTAATGATCAGTAGTATCTTCAATATGTGCATGATCAGTAGTAAGTTAGTTATAGTTTTCACCAGTATCAACTCATCAGTATCAAGTGTTTCTGCCCCATCAGTAGTAACCATAGTCTTCATCAGTAGTAACCATGATCAGTACTAACTGCAGCATCAGTAATAAGTTGAACTGTGAATTGTTCTAACAAAAAAGCCCATGAAGAGCTCGAAATCCATGTAGGAAAAGATAGAATGTTGAGCATTCAGATTTGAAGAAATTGGTCTATCTTCAAGCCATCATAAAAGAGACGATGCGAATTTATCCTCCCGCACCAGTTTCTCTTCCTCACGAATCCACAAAACACTGCATTGTAGGTGGTTACACCGTCCCTAAAGGGACTCGCCTTTTCATAAATCTTTGGAAGATTCAACATGATCCTCAAATTTGGATCGATCCCTATGAATTCCAACCAGAAAGATTCTTGACAAGCAAAAAGACAATCGATGTCAACGGTCAACATTTCGAGTTGATTCCGTTTGGCAGTGGTAGAAGAATATGCCCAGGAGCCTCTTTTGCTCTTGAGACCATGCAATATATACTAGCGAACATATTGCATGGATTTGAGTTCAAAAATCCATTAAATGAGCAGATTGACATGACAGATAGCCATTGATTGACATATAACAAAGCCACTCTGCTTGAGCTCCTTGTTGCACCTCGGCTATTGCCAAATTGTTATGAAATATCGGCCTAGACATACTACCTCTTGATCGAGCTACCTTCCCATTTGCTTGTGATATAATTCGGCAAATAATAATATGTAAGAAAACTTCTTTTTATCATCTCATATAAGTCATAATGTGTAGATGGATTATCATCTCATATAAAGAATAAAAGCTTCTTTTTGGTTAATTATCTATAGTGTCTGAACATGTGTTATGCTGATCTTTAGAAGATGTTAAAGTTGCTGCTTAAGTAACACAAGCTACAATAAAAAAGGGATTTAGTGAGAACCCTGAAGTTTTCTGTCACTAACAACATAAAAGTCGTCACTAAACCAAGTAAGTGACTAAAACTAGCTTGTCACTATATGGTTGTCACAAATTCTGCATAGTGACCAAATATCAAAAGTCGTAACTAAAATTGACAAAACTTTAGTGGTCACTATATTGACGATATTGGTCAGATAAATATGTCACTCGATAAAATTCATCACCAATTTGATCATATTAGTGACAAAGTACAAAAATCGTCACCAACTAGGTATGGCAATAACAAAATTCAAAATTTTAACTAAAACTGGTTTTGCAATTAGATTAAAACCTAATAATTTGTAAAACTAAAACCCAGAATATGATCTCATTAACATAAATGCAAAGAAACTTATACAAATAAACTTCACTGGCTGACATGTGTATTTCTACCCACAAACTGTACATATTTATACCTTAATATCAAAATACTTCTATAGTTTATCATTAAGATCATATTACTGCATTGACAATCATCGTACGTTTGCCCGTCCACATATGTATTAGAAGTGGTACTATATATGCATGCCAATGAAACATTTAATTCCGTGACAGTAAATAATGTATTGATTAACTCGATATGTTTAATTAAGTTCGACATCACTCGACTCGGTACTTTCAAGTTCCACTTGATTAGAAAATGTAGTAATTATAAAAATATTCACATACTTAAGAATGAAATGTAAAATATAATTTTGTAACAAATTCTTTTAACTTACATGTATATTAAAAAAATATTAATAATATTTAAAGCATATAAATTAGGTGCTGTTTGTTTTTGACAAAAGAACTGCGTGAGTTTTTTTTGTCTGCACCACGCAGATCACGGGCATAGAAGCTCTCTTGAATATGTTTGTTTTTTTGGAAGCCTGAAGACAGTAAAATGTCTACCTAATGTCTCAGACTTGAAACATTGCTTTTTGTAGCTTCCAACCAAAAACACAAAAGAAAACTCAAACCCATTTCAACTTTGCTTGCCGTCTATCTCTCTCAAAGTCTTCTTCTCTGCCTCCGGCGACTGCATCTTCTCCGGCGATTGCTTGCCGGCGACTGCATCTTCTCTGGTGACTGCTTCGCGGCGACTTAATCTTCTCCGGCGGCTGCATCTTCTCCGGTGACAAAAGGTAACTTCCTCCCTCCCTCTCTCTCTCTCTCTCTCTCTCTCTCTCACACACACACATCTCTCATCGTAGCCTCTCTCTCTCCGTCGTTGTTTCTCTCTTTGACGCCTCTGTCTCTCAGACGATCTCTCTCTCTCCGCCTCTCTCCCTCACTCTGTCGATCTCTTTTTCTCTCTGTCTCTCTCTATATGTCGATCTCTCTCTCTCTCTACGAATATGTCTCTCTCTGCCCCCTCAGTTTTGCCCTAATTTTGTCATCAATTTTGCCCTAATTCAAATGTGCAGATGTTAAAAACAAACATCACTTTTCTTGCAGACTGCAGATCTTTGGTCCACATCAGAAGTTACAGCACCCGGGAGATGTGGTCCGCAAACCGCAGATCTTTTTACTATAAAAAATAAACAGCACCTTAGTGACTACTTAATGACCACCTATCAGGCCCCTTGCTAGCTATTCAACTGAGCCCAGGATTTAGTGCTGACGTTCTTTCTCATCACTAAGTGGTCCTTAATATTGACGAGATCTTTTCGTCACTAAATTGTCCTGATTAGTAACGATATTTTTTGTCACTAAATAGTCAACATTTGTGACTAAAATATAGATCGTCACTAATGAAGATTTTTCTTGTAGTGAAATTACTTATACTTCCTCCGATTTAAAATAAGTGATACGCTTTCCATATTTATGTGTATCAAAATAAGTGATACACTTTAAAATTTTACCTTATTTGGTAAAAAGTAGTGGGTCCCACACCCACTAACTACCTACTTTAATAAAGTGAAATGACTCACCTACCCTTACTTTTACTTTTAAACATCATTAAATTTACTTTATTCAAAAAATGTGGGACTCATTACACACTAACCATCAAATTAATATAATTTAACCCTCATTACCATATTTTGCCTCAAAACCCGTGAAATCAACAATGTATCACTTATTTTGAATCGGAGGAAGTATATATTTTTGTTTTCTTAATTCTTTAAAATGTGGTGTTAGTTACTCACATATGGTTCATGAAAAAACGGAAAATGCAAATTATAACTACGAAAAAGATACAAGTATTGACTTGTCAATCTTTTGAATAATATTGCCAAGGAAAACGATTGAGTAAATAAGAAAAGTTGCTGCACTTTAGCTTGATATGTCAAAGTTTTGAATGTTATTTATCTTTACATATAGTACTTGTCTTTTCTCTAGAAGTTAATATTACATTCTACCAATATACCAGTCGTGTTGATGTTAACATATCAACAACCACACAAGCTTTGTCTTCATATTATGAATTAAATATCGCAAACTGATGGACGATTAGTGTTGTGTAATTCAATTGATGATGTGCATTAACCCTTTCATAAATTAGTGGACATCATGTGTAGATGGGTTAATGTGTATTTGTAAGTTGATGGAAAACATATTCATATAATTACATATAAATATGCTTCACTTAATTACCAAGGAAAATATTACAATCGAAGACATACTGCAGATGTAAAACTAGTGAATCTTTTATTGAATTTACTATTTGATGTTAGAAATTTACTGGTCTCGTTTACTTGGAAAATTCTGAAGTCTTGAATCACTATCAAATTAAAGTATTTCGATGGTACAATCAAAACCTCAAATCGGATAAAATCAAAATCGACCTTCAAGAACAGAGAAATTGTGAGAATTATGATTTCGTACCAGCAAGAGAATGACCAAAAATAGAGATTTCTGTCTCACAAACTGTCGGGAACTGCTAAAAGGCAGTTTCAAAACCGCAAAAAATTGCTAGAAACTGTCTTTATCCAAGTCGGATTTTCGGGTCAAAAAAACCGGGTTTTTATTTCGGATTTCGATTTTCCATGCGATATCTATAAAGCAATATTACCCGAAATAAAAAATTTCCAAGCCAGGGGCGCTGCCCCGAACCTCCGTTGAGTCAGTGTATTTTAATCATAACAAATTCAAACAAGTGTGGACTCTGCACCACCCCTTACTTGTTCAATATTTATTAAGACTGCATTTGGTCAACAAGTTTATCTCATTACACTTAAATCATATTGGTGATACAAAATCACCAAACAATTGATGATCCTTTGATTATTCCCTTGATGATCTCTAGCCATAGCGCAGATGAATATGAAAAACAGAGTATTGTGATTTGTAGGTGTGTGTATGGAATCAATTAAATGGTGATGAGCAAATGGTGCACAATTAAGTTACGCACACCATAGAATTTTCAAAGCTTAATGATATATATATCCTGAGAAAGAAGGACTAGCAGCTTAGTTAGTCAAATATGGATGATAAGTAAACTACTTTATAAGCTACACACCATCTTTAACTTGTATAGATTGATCTTCCAATAGAGCAATACAATCAATATGGATTTACTTCTACTGATCATAATCTTGGTAGCCAGCTTATTCTGTTTTCTTGTCATTGGGCATAAGACAGGGATAAGAAATGGCGTTAGCAGGAGCAAAAATCGATTGGGAGAGACGGTACCTGAAGCTGCAGGGTCATGGCCATTAATCGGGCACTTGCATCTTTTCGCAGGTTCTCAAACTCTTCACAAACTCTTGGGTTCTATGGCTGACAAATTTGGACCAATTTTCACCATCAAACTCGGTGTTCACCGTGTTCTAGTTGTTAGCAATTCGGAGATGGCTAAAGAATGCTTAACTACCAATGATAAAGTCTTTGCTAGCCGACCAAAATCCATGGGGATCGAGCTGTTGAACTACAATAATGCTGGTTTCGCCTTCACGCCAGCTGGTCCATACTGGCGTGAGATGCGGAAGATGTTTGTGGTTGATATGGTGTCTCACAATCGCCTTCAAATGGTAGCAAATATTCGAGTGTCGGAAGTGAAGTCATCCATGATAGATTTGCATACAACTTGGATGAGAAATAAAGGGTCTTTTGAAATGGTAAAAGTTGACATGACGGAATGGTTCGGAAACTTAATTCTGAATATTGTTACGAGGATGATATTTGGCCACCGTTTTTCGTTTAACGAACAAAACGAAGATGAAATCAAAAGAACCATCAAGCGGGTTACTGAATTATTGGGTGCGTTTGTACCATCCGATGCAATTCCGGGTTTGAGGTGGTTAGATTTAAGAGGGTATGAGAAGAAGATGAAAAAGATAGGAAAAGAGATGGATGGCGTAATTGATGGATGGTTACAAGAGCACAAAAAGATGAAGAATTCAACACAGGAGAGCAAAGACAAAGTCTTAATGGCATCATTCTTATCGCCTGTTGATGAAATAAAAGAGGACCTAGATGGCTTCAGCACCGATGTGGTTGTGAAAGCTACTTGTTGGGTATGGTTATTAGTAATCTTATGTTGTTAATTAATTTCATTTTTTAAAGGTTGTTTACAAACGTACATTTTTTAACTCTATTAAATTTTCTTGCTATGTCTAGGTAATTTTAGTAGCAGGCACTGACACGACGAGTGTGACCTTGACATGGGCTTTAGCTTTACTAGTCAATAACCCTCTCGTGTTAAAAAAGGCCCATGAAGAGCTCCAAATGCATGTGGGAAAAGATAGAAATGTTGAGCATTTAGATTTGAACAAATTGGTGTATCTCCAAGCCATTATTAAAGAGACGATGCGACTTTATCCAGCTGCACCAGTTTCTCTTCCTCACGAGTCCACACAAGAATGCGTTGTAGGCGGTTACACCATTCCCAAAGGGACTCGCCTTTTGGTAAATCTTTGGAAGATTCAACATGATCCTCAAATATGGACCGATCCCTTTGAATTCCAACCAGAAAGATTCTTGACAAGCAAAAAGGCGATCGATGTCAAGGGTCAGTATTTCGAGTTGATTCCTTTTGGAAGTGGAAGAAGAATATGCCCGGGAGCCTCTTTTGCTCTTGACACCATGCAATATGTACTAGCGAACATATTACATGGATTCGAGTTCAAAAATCCATTAAATGAGCAGATTGACATGACAGATAGCCATGGATTGACATATAACAAAGCCACTCCGCTGGAGCTCCTTGTTGCACCACGGCTATTGCCAAATTGTTATGGGATATCAGCCTAGGCATACTATAAATTAAATAATTATGTGCGATTACCAAATTTGAGTTAGACCCTATACTTGATAATTTGGCAAATAATAATATGTAAGAAAACTTATTTTCGGTTCTCAATGTATTAGCATAATGTGTAGATGGATTATCATCTCGTATAAATAATGAAAGCTTCTTTTTGGTTAATTAATTGTCAACAGATCATGGAGTACTCCAAACATGTGTTATGATGATCTTTACAAAAGAGGTTAAAATTGCTGCTTAAGTAACACTAGCTACAATAAAAAAAAAGGCCTTTAGTGACAACCCACTTTTCGCCACTAACAACATAATAATCACCATTAAACCAATTTAGTGACGAAAACTAGGTTGTCAATGTAGGTTCGTCACAAATTCTGCTTAGTGACCAAATACCAAATGCCGTCACTAAAATTGACAAAACTTCAGTGAATTGGTCACTGAGTACGTCACTATTGATAAAAGTCATCACCAATTTGATCATATGCATATTGGTGACAAAGTACAAAATTCGGAACTAACAAGGTATGGCAATAACAAACTCAAATTTTCACGTAAAACCGGTTTTGCAATTAGATTAAAACCTAATAATTTGTAAAACTAAAATCCAAATATGATCTCATTAACATAAGTGCAAAGAAACTTATACAAATAAACTTCACTGGCTGACAGTGTATTTCTACCCACAAACTATACGTACATATTTATACCTTAATATCAAAATACTTCTATAGTTTCTCATTAAGATCAAAATTAAATTTTTCGTTCGGTTTGGTTCAAACTAAAAAATGTTCGTTTCGGTTCATTACCTTAAAAAAAAAACTCGATCAACGTGTGGAACTGAAGACCTGACCTGAAAAACACCTATATACTTTGCGCCGCTAAGATTATTCAATACATCACCAAATAAACGAATCCACCAACTTAATTAGGTTTAAAAGCAAATCAAAGACTAACTGTCTACGGTCATATTCAATACATGAGTCATAAATTGAAAAATTAACAAATAAATAACCAACTTAACTAAGCAAAATGACAACTTAAAAACCTTTATCTTCAAAAATCCCCAAAAATGGTAGTAATTCATTGATGAAGCTCCATAGCCTTATCTGGACCCTCCGATTGATAAGGCGCTATGTTAATCGTCGTTCTCGGATGAAGCAATATGTCATTCTCAATGCAATCGTACCTACACATAAAAAAAATAAAAAAAAAATAAAAAATTCATAATCATTATCGATCCCAATAAACATTTTCGACAATAACAGAACATATATAACTCACAAATTCTTGCATAGATCATCAGTAATCTTGGATAATTCTCTCAGCTTCTGTCTAAACTCCCAAACTTTATTGATTTCCTCATACTTGTCAAACGGTTCTCCAAGCAAGAGTGAAAGCTTCTCAATATTCGCCTCAAGATGCTGTTGTTGGTCCTCAAACAAGTTTTGTTTAATAATTCTATCTTTTTTTGTCATTTCTTCGCCAAGAAATGCGTCACTGAACATATAATAAGCAAGCGGATACGAATATAACAGAAATCGTCTCGACGTGAGCAGCCGATTCACCCCTTTTTTCAGCCAATTATAATCCTCGATTCCAGGTAATTTGTCCATACCCGATATTGTCACTTGTAATTTGTTTTTGAGAGTGAGTTCGGCCTCCAAAGACTCTTTATGAGCTTTGTAACGATTGTAATAGTGAGTGTAACGCAACATTTCTGATCTCGCGTGTTCGATGTTTGCCAAATGATCGATTTTGAATCGCCCGCATGTGTGATTTTCTATACTACTCCATGTGTGCGCGGTGCCGGTTGCCCCGCCACATAACCAACTACAAAATCACAAAAAACATGCACTTAATTATCAGTGTGATAAATGAAAATTTACACAATTGTGAAACTATCTGGTGTTTAGATATATGTTTTTGTAAGTACCACAAAGTTACGCATGTATCGCGGTGAAAAATCAAATAGCAGTCAAGGACCGTGGTTTAGATATATATATATTTTTTAATTCCGATTCAATTTCCAAAAATTTAATTCCGGTACAGTTTGGGATTGAAAAAGTAGAATCGTAAACAATGGAACTTGTGTTCCATATTAGGTTTCGATCAAGATCACGGGCGATTAGGGATCGTCACATTAGATTGGCCGAGATTTGGAGAATGCTTTAAACAAATAATTAATGAGCTGGCTGAATGTATAAACAAATAATTCACTTATATTACTATCTAATTAACTTAAAATCACATATATGCGAAGTTAAAGATTCTTACCAAAACGGTTGACGACACACACAGATTACAAGATTGCATCCTCCATTCTTTTCAACCGGTCTATGACATTTAGGACAATTCTTTGTATTGACAGTCAACCAATTAACATTCTCGGATTCATCCAAGCACTTTTTGGTCCAAAGATCCCACATTTGACATGAACATGGCGAATGTGATTCCAAACAACAGCTAAAACAAAACTGAACACCACACGCACACTCAACCTCACAGTACTCGTCTTTGTCAATCCGAATGGCGTTCCCACAATGTGGGACACTAGGACACCATTTCACCCGTTTATTATCCTCGATATATGATTCTAGAAGGTACCGATCAAACTTTTTAGCCGCTTTAGGGTCCTTTTTGCTCACATAATTCCTTATTTTATCTTCATCACATATCACATTGCATTTGTAAGCCATACAACTAATGCGTCTGCTTTGACCCTCGTTTATCTTCACGACAAAGTGTTCCGTCCAACCTAATTAAAGATTCAATAGGCCAAAACAAGTTCAGGATTGCGGGATTTGTGACCATTTTTTTTAATGGTCACAAATCCCGCATTAATTAGGGTTGCGGGATTTGTGATGCAAAAAGTTGTACTTACAATTATTACAAAAACAATGTCCACATTCCATTGCTGTCCTTTTATTTAAAGGGACTTCCTCCATGCAGATTTCACAAAATGATAGAGAAGAGCGTTTATTTGAAGATTTATCATGTACCATTACACATGCTTCAGCATAAAGCTGATCCTTTCCCTTGTCTACAAACACTTGAATTACTTTCTCAACATCCCACCTGTAATGTATAAGTAGAGTTCTTGCATGATGTTCCTTTAAAGATAGCAAGTCCATTGCTCGTTGCAGTTCTTCGTTCTGGAAAATTAAAAA